>JAZHEH010002042.1:0-600000 GCA_036589455.1 Ateles fusciceps
TGCACACGAATGTTCACTGCAGCACAGTTTACAATAGCAAAGACCTGGAACCAACCCAAATGCCCATCGATGATAGACTGGACAGGGAAAATGCAGCACATATACACCATGGAATAGCATGCAGCCATCAAAAACGATGAGTTCGTGTCCTTTGTAGGGACATGGATGAACCTGGAAACCATCATTCTCAGCAAACTGACACAAGAGCAGAAAATCAAACACTGCATGTTCTCACTCATAGGCGGGTGTTGAACAATGAGAACACATGGACACAGGGAGGGGAGCATCACACACTGGGGTCTGTCGGGGGGGAATAGGGGAGGGACAGTGGGGGGGTGGGGGAGTTGGGGAGAGATAGCATGGGGAGAAATGCCAGATACAGGTGATGGGGAGGAAGGCAGCAAATCAAAGTGCCATGAGTGTACCTATGCAACAATCTTGCATGTTCTTCACATGTACCCCCAAACCTAATATGCAATGAAAAAAAAAAAATCCACCATCCTAACCAAAAACTGCTTTAGCATTTTGATATACTTCTTTTTAGACTTTGGATTAATCCGAAGTTTAATACTGAATGTTTCAAGCATTGCAGAAAAGACGTAATACTGCCCTAATACATATTTTTTTCTAACAACTCCCCCAAGCTTGTTATGCTCTAGTATTTTTTAGTCTTCAAAGCTTTCTTCCTTTCAGCAGAAAAAGCTAAAAACATTACTACCTGGTAACAAAGACTGATCCTCCAGAGTTTACACAGCCTCTGATGAAAAGTTCCTTTTTCTATGAAGAACACATGTAGTTCTACTGCTTAGAATAACATCTTGAAAAGAAAGAGATCTTAGGTGCTATTGATTTATTGGGTGGGTTTACGGATGAGAAAATTAAATCAAAGATCCATCTCAGCTTCCTTAGAAATGTTTAATAAGCAGCTGGCTGCAGTGGCTCATGCCTGTAATCCCAGCACTTTGGGAGACCAAGGCAGGCAGATCATGAGGTCAAGAAATCGAGACCATCCTGGCCAACATGGTGAAACACCCCGTCTCTACTAAATACAAAAATTAGCTAGGGATGGTGGCGTGCAACTGTAGTCCCAGCTACTTGGGAGGCTGAGGCAGAATTGCTTGAACCTGGGAGGTGGAGGTTGCAGTGAGCCAAGATCACACCACTGCACTCCAGCCTAGGCAACAGATTGAGACTGTGTCTTAAAAAAAAGTTTAATAAGCAAGTATGCAGTCTGTGCAATTATTGGGAATCCAAGCTCAGTATGTGAGTAGGGGTGGATTTGTGGTAGACCTTTCTTACTCATGCCTGTGTGTGGGGGAGTGTGTCTTTATGATCATTAGCTGAAAAGCCAACTAGCTGACAGCCCACCTGTAAAACTCATCTTCAATCACCTTTATTCTAAAACATCACTTTGTTATTTGAAATGTCTACAAATGTGTGAACTTTTAAATAATTTCCAGGAGGAAATTCTGACCAAAACTGTGATATATAGCTATATTTGCTTCTATTTTACATTCCTTGTGCGTCTTGAGACCAAGCAGGAATACGCACTGTTACTTCAGGAAACATTTCATGTTGCACAAATACTTTCAAGATCAGCTTTAAATTAAGGGACATGTAAATAAAAAGATAAATTTGACAGGACAGCAGACTAGTTCAAGCAGAAGGTTAGACCAGTAAGAACAACGAAGAAAGAAAGTGCTCATTTCCATCTTGGCTTTAGCACACTAAAGAACTGTGATAGTCAAATCACAGAAACGTTTCTCAAAGCTGCAAAAGAATCTTACAGATTCATTACTCCACTTCATTAAACAGTCCCAAAAGATAGCTAAATAACATTTTCAGATGCAGTCATCGGATAGAACCTCACACTATGCAGAACTTTCCTAAGAAACAAACCTGACTAAAATACACTGACAGAAATCACACTGAGTTTGCAAGCACTAGAATTCAAATAGAAAACCCAAGACCTCCTGCACTTAATGACAAAATATAAACAGAAATATTTTAAGCCAGAAGTATTTTGCCCCAACTAAATACAGATTTCTTCAACGTTCTGAGTTGTTTGATTTCGAAGTGAAGAGAACTGAAATCTTATTTTATTCACGCAGAGCTAAAATTGGAAGTCACTTATTAAATACCTATGTGCAAAACACAATACTTGGGGCTCTATGCAATTTCGGGTTGGGTAAACAAGTCATGTCTAATGACAAAAAGTTAGACTGGGGAGACTGATGGAGAGAAGCACGCACCTGTGATTTGTTGGTTTGGCGTTACAATAAACATTGTAAGTAAAAATAAGTCCCAGGAGGTTGGAAGGACATTAAGGAAACGATTTAGGTCTAAAAATAAGGAAGTCATCAACAGTTAACAGATGAAGCCATAAAAAGTGGCAGCTCTCGGAAGGCTGGTGCCGAGATCAGGACAGTGAGCCGGAGTGAGCCTGGTGTTAGTCAACAGAGTCCTCAACAGAAAAGGAGTGAGCAGCAGGGTCAAAGAAACAAAGGTGAATTTGGGGAGTGGTAATCAGTAGGTTAAACACACAAGTTGAGACTGGGAATTGAGACTGAACAAGGTTTTGGCAAGTGGGGACCCATGAGATCCTGACAGAGCAGGCTTTTGTGGGCAGAAGCCACATTAGAAGGAAAGCTAAAGGAAAGCCTGAAAGTCTGGCAAAGAAAGGGAAGCCAAGAATACAGGAGATATTTTGACAAAGGGGAAAAACAACACAACAGGAAGGCAGCAAGTGAGGCAGGAGAACCACACAGAGATGGAAGCCAGGTGTCCATGAAGACAGACACAAGAGAAAAGCAGCCAGACACTGAGAGAATGGCAGGAAAGAAAGGTTTACATTTGGAGAGAAAAGTCTCTCAAGACTGGAAGGGACAGGAGCTGGAGGCCAGGAAGCAGTTTGGACTCAGCTCTGAGCCCCTCATGTAGACCACAAGTGGCACAGCAAAGTCCTCGCTGTACAAAGACCGTGGATGCACCCAGACAGGGTTAGCCCTTGAAACCAGATCCAGGAGGCCATCAGTCAGAAAGCCTGTGTGCCAAGGAATGGGTCACAGATGCTTACTGGTGGGTCCTGAAATGATTACTTCTAGGCAGGGGCTTCAATATAAACCAGAAGTATGCTATTCGAGTGGACTTCAATTAATGAGTTGAGTATAAAACACTTAAGAGTGACCCTTTGGCCACTGCATGTCTGCAGGCTCAGCCTGCTTCTAAATCTCATTCCCACAGTGGAGGGCCAGAGGGCCAGCAGCGTGTAGGGCCAAATAAGAAAAATACATAATCATTGTTTTAGCCAGGAGAAGGCAACTTAATTATGAACTGGATGACATATCAAATGCAAGGCCTTAAGATGCATTCACTCTAATAAACTGCTCTGGAGAACTAAAGGGGATGAAATCTGGTTCTCATGTGTACTGAGGACCAACTGCTTTGAATCTTCCACTATGGATGATGGCAATGGGTCCTTTTAGGAGAGCCATTATCCAGACAGTCTTTACTTTTTTTTAAATTGTTAATAGCTTTTACTTATTTACGTATTTATTTTTTGAGACAGTCTCACTCAGTCACCCAGGCTGGAGTGCAGTGGCGTGATCTCAGTTCACTGCAACCTCCATCTCCCGGGTTCAAGTGATTCTTGTGCCTCAGCCTCCTGAGTAGCTGGGATTACAGGCATGTGCTACCATGCCTGGCAGTTTTTTTTTTTGTATTTTTTAGTAGAGACAGGGTTTCACCATGTTGGCCAGGCTGGTCTTGAACTCCTGATCTGAAGTGATCTGTCCGCCTTGGCCTCCCAAAGTGCTGGGATTACAGGAGTGAGCCACCGTGCTCTGCCCAGACAGTCTCTATAAATGTAGCTTGACTCTGGACTGTGATAGGAGAAAAGAATACAGGCAACGCCTCAGAGAATATAAAATATCAAGCAAACCCTAAGTGTTGCAACCAGAACCCAGGTGAGTGCACTCTGTGCATTACTGAGAACGTACACGCTGCTGAACGATTCTAATACCTTATTCCAGCCGAGCCGGAAACAGCAGCAGACCAAACCCAAGGAGTGGGTGCCTCTGCATTCCTTGAGGCTGTTTCACTACGGATAACAAGGTTACCTGGGGCAGCTGTGAAGATGAAATCAGGATGCGTGTGGAAGAGCACAGAGCAGATGCCTGAGGTACTCAATCTGAACACCACTCTTGATTACGGTATTTCTCATTCTCCTTTCTAAAATGCCTTTAGACCTTAAGCACCTGTTTCTACAAATGTTGGGTGATCAGACCAATATGGTTTCTGAAAAAACTGTTCAGAAAAGACTGATTTTCTTTGAGTGGTTCAGTCTGATGCTGAAATAAATTCTGAGATCATTTTCAAAACTAACATGAACACCAACAGCTTCACTGGAACATACGGAGCCTCTTCAAACATGTTCTAAAAAAGAACTGAATGTGCAGGTATAAGAGATTTATCACAGAACAAAAACTCTCCTTGCCAGCCTTATTACTCTGGTTCATCATTAAATCCAGTGCTAGCCATATTACATGCCCATCTTGAAACTTTTATCCTTTGGTTAAAAAAAGAACACTATTTAGCTTACATATTCAGAATTTAACTACTACCATACCACATCAAAGTCCGTAAGGTACCATATACTCTTCCCTGCCCCATGCTTCATGGGATGTTATTACAATATAGTGCTTTACAGCGAAAATAAGAGCCGTCACTTATGCGGCTTACTGAGAAGCAGGCAATGTTCTAAGCAGCTACACACACTAACTCCTAACAACCTTAGGAGGCAGGCACCAAAACCTGAAGCATCGTACAACTTGCCTCCAACTAAGAGGGGGATCTGGGATTCAAACCCAGGCAGCCTGACATGAGCGCTTCCTTTTCTTCTCCACTATGTTTAAGGGAAGAATCATTTATATTTAATAACAGTGAATTAGGTAAGGGTTTACAGGTCACAAAATCAGACTATTTAGGGCTGACACTTCGAACATCTCTCAATTCACAAGAGAGCGCACTGAGACTCCCAAGGATGAGCTGCCTTTGCTTAGTGGCCAGGGCACTGTCAAGACCCAGAGATCTAATTCCCATGCTAGCACACCATACCACCCCTTTGTTCAGCCTCACAGAATTGCCAATCATACTAGCTCATCACCAGGAATACTTATGAACCATACTAATTCACATGGAAGAATGGCAAATGAAACTGGCCCACATTTTCTTGTTCCTTTTTCAAACAGTAATAGGCTTCTACGTAATTGTGAACTAGAAGCTGGGGATGAAAAACAAGCCAGATACAGAGCTCACAGAGGGAGATATGTCAACAAGGTGACAGACAGGCTGCCGTGGATACTGACAGAAGTCTACATAAGGGACAGCAGAGGAATAAAAAAAGTCAAAACATCTCTGACTGCAATTTGGAGACTTTAAATAAGGATTATCCTTTCTACAGGTATACTAAATTTTCTTTTTAATGCCTCACTGTGCCTATTAGGCAAAATCCATAACATAACAGACCAGGGAGAAGAAATCCGTAATATAACAGACCAGAGAGAAGACTTACCCTGTTGGCTGGGTGTGGTGGCTCACGCCTGTAAGCCCAACATTTTGGGAGGCCAAGGTGGGCAAATCACTTGAGCTCAGGAGTTCAAGACCAGCCTGGCAACTTAGCGAAACCCCATCCCTACTAAAAAATACAACAAAAACATTAGCCAGGCATGTGGTATGCACCTGTGGTTCCAACTACTTGGGAAGCTGAAGCAGGAGAATCGCCTGAGCCCAGGAGGCAGAGGCTACAGTGAGCCGAGATAGTGCCACTGCATTCCAGCCTGGGCAATAGAGTGAGACCCATGTCAAAAAGAAAAGGAAAAAAGCAGCCTTACCCTGGCTTTTTTTTTGGAATATCTGGTTGTATAACCCAAGAGCAGATACTTCCCTCTCACCTTTAACGTGAAGATAGAGCTTTCAATCCTTTACAGCTTGAAAATCCAATCAACCTATTAAAATGTTTTTAAAGACCATGACTTTGTTCATCAAGGAGACATTTAAAGACATGTTACTAATAGAAATTTAAAAGGGTATTGTGGGTAACTGAATTATCATAGATACAGTACAGCAAGTATATATGGCATATTCATTACTGAGATTATTTGAACTTTCCATATTCAATATGCAACCTTGAGCAAGCTACTTAAATTCAGGTTTTGTCTATTCCATCTACAAAATTCCTGGGAACAGTATCACCTTCCTTCAGTGAGCTGTTGTAAAGGTGTATGAGATGATGACTAGAAAACCAATGGAACACAGCATATGACTGACGTTTAAGAAATGAGTTCCCTTCCCACTTTCTTAAAAAGCAGCTAAGTGGTACCCAAACCTAAGAGCTATATCCCTAAATCATTTCAAAATCTAAAAAGAGAAAAACCTTAGAACTTCAGATGATATAATTAATACGAAAGCCTGGGTTTTTATATAAATGAAAAGGGGCTAAAATTCGTGTAAAATCAATCAGTAACATTCACAGGCATCCTAAAGAAATTATTCAGATGTCTGCAAGTCGGATGCAGGGTGCTGTTGTTCTTCCTCCTGAAATATCCTCTAATGGGCCAGGCTCAGCGGCTCACACCTGTAATCCCAGCACTTTGGGAGGCTGAGGCAGGTGGATCACCTGAGGTCAGGAGTTTGAGACCAGCCTGACCAATATGGTGAAACCCCACCTTTACTAAAAATACAAAAAATTAGCTGAGCATTGGTGTGTTCACCCGTAATCCCAGCTACTCAGGAGGCTGAGGCAGGAGAATTGCTTGACCCTGAGAAGTAGAGGCTGCAGTGAGCAGAGATCATGCCACTGCATTCCAGCCTGGGCAACAAGAAGCGAGACTCCATCTCAAAAATAATAATAGTAATAATCCTCTAAGGATGATCTTATAGATATACAGATTAACTTAACAATGAAACCTAATATTCCACTTACATTCATAAGAATCCTGCTTCTGTGTTAAGCTGTTCTTTACTAAGTTGGAGGTAAGAGTTCAAAGTAGAGTTTTACTTAAGAAAATTGGGGCAAACATTGATTTTACTTCTACAGCTATAAAACGATGCCATCCAAAAAGTGAAGAGTGTATGTTCCAACTGTTCTATATACGAAAAAAAAAGTACTGTAGAACTACTTAAGTATACCTGAAAATGTTTTTAAATTTAAGCTAACATCTAATTTTGCAACAAAAACAAAGGGTCTAGTCTTGACAAGGGATGCTATGTGTCACTGAGTTTTTAAAAATTATTATTCAAATGCACAAATCAAGTCAACTTTCCTTCATATCAAGGGTACTGGTATTGTTGTACTACAAGATGAATGCTATCTATGAGGCTCGCCTATTGTTATATTTATCTACTGTACCTCAAAAATAATACGTCATTAAGTCATAAAGGCTGCAATGTTACATCACCACCCTTTAATTCTCCCCAACACAGCCATGATACTGTGAGCTACAAATGTACTTTCAAGGCAGTAGCTCTTCAATATTTTTTAAGGTCTAAATTTGCCCTTTCCTCCTGTCAAAATCACATTTTCTGAAGTTACTTAAAATTGAAAACCTTATTAATATCAAGTGAAGCTTCTTTTCTTCTGATTTCTACTTTACTCCTTCTTCCCTGAGGCTTCTACTTCTGAGGTCCCATTTCCCTTTTCCTCTCCTGGGACAATGCTTCAGAGGACAGGATTAGCCCTGAAAGTCACCAGCTATGTAAGACCATGAAGTAAATGAGGAAGCTATACAACCAACGCAAGATCCATGCTTTATGAACACATTATTCTCACACATCTGGGTGACAGGTTTGATACACAAGATCCTTAAAGTCATTTACAGATTCTGAAACCAAGTTGTTCAAAAGATGAATTCTGAAAACATAGTTGGTGTAGCAAATGAATATATCAAAACAAAGAAAAATTTCATCCAAATATTTACATTTTTTAAAGACATTAAAAAAATAGGCTACTTTTTAAGTGTGCTTGAACAAACCATGTGTGGAATTGAATTCCATTCATTATGGAGTTAGTTTCTGCTAAATACTTACTGATGCTATAGCAGACCCCTGGCATCTGAGGATTTAAGAGTTCAACTGTTCTCAATCTATGCTAAAAAAAAATAAAACATGACAAATAATAAATTCTACATTTCCGAGGCACTAATTTGAACTTCAGAAGTAGGAGGGCTGGTATGTAAGGCAAGTTATTTAGGAATGAGGAGGGCTGGCAGCTGTAACTCAGTGTGGTTTTGCAACTGCCTATATTATTACCAGGTATTCCATAAAACTCTCTAGAGACCATTTTCATTTTGTAAATTCTGTAATTACACCTTACTGCATCATGCTCTAGTAGTTTCACAAACTTAGATATTCACAAAAATGTTTTGGAATATATTCCCTAGGAATGTGAAGGGTCTCCTATATTACAATAAACAAAAAACCATGCAGTTACTTAGAGCTCATAGAGCTTTTTAAAAATAAACTACTGATCATAACAGTCCAATTAAAAACTCAAAACACTTTATATTACATATATAGAGTTTATAATCCAGCAATGCCAATATAGGCAATTTGACATCATAGCCCCTATTTGCAAAGTGATTAACAATTATACAGTATCTTCTATTCTATTGTCATCGGCTTTGGCTCAGATGTTTAAATTCTTAAACATTTTGGAAAAACATTTTTTCTGTGTGTATTTCGTTTTGTTTTTTGTCTGTGTGGGCATGAGTGTAGGGGAGGTTATACTGAAAATGAGAATGAAAGCAGGTCAGGAATTAAAGAGCCACTAAAATTTGACTTAACATTTTCTTATAAAACACATTGGGAGAATATGGCTTAAAGACAAGAGGGGGAGAGGCTCTTAATGGTTATACGATTTTACCTCGCCCTCCGTCCAGTCTGACAATAACACCAAACTTAATTTACAATCTAGGGCAAGAGTAACTCTGTAAGAGGATTTTATGAAGCACAATTTAATTTTGGTTCTAGTCTTAAGCACTTACGAACAATTGTTGGAATTTTTCAGATTAACTGAAAAGGTTATATCAACAAGCAAAACTCCCAAATTAGGTAAGAATTAGTTAACTGCTTTAAAAATATCCAACTCACTTTCTTGACTAATTAGGAGTAACTGGAAAATATCTCTGTCCTGGTAACTTGATTTTCTGCTTACTCCGTGGACCAAGGCAACGTTTCTTTAAAAAGAATGCTTTTTAAGGAGAGAAAAATTCTCTCTCAAAACAAAACAAAGAATCCCACGTATAACTGAGTAAGTAGGTCTAAAATCACGCCAGAGCTATCTCTGGGTCAGAACTACAGCAACAATGGACAGTGCAACACAATTTGCACAAATGTACTAGTTTTTGTTAAAAAAAAAAAAGGGGGGGGGGTAGGATTAGGTTTCATATATTAAAGTCAGCAGAAATTTCATGTTTCACAATTTGTTGCCAGAGAGATCCCCAAATTCCTTGAATCCACTGGGAAGTTTTCTGAAGGTGCACATTATAGTAAACAGCAGCAAAATACCAAAACAATTCTATTGCTAAAAAGCAGCTACGTCTGCTTCTGCCTTTAGAATACTAATTGTAATATAGCAACAACAAAATGCTAATTTGTGCCATCAATTGAAATCTGAGCTATTCCAAAAATTGTTTTCTTTAAAACTATTCAAGACAGGACATCGATAATCATAGTAGGCAAATATTAACTGAGTTTTGGGAAGAAAAAAATCAGAAAATGTCAAAAAGGAAGAGATAATAGCATTCTACTTAGTATTCTAAAGGCTTGTTTCAGGTAGTTCAACAATGATTCTGGTAAGACCAACTGCTCACATACATACACACGCACACACATAGATTTTAATGGTTTAAAAAAAAACCAAATGTGTTACTTTAGAAAAATCAATGCAGTGCATTTTCAGCATATTATCGCCACAGACTCTGATTGCTCAGTCCACACATAAGTAGTAGTTGCCTTCTATGGTGATATGGCTTCTCTGCACTAATTCCCATCAGGCCGAAAAACATTAGGGCAGGTTAAGTAAAGACCGAATTGTTGCACAAAGGAACATTTACTCATCAGATCCCACTGATCTCTTCTGTGCCCGTTTCCTGGGCAACCTTCTTGGTGAAGCTTTATCTGGAAGAAAAGAGAAAGTTTTAAGCTTATCTATTATAAGTATATTGAATTCCTAAGACATTTAAAAAGTATTTACTTTCAACTTTACAACTAAGTTACACATATACATGCAAGAATACCATCCAGTAATAAATGCCTCCTATCTAGCTATAGGTTTTAAAAACAATCTTTAACATAATCCTTCAAGAGGTAACTCCAATTAAAACGAAACTGTTTTTGCAATTAGGGTAGAAGATTTAATCTTGGTTATTGTACTGCTGAGGAGACCATGCAAAATCTTGAATTCTACAACTTAACCAAGTTTAAACATGCATAAACAAACACTTAAAAATTGTTTACAAGGTGACAGCTCAAACATGCTGGTTACAAATTAAAAATTTTGTATTTACAAATGCAGTCATGCAGTTTTCCAATTTTATAAATTTACCTGGAACAAGCAGCAGAATAAAGGAAATGAGTATTTTAATGCTAAAATTATTCTATGCACACAAGCTGTATCTCCTATGTTAAATTCTTTGTAGGGTCTATTTAACAGAAAATAAATTTGTGGTAGGTTTTTCTACTTCCATTCAGTAAGAGGTGTGTCATTTGTAAGTTTCTCCAAAAAGTGAAAGGCTGGATCTATCTTCCCTCTATTATTGTCTTTGTCTTACTTTCGGCGCGGTGGGGGAGGGGGGGGAGGTGAGATTTTAGAGTAAGTTAGAAATTACTTGTATAATAGTTCTTGTATTGATTTTGATTCATTTTGCATTCATTGATTTTGTATTGATTTTTTTTCTTGGTATGTTTGTATATTGTAGAATAAGTTAGAAATAAAAATCATTTTTCCAGTTAAAAACACTGAAGGGCTAGAAAGTGATTTTCACCAAAGTACGGGGCTTATCTGTAAGCAATTCATAAAATGGAAAAAAAAAAATCTGTTCAAAAGATCTCCCACCCCCAAAAATTATAAGATTACCATTCCTAGAAAATGTATACATGTTTATTAAGAATTTTTTTTTTTTTTTTTGAGAGTCTCACTCAGTCGCCCAGGCTGGAGTGCAGTGGCACGATCTTGGCTCACTACAATCTCCACCTCCTGGTTTCAAGCAATTCTAGTACCTCAGCCTCCTGAGTAGCTGAGATTACAGACAGGCACATGCCATCACACCTGGCCTGGCCAAGAATATTTGACTACAAATTTTGCTTCAAAGAAATCTGCTTAAGAGTTAAGGGCTAAGGCCGGGCATAGTAGCTCATGCCTGTAATCCCAGTACTTTGGGAGACCAAGGGTCACTTGAGGTCAGGAGTTCAAGACCAGCCTGGCCAACATGGTTAAATCCTGTTTCTACTAAAAATACAAAAATTAGCCAGGTTTGGTAGCACACACCTGTGATCCTAGCTACTTGGGAGGCTGAGGCAGGAGAATCACTTGAACCCGGGGGCTGGAGGTTGCAGTGAGCCGAGATTATACCACTGCATTCCAGCATGGGCGACAGAGCAACACTCCGTCTTGAAAAAAAAAAGTTAAAGGCCAATATATTAAGACAGAGCCTATAAATAACATGAACACTGCCCTCACTTTTCAAGTGTGGGGAAAAAAAAACTGCGCTACTTCATTAAGTAGGTTACTAATGGATGGTTTCAGGGGGCTTTTCAACTTACCTAAAACTGAGTTATGAGTATAAACACATTTCTGATGAAGAAAGTCTACAACTTTTATCAGATTTTCAAAAAGGTTAGACTAGGAACTACTGCCCTTACACAGCTGACCAATCTCTAAATAATTTTCTAAAATAAGCAATATGATTAATGTAATATAGTCTTTGAGGATTCAAAAAGTACTCTAGGATTTAATAGCCATCTGTGTGAGCATCACTGCTATATGTAGATGTGAGCTGTGTGTGGTGGTTCACACCTGTACTCCCAGCACTTTGGGAAACTGAGGTGGACAGATCACTTGAGTCCATAAGCTCAAGACCAGTCTGGGCAATATGGTGAAACCCCCTCCCTACAACAAACATAAAAATTTAGGTGGGCATGGTGGCAAGCATCTGTAGTCCCAGCTATTCAGGAGGCTGAGGAGGGCAGACTGAGCCTAGGAGGTCGAGGATGCAGTGAGCCGTGATCACGTAACTGCACTCCAGCCTAGGTGACAGAGTGAGACCCTGTTTCAGATGAAAAAAAGCAGATGTGTAGCTTCCATGACTTGAGCTACCACTGATGCTAAATGTCCCAATGTTTCCAAATCTTGATTCACTCACGCTCTGAAACAGAACTTTCAAATGTTTCCTGGACATCCTTATCTGGGAGTCCCAAAGGCTTTTCAAGCTTAGCATAGCTAATCCAAACACATCTCTCTCATCCTTCCATGCTTCTCTTTCCTAGATTATGGGACATTAATGGGATCACCTTCCACCCAATTGCCTAAGTTCAGAATGCTCTTTCACTCCTCCCTCACGAACACATCAAGTCACAAAAGACACCGTCTTTCCCACCTCTGAAACATTTTTCTGCTCCCTTTTACTCCCATCACTACTGCCTCAGCTTAGGCCCCAGTGACTTTTGTGTTTTACTGAAATCATGGAACTGTAACCCTACTTCCAGCAGCTCCTTTGCAGTCCTCCACAAAGTCATACTAGTTTTTCCTTTTTTTTTTTCTCTTAGAGATGGGAGTCTCACTATGTGGCTGAGGCTGGATTCGAACTCCTGAGCTCTACAGATCCTCCTGCTTTAACATTTCCAGTAGCTCAGAATACATATGCACACCACCATGCCCAGCTTATCATAATTTTTAAAACACAAAATTGTAATTCCTTTCCTTTAAAGTGGCTGTCTTTGACCTAAGAGTCACATGTTATTAGCATAGCTCATAAAACCTTAATGGCTCCTTCTCACCCAACTTTTCAAGACTCAGATCTAATGCTGACTTCCTCCTGTGCTCTTGATACTTTATACCCACTTTTCATAAAACAACTGCCATATAGTAATTATGTTTCAAATAGACAGCTGGCTCACATAAAGCAGTAAGGAAAACAATTTAAAAATGGAAAGGGACCTCAACAGCCAATTCACAGGAAAGAAACACTAGCCCATATAGTCATCTCTATTATCTGCAGGAAATTAGTTCCAGGACCACTCCCCCACCCCAACCCCACCCAAATGCAGGCATACTTAAGTCTCGCTGTCAGCATTGAGGAACCTGTGGATACAAAAAGCCTTCCCTGTACTCAGGTTTGGTATCCTGCAAATTTCATGATTTCCTTTTTTTTTTCTTTTTTTTTTAAAATAGATTTTATTTTACTATTGTTTCAATAGTTTTGAGGAACAGGTGGTGTTTGGTTCCACGGATAAGTTCTTTAGTGGTGATTTCTGAGATTTTGCTGCACCCATCACCCAAGCGATGTATACCAATGTGTAGTCTTTTATCCCTCATTCCCCTCCTACCCTTTCCCTGAGTCCTCAAAGTCCATTATACGATTCTTATGCCTTTGGGTCCACATAGCTTAGCTTCCCTATGATTTCCTTTCCTCAGTGTCTCCCAGGCTGGAGTGCAGTGGCACCATCAAGGAACAATCATGGACCTACAAGGCTCAAGCAATCCTCCCACCTCAGCCATGTCAACATATCTATTTTTATTTCATTCTTTGTAGAGACTGGGTCTCACTATGTTGCCAAGGCTAGTCTCAAACTCCTGGGTTCAAGCAATCCTCCTGCCTCAGCCTCCCAAAATGCTGGGATTACAGGTGCAAACCACCACGCCCGGCTAAATATTGTATTTTTAATCTGCTTTTGGTTGCAGATGTGGAACCCACCAATATACCGAGGGTCAACTACATTTACTGAAAAAAATCTGTATATAAGTGAAACCCGAGCAGTTCAAACCTGTGTCTTTCAAGGGTCAACTGTGAATATGTGTAAAGAAGCTGAATCTCATTCTTAAAGAAATGCAAACGAAACGGTAAGATATCCATTTTGTATCATACTGGCAGATTAAAATAACTGATAAACTTAACACTTGAAAATGATTAGTAAGAATAGAGGAGAAATAGTCAATTCTGTGCATTGTTGAGAATATACATTGGCACTATCTTTCTCCACCCTTTTAGGAGGAAAATAGGGGCCTTTCCATGAAAATTCAGTGTATATAATCTTAGACCTACTCATTCTACCTTTAAGAAATTATCCTATAAATTTATATATTAAAATATTCATTACATTATCTGTAAGAGTGAAAAACTAAAAGTAACCAATATCCTTCAATACAGAACAGGTTTAATCTATCATGACATATACACACACACACACACACACACACACACACACACACATATGTGAAAGAATTATTGTCTAGTTGTTAAAAACAGTGAAGTAAATATATATGTAGCTGCTGTAGAGACATCGAAGGTATGAAAACTGAAGTTGAAGACCCGTGTAGACAGCATGGTGCAATCTGAACTAAATACTCACATAGAAACAACAGACGTATATGCTTATAGATGTACAAAAAAATTCTTGAAGAATATAAACATAATACCATTTATGAAAAATAGGGCCAGGCATGGTGGCTCATGCCTATAATCCCAGCACTTTGGGAGGCCGAGGTGGGCGGATCACTCGAGGTCAGGAGGTCAAAACCAGCCCGGCCACATGGTGAAACCCTGTCTCTACTAAAAATACAAAAAAATTAGCTGGGCGTGGTGGTGCGTGCCTATAATCCCAGCTACTTGGGAGGCTGAGGGAGGAGAATCGCTTGAACCCAGGAGGCAGAGGTTGCAGTGAGCCAAGATCGTGCCACTGTAATTCAGCCTGGGCATCAGAGCAACACTCTGTCTTAAAAAAAAAAAAAAAAAAAAAAAAGGATTAATGAAGCCAGGAATTGACTTATTTTTCACTTCTGTACTATTTAATTTTTTATAATGAGACTGTATTGCTTTTATAATAAACATTTTTAAAATGTCCTATAATTGAAGAAAAATTTCTATATTCCTTTATAAAGATTAGTATTTTAACAAACTGAATATGTAATAAAACTGAAATGTATCTGTAAAGTAAATTATCAGGTAATATTTTAGGTTAATTCTTTCAAGTTATAGTGGTTAGTTAATAGTTTTTCTAATGAAATGTAAGAAAACTGTTCCATTACTCATTAAACTTTATTTAAAATATTTATGTGCTATTTGAGAGCCCCCAATACTCTAGCAAACACCATTTAATAAATTAAATGCCTCACCTCTTCTACTCTGCACTGAAGCAACAGAAAGAAAAGAGACAGTAAATAGATTAGGAACACAGAAAATTCACACATTCATAAATAAGCTGCAGATTTGGAAGCATTTCCAAATTAAAGCATAAGAAGACTACACACTGAATAAATCTTTAAGGTCTTCATTAATCACTATACTAGATTCTACACAAGTCATGAAGAGACGAATGTTAAAGAGTACTGGAAAAGCTTTTTTTTTTCTTTTTTTTTTACTAAATCTAAGATATTTAATTTCCAATTAAGAGGAAAACATCCCAGTCAAGTCTATAAGACTACTTACTGATTTGATTCAATGTTTCCTGAGGAATCCAACTCATGTCAACATCATTCTGACTTGATGTACCCATTTCTACTTTCTGTATGGGTCTCTTACGCTAAAAGAACATAAAGACATATTTTAAAGGAATTCCATTACATCATTTACTTAATGTGTTTTAAAACAGAGGTCAGGTCTGGCTATGTTGCCCAGGCTGCCTTGAACTCCTGGGCTCAAGCAATCCTCCTGCTTCAGCCTCCCAAGTGGCTAGGACTATAGGCACATACTACCATGACCAGCTGTTTACTCTAATTTTTAAAAAACCTATCCAATTACTTAATTTAAATATCTTAGTAAACAAGTTCTAGTCTTCCTAGAACACACTCCTACTCAAGTATTAAAGGGAAGGAGAAAATCATGTCTAGCACTAACTATAAAGAATAAATCTTTATCACATTTATTTTCAGGCTTTAAAGACCTTTCCCCTTGCTATAAATGTTTATGTGATTGTACCACTGGTGGACCAAAGAAGAGTGTTTATTTATACAATGATTTTCTTTCCCTTTAGGAATCAAATTGTAATCAAAGAATAAATTTATTTCCATATTCAATAAAATTCAGGGTGACTGCTGATCTGTTACATGCAGGCAGTTCCTGCTTCATAAGCTAAACACAATTAAACAGCACAGATAAAACAAAACCAAAGCAGAACATCTCATTAAGCTAACGACCTCAATTTAAGAACTTCAAACTTTCTCCCTAGAGTATTTACAGCAAAACTGCTAGAAAGTAATTTAAGTGATTCATTATTTAGCCTTGCTCTAAAAAAAACCCAGAGAAACCAACAAACCTCAGTTATCTACATAAGAAACAGTATTAATTACATAATCCTGCATGTTCTTCACATGTACCCCAAAACCTAAAATGCAATTTAAAAAAAATTATATAATCCATAACTTAGAACCTGGATAATAGAGAGAGATAACTTATAAGAATGGTTTCATTTAAATGGAAAAAAATGGAGATGCAGTTATACCTAATATATAAATTTACAGCAAAAACTCCAACCATTAAGTTTTAGAAATTAACATTTAAGCAGAAAGTGTTTCTTTTAAAGAGAAAGAGCTTATTAGTAACATTCATTGTTAATTTTAATATAGATTTGACTGCCTGACTTAAGGCTTAATAAATATTCATCAAAATGACTAGCAATTGTTTAAGATTTAATGGATTATACTAACATATTTGATAACAATTTTTTATACTTTCCCACTGAGAAAAACAATACAGGTTTTGTTTCTGTAGGCTGGGGGGAAGGAAAGGAGGAGGGTGAGTGAGGGAATGGGGAAGAGGAGGGAAATAAGGATGCAGTAGGGAATGAGTCCAGAGTGACAACCATGATCATGGCAGACCCTAAGTGTTACCATTTTATTACTCTAACCACAAAAACAGAATTTTGACTGATACGATAAAATTTGTTCATTCTTTTTCCAATGAAAGGACTCGTTTATTAATTAAGGATTAGTCCTATAATTAAGAGTATTAAAGCAGGCTGGGTATGGTGGCTCACGCCCGCAATTCCAACACTTAGGGAAGCCAATGTGAGAGGACAGCTTGAGCCCGAAAGTTCGAGACCAGCCTGGGCAACATGGCAAAACCCCGTCTCTACAAAAATTAGCCAGGTGTGGTGGCGTGCACCTGTAGTCCTAGCTACTTGGGAAGCTGAGGTGGGAGCTGAGCTTTGAGCCCGGAAGGTGGACGTTGCAGTGAGCCAAGATCATGCCACTGCACTCCATCCTAGATGACAGAGCCAGACTCTGTCTCCAAAAAAAAAAAAAAGAATATTAAAGAAAAGATAAAAGCTAGATTATGCTATATATATGCTATAAAATAATACATCCATTGAAATGTATAAAAAACAGAACAATAAAATCTGAGTTTAAGGAATAAAAATTCTAGGATAAAGAACTACAATACCAATACAAAGGTAAAGATCACTCTGAAGGGCACAGACAAAGGACACTAATTGTATGTGTGTATGAAAGTCTAAATGAGGCCAGGCACGGGTGGCTCACACCTATAATCCCAACACTTTGGGAGGCCAAGGTGGGCAGATTGCTGGAGTCCAGGAGTCCGAGTCCAGCCTGAGCAATACGGCAAAACCCTATCTCCACAAAAAAATTTAAAAAATTAGCCAGGTGTGATGGCATACACCTATGGTCCCAGCCAACTGGGAGGCAGAGTTGAGAGGATCACTTGAGCCCAGGAGTTCAAGGCGGAAAGGGAAAGGGCAAGGAAAAGAAGATAGTCAGTCAGTCTAAATGAATCAATTTACATATCCAATGTTTCACCTTCAGGTGTTGTTCTAAAAAGGTACAACAAAGTTCTAAGCATACAAACCCACAGTGACAGTAAAAGGCCACAAAGAACTAGATTGTGCTTAACTTAGTACTTAACAACTTTTGAAATACGGTTGTAAGAAGTGTTCATCCATAATTACCTTTCTAGATTCTAGGAGTTGATGAAGGCCAACAATAACCAGAAGCCCAAGACCAGCAAGGAACATATACATAAAGATTCTGGTACAAAAGAGAAAATATGAACTGCCTTTAATTCACAGGAAATACCACAGCTAATTACAACTATAATTTTAACACATGATAGAAACTTTCCAAATAACTTGTGGAGAAAAGAAATGAAATACTTTGTAATCAACTTAAATCCAGGCAGTTAAGTTTTAGAAATTACCTTTAAGAGCAATTAATTTAAAAAAAACTCTATGATTGAAAATAGAATTAAAATTTATGCTATATTCAAAAGTTCAGTTTATAAAATAATTGCAATAATTTCATCTGCCTATTACATTATTTTGCACAATCCAATTTAAAAATTACCTTAAGTGTATTACATGTAAGTTTAGAGTAAAAAAAGATTCATCAAACACTTAACTTTTTCAAGATAAAATCTCCAACTTATGTTTTCAATAGTAATTTCAGAGGCATGAGACTTAGTTTAGGCTGGTGAACAGTGTTTATAAGCATGGGGTAGAAAATTTAGAGAAGAGGAAGGACAGAAAGCCAATACTAACTTTTAAAGAGATTCTTCCATCAGTTTCAACTATCTTTCCTAATTTGACTTTAATAGTTATAAGAATCATCTAAAGTATGAATGAATGTAGTAAGGATCTCACCAAATCTATACAGTCCATTTGATTTTCACCATCTGAAAAAATGCTGAAACAGCAGCAAGCCTTCCAGTCTTACTTTACGAGCAAGATCCAGATCTACATCTACATACTACAACTTTCACTTACGTTTCTCCATCTAACCCATCCTCTCTTTCAATAACTGTAACTGTTTGATTGAAGACTGCATCTTGGAATACATTGCCCTGTTTAAAAAAATAAAATAATCAGAAAAATCTAAAATGCAATGAAGGAAGGAAAACTTGTAACATTACTTAAAACAGTTACCCTAACAGATTGAATATAGCTTTCCCATTACTTAGAAGATTAGTAAGACTCAACAAATTCATATGTAATTGCCCTATTGTGTGTCAGGGACTCAACACTGTTATTTTCCCACATAAAATAAAAGTGTCTCTGGGCCAGGTGAAGTGGCGCATGCCTGTGGTCCCAGCTACTCCAGGGGGCTGAGGCAGGAGGATTGCTTGGAACTCAGGAGTTTTGAGTCCAGCCTAGCAATAAACACAGCGAAACCCACACCCCTTAAAAAAAAAGACACCAACTTTGCCAAAGTTGTCCCCTAAACTTCGTTAGGGGTTGGGGTAGTGGTGTGAGGACCCAGAAAGTAAAATAAAAATGAGATAAAATGTGCAGAAAGAAACAAAGGTCACAGCATTCATGCACCAACAGCTTTACCTTCTCTTGTCTGCAACCCTTCAAAACAAGCAAGGAAGAAAAAGTATAGTGGCAGCTGCAGCAGCAGGTCATTTTAAGAACTAGATCAGAACAAAAGTCAAATTTACGTTCTAAAATGACAGTGGGCTCGAAACCAATTTCTTTATAATAAATGGGTTGGTCACTTCAGGTATGAAAATATTTTTCTGTTGCGGTCTTGAAATCATTTTGGCAGTTCACAATTTTAGTTTTCAAATGCATTAGACTCACTGGGGCAATACACAGCTATTCTTAAGTGTTTGATATTTCACACAAACGTAGCACTTTTTCAAAACTGTCACTTATTATTAAACTGTAATTATGAGAGTTTTACTTCAAGATCCTTCAATTTGCATTCCTCTATTGAAAATTTCAGGAATAGGCCGGGCGTGGTGGCTCACGCCTGCAATCCAAGCACTTTGGAGGCCAGGCGGGCGAATCACCTGAGGTCAGAAGTTCAAGACCAGCCTGACCAACATGGTGAAACCCTGCCTTTTAAAAAAAAAAAAAAAAGAAAAGAAAATTTCAGGAATAATACACAGATAAAAAAATAGTGGTAGAGGTGAATTTAAGAAAAGGAACTAGGCTGGGCACGGTGGCTCACACCTGTAATCCCAGTGCTTTGGGAGGCCGAGGTGGGTGGATCACAAGGTCACGAGTTCGAGACCAGCCTGGCCAACACAGTGAAACCCTGTCTCTACTAAAAATACAAAAAAAAAAAAAAAAAAAAAAAAATTAGCTGGGCGCAGTGCACACACCTGTAATTCCAGCTACTCTGGAGTCTAAGGCAGCAGAATCGCTTGAACCAGGGAGTTGGAGGCCAAGACTGCGCCTTGCACTCTAGCCCGGGCAATAGTGCGAGACTCTGTCTCAAAAAAAAAAAAAAAAAGAAACTAAAACTACATACATACTTGTTGGATTAAATTTAATTCTACTCGAAAACAAGATAAAATCAATAATTCTTCAAGCTACTTAACTATCAAGTTGAGGATGCTTAATCCATTATTTTGAGGACAGGATGAAAATACTTAATCCTCTCAACTAAGTAATCAGAAAACAAAGGAAAACTTGATTGCAGCACTAGAAATTTAACTCAGACATAAGGTAAACATGTTAACACCAAGGTAATGAAAAGGTTGAATAAGCTTCCAAGAGAAAATAAAATTTCCTTCTCTGAAAACTTTTCAACAAAGGAATGGTTTAGGTGTGCTCTCATTTGAAGGAGGACCTACTTCTGGGTTTCTCTCATTCAGTCATTGATGACTTATACATAATATACATATTAAAAATCATAAGGCATCGGGCCTTACATATTTCTAAATAAAAAATAAAAACTTTCTCCTAAATAAAAAAATAAATGATAAACCTTGTCGCTAAAACATCGAACACATATGGTTCTATTTTACCTATGGAGTATATAAAATGATGGGAAAACAGTTATAGAAAGTCTTTAAACTTACAAATAGCAGTAAAATGGGCAAAATGTAGGCAACAAAAAGAAGTACAAATTACTTGACAGATCTTTTTTTTTTGAGATGAAGTCTGGCTCTGTCGCCCAGGCTGGAGTGCAATGGTGCCATCTCAGTTCACTGCCACCTCCGCCTCCCAAGTTCAAGTGATTCTCTTGCCTCAGCCTCCTGAGTAGCTGGGATTATAGGTGACCACCACCACCACACTCAGCTAATTTTTGTATTTTTAGTAGAGACAGGGTTTCACCAGGTCGGCCAGGCTGATCTCGAACTCTTGACCTCAGGGGATCCACCCACTTGGCCTCCCAAAGTGCTGGTATTACAGGAGTGAGCCACCGCGCCTGGCGACAGAACTTAACATCTGAATAAGCAGTAGACTCTCCTGTGTGTCTTACTGCTCCTTTTCCCGTTAAGATCCAGTTCTTAGCTTTACTTACATCTCCATTTTCACTTTCACTCCCACACAATAGCACCTTATTCCCCTTATCTCTAGTATGCATCACTTATCAGCACGTTCTAGTGCCTGTTTCCATCTATCTCCCCCACTGGATTATAGACTTGAAGAAGAAACGTGAAATTTATCTTTGCTTCCCCAGTGGCTATCACAGGTTGAACCACAAAACAGGCACCTGAATGAACAGATGAATTCTATTAACATCACTGTCCCCATCCACCTCTAACTTAAACAAAAAGAAGGTTTAGAGGATCTTACGTTCAAATCCTTGTAGTTCAGATTGATCACCAAACCAAAGGGTCGTCCACCCATGGGCTCTGCAGGAATGAAAGAGTACTCAAAAGTTGCCTGTCTCTGGGGTGGCACTACAGTGTTCAGAGGAAGAGCTGTGAAATTCTGGATATAAAACTGGTAGTCCTGAGGATAACGGAATGAGGCATCTAAGGATTCAACAATAAAATCTTCTGTACCCTTGTTGGTAAAGCCTACCAGGAACTTCACAATGTTATTTGCTGGAAAATCTGAGAAACAAAATGAGAGACAAGAAAATTAGAACACATGGAAAGAGCACACAATTTTAAAAAAGGCATTACTAACGGATTTGACACCCTTTCACATGGACCTGGTGTCAGAATCCTTTCCAGTAGAGCACTCCAGTCACTCACTAACTAGAAATTGATTAGAGTGGCTGTATAGCCCGAAATCCTTTTGTCTGTAGTCTAGCATTCCCCACATAAGCATTCAAATAAGCGTCTCAATTTCGGATCAGATCACATCCGAATCATGTCGTAAAAAGAGTTGTGTACTTTTGGCAGTGAAATAATCAAGCAGCAGGGTTACATGTATTGGTGAAGTTACCTTCACCTCCAACTTAGTGTTATCTGTGCAGATAAATAGAAGAATGAAGAAAAGTCCAAGAGTTTAATCTTAAACTAATACCTATTAGAACATAAAAATTAATCAGGTAGTCCCTATCCACTTTAAGCAATTAATCAAAATGCAAATTTGAAGGTTAAGACCCAAGGATGTAGCTACAAAAATGGAAAAAAAAAAAGCATAATCAAATCATACCTCTTTTAGGCATACAGTTCAAAAGTACATGGGAATAAAACAGAAAATGTGAGAAGACCAAGAAAATAACTTTAAATATTGTCTTCAATAATTATACTGTACTCCACAAAGCTGAGTTTCACGAGTACAGCACAGGCTGTGGGGTCAACAGATCTAGGTCTGAATCCTGTATCCTCAAATCTATTTATGAACTGGGAGCCCTGAACCAGTTTCTTAACTTCTCCAAACCTCATTTAGCAATGACTATGGTCATCGGGTTTATTAGAAATAAATAATACATGCCAAGTATTGAGAACAGCGCCCACCATATAACCCTCAATAAATATCAGCCTAATTATTTTCTTTTAATAAAACCTAGGCTCTAACCTAGGCCATATTGGAAAAATTAGGTATCTAATGGTTAACACTCAAAATATGACAAAGTTACTTTGCTGTGGCAGTTTGAAAACTTTTTAAAATATGATCATTCTCAGGAGGCTGAGGCAGAAAAATCAATTAAACTTGGGAGGTGGAGGCTGCAGTGAGCCTGAGGGAGTCACTGCACTCCAGCCTGGGCGACAGAGCAAGACCTTGTCTCAAAAACAAAATTTTTGAAAAGGACAGTCAATTTCTAGTTAAACTAGGTAGTGTTTATTTTCCCCATTAGTTTATTTATTTTTTACTCTGTCTATATCACCAGCAATATTACTTTAGAGATATAGGTATTCAGATATATAAGAACAAGCTTGTCATTTTAAAATTCCTACATGTGAATTAAAACTAGTATTTCTGTATTACCTTCTCCTTTTACAAACAGGATAGTGGTATCTGCACTTGGTGAAGCTTCAGGTTCACCAGACACATCTTCTTCCTCTTTATCTTCTGCCTAAGAAAAAGAACAATTAAGAGGAGATTACTATGGGAGAGAAAAAAATCATCATTTAAAAATAACAGCTTGGCCTGGTGTGGTACTTTGGGAGGCTGAGGTTGGCAGATCACCTGAGGTGAGGAGCTCAAGACAAGCCTGGCCAACATGGTGAAACCCAGTCTCTACTAAAAATACAAAAATTAGTTAGGTGTGGTGGCATGTGCTACTCAGGAGACTGAGGCAGGAGAATCGCTTGAACCCGGGAGGTGGAGGTTGCAGTGAGCTGAGTTCGTGCCACCGTGGGACTCTGTCTCAAAAAAAAAAAAAGAAATAAAGACTTCACTTTATGTTAGGGCGAAATATTGCTTCTCTACAGCTTTGCTGGGATTAGCAATTAAGAATTCCATCATACCTCATTAGTTAAAATAGAACTTCTGGAGCAGTGCATCTTGAATAGTAATGTGCGTACCCATTCCCCAGGGATGCTGCAGATCTAATTCAGGTCTAGGGCAAAGCCTATCATTCTCTTTCTAACAAGCACCTAGAAAATGTCAAAGCTGCTGGTATTTAGACCATATTGTGAACTGCAAGGTTCTAGAACAGGGCTTGGTAAACTTTTTCTGAAAATGGCCAAAGAGCAAACAGGCTTTGCAGACCATAACGTCTCTCTTGTGACTACTCAACTCTGGGGCTACTGTGTGACAGCAGCCCCAGACGATATGTAAATGAGTAGGCATAGCTGGATATGGCTTGCAGCCACATTTTGCCCACCCCTGCTCTCAAGCACCTTGATAACAGCCTGCAAAGATTTCCATTCTAATTAACAAAAAAATTTCCCCTTTGAGAATCAGTCACATAATTTTGAAGGAAAAAAAAAGAGTGTGACCAGAGATCTTATTGGGATGACAGAAACGTCCTAAAACTGAATTTGTGTTGCAGAACTTGGTAAATTTACTAAGTATATGTTTAAAACAGATAAATTGTATTTCATGTAAACTGTATCTCAACAAAGTTGTCAAAAAATGTGAACAAATCTTATTAAAACTTTAAGCCGGGTGCGGTGGCGTGTGCCTGTAGTCCCAGCTACTTGGGAGGCTGAGGCTGGAGGATCGCTTGAGCCCAGGAGTTCTGGGCTGTAGTGCGCTATGCCGATCGGGTGTCTGCACTAAGTTCGGCATCAATATGGTGACCTCCCAGGAGTGGGGGACCAGCAGGTTGCCAACGGAGGGGTGAACCGGCCCAGGTCGGAAACAGAACAGGTCAAAACTCCCATGCTGATCAGTAGTGGGATTGCGCCTGTGAATAGCCACTGCACTCCAGCCTGGGCAACACAGCGAGACCCTGTCTCTTAAAAAAAAAAAAAGAAAAAAAACTTTAAACACAGTGCAGCATCATCTCTCCAGGCAACAATATGGATTAAGAGACAGTCACATCTTTGAAGCATCCAGGCCTTTAATAAATTGAGATGCTTAAGGATGCTATTGTTTACTGGCATTTAACTTTTTCACTTGTATAAAATACTCCTTTCCCTAATAAGTAAAACTTGTCAAGAGCAAAGATTGTCTCATATTTTAAAATCCTCCACGTCCAGCTCATTCACTTGAGAGAAGGCACTCAAACACTTGTTCAATGACTATGAAACTGTGTTGTACATTATATTTTAAGTATCCTTAATGATTTCTTTCATTTACTAAGAGCAAGTTTCTACTTCTGAGAAAGAGATCCACAAGTAGGAAAGGAGACCAGAGACAAGGAGGCTGAAACCATTAACGATAGGGATAAAGAGGAAAAGGGTCTACTTCAGAAAGAGTTCAGGGAAATCCCTGAGATCTGATTAATGGGTTTTGAAATAAAAACCAATGGAAGAAGTAACAAGGCAAACAGCTTGAATCACTGGAGCCACAAAGAGTTTATGGGGATGGGATGCATGGCAAATCCTGAATTTCATTTTGGACGTATAAAATTTGAAGTACTCATGGAGCATTCAGATGAACCTATCCTGTGAAGAGCTGGAAAAGAGCTACAACAGGGTAACAACAGAAAACAAGGAATTTGGCAATTAGGTTGCTGGTGACCTTAACAATACTAGTTTTACAGGATATATGGGATCAGACCATGATAGAGAATACATGTGAAGTGAGCAGAAAGAGAGAAAAGCTGTACAAGTTTATTTTTCTTTTTTTTTTTTTGAGATGGACTCTTGCTCTGTCACCCAGGATAGAGTGCAGTGGCATGATCTTGGCTCACTCCAACCTCCGCCTCCCAGGTTCAAGTGATTCTCCCGCTGCAGCCTCCAGAGTAGCTGGGACTACAGACATGTGCTACCACACCCAGCTAATTTTTGTATTTTTAGTAGAGACGGGGTTTCATCATGTTGGCCAGGATGGTCTCAATCTCCTGACCTCGTGATCCGCCCACCTTAGCCCCGCAAAGTGCTGGGATTACAGGCGTGAGCCACCACACCTGGCCACAAGTTTCTTTTCAAGAAGTCACTGGTGTTGGTAAAGATAAGTGGGTGCAGCAAATGTGGATGAACAGTATAAGCACGTGTGTAGCTTAACAAATCAATAAGGAGGATTAATGCTTGAAGTTACAAAAGGAAAGAATAATGGAACAAAATCCCACAGGAAGAGATGGGGGACATGAGCACAGATGGAAGGGTTAGCCTTAGAAGAGAGTAAAGAGAACTCATTATTAAGAAGAAAATGCAGAACGATGGGTGATTTGGAAGTAGAAAATACAAAATCTGATAAGAGTTCATGCTTGATGGCCTTCTTCCCTTTCTGACACTGAAGGCAATGTTGCTGCCAAGACTGAAGAGAACTCATTTAGGGATTTAAACATGGTAAATGTTTGGAACACTGATTGTGGAAAACTAACTAACTCATTGATCTTACAGCTATTCAGCATGTAAGATGTATAATGCTTAGTAACTGCTACCTGGTAAAACTCCCAAGTATTTCAGCTATTATAAACAATCTCCAGAGGAGAGTATAGAAATTGGTGACACTGGTTACCTGTAAGGAGATGACTTAATGGCTGGAAGGCACGCAAGGGAAACTTTTCATCATATACTCTGTACCTTGTAACTTCTGAGCCATTTGACTATATTATCTATTTTAAATAATTTTTTAAATGTTAGCTAGTGGGCTGGGCGTGGCAGCTCATGCCTGTAATCCCAGCACTTTGGGAGGCCGGGGCAGGCGGATCGTAAGGTCAGGACTTCGAGACCAGCCTGACCAACATGGTAAAACCCTGTCTCTACTAAAAATACAAAAATTAGCCAGGTGTGGTGATGTGTGCCTGTAATCTCAGCTACTCAGGAGGCTGAAGCAGTAGAAGAATCACTTGAACCTGGGAGGCGGAGGTTGCAGTGAGCTGAGATTGCGCCATTCACTCCAGCCTGGATGATAGAGTAAGACTCTGTCTCCAAAAAAAAAAAAAAAAAAAAGTTAGCTAATGTTATTACTATTACGGCTCTTGTTTTAATAAACATAAAAACAAAAACCTCTATCATTTCTATGGGGGAGGAAAAAACCTTTCATTGCAACCCACAGTTTTGGAGAGTAAAAGAATAATCAGCGGGCTAGAAAAAGCCCAAGGTGACTTAAAAAAAAAAAAAAGGTTTGCCTTCAAAAATTCTAAACAAATAAGCTGCATCTAAACCAGCTGTTGGTATCTTAGATCTTATGAACAACCCCCTTTTCCTGTGCTTGACTCCAGGACACAGGCCCAGTGCAAAGGATCCTTCCATATCTCCCAATTCCTTGATGCCTTGGCAGCTGAGTATAAGGTGATAAAGAAATCTTGGGAACAGCAGCAGTAGGTGAACCTTCTAGCTCATTCAGTTCTTGAGGTGCTTCTGTAGCAGCCTTGGCTCTGAGGGACCATCTTTCTTAGACAGTCTACACACAAGCATACCCCTGCTGGTATGGGCTAGTCCAATGGAAGGTAATACTTTTCCTGCCTTCCTATTTCAATCTACCTTAATTATTTTCTGATTTGAGATAAGTAACAAAGCAGAGGGTACTAACTAACACTTTTGTACTAATTGGCCAGGGTAGAAAGTGGACAATCAGAGCTGTTCTTTTCCTCTAATGTTTCTTAAGGCAGGAGAAATGATTATGGTATGGAAAAGTTCTGGCCAACGACATAAGGCTATCAAGGATCTAACAGTTCCCCTTCTCTACCCCTCTACCCTTTTCTTAGTTATTTAATTTTTTTTAGAGACAGGGTCTGACTCTATCACCCAGGCTGGAGTGCAGTGGCACAATCACAGCTCACTGTAACCTTGAACTCCTGAGCTTCAGTGATCTTCCTGCCTCCAATAGTTAGGATTACAGGGACAGCTTTTTAGTAGAGGTGATGTCATGTTATTTTGGCCAGGAGGTCTCATACTCCTGGGCTCAAAAGAGCTGGGATTACAGGCGTGCCTCATGGCATTCAGCATCTCTCTTCTACCTCTTCCTCCACAGTAAGTACATTCCAGTGCCAGAGAGCCCACGTAATTTCAGAAAATTGATTATAACGATATAATCCATCACTAAATTTCAGTACATGCACAAATTTCAGTGCTCCAAGTACCATCTTTAATCCTAAATTCATAGATGGATTCCCTTCCAACTATCACTCTAAGTTATCTTACCACAAGTGGTCAAATATTTATTAACAACAATGCAGCAGAAATGCATTAATCTGGTTAAAGCTGTAGACTTAATGCAGGCTGGGTTGAAGATGTGGAGTCTTAATATAACCCTAAAAGTATGTGTCTACATTCATATGAAAGGCTTGACTCATAGGTAATCAGTCAGGGGTTCCCAAAGAGGGGAAATTAGGAGAGTACACAAATTACTAGAGACCTCCTCTCCAGATAAAACAGTATGTGCAGAAGTATAAAAATAACTCAAAAACACCAATAAAATAGCAATGGATTAGCTTAGTTGGAAGACATACTCCATAAAAATGAAGATAAGTCAAAAAAGAAGCAGGAATCTACACATAAGGCTAAATATTTTGACAATGAAATAAGAAAATAGGGCCAGGTGCAGTGGCTCACGTCTGTAATCCCAGAACTTTGGGAGGCTGAGGTGGGCAGATCACAAGGTCAGGAGATCAAGACCATTCTGGCTAATACAGTGAAACCTCGTCTCTACTAGAAATACAAAAAATTAGCCGGGCGTGGTGGTGCGTGCCTGTAGTGTCAGACGCTTGGAAGGCTGAGGCAGGAGAATCACCTGAACCCGGAAGGCGGAGTTTGCAGTGAGCCAACATCGTGCCACTATACTCCATCCTGGGCGACAGAGACAGATTCTGTCTCAAAAAAAAAAAAAAAAAAAAAGAAAGAAAGAAAAGAAAAAGAAAATAGAAAACTAGTGGTTTAATTTTGAAGGAAATGACAAAATCTGGAATCATGAGAGGTTCCAGGTTCAAGTATGACATGAAAAGAGAAAAAAAGAAAAAACTGTGTAGGATGGTTACAGTTGTTCCAGAGAGGAAAATAAAATTAGCGAGATGCATTAGATGCACGCTGCAATGATCCCAGTCCCAGCCCAATATTTTTACCGTTGCACTCTAATTATATAGTAAACATTTCAGGGCTGAACAACTTTTAAGAGATCGTCTTTAACCCCCTTACTCTTCACAGGATATATTGTACACACTGTTTGTTGTCTGCTTCTCACCCCCTGCCATTAAAACATATATACCTGCCCCAAAAACAAAGTCTAAAAGAGCAGAGAAAATACCTGCTTTGCTCACCCAGCACCAAGAACACTGCCTGGTACATCATAAGGACTCAGAAATAAAAGCAAGCAAGGAAAAAGAATAAAAACAGAATAAAAGCAAGCAAGCGAAAAAGAAACTGAGACTCACAGAGATAAGTCAGAAGGCTAAGTAGCAGGTACCCCAAATCTATGAACCCATGGTCCAGAGCTATTTCTACTATGTTGTTACACTTCTAGACTCATGTCACCATGATCATGAATTGTTAACTATTTCATGTATCCTCCCCTGTTCCAGAAAATAATTACGCTCTATTCTCAATGATTGGTGCCTATTTTCCCTACTTCAACACACTTTGATCACATTAAAAAACCTCTAAAAGCTGGGATTTTAAATTTTTGTATAAGGATAAACTCTAGGCCAGGTGTGGTGGCTCATGGCCATAATCCCAGTGCTTTGGGAGGCTGCGACATGAGAATCATCACTTAAGCCCAGAAGTTCGAGACCAGTCCAGGCAACATAACAAGACCCTGTCTCTGCAAAAAAAAAAAAATTACAAAAATTAGCTGGGCTTATTGGGGCGTGACTGTAGTCCTAGCTACTAGGAGGCTGAGACAGGAGGATCACTTGAACCCAGGAGTTTAAGGCTGTGTGAGCTATGCTCATGCCACTAAACTCCAGCCTGGGCAAAAGAGCACGTCTCTGTCTCTAAAAATAAATAAGGATAAATTCTAGATGTACTATTGATAGGGTTTCGCTGTGTCCCCAGCCAAATCTCATCTTGAATTGTAGTTCTCATAATCCCCACATCGTGGGAGGAACCTGGTGGGAAGTAAATGAATCATGGGGATGGTTACCTCCATGCTGTTCTCATGACAGTGAGTTCTCACAAGACCTGCTGGTTTTTATAAGAGGCTTTCCCCACCCTTTGCTCTGCCCTTCTCCTTGCTGTTGCCATGTGAAGAAGAACGTGCTTGCTTCCCCTTCTGCCATGATGGTAAGTTTCCTGAGGCCTCCCCAGTCATGCTGAACTGCTAATCAATTAAACCTTTTGCCTTTATAAATTACCCAGTCTTGGGTATGTCTTTATTAGCAGCATGAGAACAGATTAATATAATTACATACATTTTACACATATTAAATAGTATGTAACACTAACCAAATCTGTGGGTTCATCTTCTTCTACCTCAGCTTCATCATCTTCATCCTCAATTATGGAATCTTCCACTGTTTCTTCATCCTCTGTAAGATCTTGTGCCACTGCTAAAGAGCCTAACGATAAAATACAGAACAAGCAGTTAACCTTTATTCTGGAATACCCTTTTTTTTTTTTAACGATGAGGTATAGGCAAATAAATAAATAAATAAATAAATAATCTTCCCTTGGACTAAGAAAATCTCCCAGTTCACCTGAATGATGCCAATTACAATGCATCTAAGAATATTTACATTATTTTATTTTACCAGTAGTCTTAACAACTACATGTCAATTTTTTTTTTTAAGACACGGTCTTGCTCTGATGCCAAGGTGGGAGTAGTTGTGCAGTCATAGCTCGCTACAGCCTCGAACTACAGGGCCCAAGTGATCCTTCCACCTCAGCTTCCTGGGTAGCTAGGACTATAGGCACGAACCACTGCTCCCTGCCTGCATGTTACTGTTAACAGAAAATGTGGTTTGATTTCAAAAAGTATCCAACAGATGGAAAAATGAACTGCAAAAACTAAAGATGCCTTGAAGCACAAACGACTTCAAGCAATTTTGTTAAGCAAATCAAGGAAAATAAATTTTTTGCAAAGGTAAGAAACTTCTCAATGTAATCCCTGTCATTAACAATATAAAGCAAACTAAACAACCTCCATGTTTAAAAGAAAATAGCATTCTTGACCAGAGGTGGCTCACACCTGTAATCTCAGCACCCTGGGAGACCCAAGTGGGCAGATCACGAGATCAGGAGTTTGAGACCAGCCTGGACAACATAGTGAAATCCCGTCTTTACTAAAAATACAAAAAAAAATTAGTCAGGCATGGTGGTGCGTGCCTGTAGTCCCAGCTACTCGGGAGGCTGAGGCAGGAGAATGGCTTGAATCTGGACAGCAGAGGTTGCAGTGAACCAAGATCATGCCACTGCATTTCAGCTTAGATAACAGAGCAAGACTTTGTCTCTAAAAAAAGCATCCTTAAGTTCTATGCAGGAAACATTGTTACCAGAGGTGACTACAGCTGAAACTCTTAGAACTTGATAGTCTGTAAGTTCAAGGAACAAGTATCTGTATCATATCCATGGTAAAAACTAGCTTGCACGAAAAACATTGTTTAGTAAAAACTGTATTGGTAGCTTCAGGGCTGACAGCAAAGAAAGAATCCAATTACTTTTGCAGATGACTTCAAACATGTTTTAAGATACTTTATATTTCTCACACTTAATGTAACAAAATATAGTTATAATGCCAAAAAAAAATCATCGTTTTATAGGCAATAGTACTCTAAATAAATCACATTAAATCTATTTCAGGCCAGACTCTAAAAAGAATTTCCAAGTTTTAGTGTCTTCCAACATCTCTCAGAAAAAATGATGATGTGGCAATTCTGTGGAGAAAAACCATGCAAGGGAAAGCATGCTTTTTACCCATATTTTCTGTCTTTTCCACGTCTTTGAGTTTTCACTGGCTAAGATTATTGAAAAATATTAAAGAACACTGAACCATGCATTATGAACTGAAAAACAGATTTCACTGCTTGCTGAACAAAGACTAAAACAGTGCATTCACAACTCACAAGTCCTTTTCAAAAACCAGTAAAAAAAAAATCCATGTCTGACACAGTAATTTAAAGTTATTAAATTTGAGCACTTTGGAATATAAAGGCCTTTCACCCTACATTTCATGGATATTAAACAATTTTATTATTTTAATGTTAACCAGTAACAATTTTGTCCCTATGAAGTCTAACAATCTTCATCCAAATGGAAAAACTGAATAAACATTTTCTTAGAAGTAAAACCATTGCTCACAAAAAATATTTTCAAGATATCAATTCCGTTTAATGAATTGATGCTTCTTAAAAGGTTTTACAACTTGAAAATAGTTCTAAATAGTTCTAAAACTAAATCTAGATTTGTCAAGTTTTCTTTTAAAAAACTTTAAGAGAACCAGCAAACGACGCCTAAAGTGAAAGAATCTCGTTGAACCTGCAGGTGAACTCATTAATAGATCTGTTTAATTCTCCCACTTGGTTTTCTATTTAAACAGAAGCCAGTCACTTCACTTTTCATTGCAAAACAACTGGATACCTGTCACTACCGTTAAGACACACGGCTTGCTTAAACTTACAGAATGAAAGGGAATTCTAGCGATTATTTAATGACTAATTATTTCACTTTACAAATTAGAAAGTCGAAGTTCATGACAAAACCCGGGCAGGAAGTCAAGTTGCCACATTTTTAAGTTCTGCTAAGTTATTTTCGCACTGGGTTAACTGTTGGAAAGTGTAAATCTAGTTATTAAAAAAACTCGAAGTAGACTACATTTTTTCAGCACAATACGATGCTTCCACAAACAAAAAATGGTTCCATGAAAAAGAAAAGGAGAGAAGGCAGAAGTAAGGGAGACATCCCGCAGGGATTCTTCAGTCCGCTTGGCAGCAGGGGGCGGATAACGGCGGTGACCGTGCGGGAGTTTTTCTGAAATCAAGCCTCCTAGTAACACATACGGGTCAAGTAGGGGTTGAAAGAGGCAGATGACCATTGAAAAAGACACTCTGATGGCTTACATGTATAGAAAACAAGGGTTTTAGCAAATGAATGAAGGCAAACTCCCGCCGTGGAAGCTAAAGACACGTCAGCCCTGAGCGCGAGTGGCTGGGGGTGGAGCGGAGCCAGACGCGGCCAAAGAAACAGCGCGGCTGCAGCGCGCTCGGAACGCAGCTGTGTCCAGCGCCCCCTCGCCTCCTCCCGCAGCCGAGGACCCTCCAGCTCTGGCTGCTCCTGCAGGCGTGGGTCCAGGACCAGAGGAGCAAGCCCAGCCCTTGGCCGGCCACAAAACAAGGTCGCCCGGGCATGGCCCCGCGCTCCGTTTGCAAGGGGCAGGCCGCAGCGGGGTCTCCAGCGCGCGGGGCGGCCCCTGCTGCTACGAGCCTAGGCGTAGGGAGGAGGCGGAGAAGCCAGCGGGGTGGACGCGGACCCCAGGACCCGAGCGGCCACCGCCTCCAACTTCAAACTTGCCGTCGCTGGCATCTTGTTCCTGGCCATCCCCCCTCCGCACACTCCCCTAGCCTCACCTCTGGGGCCGCCTCGGAGCAAGACAGTGGCTGGGAACACGAGCAAGAGAAGCAGCAGCAAGCGGGGAGGAGTCTCATGGTGCTGCCGGTCCAGTATCCAGTCTCCGTCCGCGAGGACTCTCGGAGGCTCCAGCGGTAATGGCGTTACTCTTCATCCGGGCTCCGGGCGGCGAGGGGCGGGACACGTACCACGCACGGGCCGTCGCCACGCCTCTCCCCTGCCTGACCGGGGTACGCCGCCGACGTGGCTACTCAGCGCCGAGAGGTGGGGCGAGCCGGCCGCCCGGAAGTCACGTGGCCAGTTGCCGGCTCCTCTAGGGCTCCCGCGAGAGTCCGTCTCCCGCCGCAGTAGGAGGTCGGCCGCCCGTGGTTTGCAGTTGGCTCCGCCTACGCCTTTACTCCCAATTAATTAGCGTCGTCGGTGATTACCTTATTCGAATGACGATACACTTCATAACGGCGATATAAGGAACATAAGCGGTCTTTATGTGGTACTTAAAAGCAAAAAAATTTTTTTTGGTAGAGAGGACATTGTTCAAAGGAAAAACCATGAAAACATACAGTGGAAAATCTTGTCCCGTCTGTCCACACCCACTCCCATGGTTTAAGTAATGACAGTTCTTAAATTCTTTTTTTATTTTGAAACGGAGTCTTGCTCTGTCACCTAGGCTGGAGTGCAGTGGCGCAATCTCAGCTCACTGCAACCTCCGCTTCTAGGTTTCAAGCGATCCTCCCGCCTCAGCCTCCCGGGTAGCTGGGACTGCAGGCACTCACCACCACGCCCGGCTGATTTTTGTATTTTTAGTAGAGACGGGGTTTCCACCTTGTTGGCCGTGCTAATCTGACCTCAGGTGATCCACCCGCCTCGGCCTCTCAAAGTGCTGAGATTACAGGCGTGAGCCACCTTGCCCGGCCAGGAATTTTTAAATTCTTATGTGACATTCCAGAATTATAAGTCACCTAGAACAGTGTCGGGTATATAGTCATTATTTTTAATTATACAATAGGCGCAGCAATGGCTGTCCAGTTTTCTCGTCTATTTTGGATTTGTGTTGCTGAAGTAATATACTAGTTCATGAAATTAATCTGAATATTAGGTAATCTTGGACTGGACCAGTGTGAGATGTCACAAAGATGAGGAACTAAATTATGTGCTTACTATTGCCAATCATCTCCTTAGAACTGTGCTCTTCATTTAATTTTCAAACATCTCTATGAGCTGGATATTATTTACCGAGGAAAAGCAGACCCAGAGATGTTATTGTTTAATCAAGTCTTCCAAAAGCTAGCAAATGGCAGATCCAAGATTTGAACAAGGCAATCTGTTTCCAGATTCCATACACTACTGGCCTAGGACATCTGCTATTCTACTCCTGCATTGTTTCTGCTTAAGGTTTCCTTGTCCCAGGGTTGCTGTAAATGCAGCTTGTAGCCACTGCTCCCACTACCTACTTCTGTCTGCTAATGTCACAGCCTGATAGTGCTCGGCTGAATCAACTCCTCTGCCAGGCAGCCAGTGGCACCATCGCTGTGTTGCTACTGCTAGTAGGGTGCTCAGCAGAAGCGGAGGGCCTCCTCCCACTTTGCTGCTGCCTCTGCTCCTGCACGCGCTACCAATGCTGCCACTCTATGTCACAGCTACCAGGGCCGCTGACCCTGCTTTGAGGTGACTGAACCTTGCTGAGTTCAATACTGACTTGGAAGAATCTCCCTCCTTTACTTTGAGGCACCGTTTCATCAGTTTCAAATGAGACCGGCTCTGAGCTTGTTGGGCTCTGACGGGTGTTTTGACAAATACATCTTTCTATTTAACTTGCTACTCTCTCCTAACACCAGAAACAAACTGATGAGGACTGTAATAGATAGTGAAGTTATAGACCTCATGCTGTACTCAGAATCACACCTGCTCTCCATCACTGCACCACGGTGTCTTACTGGCTTGCTTTCCCCTGTTCAGAGGACTGATTTCTGAAGGGGAGGATGTCTCATTCTTTATGGTAAAGAGATTCCTAGTAGGTCTGTCTCACCAGTTCTCAGGAGATGTTTAGATATAGCCTGAATGTGTAAGGATAATTTAGTTTAGGCTTAAGCTGGGACGTCCACTCCAATGATGATGTCATCAAACAATTACTAATGGATTTTATTTGGGACTTGAATTTTACACAACCAGCTACTATTAGTGCAGCAGGAAAAATAAGGCGTCCCTACTCTAGATATTACTGATGTGATGAATTTAGGAAAAGAACATGTAAACAAAAACAGAAGACCTATGTGACTGTCCACTTAGTATAAAAAACGATAGCTGTGATCAGGGAAGGGGCTTGCCCTGACCAGTGTGCTCACCAATTGTACATCACTGTGACCCACATGCTCCCCATCATAAGCAGCTTTTCCTTGGTACCCACCCAGAGCTCTCTGTCCTAATTGGTTCCAATCCTTAATGTATGGAATTATGAATTCCATCTACTAATTTATTTAAGTCCTTCCAAATCTTCCCCCATATTCTCTTACTCTCATGTCTGCACCAATCTCTTTTTTTTTTTTTTTTTTCTGAGACAGAGTCTTGCTCCGTTGCCAGGCTGGAGTGCAGTGGCGCAATCTCGGCTCACTGCAACCTCCGCCTCCTGGGTTCGAGCTGTTCTTCTGCCTCAGCCTCCTGAGTAGCTAGGACCACAGGCGCGTGCCACCACACCCGGCTAATTTTTGTATTTTTAGTAGAGATGGGGTTTCACCATGTTGGCCAGGATGGTCTCGATCTCTTGACCTCGTGATCTGCCCGCCTAGGCCTCCCAAAGTGCTGGGATTACAGGCGTGAGCCACTGCGCCCGGCCTGCACCAATCTCTTTAAAGGGATTTCTTTGCAGGGAATATTCCACATCCTGGTGACTCTCCTTCATAGAGCTCAGACAAATCCATAGTTGATTCTCCACATTTGTCATTTCATTCCCTTAGAATTTGTGAAAGCAGAGCATTCCTTCTCTTTGATCACTTAAGATTTCCCTCCACATCATGAACAAATGGGTTTGTTAAGCACTGGTGTTTGTTCTTTTATACGCTCTCAAGTAACTGCGTGGCCAAGAAAGTCTTTCATGTCCTTTATTTTATATTATTTTATATTTTCGAGATGGAGTCCTGCTCTATCGCCCAGGCTGGGAGTGCAGTGTCGCGATCTCAGCTCACTGCAACCTCCACCTCCCGGGTTCAAGCAGTTCTCTTGCCTCAGTCTCCCGAGTAGCTGGGATCACAGGTGCCAGCCACCACGCCTGGCTAATTTTTGTATTTTTAGTAGAGACGGGGTTTCACCATGTTGGTCAGGCTGGTCTGGAACTCCTGATCTGAAGTGATCCACCCGCCTCGGCCTCCCAAAGTTCTGGGATTAGAGGTGTGAGCCACTGCACCTGGCCGCTCAGGTCATTTAAATCTTTGCTCAACTGTCACCTTCTCAGTGAGGCTTACTGTGACCTCTGCTTTAAAATTCTAACCCTCCTGCCCCCACATTCTCCATTCCCTCCAGTCTCCTCTTGTACACAGCACTGGTTACTTCCCTCACAATATAGTTCAGCCTGTCTCCTGTCTGTCACCTGTGAACATCTTGTAGCCAGGGAGTTTGTGTCTTAATATTACAGAAGGGTGCCTGACACCCAGCATGAACTCAGTAAGTATTTGTCCAATCAATGAAGGTATAGTACTGTTACAAGTTACATCTGTCCTCCATAAATTTGAACCCGTTTGATTGTAAACCTAATAAGAAATGAAAAAAACATTGAGCAAAAAAACCCCAAAGTTATGTTTATTATATGTAAGCAAAAGTTTAAGCATTCTTTCATGTAGCAAGGGCAAAAAAAAAAAAAAAAAAAAAAAATTAGCTTTTTTGTACTATACCTCCAAGGAAAAAAATTCCTTTATGATCCTTTTGAAAAGGGGACACTACAGGAAAGGATATAAGAAATAAGGATGACTTTAAGGGGACTGCTGGCTCTCCAGCCCACCTCCTCACTTAGGCAGTCCTCTAGTCCTTCCCCAGCACATACTTCATAGAAAAGAACAAATGAAGTCATAACTACCTGATCACTCACCACAACACCCCCCACTTACCTGCATCCTTATGCTCAGGCTCTGCTGCCGCCTTTCTTTCTTTTTGAGATAGGGTCTGGCTCTGTCTCCTAGGCTGGAGTGCAGTGAAACAATCATAGCTCGTTGTAACCTTGAACTTCTGGGCTCAAGTGATCCTCCTGCCTCAGCCTCCCAAGTAGCTAAGAGTACAGGCATACACCATGCCCAGCTATTTTTTCTTTTTGTAGAGACGGGGTCTCACTATGTTGTCCAGGCTGGTCTCCAACTCCTGGCTTCAAGCGAAGCTCCCACATTGGCCTCCCAAAGTGCTAGGATTACAGGTGTGAGCCACCAGTCCTTTCAGTTACAATAAAAGGATATTTATAGGCCCATCGAAGGCCAACCACCACTTGTGGTTTAGACCCCATCTCCTGCTCAAGGACATGTAATTCTGAAAATAGACCCCTCTTTTCTCCCTCACAATACATTTCTACTTCTCTAAGGCATTGTTCGAACATCAACACACAAATATAATATTCTCTGTCTTAAAAAACCAAACTCTCCATTGGCCTCAGTTCCCCTTCAGCAACAGTCTCATTTCTCTGCTCCTTGATACAGTAAAGCATCAGTATCTCACCCCTCCATTTTCTTCTCAGCCTATTACAACTGTGCTCTTATTTTGAACACTTCACTAGAATGTGCTAGGTCTAATGGCCCTCATAAGCCGTTCCTCCTCTCATTCTTGAGCACTCGTTTCTCTGCGCTCAACGACAACCATAGGCTTCTGGTTTTCCTTCCACCTCAGCAACCCCTCCTTCTTCTTTGCTTAGCACCTAAATACGGGCCTGCTAGAATGGGCACACTGTCTACTCTCTGTGTCTATGGATTCTGCATTTTTGGATTCAACTGACTGCAGATCAAAAATATTGGAAAATAAATAAGTAAAAATTACAACAATAAAAAATACAGATTAAAAATATAGTATAACCATTTATATAGCATTCATGCTATGTTAGGTATTACAAGTAATCCAGAAATGATTTAAAGCATATGGAAGGGTATGAGAGATTATGTGCAAATAGTATGTCATTTTAAGGATCTTGAGCACCCGCAGATTTGGGTATATGTTGAGGGTCTTGGAACCAGTCCCCTTGGATACTGAGGGATAACTGTACTACGTAAGGCTGGGAAACTCACCTGCTTATATTCCGTAAGAGGGCTTAGAGGACACTCCATTTACCAAAGCAATGAGAAATGCACTGGTGAGAGAGGCTGAGAAGACCATTGGTCAGCTGTGCTCTAGAGGTCCGGCCTCAAGGCAAGAGATGCTCTTATGGAACTGCACTGGTAGCAATGGGAGTGAGGATGGGAAGGGAGGCCAGATGGCATCACCTAATGGGCAGCAACAATGTGGGCACACTGCTCACAATGAGCTGCAGGGTCAGAATAGGGGAGAGGGGCTAGGGAATGGGCAAGGGGAGTAACCTGTAGAGAGCTATGGTAATAGTCAATAAAAACCTTCCTAGAGGCAAGACAGATGGGCACCCAACAAGAGCATTGCTAAATTTATGCAATTAAAGAAATCAAGAGGCCGGGTGTGGTGGCTCATGCCTGTAATCCCAGCACTTTGGGAGGCCGAGGAGGGTGGATCATGAGGTCAGGATATTGAGACCATCCTGGCCAACATGGTAAAACCCTATATCTACTAAAAATGCAAAAATTAGTTGGATATGTTGGCAGGCACCTGTAGTCCCAGCTACCCGGGAGGCTGAGGCAGGAGAATCGCTTGAACCTGGGAGATGGAGGTTGCAGTGAGCCAAGATTGTGCCACTGTCCTCCAGCCTGGCAACAGAGCTAGACTCCATCTCAAAAAAAAAAAAAAAAAAAAAAAAAGATAAAAACAGAGGAGAGAGGCATTTCAGATGAGGATGAGGGTGATATCTGAATTGGACCTTAAAGGGTCCAAATGTTTTAAATATGAGGAACTGGATGGTGGGGATGAAGAGAGGAGGACATTTAGTGGGCAAGGAAAGCGTATTCCCAAATATGGGGAAAGGCACAGACGTTTGGTCCTAGAGCACGGAAGGCAATGAACAGTGACTATGGAGTAAGGATCTGAAAACCTGTCCATAAAATAGAGTGAATTATGACATATATCCCCCATGAAATATACAGCCTTTAAAAATCAGAGTTATGAAGATTGGAGATATAGGAAAGTAGTTATCAGAAACACTGTGAGTTCAGATAAACTACTTAGGATACTATATGAAAGTGGCTTGTAAACTGCAAATAACAATCTTTTGGAAGGGATGATGGGGAGTGAAAGAGAGGAACCATGATTGCTTTAGAAAAGAAAAGGGTTGCAGGAAGGGTTTTTTTAAAGGCTAGGGTAGGGTTCAAAGAAGAGTTATAAAGTAAGGTGTGAGAAGATAAAAATGATCAATGGAGCAATTCCTCAAGGAGATTCAATGGGTCAGAGTCAAGAGGACAAGAGACCAAACAGACCCCAGAAAAAAGAGGAACGTGGTTGAGTCCACAGACGGGAGAGGAAACTGTGTCCCCATGCAATCTCCTGTGGCGAGAGCCAAAGCTTTACTCTGTGAAGGCAGAAGCTGTGGCTATTTCCAACTTTCACTTCTCTCCTCCGTCCCCCCTACTACAAAAAAGAATGAGCTCAGCCATGAGCTCCCTCAACTACCATGCCACTGCTCATGTTTGCCCGGAACATGCCTGTCCTGATTTCCTATCTTCCAGCCTCAGAGGAAGAGATGTCGTCGTCCCTAGGCTGCGCTGTGGAGCCCGGTCCCTCTTTCTCCTCTGACACCTTGCTTCATCAATGATCCCTCCTCTCTCCTTGATCTTCAGTCTCTTCCCCTGATCACTGCAGCCTTCTCAGCATATATGTAACTGCTTATTAAATAGCTCCACTCAGATGCTTCACAGCTACCTCAAACTCAGGGTGTCTCTCCCTACAAACCAGCTGTCCCTCTTTGTCTTCCCTACGTCATTCATCCAGAGCTCTGCTAGGCTTCCTAGACCCTTCTCTCTCCACTCACATAGCCAACTAATAACTCCATCCTTTCCATTTTACCTTTGAAATCACTCAGCATCCACATCTTCCTGTTTATTTAACTGCCACTATTTTAGTTACTAGTCTGTTTTTCTTGCCTATAGCACTGGTACTCTGATTCTAGCTTCATCCACCACCAACCTATCCTTTCTATCACTATTAGGGCAATCTTTCAAAAATGCACACCCTGACCACCTCACTCTTCTACTTAAAATCTTTGAGAGCCTCTTGTCAGAATAAAGTTCAAATTTTTCTTTCTTTCTTCCTTCTTTCTCTTTCTTTCTTTCTTCCTTTCTTTTCTTTTCTTTTCTTAAGACAAGTTCTCCTCTGTTGCCCAGGCTGCAGTGCAGAGTGCAATTCCCATCTGCTGCACTTCCCAGCCCTGACTTCCTGCTCTCAAGTGATCCTCCTGCCTTAGCCTCCTGAGTAGCTGGGACTACAAGCATGCACCAACATGCCCAGCTAATTAAAAATTTCTTTTTAGAGAGATGAGGGTCTCACTATGTTGCCCAGGCTGATCTCAAACTCCTGGGCACAAGTGATCCTCCTGCCTCAGCTTCCCAAAGTGTTGGAATTATGAGTGTGACTACTGTGCCTGGCCAAGTTCAAATTTCTTAGCACAGCACAGACTCCTCATGATCATCTTCCTCTCTGACCCTCTGAAGAGCTTGAGTGTTGGATACTAACTGTACTTCAGGGAATGTAACCGGCATCTCAGGCTTCCATGCTCTGAGTGTGCTCTTGCTTTCCTGTTGTGTCTTGGGATAACTCGTCAGCTGTGAAGATCTGGCTCAGGTGCCAGCATTTCTGTAAACCCTTCCCCAAGGTTTTCTCACATAGTCCAGGGCCATTTCCTCTCACTGTTACATCTTACTCTGTTCTAGAATACTCTACTTATTTATCACCTCCTTGGGATCGTCCCTTCATTTTTCTTTGTATCCTTGGCATCTGACACAGAGCCTGTCACAGTGCTTATTGCAAGTCATTAAATGTTTATTGAAAGAAAGACTGGCTGAAACTCTGCATCCTTGAGCCACACACCAAGGCAGGCACGTTCATTCTGAGATAACCTCTAGGTAAAACCCCACACTGCATACAACACTCATGCACACAGTCCTGCGCATAGACAACGTGTTGGTGCTTCCTTTCTACCTGTTTCATCACATTTGTGTGCAGATGTCCAAGGCTGCATTAGCCATCCTTCTCCTATCATATTTTAATTTTCCCTAGAAGATCCCATGAAACTAATAATAATATCTCTTTTTAAAATACGAATAACTTGCAAAGCTTTCAATGCTTCACTCTCCTTTTTTTTTTTTTTTTTTGACGGAGTTTTGCTTTTGTCACCCAGGCTGGAGTGCAATGGCGCAATCGTGGCTCACTGCAACCTCCGCCTCCTAGGTTCAAGCGATTCTCCTGCCTCAGCCTCCTGAGTACCTGGAACTACAGGTGCACACCACCACACCCGGCTAATTTTTGTATTTTTTTCTTTTTTAGTAGAGACAGGGTTTCAAGATGTTGGCCACGCTGGTTTAGACTCCTGATCTCAAGTGATCTGCCCGCCTTGGCCTCCCAAGGTGGTGGGATTACAGGCGTGAGCCACCGTGCCCAGCCTTAAGGCATATTTTGATCAATAACTATACCTCCAGTCTAGTTCTGGGATTTATCAAAAGGATAATATGTATGTTATATATGTTTATTTTTCTGGTGCATCTCACAAAATCAGCTATCACTGGCTCCTTTGTTTAAATTCAGAACTAAATCCTCAAAACTATGTTAAAGTGGAAATTATAAGGGTTAGGTCTTAAGAGACCAGTCTTTCTTTTCATCCAGGTTTTTCTGTTTGTTTTGAGACAGGGTTTTACTCTGTTGTCTAGGCTAACGTGTAGTGGTGTGATCATGGCTCACTGTGGCCTCCTCCTGGGCTCAGGCCATCCTCCTGCCTTAGCAACTCCCTATTCATGCCCCCTACCCCCCGCCACACTTCCCTCCCCTGCCACCCAGTAAGCTGGGACAAGTGCTTGCCAGCATGCCTGGCTAATGTTTTTGAGTTTTAGTAGAGATGAGGTCTTCCTATGTTGCCCAGGCTCTTTTACCTGGGTTTTAATTCCAAAGGATTTCAGAGTTGGTGTCTTTTAAAATTTGGTTGGTATTATGAAGAGTCTGCCTGCCTGGACAGAAAAAGGATGTCCTGTGGGGGAAATAAAAAGTTGAAGTGAAATCCATGACTATTTTATGTGTCATTAAAGGCCTGATAATATGGGAGTGGTATTCTGTGAGAATATTTGAAAAAAAAGTCACTGTATTCTTCTGTTTATGTTAAATAGAATATATATGATTATTCACAGGAAGAAATTAGAAGAAAATTAATCACATTTTTGGAATGTAAGACTTCACCATTTATACAGATTTTAATATATTATCTGCATGAATTGATTTGGCTAGCATACGTAGTAATGACTCTTCCTGGAGAGGCTGACAAAAATGGTTACTGAAAGAATCTTCAGGCTTGTTTAATCTAAGTCATTTCTATTTTCTTTAAAAATATCTGGCATCTAGGCCAGGCATGGTGGCTCATGCCTGTAATCCAAGCACTTTGGAGGCCAAGGCGGGCGGATCACCTGAGGTCGGGAGTTCAAGACCACCCTGACCAACATGGTGAAACCCCGTCTTAAAAAAAAAAAAAAAAATCTGGCATCTAAATAGGAAAGGAAAAATGTTTCATAAGTTTTGGGGAAAGACTAACATTCAGTGACAGAACTCCTAAACAGCCAATTTTTGATTACATATGGAAAAGGGGTGCAAAGTAAGCAAATAGATGAATTTCACAGATAATACCAACACTATATTTTGTTTGCTTGTTTGTTTTGAGATGGAGTCTCACTCTGTTACCCAGACTGGAGTACAGTGGCTCACTGCAACCTCTGCCTCCCAGGTTCAAGTGATTCTCCTGCCTCTGCCTCCCAAGTAGCTGGGATTACAGGCGCTCGCCACCATGCCTGGCTAATTTTTGTATTTTTGGTAGAGACGAGGTTTCACCATGTTGGCCAGGCTGGTCTTGAGCTCCTGACCTCAAGTGATCCACCCACCTCAGCCTCCCAAAGTGCTGGGATTGTATTTTCGATAGAGATGGGGTTTTGCCATGTTGCCCAGGCTGGTCTCCAACTCCTGACCTTAAGTGATCTGCCTGCCTCAGCCTCCCAAAGTACTGGGATTATAGGCGTGAGCACCATGCCTGGCCTCCAATGCTATATTTTTGTTTGTTTCAACCTTTTTCCCACTAAGGAACACCATGAGGAACAAGGTGGATTGAGTTTCATCTTCCTTAGTTTGGTTGGCAACTGACAGAATGTAGAAAAGTAATAGAAGCAAGAATCTGAATAATCCAAAAGTGATTTACCAGCATGGCATAGTTAAGAATTGATAGTATTAAGGCACCGTCTTAATCTGACTATGAGAAAAGCTGGGTCTCAATGGCAGCATATGGAGGCATGTCCTAGTGAGTGTCTCCTCGTCCACAAAGCTATGTTACAAATAGGCCATGGCATTTATGAACATATCCATGGCCTAAAATGGGACAGAGGTGGCAGCAGCTGTGTCTGCTGTTTGGGATCACTCCAGCCAGTGTAGCATTGGTCCTGGTCCCAAGTCTAACATTCATTCTTATTCAGTACCTTTTATGAGATAGGCACTTGAGGATATCAAAATGAATATGAGACAATTCCTGAACTCAAAGAGTTCTAGTCAAGTGAAAGGACATGTAAACAGAGAACTGTAATGCTGTGTCATAGGTGCTATTATGTCAAAGGGTACAGTGTGGGCACATGGGAGGAAGCAAGTCAGTTCCATCTGGGAGACAGGGCAGGAAGGCTTCAGAGAGGAGGCAGAGCTTGAGCTGACAGGCGTTTGTGAGGTGGGAACTGAGTAAGTGAGAGAAAAGGAGTTGGGGAAGAACATACCAAGTAGGAGAAGCTGCATGGGCAATAGCAGGAAGGCACAGAAATAACACACCATGCATAGAGAGGTAGGGAGTAGAACAGTGGTTATTACTGGCTGAGAAGGGTAGTGAGGGGAGGACAGGGGAGAAGTTGGTGAATGGATGCAAAACTACAGCTAGAAAGGAGGAGTAAGTCCCAGTGTTCTATAGCACTGCAGGGTGACCACAGTTAACAATAATGTACTGGATATTTTGAAATAGCTAGAGGAGGGGAATTTGAATCCTCCCAACACAACTGATAAATGTCTGAGTGATAGATTGGCTAATCATGCTGATTTGATCATCACATATTGTATACATGCATGGAAATACTACTCTGTATCATATATATATATATATATATATATGCTTATTATTATTATTATTATTTTGAGACAGTCTCTCTCTGTTGCCCAGGCTGAAGTGTGGTGGCGAGATCTTGACTCACTGCAACTTCCGCCTCCTGGGTTCAAGCTATTCTCCTGCCTCAGCTGCCCAGGTAACTGGGATTACAGACGTACACCACCACACTCCACTAATTTTCTGTATTTTTAATAGAGACAGGGTTTCACCATGTTGGCCAGGCCGGTCTTGAACTCCTGAACTCAAGTGATCCACCTGCCTCAGCTCCCAAAGTGCTGGGATTACAGGCATGAGCCACCACGCCCAGCCTGTATCCTATAAATATGTACAATTAATATGCCAACTAAAAATAAAAGAAAAAAAATCACCTGTTTAGAAAGTTGCAATTGGTTAGACATGGCTGATATGCATGATGAGGAGAAAGCGGTGAATGGTAAGACTGGATAGGAGGGCCGGAGCCAGATCAGAGGGGACTTTACATGCCATGCTAAAGAGCTCGGATTCGACCCAGAATGTGATTGGGAACCACTGAAGGGCTTTATGTAAGAGAGGGGCATGACAATATTTTGCTTTTGAAAGATCACTCTGTCTACTCTCTGGAGGATGGCATGAGGGAGACCAAAACTGGAAGCAGAAACACCCATTAGGAGTTAAGTGCAACAGGTCAGACAAGAAATAACAGGGGCTTAAAATGAAGCAGTAGCAGTGGCATGGAGTGAAGGGGGCCCTACAAGGTTAGAGGGAGGGGCTTCCAATTACAGCACCAGCCCTCATTTAAGGACGCAGGGAAGGCTAGGTTGCACAGTATGGAAAGGTGACTTCAGGAACTCATATTTAATCTTGTGTTATTGTCAAATTACATGGAAATATAAGATTCTTTATCATGATCACCAAGGTGACCTACCATAGTCATGCAGTCTGGATGATTTTCTAAGCTTTTCGATCTGTAAGAAATAGACAATAATGTAAAAAGGAGGAATGGGGGACTGAAATAGTGAACATGGTGAGCAAGCATGCCATTATTTAGCACATTTTCCCCCTCACTTTCAAGGAGAAATGATCATTTAAGATGGAATCATGAGACCCTCAGAGATTAAGATCAAGCTTTTCGGTATGTAACATGTGGCTCATTCTCACTGTATTTAAATAAAAATAATGAGGTGGAGCGCAGTGGCACACACTTGCAATCCCAGCACTTTGGGAGGTCAAGGTGGGTGGATCACTTGAGGTCAGGAGTTCAAGACCAGCCCTGCCAACATGGTGAAACCCTGTCTCTACCAAAAATACAAAGATTACCCAGGCATGGTGGCACCCACCTATAATCCTGGCTACTCAGGAGGCTGAGGCAAGAGAATTGCTTGAACCCGGGAGGCAGAGGCTACAGTTAGCTAAGATTGCACCACTGCACTGCAGCCTGGGCAACAGAGCGAGACTTCATCTCAAATAAATAAATATATAAATAAAATTAAATAATGATGAGCCACACTCTCACTACATTTAACGTTCTCATAGATTTACTTAGGATACAATTCTATCACTTGAAAACTTAATGAATTTCCTTGAAAGTCATGAAAAACTAGAGGCAAAAATAAGACATCTGAGGCTATGAAGTTACTCTCTTTTTATATCCCTATTTCCCATTACTTGCGCTACTGAAGACAACTGGCAAAAGCAATGCTATAATTTTGAGAGCCTGCAGAGGTAAGGCTCAAGCTTTTTGCATGCCGAATATACTGAGATCAATTGGGCCTATCATCAGAGGCTTCACAGATGGTGATGGCTGAAATCTGATGTAAGTCTGGAGTTTTCTAACAAATGTCCTTCTTGGCTGGAAAGGGCTTTGAGAGCTCTTCTGCCCATCTCATCCCCTGGCTTCTAGGCCAGTCTAAATCTATATAAATGGGCCTAGAATTCATTGTGAAAATAGGCCAAGTATAAGTAAACTGAGGTCTGAACTGGTGAAACACATGTAAGTTCACATTTAAATGTTTTTATTTTAAAATAAGTCTAGGAAAAAAATTCCGTAGTTTCTTTCAACAATTCAGAGAGATCCATCTTCAGTGTAAATTAGCATTTACTGAGCATCTGTGGTATGCCAAGGATCAGATCACATTCTTTCATTTTGGGGGAGAAAATCATAGTTGACCTGTCACTTGCAAATGCTAGTTTAAATCTACCAAGGTTTTTTTTTTATTTCCTTCCTTCCTTCCTCCTTCCTTCCCTCCCTTCTTTCTTTTTCTCTCTTCTTTCTTTTTTTCATCTTTAATGAAATGACTCAGAAATAACATACATTTCCATGACACCAACACTATAGTTTTTGGGATCACAGTAAGATACACCAAATTATATCCATAATTAATATGGATGCCAACATGTCAAGCAGTAATTTATTACATGGCAAAGAAAATCAAAAAAGCAACCATCAACCAAAAGAGACCCATCAGTTCAGACAAGGCAAATCCCAGGATAGCATATACGAGAAGAGCTGCTACCTGAGTGAAGGGTTTCTGGCACAACCAATGGTAAGGCTGCCAAAGACTGTTCCAATACCAGCACCAGAACCAGCCACTCCTACTGTTGCAACGCCTGCACTGATACATTTGGCACCAGTCTCAATGTCTCTGCTGATTGCACTGGTTTGAAACTCCCTTTGGATTAGCTGAGACACACCATTCTGGGCCTCATTAAATACCGCAGGGCCTCTCCAGTCCTTGCCTCTGGTGGAGATAACACTGAGGCAAAAATTGGTCTGTATGCAACTCTATGGAGTTTAAGATAGAACTTCAGAGCAGGGGTGCAGGCGAGCTTGGTGCGGGCAAACATCTTAAACTCTTTGGGGTGCTGCAGCTGGAGGACTTGGGTGACAGGCGACTTGGGCTCCTCTCCCGCTTCCTCTCTTCCTGGGAGGTGGCAGTGGCAGCAGTGGTGGCAGCACTGGTGGCAGAGGTGGAAGGAATGGGCCTCCGATTTTCAAAACATAGTTGTATTTGCAAATGGTAGGCTGAACAAACATGACTCATGACAACAAAATGCAACTTTAATTTTGGTCTTCCATTTCTACTTCAAGCTTTTTGCACTCAAAGAAGCTTTTCCTTTGCCCTTCCTTGGATGAATACACAGCAGGCTCAATGCTTTTTTTGCTCACTCTAAGGTGACAGCCAGTCTTCACTGTGAGGCATAAACAGTCTCAATTTAGTAGGTATACTGTCCTGTCTTAATGTTAATCAATCCTTTAATCTTCATTCAAAAGCAGGGCTTCTCCTCCCCCTCCATAGGTCAGGTCTGTAGCTAATGGACACCACTGTCTTTGGAGGCCAGTTTCCTTTTTTTGCTCATTTCCCCTCTCCATTTGTAGCAGAAAGGTGAAGGGCCACAGGACAGCTCATACTTGGCTGGGTGGTTTCAGTCTTGACTTGGCAAATGGCTAATGCTGATTCTTTCCCTTTGGAGCTTGCCATTGCTAGGGACCTCTGTTCTGCAGTTCCCTGGACCTAGGCTGATGCATTTCTCCTCTAGGGGATCATTTGATACTCCTTCATCAGCCCTGAAGAATCTGGCATTCTCTTCTAGTTTCTTGCTGCTTCCAGGCCTCCTTGAGCAGAGCCCAAGATAACTCATGTCTCAACTACATGGTTCTTAAGAGATTATCATACCCATCCTTTGTCTCAGCAAGCTCAAAGAGAAAAGCTACCCAACACAGCCCCTCTGCTGAGCTGCCACAGCTTGCCTTAGTTTTCTCAGGCATGAATGAGTCACCAGTCCTCTGTGTTGCCCAACTTTCAGGGAACACATTTCAAAGCTCTCTAGGTGATTCCCTGGAAACTCCTCATAAGGCTTTAGGTAAGAGAGGTAGAATTACTTGGGAAACAGGAACTCATGACATGACAGATTCGGAGAAATCCTTCTCCAATCTTCCCTACTCTCCATAGCTTAATATCTTGCATCTGGCCAAGACATAGGAGTCATGGAATGGGTTGTCTGAAATAATGTAGTTCAGAAACTCTGCACATGGGAAAAACTCACTCTCACTTTGGGAACTGGTAACAGTTTTATTAGCACCTAAGGAACTGGGCTAGAAAGAATACGATTTTAACATACTGCTATGTTCTTTTTTTTTTTTTTTTTTCTTTTTTTGAGACGGAGTTTTTGCTCTGTTGCCCAGGCTAGAGTGCAGTGGCACAATCTCAGCTCACTGCAACCTCTGTCTCCTGGGATCAAGCAATTCTCCTGCCTCAGCCTCCCAAGTAGATGGGATTACAGGTGCCCACCACCATGTCCAGCTAATTTTTGTGTGTGTGTGTATATATATATATATATAATATATATATATATATATTTTTTTGTTGTTGTTGTTGTTGTTTTGTTTTGTTTTGTTTTGAGATAGAATCTCACTCTGTTGCCCAGGCTGGAGTGCAGTGGCATGATCTCGGATCACTGCAACCTCAGTCTCCCAGGTTCAAGTGATCCTCCTGCCTCAGCCCTCACAGTAGCTGGGATTACAGGCACAATCCACCAGGCCCAGCTAATTTTTGTATTTTTAGTAGAGATGGGGTTTTTGCCATGTTGGCCAGGCTGGTCTCGAACTCCTGACCTCAGGTGATCCACCCACTTTGGCTTCCCAAAGTGCTGAAATTACAGGCGCGAGCCACTGGGCCCAGCCATATTATTTATATTTTAAAGACATTATTAATTTTAAAAAGAGAGGAACACTTACCTTGGTTTTCTGGCTTTTTCTCTGGGCTTCCTAATTAAATCCTCTAAATGTTTATTTCTCTCTTCCAAACTGAAAGAAGAAACAAGTGAATTTTATGACTAAAATTGATTTTTCTAGGCCAATATTTTGTTAGATTCACTGGAGGATTTGAGTAGATAAAAATAAGTAATCTAATTATCTATACAGTATCTAACCACTTAACCATATAGAAACTTGGGATTCTTTTAGCAACTCAACCTGTAAAGGGAAAACTGATTTTTTTTCAGTGGTGAAGAAGGAAAGTAGACAGTAGCAGATATAAAGTAGCGTTCAGATATTCTCCCATTTGCTTACATAGTGGTTTACTCATACTGATCCCTCTGTATGAGTAGATCCAACATGATCCTGGAGGTAACATGTTAAAAACAAAACTCCTGCGCCGGGTGCGGTGGCTCATACCTGTAATCCCAGCACTTTGGGAGGCCAAGGCAGGTGGATCACCTGAGGTTGGGATTTCAGACCAGCCTGACCAACATAGAGAAACCCCATCTCTACTAAAAATACAAAATTAGCCAGGCGTGGTGGCGCATGCCTGTGATCCCAGCTACTTGGGGGCTGAGGTGGGAGGATCGCTTGAGCCCAGGAGGTGGAAGTTGCAGTGAGCCAAGATTGTGCCACTGTACTCCAGCCTACAACAGAGCCAGACTCTCTCTAAAAAAGAAAAAACCAAAAAACCCTGAGCTAGGAACGGCTTTACATGGGAAAATGTGTGATAGCGTTACAGGACCATCACAAACCCATTTTTCCATCCAGGGAGGTTGCATGAGCTTCCTGTGGCTGCTGCAACAAATCAACACAATTTCTGTGGCTTAAAACACCACGTTTAATTTCTTCTGGAGGTCAGAAGTCCAAAAACAGCCTCACCAGACTGAAATCAAGGTGTTGGCAGGGAGGTACAGCCTCTGGAAGCTTGAGAGGAGAATCCTTTGCCTGGCCTCATCTGGAGGCCATCCTCATTCCCTAGGGGGCTCACGGCCCCACATCACACCACCTTTTCTCCCAGTTTCCACTGTCAGGTTGACTCTTCATCTTCTGACATCAACTCTTTCTCTGACCCCCTCCTCTTTCAAGGACCCTTGTGATTGCATTTAGGGCCCACTCAGGTAATCCAGAATCATCTCTGCAACTCAGGATGTAATCACATCTGCAAGCCTCTTTTGCTACACAAGGTAACAGTCACAGGTTCTAGTGATTAGGACTTGGATATCTTTGGGGCCATTCCTTAGCCTATAGTAGAGGATAAACAGACCCTGAGAGGAGATGAAATTTTACTGCAGAGGTCTAAACTCAAATGCCTATAGAAGGGTCAGCGAGGTATGTGAAATGAGTGAAGCCAGCTGAATGGTGATTCAGACAAACCAAAGAGCATACACCCCTAGGCCCTGCCTAAAAGAAGTTGCTACTTAGCTCTTGCCAAATATTGCCATGTGAGAATGCTGCAGCCATGATATCAGATCTTCTTGTACTATTTAGTTTTTAAACTTTTATTATTTAGAGACAAGAGTCTTACTCTGTCACTCAGGCTGGAGTGTAGTGGTGCGATCACAGCTCACTGCAGCCTCGAACTCCTGGGCTCAAGTAATCCTCTCATCTCAGCCTCCTGAGTAGCTAGGAATGTAGGTGCATGCCACCACACCTGATTGTTTTAATACTTTGTAGAGATGGGGGTTTCACTATGTTGCCCAGGCTGGTCTTGAACTCCTGGCTTCAAGCTATTCTCCCGCCTCAGCCTCCCAAAGTGCTGGTATTGTAGGCATGAGCCACCATGTCCTGCCTACTCTTGTTTTTAAAAGGAGATAGAAATCTAGATTTTTACAAAATATCTTCCCTTTTCAATTTTGGCAATTAATTTCAAAAATATTTTAAATAGTATATGGACAAAATACATAGGCCCCAGAATGTAACTTGCAGGTTGTCATTTTGAAACCTATACTCTTGGCCGGGCGCGGTGGCTTATGCCTGTAATCCCAGCACTTTAGGAGGCTGAGGCAGGCAGATCCCAAGATCAGAAGTTCAAGAACAGCCTCGCCAATATGCTGAAACCCCACCTCTACTAAAAATACAAAAATTGGCTGGGCATGGTGGCAGGTGCCTGTAGTCCCAGCTACTCAGGAGGCTGAGGCAGGAGAATCGCTTGAACCCGGGAGGCAGAGGCTGCAGTGAGATGAGATCGAACCACTGCACTCCAGCCTAGGTGACAGAGTGAGACTCTGTCTCAAAAAAAAAGAAAGAAAGAAAGAAACCTATACTCTTTCTTTCAGAGATATCAGGCTTTTGTTTTAATGAGATAAAGAGAAGTTGTCAAACCCAGGAACAGAAGATAATATGAAACAGACTCTGTGTATACCAAAAGCCTGAGTCTATCATGCTTTATTATCAGAGAAATAGCATGGAATAAATCTTCTGTATTTCTAGAATTGAAAAGAATGAGCCCAACTCTTGAAGGAGAGAGATACCCAAGGAAAGAAAGTGCAAAGTGTTTCCAAGTGTGCAACAAAGCAACAGTGGAATATATTGACCCTGTGCTCCCGTGTGTAGAGCTGAGGACAAAAACCTGTAACCTAAGCCTACCTAAATGAAGTCCTTGGTTTATTTTTAGAGAAAGTCATGTCCTCTGTAGAGGGTATGAGAGAACTGCTGAGAGCTAGGCAAGCAAAGCAGCACCACTGAATGGAGTATAATGAGTGCTCTGATTTGCATGTGATGACATGAGTGTCTTCCTTCCTTCCTTCCTTCCCTCCCTCCCTCCCCTCCCTTTCCTTCCTTCCTTCCTTTCTGCCTTCCCTCCCTTCTTCTGTCCGTCCCTCCCTCCCTTCCTTTCCTTCCTTCCTTCCTTTCTGCCTTCCTCCCCTTCTTCTGTCCGTCCCTCCCTCCTTCTTTCCTTCTTCCTTTCTTCCTTTTTGACAGTCTTGATCTGTCACCCAGGCTGGGGTGCAGTGGCGCAATCTCAGCTCACTGCAACTCTGCCTCCCTGGTTGAAGTGATTCTCATGCCTCGGCTTCCCAAGTAGCTGGGATGACAGGCGTGCACCACCACGCTTGGCTAATTTTTGTATTTTTAGTAGACATGGGGTTTTGCCGTATTAGCCAGTTTGGTCTCGAACTCCTGGATTCAAGTGATCCTCTCACCTTGACCTCCCAAAGTGCTGGGATTACAGGCAGGAGCCACCGTGCCCAGCTGACATGAATATATTTCATGTGCTTATTTGCCATCCATATATTTCTTGGTGGACTCCCTACTAAAATCTTTGCCCATTTTTATTGGGTTACTTGTTTTCTTATGACTGAGTTTTGAGTTTGTTACCTCTGGATAGAAGTTCATTATCAGATACATGATTTGCAAATACGTTCTTCCAGACTATGGCTTGTCCTTTCATCTGTTAACAGTGTCTTTAGAAGAGCAGTTTTAGGCTGGGCGAGGTGGCTCACACCTATAGTCCCAGCACTTTGGGAGGCAGAGGTGGGCAGATCACGAGGTCAGGAGTTCAACAGCAGCCTGGCCAATATGGTGAAACCCTGTCTCTACTAAAAATACAACAAAAAAATTTAGCCGGGTTTCGTGGCACGCGCTTGTAGTCCCAGCTACTAGGGAGGCTGAGGCAGGAGAATGGCTTGAACCCGGGAGACAGGTTGCAGTGACCCGAGATTGTGCCACTGCACTCCAGCCTGGGCAAGAGAGTGAGACTTTGTCTCAAAAACAAAACAAAACAAAAAAAAGAGCAGTTTTAAATTTTGATAAAGTCGAATTTATCAAAATTTTTTCTAACGAATCATGCTTTTAGTGACATGTCTAAGAAACTGCTGCCTAACCCGAAGTCATAGAAATTTTCTCACATGTTTTCTGCTAGGTGTTTTATGGTTTTAGCCTTTATCTTTGGGTATATTGTCCATTTTGAGTTTACTTTGTATGTGGTGGGATGTATAAAGCAAAGTTAATTTTTTTTTGAAAATGGGTAATGATTTCAGCGCCATTAAGTTGAGAAGGCTATCCTTTTTCCACTTTGTTGCCTTTGTAACTTGGCCAAAAATCACTTGTCCATTTACATGTGGGTCCATGTCTGCACTGCCTGCTCTGTTCCATTGATTTTTATATTTTACACCAATGCTACACTGTTTTGATTATTGTTGCTCTATAAAAAGTCTAAGAATCAGAGTTTCTCTCCCATTTTATCCTCCTTTATCAGAGTTCTTTTGGCTATTCTATGCCTTTTGAATTTCTGTATGAGTTTAGAATCAGCTTGTTAAGTTCTAAAAAAATATTTAAAATTGGAATGCACTGAATCAATAAATGAACTTGGGGAAAATCTTAACAAAATTGACCAATGAAAGAGCTATACCTCTCCATTTATTTAACTCTTCTTAATTTCTCTCAATGGTGTTTTGTAATATTTAGTATACAAGTCTTTTACATACTTTGCCAAATTTATCCTTATGTAGTTCATATTTTTGGTGCTATTAGAAATTTTTTTAAATTTCTGATTGTCTGTTGCTAATATATACAAATACAGCAGACTTTTACATATTGATACTGGATCTGGCAACCTTGCTAATCTTAATAGTCCTAGTCACTTTTTTGTAGATTCCATCAGATTCTCTACATAGATGATCATGTGTCTGTGAATACATTCATTTTTTGCTTCATGTGCAGTCTGTATGAGTTTTATTTCTTTTTTCTTACCTCACTGTCCTAGACAGAACTTCTAGTACAATGTGAATTTACTGAAATGTCTTGTTCCTGATTATGAGAAAGCATTTAGTCTTTCATCAGTAAGCATAAGGTTGGTAGGCTTTTTGTAGGTGCTCTTTGTCCTTACTGAGAAAGTTCATTTCTGTTCCTAGGTTGTTTAGGTTTCTTCATCAAGAATGATGTTGGATTTTGTCAAATTGTTTTCCTACCTATAGAAATTCTCATATGTTTTTCTTTTTTAGTGTTTTTAATATGCTAACTAACATTGATGGATACAATTGTTATTACACATAAAGCTGGCCCTTTTTTGCCATGTAAGGTAACATTCACAAATTCCAGGGATTAGAACATGGATTTGCCATTTACTTTTACCTACCATTTTTTCTTATGCCAACACTTTTCTCTTTACTTTTCTTTATTTTTTTATTGCCATAGGTTTTTGGGGAAGAGATGGTGTTTGGTTACATGAATAAGTTCTTTAGTAGTGATTTGTGAGATTTTGGTGTACTCATCACCCAAGCAGTATACAACTATGCCCAATATGTAGTCTTTTATCCTTCACCCCCTCCCACCCTTCCCCCAAGCCCCCAAAGTCCATTGTATCATTCTTATGGCTTTGAATCGTCATAGCTTAGCTCCCACTTATGAGTGAGAACATACAATGTTTGGTTTTCCATTCTCTAAGTTACTTCACTCAGAATAATGGTCTCCAATTCCATCCAGGTTGCTGCAAATGCCATTATTTCATTCCTTTTTATGGCTGAATAGTATTCTGTGGTATATATATACCACAATTTCTTTATCCACTCATTGATTGATGGGCATCACATTGTGGTTGTGATTTGCATTTCCCTGATCATTAGTGATGTTAAACATTTTTTCATGTGTTCGTTAGACATTTGCATGTCTTCTTTTGAGAACTGTCTATTCATGTCCTTAGCCCACTTTTTGATGGGATTGGTTTTTTCTTGTTAATTTGTTTGAATTCCTTGTAGATTCTGGTTATTAGTCCTTTGTCAGATGTATTGAGTGTGAAGCTTTCCTCCCACTCTGTGGGTTTTCTGTTTACTTTGCTGATTATTTCTTTTGCTGTGCAGAAACTTTTTAAGTTTAATTAAGTTCCACATATTTATCAGTTTTTTAGAAAGAAAATATAGAATTTATTAGACATTGAAAAAAAAATAAACCATCTAAATAGGGGCCCAGAGAGCTTCCTTTATTTCTCTTGGTGCCTCCAGGCCTTCCCACCCCAACCCCAGTAAAAACATTTTGCATATACAATGGCTAACAAAGACTAAAAAGCTGCAAAGCTTCCAAAGACAGCAGGCACCCAGCTTAAGGAGGGTGATGACTGGGTCAGATGAGATCTTCCTGGAGGAGCCCACCATTTTCTCAGTTGCAGCACTGACACAAAGACACCCCAGCCTTCTGAACCAGAGGCTGACATTAGGGGGTCCCTGAGCAAGTGACGCGCTGGAGTTGCTGGTTGCGAGGCACACGATCTACTCCCTCAACACATCCTCCAGCTGCTTCACTATCAAAGCCTGCTTCTGCTCCTGTAGCACATTATGGAACTGATGCATGGCCAGTTTTATCCGGGCGAGCTCATCTGCAAAGATGAGGTGGAACCGACCTGGCTCCTTATGCATGTAAGCTTTGCCACAGGATAACAGCAGCTTTTGAGAGGAGCTGTTCTTCTTCAGATGTACAGGGACCCAGGTACTTTTTAAAGTTGATCCAGATATAAAGGCCAGAGCTGCAGTTGTGAAAGAGGATCCCCAATGCCTTCAGCTTGGCAGTGATGTACTTGTGAGCTTCCCAGAGCTGGTAGTGATTGGTGGGCAGGTACACTTTGTCAACCCATTCTGTGTTCTGGAGCAGTTGACACAGCTTGTGCTGGGCGATGCCAGATATACTGTGGAGGTAGCCGAAGGTGCTCACAGCAACGGCCACCTCCTTGTTGTGGGTGTACAGGGCACCAAAGAGGAATCCAGAGATGCCAAAATCCTTACTGGTGTCCCAGATCACATGGGTCCTATTGTGATCAGGCAAAGTTTTCATGCTCAGGACACTGTGGAATGTGATGGATTCATCAAACACAGAGAGCATGTAAATCTCATCTATGATCACATGTAGGTGATACCTCTTGGCAAATTCCAGGTATTCCATCAGCAAGTTTGGGGGAGTAGATGTCACCCACAGGATTCTGAAGGTTGATTAGCACAAGGCCTTGGACCTTTTTCTGCTCAAGCCTAGCTTCAAGCAGGGCTTCGTCTAACTTGTTCACAGTGAACTGGAAAGGATGGGTGTTTATAACAGTGATCTCACTCTCTAGGTGGACAGGAATCAACTCAACCTTCATGTACAGGCAGGAGCTAAAGTCAGAGCCACTATAGAAGGAGGCAGGGACCAGGAAGGCCTCGCCTGGATCACACGGAGCCATGGCAAGGGCAAGAAGACAGAGCAGTAGCCATTTAGAACAACCACATTTTTCTGGATCAAGTGAGCCAGGTGCCTTGCAGTAGCAGGTCAGGAACTGGGCCACATCCTCTAGCAGGAACGGCTGCCCTCTCCAATCAGGGTCCTGCAGCAAGGCATCCTAAATGCAGTTCATGTCACTTTCTTGGAATCTTTCAGTCGTCAGATCAACGCAGAGCTTGTTCTCACTGGTGCCAAGGTTAATGAAGCCCAAGGTGTTCTTGTCCTTATGACAGCTGTCTTTTTGGTAGGCACTGTAGTTCTGGAAGCTCGACTGATAGAAGACAGAGATGTTAATCTCACAGTTGGATAGGTCACAGCTGACAAAGACAGATTCATAATCAGTTGGGGAACTGGATCAGACTGCCCCAACAATTGGGCCCCCTGCCCATATCTGACATCGCCCCTAGAGTCCTGGGAAGGAAGAGGCACTTGGAGCTCCAGGCCACTCGTGGCCCTAGACCATAGGGGGGTTGATCATCTGGCACATTAAGTGACCCAGAAGGGCTTCCTGCTCACGGATGGCCTGTGTGTGCTTCTGTTCTTCCAGCGGCAGGCCCTGCCTGCTCGTCAGCTGCATCAGGTGCAAGTGCAGCAGCACCTCCAACAGCTAGGTATGGATGTTCTGGTCTAGGAGGACCTGGCCTCTCATCTGGCCAGAGGGCACAGGAAGGGTGTCTGACTGATGACTCATACTCCGGGTATCTCTACTGGACCCCGCAGGCTGGCGGGCACCTCTGTCTGTTTTCACTCATCTTCTCTCCAGCCTAAAACCTGACTGAGCAAACCGTCCTTGACTGTCAGTGCTCAGGGACCTGCTCTACTGCCCCCCCTCCTCACTGAATGTGTTTATCATTGTTTTTTTTGCATTTGGTTTTGGGTTCTTGGTCATGAAGTCTTTGCCTAAGCCAATGTCTAGAAGGGTTTTTCCCATGTTATCTTCCAGGATTGTTATGGTTTCAGGTCTTAGATTTAAGTCCTTCATCATCTTGAGTTTATTTTCGTATAAGGTGAGAGGTGAGGATCCAGTTTCATTTTTCTACATGTGACTTGCCAGTTATCTCAGCACTACATGTTGAATAGGGTGACCTTTCCCCACTTTATGTTTTTGTTTGCTTTATTGAAGATCAGTTGGCTGTATCTATGCCAACGCTTTTTCATTAAACAAGAAAAAGAAGTCAAAGAAATACAATGGGATTGTGACTATAAATAAGGGCAGTACTAATATTATTTTTACTATATACTGAAATGCAGCTTTTTGTGGGGTTTACAAGTTTTAGGGGTAAACAAATGTTCACCTTATTCTCTGTGATCAAGGTATAAAATCGCATGGATTTTTAAAAGAAAAGTTCAATCCAATCAAACTTTTTGATAATCCTTTATGCAAACTAGAATGAAACTTAGAAAGAAAAGTTGTGGATTTACACTCTGAAATTTTCTGTGATTTTTGATATGGTTTTGCATGGAAAAGCATTTACAGGGCTTTCATGTGAGGAGAAATCACGGTTGCTATGACAGGGCAGTGAGCTGTCATTTATGAATTCAGAGTTGCCTGTAGGAGATATGGCACTGGAAGTATTCTTCTAGGACTCTGTTGGCACTCTGTGGATAGTGAATAGTAAATAAGTTAATGTGGAAGACTTCGATGAGTGACTTCAAAACTATAGATTATGATCAGACATCACACGATGGGTAGGAATGGAATAGATGATCACCTTGAATAACAAGGTAGCAGGGCTTGATAAAATGTGAGTCCAGGACAGGAAAAGAACTGGGACATTTTTATCAGAAGATCCACCTCTCACCAGAATGATGTAATGGCTGTGATGGGGTCTAAGATAGAAAGAACAAGTCTCAAATTTTGTAGGAAGGTGTTCCAGAACCAGAAGTGTTTAGAGCAGGGACTTCTACATCTGAAACAGACAGATCTGGACATTAGTGTTAGAGAGAAAGTGTTGTTCTGGAACGAGAGATGCATGGCTACTCAAATCTCTAGCATTGTAGAAAAGCTATCGACTCAGACTCAGAGGACAGTGAATGCATCTCTAAGGAAATGGCATTTCAGCAGATGTGAAGATGGTTCAAGATAATGGTGGTGAAGACAGCCTGAGCATTCCAGGCAGAGCAACATGCTAAAACCTGGAGGCAAAAGGGATATGGTACATTTGAAAAAGTATAATATGTCGAGTGTGGCAAAAGCAAGTCAGGGAATGGTAAGATGAGATCAGAGAGGCAGGGAGGAGCTTGATCATGAAGAAACCTGTAGGCCATGTTAAGGATTTTTTGCTTTTACCTAAGGTGATGGAAAATCATCAAAGTTTTTTAAGATATGAAATGGCATACTCATATTTATATTTCAGAAAGATCACTCTGGCTGCATATACAGAGTGGACTTCACCAACCAGTTTTCTTTTAGTTTTTAGAAAAATGAAATGTCGCTAATAGCTTTTGTAGTAAACAGCTGTTTCTAAAGTCCAAAGCCTATGAATTGAAAAATTATAGTATAGCCTATGAATGCATTTGAAGAACAATACCTCAAACTCTATTAAATTTTAGCAGAATCAATAGACTAGCACCAATTTAGAAGAACTTTGTTCTGATTATGTATTTGATGATTTTTTAAAATTTTAGGTGAATCTATAAAGTGAAAGCAAGTTTATCAAGAAAGTAAAGGAATAAAAGAATGGCTACTCCATAGGCAGAGCAACCTGATAATTTTTGAAGCAGTGTATACCTTTTAATGAGACTAAAGCTAATTCACTATAATTAAACAAAAATACTGTTCTTCATGGATATAACAGACTAGATTTGATTATTTATAAAGTAAATCAGGGCCAGGCGCAGTGGCTCACACCTGTAATACCAGCACTTTGGGAGGCCACAGTGGTAGGATTGAGTACAGGAGTTCAAGACCAGCCTAGGCAACACAGAGAGATCCCGTTTCTAAAAAAGATACAAAAAAATATTTAAAAAGGCATGCTGGTGCACGCGTGTAGTCCAGCTACTTGCAAGGCTGAGGTGGGAGCATCACTTGAGCTTAGGAGATGGAGGTTACAGTGAGCCAAGACTGTACCACTGTACTCCAGCCTGGGCAACAAAGCCAGACCCTGTCTCAAAAAACAAAAAAGTTGGCCGGTGCAGTAGCTCACACCTGTAATCTCACCACTTTGGGAGGCTGAGGCGAGTGAATCACTTGAGGCCAGGAGTTCAAGACCAGCCTGGCCAACACTGCAAAACCCTGTCTTAAAAAAAAAAAAAAAAGTCAGGTGTGGTAGCCCATGCCTATGGTCCCAGCTACTCAGGAGGCTGGAGAATTGCTTGAGCCTGGGAGGCTGAGATTGTGCCACTGCACTCCAGCCTGGGTAACAGAGCAAGACTCTGTCTTGAAAGAAAAGAAAAAAAGGAAGGAAGGAAAGAAGGAAGGAAGGAAGGAGGGAGGGAGGGAAGGAGGGAGGGAGGGAGGGAGGGAAGGAAGGAAGGAAGGAAGGAAATTCTAATAAGCAGCCACAGTTGACAATGCTTATGATAAAGCCTATAGAATTCAGATGTCTGAAGCCTACGGTCTCTCTTCAAAACAAATTGGATCAACCACTCAACTGAAATATACTTAAAAAAATTTTTTTTTTCTTTCCACCCAAGCCCTGCAGAATATATTAATTTTTAATTTAAAAACAACTGGGGCAATCATCATGGTAGATGGGAGGCAGGACTAGATTGCAGCTCCAACTACGACAGACAGAGCAGTGTGTGGAGGCTCACATCATGAATTTTAGCTCCAGAATGACTGCAAGAATAAATCAGGAATCCCGAGAGCAACCACAGACCCTCTGAAGGAAGTGGACTGCTCCTGCAGGAGCCAGGAGGCACCCCAAATACTGTGAGTACCCAAACTACGGAATTGGAAAAGGGAGACCCTCCTCTCCCGACACACACCCCCACTGAAGAAAATGAAAGTCTAGTTTGCGAGAGAAGTTTCTGACCTCACCTGCAGCTGAGTCAATTTAGAAAGCCAAGTGAAACACATGGGAAGAGGAAGCAGCGGGAAAGGCCTTAAGAGCTTGCTGGGTCCCCCAAGCAGGCCATTTCTGCCTGGCACTACAGGAACCCTTTGGGAGGGCAGCCAGAGGCGTGGGGGGCGGGGAACGCCACAGGGAGAAGGAAGTCTCCAACTGAAGTTGGTAAAAATTTGAATTGAGCAAGAAGCCTCCTGGCCAGAACTTGGGGGGAGGGCAGGAATCTGGTTTGCAGACTCCACAGGCAGGAAAAGAACCAAAGCCCTGTTCTTTCACAGCTTGGAGGCAGGTAGCCTGGGGCAAGTTTTCAAGCCCTGCTCACCCACTGCCTGGAAACAGACTTGGAGCATAGTGAGAGTGAGACAGGCTCTTTGGATTGTGTGGGAGCTGGGTGAGGCCTGTGACTGCGGCTTTCCACCACTTCCCTGACAACTTGCATGACTCAGCAGAACCAGCCATAATCCTCCCAGGTGCACAACTGCAGTGACCTAGGAATTTTACCCCCATCCCCCCACAGCAGCTGCAGATAGACCCATCCAGGGAGAGTCTGAGTTCAGACATGTCTAGCCCTGCCCCCACCTGATGGGCCTTCCCTATCCACCCTGGTAGCTGAAGACAAATGGCATATATTCTTAGGAGTTCTAGGGCCCTGCCCACCACTGGTTCCTCTCCACACTACAACAGCTGATGCTGTCTGGAAAGTGCCACCTCCTTGCAGGAGGCCAACCAGCACAAAAATAAAACATTAAACCACCAAAGCTAAGAACCCTCACAGAGTCCATTTCACCCCACTGCCACCTCCACTGGAACAGGTGCTGATATCCGCAGACAGTTCACATCACAAGAGTCTGTGCAGACAACCCCCAGTACAAGCCTGGAGCCAAGTAGACTAGCTGGGTAGCTAGACCCAGAAGAAAGATAACAATCACTGCAGCTTGGCCCATAGGAAGCCACATCCATAGGAAAAGGGGGAGAGTACTACATCAAGGGAACACCCTGTGGCACAAAAGAATCTGAACAACAGCCTTCAGCCCTAGACCTTCCCCTCTGATAGAGTCTACCCAAATGAGAAAGAACCAGAAAACCAACTCTAGTAATATGACAAAACAAGACTCTTTAACATCCCCCCCCCCAAAATCACACTAGCTCACTAGCAGTGGATCCAAACCAAGAAGAAATCCCTGATTTACCTGAAAAAGAATTCAGGAGGTTAGCTATTAAGCTAATCAGGGAGGCACCAGAGAAAGGTGAAGCCCAATGCAAGGAAATCCAAAAAATGATAAAATAAGTGAAGGGAGAAATATTCAAGGAAATAGATAGCTTAAAGAAAACAAGAAAACCTTCAGGAAACATTGAACACACTTAGAGAAATGCAAAATGCTCTGGGAAGTCTCAGCAGTAGAACTGAACAAGTAGAAGAAAGAAATTCAGAGGTAGAAGACAAGGTCTTTGAATTAACCCAATCCAACAAAGACAAAGAAAAAAGAATAAGAAAATATGAACAAAGCCTCCAAGAAGTCTGGGAGGCTTAGAAGTCAACCAAACCTAAGAATAATTAGGGTTCCTAAGAAAGAAGAAAAATGTAAAAGTATGGAAAATATATTTGGGGGAATAATCGAGGAAAACTTCCCTGGCCTTGCTAGAGACCTTAGACATCCAAATACAAGAAGCACAAAGAACACCTGGGAAATTCATCACAAAAAAATCATTGCCTAGGCACACTGTCATCAGGTTATCTAAAGTTAAGATGAAGGAAAGAATCTTAAGAGCTATGAGACAAAAGCACCAGGTAACCTATAAAGGAAAACCTGTCAGATTAACAGCAGATTTCTCCACCAGAAACCCTACAAGCTAGAAGGGATTGGGGCCTATCTTCAGCCTCCTCAAACAAAACAATTATCAGCCTGGAATTTTGTATCTGGTGAAACTAAGCATCACATATAAAGGAAAGATCCAGTCTTTTCAGACAAATAAATGCTGAGAGAATTCACCACTACCAAGCTACCACTACAAGAACTGCTAAAGGAGCTGTAAATCTTGAAACAAATCCTGGAAACACATCAAAATAGAACCTCTTTAAAGCATAAATCACACAGGACCTATAAAACAAAAATACAATTTAAAAGCAAAAACAAAAAAACTAAGATACATAGGCAACAATAGCATGATGAAAGCAATGGTACCTCACATCTCAATACTATCATTGAATCTAAATGGCCTAAATGCCCTACTTAAAAGATACAGAACTGCAGAATGGGTAAGAACTCACCAGCCGGGCACGGTGGCTCATGCCTCTAATCCCAGCACTTTGGGAGGCCAAAACGGGTAGATCACCTGAGGTCCAGGAGTTCAAGACCAGCCTGGTCAACATATTGAAAACCCATCTCTACTAAAAATACAAAATTAGCCAGGTGTGGTGGTGCATGCCTGTAATCTCAGCTACTCAGGAGAGGTTGAGGCAGGAGAATCACTTGAGCCCAGGAGGCAAAGTGGCAGTGAGTTAAGATGGTGCTGTTGCACTCCAGCCTTGGTGATAAGAGTGAAACTCTGTCTCAAAAGAAGAAAATAAAAAGAAAGAAAAAAAAGAACTCACCAACCAACTATCTGCTGCCTTCAGGAGACTCACCTAACACATAAAGACTCATATAAACTTAAAAGTAAAGGGGTGGAAAAAGCATTTCATGCAAATGGACACCAAAAATGAGTAAGGGTAGCCATTCTTATACCAGACAAAACACACTTTAAAGCAACAGCAGTTAAAAGAGACAAAGAGGGACATTATATAATGGTAAAAGGCCTTGTCCAACAGGAAAATATCACAATCCTAAACATATATGCACCTAACACTGGAGCTCCCAAATTTATAAAACAATTACCAATAGACCTAGAAATCAGATAGACAGCAACACAGTAATAGTGGGGGACTTCAGTACTCCACTGACAGCACAAGATGGGTCATCAGGACAGAAAGTCAACAAAGAAACAATGGATTTAAACTATACCTTGGGACAAATGGAATTAACAGATATATACAGAACACTTCATCCAGCAACCACAGAATACACATTCTATTCAACGATGCACTGAACTTTCTCCAAGACAGACCATATCACAGGCCATAAAATGAACCTCAATAAATTTTAAAAAATTGAAATTATATCAAGCACTCTCTTAGACTATAGTGGAATAAAACTGGAAATCAACTCCAAAAAGGACTTTCAAAACCATGCAAATACATGGAAATTAAATATCATGCTCCTGAATGAGCATTAGGTCAAAAATGAAATCAAGATGGAAATTTAAAAATTATTTGAACTGAACAACAATAATGACAGAACCTGTCAAAACCTCTGGAATACAGTGAAGGTGGTGATAAGAGCAAAGTTTATAGCCCTAATCAAAAAAACTGAAAGAGCACAAACTGACAGTCTAAGGTGAAGGAACTAGAGAAACAAGAACAAACCAACTCAAATCCAGCAGAAGAAAGGAAATAACCAAGATCAGAGCAGAACTAAATGAAATTGAAACAAACGAACAAAAAAAAAACACACACACAATACAAAAAGATAAATGAAACAAAAAGCTGTTTTGAAAAGATAAATAAAGTTGATAGACCATTAGCAACACTAACCAACAAGAGAGAAAATCCAAAGAACCTCATTAAGAAATGAATCAGGAGATATTACAACTGACACCACTGAATACAAAAGATCATTCAAGGCTACTATGAACACCTTTACAAACATAAACTAGAAAACCTAGAACAGATGGATAAATTCCTGGAAAATACAACAGTCCTAGCTTAAATAAGGAAGAATTAGATACCCTGAACAGACCAATAACAAGCAGTGAGATTGAAATGGTAATTAAACAATTACAAGTGGAAAAAGTCCCGGACCAGAGGGGTTCACAGCAGAATTCTACCAGACATTCAAAGAAAAATTGGCACCAATCCTTTTGACACTATTCCACAAGATAGAGAAAACCCTCCCTAATTCATTCTATGAAGCCAGCATCACCCTAATACCCAAACCTGGAAAGAATATAACCAAAAAAAGAAAACTACAGACTGATATCCCTGATGAACATAGACGCTAAATCCTTAACAAATACTAACTAATTAAATCCAACAACATATCAAAAAGATAATCCACCATGATCAAGTGGTTTCATACCAGGGATGCAGGGATGGTTTAACATACGCAAGTCAATAAATGTGATAAACCACGTAAACAGAATTAAAAACAAAAATCACATGATCATCTCAATAGATGCAGAAAAAGCATTCAACAACATCCAGGTTTATGATTAAAACTCTCAGCAAAATTGACATACAAGGGACGTAGCTCAATGTAATAAAAGCCATCTATGACAAACCCACAGCCAACATAACACTGAATGGGGGAAACGTTAAAAGCATTTCCTCTGAGAACTGGAACAATACAAGGATGCCCACTCTCACCACTCCTCTTCAGCATAGTACTGGAAATCCTAGCCAGAGCAATCAGACAAGAGAAAGAAATAAAGGGCATCCAAATCGGCGACAAGGAAATCAAACCGTCACTGTTTCCTGATGATATGATCATTTATCTTGAAAACCCTCATGACTCCTCCAGAAAGCTCCTAGAACTGATAAAAGAATTCAGCAAAGTTTTCTGATACCAGATAAATGTACACAAATCAGTAGTTCTCTATACACCAATAGTGACTAAGTGGAGAATCAAATCAAGAACTCAAGCCCTTTTACAATAGCTGCAAAAAAACAAAAACAAAACAAAACAAAAAAGCCACCTAACCAAGGAGTCGAAGACAGGGAAGACTACAAAACACTGCTGAAAGAAATCATAGATGACACAAACAAATGGTAACACATTCCATGCTTATGGATGGGCAGAATCAGTATTGTAAAAATAACCATACTGCCAAAAGCAATCTACAAATTCAATGCAATCCCCCATCAAACACTACCATTATTCTTCACAGAATTAGAAAAACAATTCTAAAATGCATATGGAATGAAAAAAGAGCCTGAATAATCAAAGCAAGACTAAGCAAAAAAGAACAAATCTGTAGGCATTACACTACCTGATTTCAAACTATACTCTATGGCCATAGTCACCAAAACAGCATGGTACTGGTATAAAAATAGGCACACAGACCAATGAAACAGAACAGAGAACCCATAAATAAACACAAATACTCACAGCCAACTGATCTTCAACAAAGCAAACAAAAACATGAAGTGGGGGAAAGGACAATCTTTTCAACAAATGATGCTGGGATTACTGGCTAGTCACATGCAGGAGAATGAAACTGGATCTTCATCTCTCACCTTAAACAAAAGTCAACTCAAAATGGATTAAGGATTTAAATCTAAGAGCTGAAACTATACAGAATTCCAGAAGATAACATTGGAAAAACTCTTCTAGACATTGAAGCCTAAGCAGCAAGGATTTCATGACCAAGAACCCAAAAGCCAATGCAATAAAAACAAAGATAAATAGTTGGGACTTAATTAAACTAAAGAGCTTTTGCATGAAAAAAGGAACAGTCAGCAGAGTCAACAAACAACCCCCAGAGTGGGAGAAAATCTTCACACTCTATACATCTGACAAAGGACTAATATCCAGAATCTACAAGGAACTCAAACAAATCAGTAAGAAAAAAATAAACAATTTCATCAAAAAGTGAGCTAAGGACACGAATAGACAATTCTCAAAAGAAGATATACAAATGGTCAACTAACATACGGAAAAATGCTCAGCATCACTACTGATTAGGAAAATGCAAATCAAAACTACAATGTGATACCACCTTACTCCTGCAAGAATGGCCATAATCAAAAAATCAAAAAACAGTAGATGTTGGCATGGATGCAGTGATTAGGGAATACTTCTACACTGCTGGTGGGAATGTAAACTAGAACAGCCACTATGTAAAACATTGTGGAGATTCCTTAAAGCACTAAAAGTACAACTACCAATCTGATCCAGCAATCCCACTACTGGGTATCTACCCAGAGGAAAGTAAGTCATTATATGAAAAAGATATTTGCACACGCACGTTTATAGCAGCACAACTCACAACTGCGAAATCGTGGAACCAACCCAAATGCCCATCGATCAACGAGTGGATAAAGAAACTGTGGTATATATATACACATATATATATGATGGTATACACTCAGCCATAAAAAGGAATGAATTAACAGCATTTGCAGTGACCTGGATGAGACTGGAGACGATTATTCTAAGTGAAGTAACTCAGGAATGAAAAACCAAACATTATATGTTCTCACTGATACGTGGGAGCTAAGCTATGAGGACACAAAGGCATACGAATGATACAGTGAGGGTCAGGCACAGTGGCTCACACCTGTAATCCCAGCACTTTGGGAGGCCGAGGCAGGTGGATCACGAGGTCAGGAGTTCAAGATCAGCCTGGCCAAGATGGTGAAACCCTGCCTCTACTAAAAAATACAAAAATTAGCCGGGCATGGTGGCACTCGCCTGTAATCCCAGCTACTGGGGAGGGTGATGTAGAGAATTGCTTGAACCTGGGAGGTGAAAGTTGCAGTGCGCTGAGATCGCGCCAGATATACTCCAGCTTGGGTGACAGAGCAAAACTCTGTCTCAAAAAAGAATTAAAAAAAAAAAAAAAAAAAAGAATGATACAATGGACTCTGGGGACTTGAGGTGAAGGATGGATGAGGGACATGAGATAAAAGACTACAAATATGGTGCAGTGTATACTGATTGGGTGATGAGTGCACCAAAATCTCACAAATTACCACTAAAGAACTTATCTAACCAAATATCACCTGTACCCCAACAACCTATGGAAAAAAATAAAAAATAAAATTGAAAAAATAAAAATAAAAATAACTGAGGCAAAGCATTATGACCAAAATGATAGTTTAATATTATTTTCAAAATATCAATTTTTTTAATTTTGATATTTCATTAGCTTGTGATTATTGAGTGTTGGCTGAATTTCCTTGGTTATAAGCTAAAGAGGAATCAAATTTTACATCTCCTGAGTATACGATATCCTCTCCCCCTCTTCAAATTTAAAACTTGCCTGCATTAGTTTGAAAAAAATGGAAAAACTGTTTTGCCATTTGTTCTGCTGAGAAACAATTATGAAAACCAAAAGCAAACTTTCTAAGATACAAATGCATGCAGTTTAAATTATTTTGGGTGAGTCAGGCTTATAGAAAGCTCATATTAACATTAGATCTTTTATTAAGCTCCAGAGATAGCCAGCACAGCATAAACAAAATTGGGGGAAGGATGGAAGAAGCAGCATATTAGAAACGAGGATAATGAATAAGTAAGAACTATGCAGAATTTAAAAACACAAATCTTGCAGTGTTTCATGCTGAATCTCATTCTCATGAGAGAGTTTATTTCCTTCTTGATATAGGTTTAATTTGTTTAATTTGGTGTGCATTCAGTAACTTTTTGTGAGTAAATTCTACGCACTGCAAGATTTTACTTGAATACTATGATAATGTCCTTTAAAATTTTTGAATGTTTCTTATTAATTCCTTCAGCACCCCTTTAAATCAAAGGAGCTCTGAGAAACTTAGATGAAAATCTGGTTGCTTATCTGTTCAAGTAGTCCAGACATTAAGCGGTCTAGCTATATTAATAAGGAACAATCTTAATTCATAAAACTGCACATTTTTCTTCTTCTCGGAGTCTTAAAAAAAAGAATTTAGAATCCAGAGAATAAGATCTTAGTAAATATTCACAAAATTAAAGATTCATGTTTTTTCAACTTACTGTGCAATCTGGGAGTGGGATATTGCAAGCCTTTGGTCAGCACATTCAATGATTTCTTCATATGATGTAACCTTGAAAAAAATAAGCTGAACTAATTATTTTTCATTCTAGAGTTTTAATTTTTTTCCTTTTTTATTACTACAAGTTGAAGTTTAATTATTTGACTATTGATGAAAGTTTCACAATAGGCAAAACACCTTCCTTATATTTTGAAATCAGGAATATGAAAAAAAAGAATCATAGCATGCCCACTCATCATGCAGAAAATGTGAAGCGCCAAAAAATGGACAACAGTAGTGAGTCAACTATAATCCAGTTGTTGTCCAAATAAGTGCTATATTCATCAACTGAGGGTTATAGTTTATTTGGTTAAAGTTAATGCCGTTTTAATAAGGTAAACTAGAACACTAAGTTGGCAAGATTTAGAATTATCCTGAAAGTGAAGTAGCAATACTCAGACTTTAAATTGCCAACAGCAGAATGGATAGACACACACAACAATCTTTGATAGCTTTCAGCTAAAAGGATAATGGGGGTGTTTTACTTCATATGTCATTATGAAGTAAAGGGATCAATATAAATGTACTACATCATCCCACAGACCCTTTTTAGCTCTAAAATTCTATTAATATTTGGCATAGTTTTTAAAAGACACAAATATTTGTGTAAGACAATTTGTACCAGGCCAGGAGCAGTGTCTCAGGCCTGCAATCCCAGGACTTTGGGAGACCGAGGCAGGAGAAATGCTTGAGACCAGGAGGTTGAGACCAGCCTAGGCAACATACTGAGACCACATCTCCACAAAAAATAAAAAAAAAATTAGCCAGGTGTGGTGGCACATGCCTGTAATCTTGGCTACTCAGGAGACTGAGGCAGGAGGCTTGCTTGAGCCCAGGGGGTTGAGGCTGCAGTGAGCTATGACTGCACTGCACTGTACTTCAGCCTGGGTAACAGAGTGAGATCTTGTCTCAAAAAACAAAAGAAAAAAAGTATGTACCTTATTTATTAAGTTGCCTAAATGTCTTTGATACTTGTCATTTTCTTCAATGAGTCTGTTGAAGTGGTTTTCTTTTGACTCTAGGAGATGTCCCAATTTTGTGATCTATGGAGAAACATCAGTAAAAATACTAACCTGGAACCTGCTGTGAAAGCTATATATGGATGCCAAGAACAAATGAGAAAAGTGAGCAACACTTTATTCCAATATTCTCCTAAACCAAATCATACCATAGGTGAAGCATGAGATGCTATGAACCAGATAATGGTTAGATTCCACTTAGAACAGATAAACAAAAATTATGATGGGGTTTTACCTTTTCTCTTTATACTATAAAAAGCTTTAAAAAAAAAAAAAAACTAAGAAAAAAGTGACATTTTGGGCTGGATAAAGATTTAAAAAAAAAGCTTTTCAAATAACTAAACACCTATTGGTACATACAAATATTTTCAGCCCCAAATCTTACTTGTTGTCTTACCATATATAGCCAATGCATAGACATATTTGATTCTATATGGAGTAAAGCACTGATGTTTTCAGGTTTGAGAAATACTTTCCCTTGCATAAATGACTGCAAGTTTTTTTCTTCGTTTGTTTGTTTTGTTTTTCAAGATGGGGTTTCACCATGTTGGTCAGGCTGGTCTTGAACTCCCAACCTCAGGTGATCCATCTGCCTTGGCCTCCAAAGTGCTTGGATTACAGGTGTGAGCCACCACGCCCGGCCTCAACTGCAAGTTTTTTAAAAGGTTCAGCTTAATGTAGTTCATATTCTGATCTATGGTCTAATTTTTATTTGTAGAAAAGCCATTAAAAGTGAAAAATTATGTGATATCTAAAATGATCAGGAAATGGTATTCACAAGTTCCCCTAGCATTTACCTTAATTTTCAAAGCAGTTATAGAAGAAAAACTAGAAATTTTCCCATGAAATAACAATGTTAAATGACTTTCAATCATCTAATGTTTTATTTTTTATTTTATTTACTTTTTTGAGATGGAGTCTCGCTCTGTTCCCCAGGCTGGACTACAGTGGAGCCGTCTCAGCTCACTGCAACCTCCATCTCTTACGTTTAAGCAATTCTTCTGCCTCAGCCTCCTGAGTAGATGGTATTACAGGTGTGTGCCATGACGACTGGCTAATTTTTGTATTTTTAGTAGAGACGGGAGTTTCACCATGTTGGCCAGGCTGGTCTTGAACTCCTAACCTCAGGTGAGCCTCCCACCTCAGCCTCCCAAAATGCTGGGATTACAGGCGTGAGCCACCGTACCTGGTCTAATGTTTTAAATACACTTATGTGTCTGTTGTGAAGAACCCTAGAGGAATCAATGGCAGAGCAAATTTGCAGCAGAAATAGCAACTTTCTTTCTCTTATATGAATAAATAATGAGGACAATATCAAATCAGTGGTCCTACTTCTCTAACAACATACATTATTTAAGGTACTTAATGTAGTTATTATTACCTCAATTTAACAGTTGGAACCAAAGTGAAGAGCATTTAAAAGATTTTTGAGGTAGAAAATGCTAGAATCCATATTTCTCAGCTATTAATGTTGGGCTCTTCTCATTGCATCTCCTCACTATGACCTGGAGTGGGGGAGTTCTACTCTTGGCTTCACATGCTTCATGGCACTTAACTGAAGCAATGTGGAATTCCTTCTCAGTTCCTGTTTTTCATTATAGACTTCATAGCACACTTTTAATTCTTTAATAGCTTTCAAGATCAAAGTAACAACCCTTTTAAGCTGCAGATTGATTTTTTAAAACTTGCTAACCTCAAATTAAAGAAAGAATAGCAGGGGGAGGATCCAAGGTGGCCAAATAGGAACAGCTCTGGAGTGCAGTTCCCAGCAAGAACAACGCAGAGGGTGAGTGCCCACCACATTTCCAAACAAATTTTCACCACCCACAGACCAGGAGAATCCTGGGCTGAAAAGCGCCATGAGTTTTCAGCACGGCAGTTTCAGCCAGAACCGGGTTGGCTCGTGCAAACTCACACAAATCTGGGCATGGTTTCAACTGGCACCTGGAACACCTGGGGAGACAGAGCCACCCATTCAACTGAAAGGGAGTGGGCAGAGACAGGGAGCCAGGCGACCTGGCTTGGCAGATAATACCCCCACAAAACAAGCAATCTGAAATGCTCTGGACTGAGAGTTTCGCAGCAAGCACAGCTGGACACGGGATAGTCCAGCTCAGTGGGGGGAAAGGGTGACCACCACTACGGAGGCAGTCCACCACTACCAAGGCAGTTCACACAGCAGCTGGGCATAGCCTGTGGCAGCTCAGCAACGCCCCTGCTGGCAGACTGTGACTAGACTACTCCATGCAGGGCAGGACATCTATGAAAAAAGGCAACAGCACAACAGGAACTTATAAATAAAGCTGATCTTCCTAGGACAGAGCACCTGGGAAAGAGGCGGTTAAGTTCAGCTGCAGCAGACTTAAAAGTACCTGCCTACAGCTCTGCACAGAGCAACAGAGCTCACAGCACAACACTTGAGCTCCTATAAGGGACAGACTGTCTCCTCAAGCAGCTCCCCGACCCTGTATACCCAAAGAGACACCTCATAAAGGAGAGCTCAGACCGACATCTGGCAGGCACCCTTCTAGGACGAAGATAACAGAAAAAGAAACCAGCAGCAACCCTTACTGTTCTGCAGCCCCCACGGGTGATCCCCCAGGCAAGCAGGATCTGGAGTGGACCTCCAGCAGTCCTGCAGCAGAGGGGCCTGCCTGTTAGAAGGAAAACTAAGAAACAGAAAGAAAAAACTTCATCATCAACAAAAAGGACATCCACTCAGAGACCCCATCCGAAAGTCACCAACTACAAAGACCACAGGTAGATAAATCCACAAAGATGGGAAGAAACCAGGGCAAAAAGGATGAAAACATGAAAAACCAGAATGCCTCTCCTCCTCCAAAGGATCACAACTCCTCACCAGCTAGGGATCAAAGACAGATGGAGAATGAATCTGATGAATTGACAGAAACAGGCTTCAGAAGGTGGGTAATAACAAACTTCTCAGAGCTAAAAGAACATGTGCTAAACCAATGCAAAGAAACTAAGAACCTAGAAAAAAAGGTTAGATGAGATGCTAACTAGAATAAGCAGCTTAGAGAATATAAATGACTTGATGGAACTGAAAAACACAGCACAAGAACTTCGCAAAGCATACACAAGTTTCAATAGCTGAATCGACCAAGCAGAAGAAAGGATATCAGAGATTGAAGATTAACTCAATGAAATAAAACAAGAATAGAGAAAAAAGAGTAAAAAGAAACAAACAAAGCCTCCAAGAAATATGGGATTATGGGAAATGACCTAATCTACACTTGATAGGTGTACCTGAATGTGACGAAGAGAATGAGTCCAAGCTGGAAAACACTCTTCAGGATATTATCCAGAACTTTCCCAACCTAACAAGCCAGGCCACCATTCAAGTCCAGGAAATACAGAGAACACCACAAAGATATGCCTCAAGAAGAGCAGTCCCAAGGCATATAATCGTCAGATTCACCAGGGTTGAAATGAGGGGAAAAAATGCTAAGGGCAGCCAGAGAGAAAGTTCGGGTTACCCACAAAGGGAAGCCCATCAGACTCACAGTGGATCTCTCAGCAGAAACCCTAAAAGCCAGAAGAGAGTGGGGGCCAATATTCAACATCCTTAAAGAAAAGAACTTTCAGCCTAGAACTTCATATCCAGCCAAACTAAGCTTCATAAGCGAAGCAGAAAGAAAATCCTTTATGAACAAGCAATTGCTTGGAGATTTCGTCACCACCAGGCCTGCCTTACAAGAGCTCCTAAAAGAAGCACTGAACAAGGAAAGGAACAACCAGTACCAGCCACTCCAAAAACGTACCAAATGACACAATGAAAAAAATGTGCCAACTAATGGGCAAAACATCCAGCTAGCATCAAAATGGCAGGATCAAATTCACATTTAACAATATTAACCTTAAATGTAAATGGGCTAAATGCCCCAATCAAAAGACACAGACTGGCAAATTGGATAGAAAGTCAAGACCCATCAATGTGCTGTATTCAGGAAACCCAGCTCATGTGCAAGCACACACATGGGCTCAAAATAAAGGGATGAAGATTTATCAAGCAAATGGAGAGCAAAAAAAAGCAGGAGTTGCAATCCTAGTCTCTGATAAAATGGACTTTAAACCAACAAAGATCAAAAGAGACAAAGAAGGGCATTACATATTGGTAAAAGGATCAATGCATCAAGAAGAGCTAATGATCCTAACTATATACGCAGCCAATAAAGGAGCACCCAGGTACATAAAGCAAGTTCTTAAGGACCTACTTTTTTTTGCATTTGCTGAAGAGCGATTTACTTCCAAGTATGCGGTCAGTTTTAGAGTAGGTGTGATGTGATGCTGAGTAGAATGTATATTCTGTGGATTTGGGGTGGAGAGTTCTATAGATGTCTATTAGGTTTGCTTGGTTCAGATTGGAGTTCAAGTCCTGGATATCCTTGTTGTTTTCCAATTTGGGCTACTTATTATAAATAAAGCTACAAAGACCTCACACATCTTTGTATGAACATATGCTTTCACTCTCTCAGGTAAATATCTTAGAGTAGGAGAGGCACAGTGTCTCATGCCTATAATCCCGGTGCTTTGGGAGGTGGGAGGATTGCTTGAGCCCAGGAGTTTAAGGCTGGCCTAGGCAACATAGCAAGACTCCATCTCTACAAAAAAAAAATTTTTTTCATTAGCTAGGGCTGGTGATGTGCACCTGTAGTCCCAGGTATTCTGGAGGGTGAGGTGGGAGTTTGCAGTGAACCAAGATTGCGCCACTACACTTAAGCCTGGGTGACAGAGCGATACCCTGTCTCTTAAGAACAATAACAAACAAAAAAAAAAAAAAAAAAACTAGGAGTAGAATAATGGTAGGTGTGTGTTTAACTTTTAAAGCCACTGCCAAATGTTTTCCAAAGTGGTTGTACCATTTTATATCCTAACCAGAAGTGAATGAGAGTTGCATTTGCTCCACATCCTCTCCAAGCTTTGGTACAGTCAATCTTTTTAATTTTAGATATTCTAGAAGGGGTACAGTGGTATTCACTGTCATTTTAACTTGCATCTTAATGCTGTTATCTTTCCCACCTCTTCAGCACCTCCCTTCCTGTGTGGCCTGCCCATGTGTGCTGCAGCACAGAGCACAGACACAGACCCACAGAAGTTGTGATGGGCCTCACTGACTGCCTTGAAGATGTAGGCCCTAAGGGCAGGGATGAGTTAGGCAGAGGCTGAATGCCCGCGTCAGGTCATGTCCACAGCAACAGACATTTGACACAGTAGAGGAGGAAGTCCTCTTGGAGAGCTGCTGCCTGGGCAGTGTGAATGACAGCCACCAAGAGGCAGAGAAGCCAGAATGAGGTTCACTCAGTCCAGGTGGGACTGCTCAGTCATGAGCCCTCCAGAAGAAGATATCCTGGGTTTGGTCCTCTCTGTATCCCGGATTTGTGGACACGGTTCCAAGTTAATAACATTTTAACCTATTAAGTTGCTTCAGTATATTATGAGGCACTGAAATCCAAATCACTAAAAAATTGAGGTCAACACATCTTGTATTTATTTTCTGTTGCTGCTATCACAAATTATCACACACCTAGTGGCTTCACACAACGCAAAGTCATTATCTTAGTTCTGTAGGTAGGAAATCTGGCACAGGTGTCACTGGGCTAAAGTCAGAGTGTCAACAGGGCTATGTTCCTTTCTGGAGGCCTTAAGGGGAGACTTTCCAGCTTCTAAAGGCTGCCGACATCTTTTGCTTAGATCCCCTCCCTTCATCTTCAGAGCCAGCAAGTGTTGCACTTTGAATATTCTTTAGCAGTCAAATCTCCCTCTGACATGTCTGAGAAAGGTCCTCTACTTTTAAGAACTCGTGATCACATTGGACCAACCCTGATAATGCAGGATAATCTACCCATGCATCTCAATGCCCTTGATTTAATCATATCTGCAAAGTCCATTTTGCCATGTTCTGGGGACTAGGGTTTGGAAATCTTTGGGGGTGCCATTATCCTGCTACCACACACCTGTTATGAAGATCACTGAGGCCTTCCATGATTTGAGATGCAGGTGGCCTGGCAATATGGCAAAGCCAGTGTATTTAGCTCTATCTAGGTCACAATTCAAGGTTTCCTAAGAGGCTTTTACTTACATTAACACACTTTCCTCCTATAGGGTTGTCTTACATTCTGGTAGTGCCAACTTAGAAAGAAAGTATGTCAAGGTAGACACCAAAGCACAACTCAGTAAAAGCAATTCTGTGAGGGCCAAGATAGTATGTTCCAAGCAGCAGCTTTCAGATCATGAACATGATTCAGGTTATCACTCTTTCTTAAGTGGAAAAATGAATTTGTGACCAACATAAAAACACGAAATAGAACAGAACAAAACAGAATTTAAAAACCCAATGTTTCAGCTGTGTGTGTGTCTGCATATAAGTATTTCATCAACATGTAAAATATATATTTTTTTTAACTGAGGATTACTACTAGAGGAATGAAAGAACTGCAAAGATAATCCTTCAGAGATGCAAGAGCTCTTAAACAAGCTCTTGCTAAGAGCTGGTCAGGAAATAGATTGATGTGATATCCTTCAGCAAGGTTCTGTAGTGCAAACATTGTTTCCAACATTTGCTTTAGAATGAAAATTAGGAAAATCAGAACCAGGAAGGTGAGGAATAGGGTCAGAGTATTAGAAGGACTACTGTAAAATGCCAGGAGGCTTTAGAGAACAAGAAAACAGATGGTAAGGTCGACATCTTCCTATGTAAACTAAATATGTAAGATTCCATCTGGCTGGACAGCCCTTCTACCTGTGTGACCCAAGTTCTAGTGATGACCCTAGTCTCTTCCTTAGGAGGTTGGTCAATGGCAGAGAGGCCGGCAAACTATAAAGTATACAAAACACTTTTTGTCTTGAAAATTTTCACACAAGTCTAAAGAATAACATAATGAACCTCCATGTTTCTATCACATAACTTCAACAATTATCCACATTTTCTACCCCTACTATGCCACCTTTTTGTTCTACTGGAGTATTTTAAAGCAAACCTTGTCATCATATTAATTCACTCACAAATACTTTTCAAAATGTAATACTAACAGGCTGGGTGCAGTGGCTAACACCTGCAATTCCAGCACTTTGGGAGGCTGAGGCGGGCAGATCACTTGAGCTCAGGAGTTCATGACTAGCCTGAAACCCTGCCTCTACTAAAAAATACAATAATTAGCTGAGCATGGTGGTGGGCGCCTGTAATTTCAACCACTTAGGAGTCTGACGCAAGAGAATCACTTGAACTTGAGGGGCGGAGGTTGCAGTGAGCCAAGATTGTGCCACTGCACTCCAGCCAGGGTGACAGAGGGAGACTCTGTCTCAAAAAACAAATGAATGTAATACTAACAGATAAGGATTTTAAAACACAATGATACCACTATCACATCTATTTTCTAGATTCCTTAGTAGCAGGTGTTATGTTTTGTTTCGCTTTCTATCTCCTTAGTGATTAGCTTGTTTAATCTTTTCTGGGAAGTTAGTAATTGCTTCTTAAATGAAAAAAAAATTAGAAAAGAGGAAAGCTTTGAACCTTCACATTATTAGACACTTTCTTTTCTATTAAAGGTGAATATATATCTAATGAATTTAGTAGAGAAAGCTGCTTTTTAATCATTTAAAAAATATGATGGTAGACTTAGCTAATTAACTCCTATAGAAATTCATTATGTTAATTAGTCATTTTCATTTTAGTGAGATTCAACTGAATTCCTAAATTGGTCTATAACTATCTAGATTCTAAGATCACATTTTCATTTTCTTCTAACATATTTTTCCTATTTTATCTGCCTTTATCTTTACAATGCCATCTAAAGTAAACTATGAGTGTTAGTTTCTAAAGCACACCTTAAACATGGTTGTTGTACATGGCTATACTGTAGCATACGCAACAGTCTTAGTGTACTTCATCTATTATGAAAAAACAGCAGGTATTTTTTTATTTATGCAATTGGAAAGAAATAAATCTGGTTAAACAGAAACGAGGTAGAACAATATTTAAAATTTCAAAACCCAAAAATGCAAACTTCAATTCTATATTCTTGTGGGTAAATAATAATGCCACGATGCCAGTGTGTGACCATTTTAATAAGGCCAATTTTTTGAAGGATGATAATTTCTTAAACTTGTTAGTAAAATAATGTTGTGTATAAAAATAATAGCAAGTCGTTCTTTGTAAATGCAGTACAATAAATTATTTAATAACCTAAAATAATAATAATAATAATAGCAAGGCAACAAAAGGTCTTCCTTACCAGGAAATCAAGCTCCTCATTTAGACTGTGGTACTTATCCAGTTTGGCTCCCAGTAAGGGAGGCACATCTCTGACACTCTTGGCTTCATCTGAATCCCAGTCTGTGACCTGAGATTAAACATATTTGTTCTCACTTTCACTGGTTTCATACTCCTTGGAATACTTGACAGTAAGTACTTTATTAGTTTAAAAATCAAAGAGATTATCAGTGGCTGGAATCTTAAAAGTGTGGAAATTAGAACTAGAAGGACTTCAACAAATTTACCAAAAGAACATAAATATCTGAAATTGTATTTTTTTTGTGTTGAAGACAGTACATAGTAAATATTAAGCTCACCTCAATAGCATGATCTTGAAATGATTTTTCATTAGCAATTAACTCTCTCAAGGTTGTGATTCTATCTTTATGTTTGAGTAGCTAAGAAAAGAAAAACATTTTGTATTTTAGAGAGGAAATACAACCACACTCTAATATTTATAATAAAATAATCAAACCATGCACAGTCTAACCTCTAGTCTTCAAAAAACATATGAAAAATATATTTTTACAGCTCTGATGAGGAAAAATTCACACAGCAGGTCTAAGACTGCTAGGCTTAGAGAGGCCTGCTGGCAAGGCTGCCCGTGACCAGCATTTGGAAAGGGGCTGCAGGAAGTTTTCCACCATTCTCTGATGTGCTTATGGTGCTTAACCTACTTGCCCAAAGCATTTCAGTTAAGCTGAGCATCTGCTTTCCTTCCAGGGGTCTGGAATTTTGATACACACTAGGCAGAGGGTGCTTATGTGAACAGCTCCTGATAGAAACCTAGGGCATTGGATCTCTAAGAAGCCTCGCTGGTAGCTGACACTTCTGCATCTGTGGTTACAACTCATTGCTGGGGGAATGAAATGCATCCCATGGAACTCCATGAAGACACTTGGGAGCCTGAGTCTCGCTTCCTCTGAATGATACTCCTGTGCCTTTCCCTTGGCTGATTTTGGTTTGTATCCTTTCCTGCGGTAAGTCACAGTGGTGAGGACGACTCACAGTCCTTCAGTGAATCATCAAACCTGGGATGGTTTTGGGGTCTCCAAGGAGTTATCCTAACATACAATTGTTGTTACCGTCAGGCTATTAAAATTCTTCCTTAAAGAAAAAAAAATTAGCCAAATCTGGGTGTAATTTATAATCATTTCTTATTTGTTCCTTCGGTATAATGATAATCTTAATATCCAAGATTCAAACTTCTCCAAAATGATTAGCGAAGTGTGGTGTACAGAATATTTATTCTTTATTATGAAACTTTTCAATATTTAAAACAGAGAAAAAACTTTAATGAACCCCATGTAACTATCATTCAGCTTCAATAACTAATAGCTAATGGTCAATGTCATTTATATCCTCAATCACTGCCCTCTTCCCTCTATCCCCCTTCATTGAATCAAACCGCAGACATCATATCACCTGTCAGTACTTCAGTAATTACACAGAAATTAACCAAAAGAATATAAATATCTGAAGTAAACATTTTTGAGGTTTTTTGTTTTTTTTGCTTTTTGTTGTTTGTTTGTTTTGAGACAGGGTTTTAGACTTGCCTCACTACAGCCTTGACCTCCCTGGGCTCAGGTGATCCTCGCACCTCAGCCTCTGGCATAGCTGGGACACAGGTGTGTGCCACCACACCTGGCTAATTTTTGTACTTTTTGTAGAGACGGAGTTTCCCCACGTTGTCCAGTCTGGTCTCAAACCCCTAGGCTCAGACCATCTACCTGCCTCAGCCTCCCAAAATTCTGGAATTACAGGCGTGAGCAACTGTGCCCAGTCTGAAATGTTATTTTTTGTAATATCCTCAGTTGGACTTATTTTTGAAAGCTGTTTACAGAAGTGGAAGCCAGTTGTTTCTCTGCATGGCTGTGCTCATACCTTGGCCCTGTCCTCCACAGGTTGGCTAGGAGGCAGAGAGACTCCCCCAGGAACCTCTGCAACATATCAGTTCAGACAAGTGCTACAGAACCGAATTTGTTATGACCCAAGATTCCAGGTTTGAATTTGTTTTGATTCCTTTAACCAGGTAAAGTTGTCATTTCTGCATTCCTCTCAGATTCAAAAAGGTACAATTTGACATCCTGTTATAACCTTCCCTATTTAATTCTCTTCATTTTATCTTTCAATCTCTAAAAGACCACACTAAGAAAAGAGTAATTGAGGCCAGGATTATGCCTGTATTCCCAGAACTCTGGGAGGCCAAGGCAGGTGGATCACCTGAGGTCAGGAGTTTGACATCAGCCTGGTCAACATGGTGAAACCCTGTCTCTACCAAAAATACAAAATTTAGCTGGGCATGGTGGCATGCACCCATAATCCCAGCTACTTGGGAGGCTGAAGCAGGAGAACCTCTTCAACATGGAAGGTGGAGGTTGCAGTGAGCCAAGATCACGCCATTGAACTCCAGCCTGGGTGACAGAGCAAGACTCTGTCTCAAAAGAAGAGCAAAGCAAAGGAAAGGAAAGAAAAGAAAAGAAAAGAGTAACTAAAGAAAATCCAAGAACCTCTCCCCTTACCCTTCACCCACCTGAGAAATAAAATTGCTTTCAATGTTTCTATTATTCCAAAGGATGAAGTTTGAAATCACCATAAGGAAGTCAAAATAAACTATGCTTCAGGAATCAGTAGTGCCGTGCAAAAATGAAAAAAAAATCATACTAAATATTTTCTAGGTGAATGAGATTTTCCAATAGAGACAAGTAATAAAACAAGTCAAATGTTAAACTTTTATCTCTTTAGTGAGGGGCACAGTAAAACCAATCTGGTCCCCCAAAATAATGTTTAAAATTATTCCAACTTTAAGAATTACTTCTTCACTACTTTTTAACTATTTTTTCACTGAAAATAATATAATTTTTAGATGAAGAATAAATGTAGTACCTCTTTATCTAAATTTTTCTTTTTAAGATGGAGACTCTTCAGTTTTTGCAGCATTATATCACTAACCTTCTCACTCTCTTTGAAATGTTCAGCATCAGAGTTGGTGATGTCCTAAGGGAAAGAGATTCAGAAACTAGATGAAAAAGTTTTTAGAAGCTAAAAGGAGGCCAAAAAATACATATGAAACAAAAAACCTTCCAATAAGTAAGCAAATCCAAAGAGGTAAAATCATAGTAAACTCCATTTTTCAATTACTCATCAGAAGGCATCTAATACAGGATTAGTACGGAAAGACTTTTTGTTTTTTTTTTTTTTTGAGATGGTATTTCACTCTTTCACCTAGGCTGGAGTGCAGTGGCGCAATCTTGGCTCACTGCAACCTCCACTCTCTGAATTCAAGCGATTGCCTGCCTCAGCCTCCCAAGTAGTTGGGATTACAGGTGCTTGCCACCACACCCGGCTAATTTTTGTATTTTCAGTACAGATGGGGTTTCACCATTTTAGCCAGGCTGGTCTCAAACTCTTGACCTCAGGTGATCCACCTGCCTCGGCCTCCCAAAGTGCTGGGATTACAGGTGTGGGCCACTGCCGCTGGCCCAAGACTTCATATTGATTCTCAGTTGTACATGTTATTATTGGAACAGACTGATATAGTTGCTGGGAAGCTAATATTTATCTATAATAACTACGCATGCTTACACATTAATACATACATTCCCCTTCCTAAGTCTAGTCAGTTTACAAATTTGAATTTAAACAGATTGTTATACCTGACACCAGAACAATCAGATATCTCAACAGTACTAAAACTCTAGGTATTTTAAGGGTACTCTGAATTAAGGTACTTCTCCCCATATAACCTAGGGGTCAAAAGTGCATAGGTTGTATCTGAGTTACGTGACTTAATCATATGTGAGACTTTGGACAAAAAACTCAACTATTCTAACCCTTGGTTTGTTTCTCTGTGTTTAAAAAAAAAAAGCCTAAGAATACAAAGAATGATGTAAGGATTGAATGAGATAATCCATGAAAATCAGGACAGGAAAGTTAAGTGCTCCCAAGAAAAGGTCAGGAAATCAGTAAATACCTGATGAGTGCCCATTATGAAATTAAACCTATATTAGGTATTAGGCACGGTTAATATGCCTTGCTATATATAAGCCTCTGATCTTGAAGGCTTCTGTTCTAGTTGGGGTAAGAGTTACAGAATAAGGAAACAGAGAATATTTCTTTGGGGCAGGATGAGATCTAAGAAGGCTAGTGACATACCCTATCACTGAAAAGTCTGGAGAAAAGAAGCAACCAGCAAATAAGACTGCAAAAGAAAAGCAGCCAGCACCGAGACAGAGGAAAGCAGAGCAAATACAGTGAATAAGCAAATGTTTGCAGGGGCAAGGTGGGGTGGAGAAGTTTGCAGGAAAGAAGAATCTGTGCCACATCCAAATCCAAATTATTATCGGCACCACAGGAAAGGTAAAACATTAAAAAAAAAAATAAAAGATATAAAAAATTTAAATATTAAAAAAACAAAATTTACGTGGACATACCCTGTGCGCTACCACTTTGTGATCTCTGCATAAAATGTTTGGCCCAGTTTCTAGCATGCAATACACACTAGTTTTCAATAAATTTTAGCTAATATAAAACAGAAATAGGATTTGTGTTGGATCAAGAACATAACAAACACACACCTCCAATTTCTGGCTCAGACGGTGCACTTAAGATCTAAGAAATGTACAATAATAGAAGAGGAAGAAAGAGAGCTAGCCAGTTTGAGAATCTATTGAGTGCATGTCCTTTATTTATTTATTTATTTTTTATTATTTTTTTTGAGATGGAGTCTCACTCTGTTGCCAGACTAGAGTGTGGTGGCTCGATCTTGGCTCACTGCAACCTCCGTCTCCTGGGTTCAAGTGATTTTCCTGCCTCAGCCTCCCGAGTAGCTGGGATTACAGGCACACACCATCACACCTGGCTAATTTTTGTATTTTTAGTAGAGATGAAGTTTCACCATGTTGGCCAGGCAGGTCTCGAACTCCTGAGCTCAGGTGATCCACCTGCCTCGACCTCCCAAAGTGCTGGGATTACAGGCGTGAGCCACCACACCTGGCCGTGTGTGTCGTTTAATTTGTTCTTTTCATTAAATGCAGTGCTTATAGGCTCCGAGGAAAGCAGTATCATTCCCCCATCTTAAAGGTGAGGAAACTGAAGTAGAGGTTAGGTTACTTGGCCAAGTTACATAGCTAGGAAATGATGAAGCCAGCATCTCTACTCCTCTGACAGCGTCTTCACTTTTTATTCTACTAATGTATACAACTCTACACTGCCCTTCCCCACTCATAACCAAAAGTGGTATTTTAGATTGGGCAAACAGTTTATTAATGTGAACAATCACTAATCACTAGGCACAGACTGACCCAGAGTACAAGACTACCGCTCTGGGAGGGCATCCCTGAAATGTGGGAAGTACTAAGTAAAGGGGTTCTCTTTATCTTATTACATTTTATCTGTCTGTACACTTGTGAAAATTAGGTGTTCAAGAAAGATAAACAGAAAGAAGACATAGGGGCAAAGAAGGGCTGACTGGATGGCTTAGGGGTCTGTATTTTATCTCCAATTCTTCATTTTTTTCTTCCACAACTTAATTTCCTTTTTTCCTCTCTTTTAGTCCAACTCCAGTATTTATTCCTCCCCTCCTAAAACATCTGATATATATGTTTTATTACCTGGCACGTAAGAAGTCCTACCATCAGAGCCAGAAGACTGTGCATTTTGGAGGCCAGCTGAGAAGATCTTTTGTTATCTTCAGGATTCAGGCTCTTTTCTTCACAAGGTGAGCAATCCGGGAGCAGGTTAGACTGTGTCGTTTTTGTATCCTACATGTACATAATTCAGATTTGTCAAAATAAAGATGAAGAACCTGAAATATCTTTTAAGTAAAATGCTGAATGAATGAAATCCCACTCTTAAAAACCTTGGGTGATAGTTCTCAAACTTTTTGATCTTAGGATCCCTTTAGAAATTAAAACTGAGGATATTTTAAAATATTTGCTTACTAATTCTTTTAAAGCAGCAACAAATTCATTATGCATAAACATAAATAACAATTTATTTATTGATTGATTTTTGAGCCAGGGTCTCACCCTGTCACACAGGTGGGAGTGCAGTAATGGGAACACGGCTCACTGCAGCCTCAAATGCCTAGGCTCACACGATCCTCCCACCTCAGCCTCCCCAGTAGCTAAAACCACAGGTGTATGCCACCACACCAAGCTAATTTTTCAAATTTTTTGTAGAGATGGGGTCTTGCCATGTTGCCCAGGCTGGTCTCAAACTCCTGGGCTCAAGCAATGTTCTTGCCTTGGCCTCCCACGGTGCTAGGATTACAAGTGTGAACCACTGTGCCCAACCAATAACCATTTTTAAATAAAACAATTACCACATTTTTCAAAACAAAAAAGTTAGTGAAAAGAGTGGCACTGTTTTACATTTTTTGCAAATATTTTTAATGCTGGCTTAATTGAAGACAGCTGGATTCTCAGATTTGCTTCACACATTCCATCAGTCGTGAGAGCAATTACATCATCACACATCATGTAGCTTCTGGAAAACTCCACCATACACTTGTGAAAAAATGAGAGAAAAAAGGCAATGTCTTAATATTACTATAAAAATACTTTTTGATTTCACAGATACTCCCAGACCATACTTGGAGAAAAGAGAACTAGAGTTCATGAAAAGCAAAACTATAAGCAGAGTAAATAATGAATTAAGAGTGTTAGAGAAATTGATTGGTCAAAATAAAATAAGGAACTTAAAAAAAAGGCTCAAGAAGAAAAGTATATACCATGCCAAATTTCTGTACAATTAAACTAATTCATTCAGAGCTTACCAATTCAAAATTCATCATGATTTGGTTAGGAGCTCAAGTTAAGGTGGCTTAGGTCAGTGGTTCTCAAAGTGTGGTCCCAGGACCAGCAGCATCCACAACAATTGGGATCTTGCTAGAAATGCACGTTCTCAGGCCCCACCCCGGAACTACTGAATCAGAAAACTCTAGGGTAGAGCCAGCAATCTGTGTTTTAACAAACGTTTCAGGGAATTTTGAAGAATGTTCAAGTTTGAAATTCACTGGCTTAGATAATTCTCTTTTCTTAGATCTTAGAATTTTTTTTAATTTAGGAAAGAATATTTTCCTAAGAATCCTTAAAAACAGTAGAATCATTTACTTGTAAATAATACTTAAAATCATTATAGATTCATAAAGGAGGGTTCACTAAGGGCATCTTAAGGTAACATCAGCTCAGTTCAAGTTATTAAAACTAATACAAAAATAGACTAAGTGCGGTATATCATGCTTGTAATCCCAGCACTTTGGGAGCCTGAGGTGGGCGGATCAACTGAGGTCAGGTGTTTGAGACCAGCCTGGCCAACATGGTGAAACCCTGTCTCTACTAAAAATACAAAAAAAATTGGCTGGGCGTGGTAGTGTACACCTACAATCCCAGCTACTGAGGAAGCTGAGGCAGGAGTATTGCTGGAACCTGGGAGGCAGAGGTTGCAGTGAGCGGAGATCACATCACTGCACTCCAGCCTGAGTGACACAGTGAGACTCCATCTTAAAAAATAAATAAATAAATACAAAAAAAAAAAAAACTTACACATTTTTCTAGTTCAGATTAGCCTTCTTTCCAAGTAGTCAGTTAATAAGATTTTACTATACATACTTTAAGGCAGGTCTACACAACTGAAATAGATGTGCTGTCTTGTGAAAATTATTACTTCCAGAATGTGTTTCCAAGTTTTTGGTTGCCAAAAAAGCCTTTTGAACTACATGTAATAAAAGATTACTGCTTCTCCAAACATACTGATACAGTTCTGAGGCTGTTCTTAAATGTATAAAACTAGTATATGATATAGGTTTGTTTTGTCTTGTAAGCTAAACATACTATTGTATTATTTTGTTTTGTTGATGAATAGGACTGAGAGACAACTTAGAAAATCTTTTCTCAAAGGTAACCGCTGGGGCTGGGTGTGGTGGCTTACACCTGTAATCCCAGCACTTTGGGGAGGTTGAGGCTGGTGGATCACTTGGGGTCATGAGTTCGAGACCAGCCCGGCCAACATAGTGAAGCCCCATCTCTACTAAAAACACAAAATTCACCAAGCATGGTGGTGCACGACTGTAATCCCAGTTATTCAGGAGGCTGAGGCAAGAGAATCACTTGAACCTGGGAGGCAGAGGTTGCAGTGGGCCAAGATCGTGTCACTGCACTCCAACCTGGGTGACAGAGCGATACTCTGTCTCAGAAAAAAAAAAAGGTAACTGCTGGGAGATGCTTCTGACGATTGGCGATGAGTACCCACAAAACTGCCAGGTTAACTATCACCTCTACCAAAATAATCACAGAAGGCAGGAATAGCTGTTAATCTTGAGTATTCACGAACCAAAAGAAACTTCTTCAAACCTGTGCTATCTGTTTCTGTACCTGTTTTTCTTTTCAAGACGGGATCTTGCTCTGTCACCCAGGCTGAAGTGCAATGGCACAATCATAGCTCACTGCAGCTTTGAACTCCTGGGCTCAGGCAGTCCCCCATCCCAGCCTCTTGAACAGATAGGACTATAGGTGCACACCACCATGCATGGTAGATTGGCTGATTCTAAAAAAATTTTGTAGATATAAGATCTCACTATGTTGCCCAGGCTGGTGTCAAACTCCTAGCCTCAAGAGATCCTTCCACCTCAGTCTCCCAAAGAGCTGAGATCTGTTTCTTTCTTTAACAATTCTTTCTGCAAACAAATCTAAGTAAGTGCCACGTCTAAATATGCATCACCAGACCACTAGAAACTCTTGAGATTTCTCATTAGAGACTTAGAATGTGCATTGATACCTTGGTAATATCTGACTTCATGACTTCCTCTAATTGCTCTTTTAACTGAGCTGTCTCATATTCAGGGACATAATTTTGCTCTTCACTCCTTGCAACCTGCTGTTTAAGTTTTGCATTCTCACTTTTTACTTCGTTGATTTGCTGCTGAAGTTTTACATTCTTAGTTCTTTCATTTTCAGACATAAATTGCAAATTTTTAACTTGAGTGAGCAATTTTTCAAGTCTAGATTTTAGTTTCTGTCTTTCTTCCAGATTTTCCTTTTCACGGTTCTCGAATTCCTCCTGTAAAGACAAGAACTCTTGTTCTCGGGTCTCTTTTCCCGTTTCAGCAAGTCCAAAGCAGAAGCTGTGGCCTTTTCTAGTTCTTCTTTGAGTTGCTGCAGTCTCTCTACCTCTTCTTCTTTCTTGCTTAAGGTTTTGTCCATCTCTAAATACTGACTTAAAGATTTATTTTTTTGTTGCATTTCAGTCATGTACCTTTCCTGTAAACGCACATAATTAGCCTTGATCTTCTTAAATTGAAGATGTAACATTTCCTTCTCATTCCTGGACTCCTGAAGATGTTTTTGGGTGTTAGCTAAAATCTCTTGCAAATTCTGTAATGTCTTTTTAGTATCATTCTTCTCCAGGATTATTTTGTATTTGTCTTCAATTAATTCTTCAACATTTTCCTTTAGCTTATTGATGACATCAACGAACACCTGTTGTTTGGTAATCTTCACCTGTAGCTCTTTAACTCTCTTCTCTAAATACAGATTACTATACTGGAGTTCTTGGATTCGCGCTTCCTGCTTTCTGTTAGTATGTTTTAATTTCCGCAAGACTTCATTTAAAGCCATGTCCTCTTCCAAAGGTTGTAAGCTTTCAATGCTTTGCTCCATGTCAGGCATCTTGCAGTTCTCCCCGAGATATTTTACTCCTCCAGGAGATACCTGCCGGAGACCAAGTTGAGACAATTTCTGGCCTCTCCACATCCTCTGCTGTGACTTCCTTTTGGTGACTGACTAACATCTCAGGAATCTCCCCCATAATTCTGTATTTCTTTTGAAGGAACTGAAGTCTGTAAATTACAGTAAACGAAGTAAGTGTGAATGAGTAGAAAGGACATAAGCTTTCAAGTCAGATAGAGCCTTGAATTCTATTAATAGATCCCCCTGTTTGGTTTCCTCCGCTATAAAGTAACAATAGTACCTACTTCCAATAATAATGCCTATTCACAAAAATTAATACCTATGTATTAATTGCTAAATGTTTATACAGCACCTAATAGCACAGCAGAGCACAGGAAGTAGGCAGATGACAGATATATATCCCACTGACTTTGACAAAGGAAGATTAAACTTTTATACTCACCATTTTCTATCATGCAAATTTCTCTGCACATATATAAGATGTTTGACTTCAGATGAATTCAGACAAATAAATGTATCGATTACCTTACAGACTGCAAGGTCTCTTTTCTTCTTTACATGTTGTTACTGGGCCAAAGGTTTGGATTTTTAGGAAGGAATGGTCTCTTTTGAATATTTTTTTATTCCACATTTAGACCATTACCTCATTATGCTGTGACTCTTAGGAACATTAGAATGGCAGAAGAACATGGCTGATGATTGACTTTATGCCCACAATATAAGTTTTGGGGAGGTTATAAAGACAGTACGCCAGGCTAGGTGGCTCACACCTGTAATCCCAGTACTTCGAAAGCCCACGGTGGGTGGATCACCTGAGGTCAGGAGTTTAAGACCAGCCTGGCCAACATGGTGAAACCCTGTCTCTGCCCAAAATACAAAAATTAGCCAGGCGTGGTGGCACATGCTTGTAACCCTAGCTACTCAGGAAGCTGAATGAGGCAGGAGAATTGCTTAAACACAGGGGGCAGAGGTTACAGTGAGCTGAGATCACACCACTGCACTCCAGCCTGGGTGACAGAGTCAGACTCTGTCTCAAAATAATAATAATAAATTAATAAATAAATAAGAATTTTAAAACAGTAAATTGTGGTAAGAAATGGTGAAATGAATATGACATTGAAAACCCAGGCCAGGCACAGTAATCCCAACACTTTGGGAGCCCAACGTGAGAGAATCCCTTGAGGCCAGGAGTTCAAGACCAGCCTGGTTAATGTAGTGAGATTCTATCTCTACAAAAAAATCTTTTAAAAATCAGTTGGGCATGGTGGCATGTGCCTGTAGTCCTAGCTCCTTGGGAAGCTGAGGCAGGATTGCTTGTGAGCTATCATCACACTGCTCTCCAGTCTGAGTAATAGAGCAGGACCTTGTATCTAAAAGAAAAATAAATAAAAACGCAGTAAAAGGTATCTGCAGTGGTGCACTGTATAATTCTCTGGAATTTAGAGACAATAGACTTCTGTATTTTGTTTTTCGAGTTCACCCTTCTGCAGAACCTTGTATCTTAATGGTTTTTCATTGTTATGGGATAAAGATAACCATCATTATTGAGACCTACAAGGCCCTAATATCTTGCTCTTGATATCTGCTATAGTTTTAAATGGATCCCCTAAAGTGCATGTGCCAGAGGGTAATCCCCCAGTACAACAGTGTTGGAAGAGGGGGCCTAGTAAGAGGTGAATAAAAATGACTAAATGTTGTTATTGCAGACGTGTGTTACTTAACACAAGTTGATTTGTTATAAAAGTGAGTTTGGCCTTCACTTGGTCCCTCAGTCTCACCCTCTTTTGCCCTTCCACCTCCCACCATGGAATGACAGCACACAGACCCTCACATGATGCTGGCACCATAGACCTAGACTCCAGAACCCTGAGCCAGATAAATTGCTATTCGTTACAAATTACCCAGTCTGTGATACAGTTGCAGCAGTAAGAAATGAACTAAAACAGTATCTGACCCACACCACCTCTCTGTCTTCATCTGCTATGTCCCTCCTGCTTCCTCCAACTCTGATCTTCCTGGACTCAGGGCTTCCTTCAGGTCCTAGTAGGTACCATCCTTCCTGTGGCCACAGGATTTGTAGACGTTCTTCTGCATGGAATGCCCTCCCACCCATAGCTGCCTAATTAACTCTTACTCATCTTTTAGAGCTCAGCTCAATGATCATTTCTTCAGGAATGCCTTCCCCCAGACTCCCTGATCAGGGTAGTATCCTATCATAGATGCCCATCCTACTTATATTTATAGCACTTATCATAGTTGCAAGTTGATATGTAACTTTATATAGCATTATACGTGCTCTACATATTCTTTATATGTAACTTTTATTCACAGAACTTTTTGAACTTATCATAGTTGCCAGTTCACATTTATCTGTGTGATTACTTGATTAATGACTATCTCCTCTAGTAGGATGTTGCTTTCATGAGGACAAGAACTACATCTTTTTGTGTAACCATTACCTAACTAATATATAGTACAGACCTGGCATGTAACAGATGCCTAAAAGTATCTATTGACTGAATGAAAAATGGCTAAATGCAATGGAAAGAGGAAAGAACAATCTTGAGAAACCCTATTTAAGCTTATTTTTAAAATGTTGTTTTCCAGAAATCAACACGGACGAATAAAGTTCTTTTAAATGCTGTCATCTACTTTCAAAAAAAAAAAAGAAAAAAGAAAAAACTCATATTTGTAAATATGGCATTATTGCCATAGCATTTCCCATCAAACTCACATTGAAAAGGTATTATTGGCCAGGTGTGGTAGCTCATACCTGTAATCCCAGAACTACGGAAGGCAAGGTGGGCGGATCACTTGAGGTCAGCAGTTCAAGACCAGCCTGGCCAACATAGTGAAATACTGTCTCTACTAAATATACAAAAAAAATTAGCCAAGTGCGGTGGCGCGTGCCTGTAATCCCAGCTACTTGGGAGGCTGAGGCAAGAGAATTGTTTGAATCCAGGAAGTAGAGGTTGCGGTGAGCTGAGATCATGCCACTGCTCTCCAGCCTGGACAACAGATTGAGACTCTGTCTCAAAAACAAAACAAAACAACAACAAAAATAGAAAAGAAAAGGTATTACTTATTCTTGAATTTTATCTATTTGCCCATACCAATTCCTAGTATTTTTATTTTTGTTCAGAAAGTACACAGAATATATACTGTTGGTATCTTCAGTGCTCTTAAGATACTATATGTGTGCTCAGAATCAATAAACCAAAGGATAAACTAATATTTTCACTTTAACAGAAAAATTAGTACTTTTGGTTGTCAATAGAAGTCCAATATGACAGAGAAATCTTGTTTTCTGGAAAAATTAATTCGTGCCTCTGCACTCGTTCCTCTTCTCAACCTTTCCATTACTGTAAACGCTGCTACTTCCAGCCAGTTTGATTCAACAAATATAAAAGCTTATTATATTCAGGCTGCTCTGTCTACACAGTAGCCATTCTTTTCTTTATGTCTCCAATAAAATTCTTTCGATGAAAAAAAATTATACTAAAGAAAAGCTTATTATATTCAAGGAACCATTTAGATGCAATGGTGCATAAAAGGGTAAGACAGAGTCCTGATCTTCAGAGAAATTACCATTTGGTAGAGCTAATCTTCAAGTATGAACTTGATTTTATTAGAAAAATTTATTTCTGAATTGGCTAAGATCTCAGAATGCATTTTCCTCGGAGAAGCAGTCCCTTGTGTTAACTAGGTGATTTAACACTACTTGGAAAAGTCTCAGATTATATATGTATATATACATATCTATATAAATTTAAAAAATTTTTTTATTCATTCATTCATTCATTTATTTTGAGACGAAGTCTCACTTTTGTTGCCTGGGCTGGAGTGCAGTGGCACAGTCTCCGCTCACTGTAACCTCTGCCTCCCGGATTCAATTGATTCTCATGCCTCAGCCTCCCGAGTAGCTGGGATTACAGACTCCGCCACAAGGCCCGGCTAATTTTTTTTGTATTTTTAGTAGAGACAGGGTTTCCCCATGTTGATCAGGCTGGTCTCGAACTCCTGACCTCAGGTGATCTGCCCACCTCGGCCTCCCAAAGTGCTAGGATTACAGGCATGAGCCACCGAGCACAGCCTTAAATATATATTTTTTAAATGTATCCTTTTAATACTCTATAGGCTTTACTGACCATCACAATCTTACTCCTCTGCTTTACAATTAACTTTCAGATGAACTAGAACTATTCTCTTTATAAAATGGTTTTACAATATTATCATGTACACTTTCCTTATATAAGCAGCTTGGAGGTTGACTACAGCTGGGGGCATTCCGTGGCACTACTTTTAGCCAGTGACTTTTCTGTGAATTTCAGCGTCTCTCCACTGCAATGGATTGGAGGCGGACTTCTAGGAGGAGGCTGTCTAAAATACTCGTTACCAAGTTGGTCTGTATTTGCAGAAACACTAGTTTCCATTGGATTTTCTTCCTTAAATGAGTCTTGCTTTATATAGTTGTCTTTTGCATAATTATATACTTGACTTTGAAATTCTGGCTTCTCTGTCATTTCATCATCAAATGCTTCTACCCCGGTGGAATTTGCAAACGGTCTCAAATTGTCTCAAGGAAGATATGCTCATAGTGTCAACTGTCTGAATTAGTACACTCTTTGAGTAATTTTCAATGTTGTTATCTCATAAGAAAGAGAAAGAAGGAAATAAAAATGAGCAGACCATAAACTTGGGCAGTAACAGTTATATTTATATTTATCAAATAAACTGCTATAGCCACTTACTAAATATGTACTATTTCAACCTTACTTACTGGGTGGATTTTATCATGGTTTTGTGCTAGCAAACAAAACAAAACTTTTTACATGGGGGAAAGAAGTTCCCAAATGACTGCTACAAAAAAGCTTGTTATATGTAATTCTGGTCAAATACAACAAATTTCAAGATATCTTCAAAATTCTTTTGTTGTAACTTTAAGATGTTTCAAGTTATAAGATGTTTCAAAAGGACTGGGATAGTATAATAGAAAACACATATAAACTTGTTTAATCCCACAAAAATCCCATGATGTCAGTACTGTTATTATCTCTATTTTACAGATTAGGAAACTGAAGTGTAAGAGATGTTGAAGTCACTTGTCTAAGGCCACAGAGCTGAGATTCTAGACTACTACTTCTAAATGCTACACTATACTATTTTTCAAAATGACAAATTATGCAGATTTATTTTTTTTAAATCAGAAGCGAGTAAGAAAACAAAATGTTAGAAATTAATGATCATTTTAATCTAACTTTCCTCCTCCCCCAGAGATAACCACTGTACTGAAGCCCATATGTATTCATTCTTCCCATTCCCGTTTTACCTTTACTACTTATGTATCCTAAATAATATAATCAACATAATCATTCCTAAAGTTCCCAGATTTTCTCATTTTGTGACACTTTAATGTCCCAGTACTTTTTTTCACTGTACAGATTTGGGGTTACATCAACACACATCTCTTTATTTTTGAGACAGGGTCTCACTGTGGTTGCCCATGCTGGAGTACAGTGGTGTGATTTGGCTCACTGCAGTCTCAGCCTCCCAGGCTCAGGTGATTCTCCCACCTAGGCCTCCAGAGTAGCTAGGACTATAGGCACACGCCACGACGCCCGGATAATTTTTTGTATTTTTATTAGAGACAGGGTTTGTCATGTTGCCCAAGCTGGTCTCAAACTACTGGAATCAAACAATCCTCTGCCCTGGCCTCCCAAAGTGCTGGGATCATAGGCGTGAACCACTGCACCTGGTCTTTTATTTTATTTATTTATTTTTTTGAGATGCAGTTTCACTCTTGTTGCCCAAGCTGCAGTACAATGGTACGATCTTGGCTCACTGCAACCTCTGCCTCCAGGGTTCAAGCGATTCTCCTGCCCTATCCTCCCGAGTAGCTGGGAATTACAGGCATGTGCCACCACGTCTGGCTAATTTTGTATTTTTAGTAGAGACAGGGTTTCTCCATGTTGGTCAGGCTGGTCTCAAACTCCCAGCCTCAGGTGATCCACCTGCCTCGGCCTCCCAAAGTGCTGGGATTACAAGCATGAGCCACCACAACCGGCCCCCCTTTTCTTCAAGAGACAGGTTCTCCTTTGTTGCCCACTGGAGTGCAGTGACATGATCACAGCTTATAAGAGCCTTGGACTTTCTGGCTCAAGCAATCCTCCCACTTGGCCTTCCAAAGCACTGGTATTATAGGTATGACTCCACCACACCCAACTTCAACACACATTTAAAGATACTTGTATAGTAGAAAATTCTTGTGTCTGAGACTGGGACTTGATCATGGCTCAATCATTTAAAGCTACACAATCCTGGGCAAGTTACTCTCTGAATCTTAAGTCATCCATAAAATGAAGATAAAAACAGCCCTTACTTCAATTTTTAAAAATCTTTATTTCAATAAGATTGTTTGTGGATTAAGTGTGAGAATGTATATAAGGTGCTTAGCACAATACCTGGCTATTGTTATTACCACAGATCATTAAAAAATTTTTCTCTCTTTTGCATATTGCTAACAAATAGATACTTACCGCCTAATAAATTGTCTAGTGTGCTACAAGCATCTTCACAAAGTGTGGATTTATACTCATTTTCCCTTTCAAAATTCTCTGTTTCATTCTGTATTAAAAAAGGCATTAATATTAATACTTCAAGCAAACATCATAAGCTTCTTCTAAAGGTATTTGCACATTGCTATGTAATTCTATTAGAATATTTCATTGTAATGAATGTGGTAGAATGAGCTTTCCAGTATCTTTCCCCAGCGTACATTTGTCTCCCTTTTCGTAAAACTATGCTAACAGAGTCACAATATTAAACAAAAATGTCACATAGCTTGCTATCTTAAAATTTTGGTTTTTTGGTAAGTCAAATCATGTGACTATAAACTTAGGGATATGTGTTAGCGTATTTATCTTATTGATAATTCTTTGATGTTTATTAAATCTAAACAGCATTAAGATCGTTATTCCAGTCTATTAACACTGAAGATATATAAAATAGGCATATATCTGTGACATATTTTTATAAATTCCTATTTAGTGGAATCAGACGTCACTATCAAATGTTTAGAAGATCATTCATGAAGATATTGGGACATTACAATCTTTTATTTTGTAAGAAAGGGAGATAGGCATTTTCATGAAGATAGGAAAGTTGTCATTTACATGCAGGGTGCTGTCAATGTCATTATGAGTGATAAATGAATCATTTGCATACTGACTTAAGTGGAAGACGCATTAGACTAGAAGTCAGGTTCCTTGGGCTCTTGTCCTGGCTCTGTGACTGAATTGTTGTGGTTATGTCCCCTGGCTGCACTCCTGGGACATCATGAGGCTAGAAAGGATCAGTTTTAACACTGTGTGCAAAAATGTACCTTGCTCTGTCGCCCAGGCTGGAGTGCAGTGGCATGATCTCGGCTCACTGCAACCTGTGACTCCCAGGTTTAAGCAATTCTCCTGCCTCAGCCTCCAGAGTAGCTGGGATTACAGGTGCTCACTACCATGCCCAACTAATTTTCATATTTTTAGCAGAGATGGGGTCTCACCATGTCGCCCAGGCTGGTCAAAATATATCTTACACCAGTGAAACTGGGAAAACCAGACCTTGTATTCCCCCTTTGTTATGTGTCCACTGAGATTCTTTTATTGTTCCTTATATACTTGAAGAAATTTTCATATGGAAGACAATGTGAATTCTGAAAACATCTGAGCCCCCTGGAACTTATAAGCAATGCACACCTGAGGCAAGTCACAAGTGGTATTGGTCGTTTCCATACAGATGGGAGAATCTGAAAGCGTTAAGCCTTGAGAAAGATTGCTGACATTCATGGTATCTGATTCTGACATGCTTTCTAATTTTTCATGAGAAGTATCCACTTCAAAATGTACAGGATCTGAAGGTGATGCCCCAAATTTCTGATAGTCCTTGTTCATAACTGTTGAATAATAGAAGGCTTCCTTAAAAAAAAAAAATGCCTATTAGTATGTGCAAACAAAAAGTTTTTTCCCTATCCTTCTCTTCATTAACAGAGTAGCAAAGTTTACTGCTGTTATTTAAAATGTCATCTGTCAAGTTATTAGAAAAATTAAAAATTTTAGTCTAAGTAAACCATGAAAATTTGGTATGGTAGAAAACACTGATTTGGAGAAAAACAGTATTGGCTACATCCAATAATTCCCTTAAAGGCTTTGGACCTAGAAAGTGAAGGAATCTCTATGTTACTTAATCAAAGGATATTTACAAAATATTATCAGAGACCTATTAAGTTCCACAAAATTCTGTATTTTGTTTACTTGATACCTTGCGCTTGAACACCTCACTACCAAGTTGAATCCAGCATTGTAAATGAGTTTTCCCACCTCATGTTCCTACACTGCACCTACTCCCTCAAGTACCCGTGTTTGAAAATTGGAGTTGTCTTGGCATCCCTCTACCTCATCATCCATGGCTATTCAGATACCAAGTCCCATCCATTTCTCCTTTAAAAATGCCTTTCAGTGACCTGTGCTTTCTTTCCATCCCGTGTTGCCACACTGGTCCACATTCTCCTGACTTCCTCAGGCCTGTCCGAAGCCGAGAGTGGAAAGGATGGCCACTCACATTGAGTCTAAATTCTCCTGCTTGTCTTTCCAAGCCATCCATACCCTGCAGTGACATTACCTACCCAGTACTCCTCTGCTCAACTCAGATCAGACTCATTTCCCCTGCACACGATGTTCCTTACGACTTAAGCTTCAGACATCTGCCCTAACATGTCCTTCTCTCCTAAAACCTTCCCATCTACCCATTCACCTATTTTTTAAATTCCTACATGTCTCCCGTCTCTAAATCTCTTACAATTCAGCACTTAGTGACTTCATTTACTTTTGGAGCTTCACCACTTTTTCAAGGGTGTTAGTGCTTGTATTTACAGATCATAAATGCCTTGAGAGGAGTCGACTTATGGTTTTCCAGTATCCCCTACTGCAAATAGACCAGTGCTGTCTACACAGCGAATTATTGATTGAATCCTGCATTCTAATGATTTATTTCTATCAAGCTCTCTCAACTTATAGTCATGATTCATCTGCCTCGATTGTTTTATTGAATTTCTGAATGGATAGTTTACTGAAAATTAGTTGTTTTCAAACCTATGACATCACTCGGTAAAATATAAAGAAGTAAGTCAAGCAGGTTACTCAGGATCAGTGAAAGGCTCAACTTTATCCTCACCTTTTCTTTGTCTTTCAAATAATGCTGCCTGGATTGTGTTGCTGAAAAATTCTTGCTTTGTTTTCCCAGTGCAAAAAGCGCAAAGGCCTTGTTTCTTACGGTTTTTTTTGTTTGTGAACCCAGCATTTACAGTTCTACAACTTTGTTCATCCTTCATATAGCACTGCACAATCTGCCAGTTTACCTTTCTAATTAAAAGTTAGGCTATTTTGGCTGGGCGCTTACGCCTGTAATCCCAGAACTCTGGGAGGCCGATGCAGGTGGATCACCTGAGGACGGGAGTTCGAGACCAGCCTGACCAACATGGAAGAAACCCGTCTCTACCAAAAATACAAAATTAGCTGGGCGTGATGGCGGGCACCTGTGATCTCAGGTGCTCGGGAGGCTGAGGCAGGAGAATCGCTTGAACCTGGGAGGCAGAGGTTGCAGTGAGCCGAGATCACACCGTTGCACTCCAGCCTGGGCAACAACAGCAAAACTCTGTCTCAAAAAAAAAAAAGCTATTTTTTTCTATTTTTCTATCTTTCGTTTGTCCTTACCAGGTTTATAGTGGATTTTTAACATATTTATCAAATGTTTGTATAGATGTTCCAAAGACATTCTAAAGCTGTTTTAAGATAGGAGTTACTGGCAAAAACCATAGTTTTGTTTAAAAGTTTTTTCATGGTACAACAAACTTTACCTTTTTAAAAAGCACTTATTCATTTTCACCTCAAAATGAGGCACCAAACTTTTTAACACACAAGTGTGCTCACTTCAGGATCCATAGAGTTTCTTGGACCTACGCTACGGACTCGGCGTTTCCTGCCTCTGCACCGGGTTTTGCGGGAGAGAACGCTTTCCAACCTCCTCCACCGGGGACTCTCACAAACTCGCAATTGGGCTCCCTGGGCGCTGGAACGCCCCTGTGTGACGTCCGCTCGCGCCGGTGGATCTGGGCGGGGACAGGCGCAGCCCGCGAGGCCCGGGCGACCCCGGGTCCGTCTTCCCAGAGTGAAGTTAGGAGGGTACGACCCCCTAGGCCGAACACTGCGGGTCAGCTGGCGCCTCTTGCCGCAGTAAACACAAAATAGGGTACAGAAACGAAAACTCCGAGAAGAAACGGCCAGCACCAGCCTCACCGGGCCGGCTACTCAACACGCCTACCTCAGAGCGTGGAATGTCCAGAGTCCATACAACGTTCCATTCAGCGCTAGCTCCGAACGCCCAGCCCGGCTCAAGGGCGGGAGTTCCGCTCAAGACAGACTTCCGGGCGGGGCGGGGCGGGGCTTCCGGTTGGAGAGCCAGGGCGGCCTATCTGTCAGCGGCGTATCTGTTGGTCAGGTTTTCCAGTCGCACGTGGTGGCTACTGTTGGCTTCTGAATGGTTTGTAAGGCGGAGATCCACGCCGAGGCCGCTGGATCGGTCGCGGGTACATCCGTCTGAGCCGTTTCTATCCCAGTGCAGAGCGGCGGCCTCCGGCGGCGCCTTTCAATCATGGACTACCGGCGGCTGCTCATGAGCAGGGTGGTCCCCGGGCAGTTCGACGACGCGGACTCCTCCGACAGGTAGGCGACCCTACAGTGCACTGGGTCTAGTTACTGCTCTCTCCTTGTCCGCCCCCGTGGGCAGTGGACTCTTGTTTGTGGTTTAGAGGAAGACTAGCGGTTCATCACTCTTCATCTTGACAACATTTTGCCTGTTTCTGCATCCCAGCCGGGTCTTTCTCCCAGTTCACCGCAGAGATAGTGAAAGCCACTTGTCAAGGGAGTCTGCGGTTCCCAGATTGGTTAGCGTCACTGGGAGGCAGAGTTGGGGATAGCGATTAGGAAAACACAGGTGTTTGCGTTTTAACCACATGTAGCGTTTAACAAACACTTACTAAACACTTAATATGTATCACGTTCTGTCCTGGGCGCCGGAGATAGTGATGAACAAGACGAACCGAGTTCCTGCTGTCACGGAACTTTACATTCTACACGAAAGGGAGGGCACACTATTTAAAAACCAAATAACGATTAGACTGTGCAAATTGTTTGATATACTAAGTGCTGACTGAATGGGTAGGCAAAGGATAAGTCCAGATTTTAATGACAAAGAGTTAATCTTGGCAAGAGCAGAGGGAACTGTATTTCACACAGAAGGGACAGCAAGAGCAAAGGCCCCGAGGCCAGAGTGCCTAGAGCGCAGTGAAGGTAGTTGAGAAGATTGGTAGGGTGTTGATAGAGAAGTAAGAAGGGGGCCAGATCATGGAGACCCTTACAAGTGATGGTGAAAAGTTCAGATATTAATCTGGGTCTTATGGAAAGCCATAGGAGGGATTTTAGCAGAAGAATGACATTATTTGATTTGCGATTTAAAGGAATCATTATTCTATGTAGATGATGTTCATAGAGGGCGGGAGTGGAGCAGAGAGACCAGTTCAAAGTAATAAGGTAATCAGATTCAAAATGGTGGGGACTAGAGCTCGGATCCTAAAGATATGTTTTGGAGGTAGAAGTGGCAGCGTTTCGTGGTAGTTTGGACGTGGGGTCTGGGGAAAGAGCAATGAAGGATAATTCCTGCCTACAAGCAAAATGAAACATATTGGAGTTATTTTGGAATTCCAAGAAAACAGTTCGTACTTTATGTTTACAGTGAGGATTCATTACATGTAGGTTTTATTAATTATTGGGGATGTTTTTAATAAATATATGTATGTTGACTGCTTTCTGTGTGTCAGATCTAGTCTTGGGTGGTAGGGAGGCATTGGTACACACCATCCTGCATGACACAGAGCTTGCATCCTGGCAGGGGAAACCGATATTATTAAATAATTAGACAAACTATTTGTATTAGAATTTGGTAAGTAATACAAAAGAGAAATGGGTGAAAAATAAGGAAGGTTTCCTTAAGCAAGTGATAGTGAGCTGATACTTGAAGGATGAGTAGGGGTTAGCCAGAGAAAGGGGAAGGGCATTCCAGTTTTATGGTTCCAGAGAAGTGTACAGAAAGCCTTAGGGAAGAAGTTAAGCAGCAGAAGAAACATGGCCAGCACAGCTGGTGGGTAGTTAATGGTAATAAGACGGCACTAATTTACCATCCACCCCAGGGTATTGTAAGGATACACCAGTGATTTTCCATCAGGGAAGATGTTGCATACCGACTTCTACCCAGGGGCTTTTGGCAATTTCTGGAGCCATTTTTATTTGTCACAGCTGGGGGCAGTGGTGCATTAGTGGCATCTGGTAGCTAGAGGCCAGAGGTTTGCGGCTAAATATCCTACAGTGCAGAAGACAGTTTCCCACAATGAAGAATTATCTGGCAAAGTTACAACTTTAACATGCCTCTCTAGGCAATTATACTACTAGTCTATGGAGCATATGTATGAAGTCCTGGTAAATAGCAAGTGTTCAATGATTATCTGTTCTCTTCTTCCATGTGTCCATGGGGAGCCCTCGGAGCCATGGCTAATTAATAAATTGGGATTGATAATCTGAATTTACTTAAACTCATGTCTGTTTTTCAGCTGGTAGCTCATATTATCAGCTGCTTTTTTATGGTTTCTGTCCTTGTTCTGTACATGAGAGGTCAAAACCGATAGTCCCCCTGTTGAATTTGGCCTGCAGACCTGTTTTGTTTGGTATGCACAATTATTTCTAAAAATTGACTATGCTAATTAAGGGATTGATTTTACACAGAAATCCAGACTTCCTAGCTTCTCTTGAAAAATTAAAATCTGGCAACACTAGGCCTGAATCTTCATATGTCCAAAAAAAAAAAGAAAGCCTTACTAGTTGTGCTCAGTTTACCCTAGACCTCTTTTCCCAGTTTGCCAGTGCCCTCTTCTATCGTGCAGCCTGCTTCACTCATTTATAGTGCCTGACCCCTGTATTCACCATTTCTTCCCATCAGGAACAAGGATGATTTGGAGTTCTTCCTGGAACACAAAGCTTGATGTAACTTCTTTTGTTGCAAAGTGTTACTGAGTTCAAAGTAAGGCTGCCTTAGACTTATTCCCAAATTTTTTGTCAGAAAGCTTTTTTTTTTTTTTTTTTTTTTTTTTTAAGAGACAGGGTCTCACTCTGTTGCTCAGGCTGGAGTACAGTGGCACAATCATGGCTCACTGTAGCCATGAACACCTGGGCTCAAGCGATCCTATGGCCTCAGCCTCCCAAGTATCTGTGATAAAAAGTGCGAGCCACTGCACCAGGCTTTTTTCCCTCTGTCTTTTTTATTTTACCTTATACAGAAAATTTTTCCTCTTCTTAAAGCAGCTCTTTGAATGATTTTCCTAGAGTCAAGTCTGGTATACTGGTCTATGTTGTTTATTTAGCAGAGAAGATAACAATGTAAATTCTAACTTCACTAAGGCAGAACCAGATTTAACACATGATGTGCTTCTTGACTAGTAGGATTTGGGCATGGAGAATGAGCAAACAACTGCAATAGAACTGGAAAACAGGAGAACGTGGTTTTAAGAAGATGGAGCTTATTGGAAGGTGTATTGTATATAAATATATAATCTATTTTAGATTTATCAATATTTTAAACTCATAAGTAATTAAATATGTGAGTTCAGTTAGGGTATGTGTAAATTGTTATGAAATAATAAAACATTATTATTTCTAGTGAAAACAGAGACTTGAAGACAGTCAAAGAGAAGGATGACCTTCTGTTTGAAGACCTTCAGGACAATGTGAATGAGAATGGTGAAGGTGAAATAGAAGATGAGGAGGAGGAGGGTTATGATGATGATGATGGTGACTGGGACTGGGATGAAGGAGTTGGAAAACTTACCAAGGGTTATGCCTGGAATGGAGGAAGCAACCCACAGGTATTTTATAAAGGATTCTGCACATCCTTACATAGTCTGCTTATGTCTTCTTTTTTTTTTTTTTGAGACAGAGTCTCACTCCCTCACCAGGCGCCAGGCTGGAGTGCAGTGGCTTGACCTTGGCTCACTGCAACCTCCGCCTCCCAAGTTCAAGCAATTCTCCTGCCTCAGCCTCCCGAGTAGCTGGGACTACAGGCGTGCGCCACCACGCCCAGCTAATTTTTTTGTATTTTTAGTAGAGACGGGGTTTCACCATGTTGGCCAGGATGATCTCGATCTCTTGACCTCGTGATCCGCCCGCCTCGGCCTCCCAAAGTGCTGGGATTACACGCGTGAGCCACCGCTCCTGGCCTATGTCTTCTTTTTTAAAAGGCTGTTTTGTGATTCTGGAATTGAATAACTAAAAGATTTTCTTCATGTTATCTTGTCCTGTAGCCTCAGCCTTTACTGATTTTCACTTTTCATCCTTTCTATATTTCTGATAATTTCTTGGGTGTGAATTCTTTCCAGAATCTATAAATTTAAAAAGAGTTATTTAAGGTTTCATGAGATTGTGAGCTTAAAATCTGCATGGGAAATGGCATGAATTGGCAGTTTACTACAAATGGTTGGGAAATACGGTAAAAAAGTTCAGCCTCATTAATAATTAAAGAAATGCAAATTAAATTTGTAGAGATGCCATTTTTTCACCTATGAAACTGTTAAAGACAAAATATATCATTGATGGTCCAGTAAATAGGTGCACTTACTTGTAGGATAAACTAGTATGTGATAAAAACTTTAAAAACTTCAGAATACTTTGACTTAGCAATTCTATGAGTGTGCCAAGACTTAGTTACAAGAATGATCCTCCAGGATTGTTTATGGTAGAGGAACATTGGAAACAACCTTGAACTGGATTAAATGTGCTGTGGGACTGATTCGCCCAATGAGGCATGATATAGCCATAAAAGATGTTGTAGTGGAAGACTATTAATGAGATAGGAATATGTTTATGATTATTTACCATGTGCAAAAAACAAGTTACCAAACCATGTACAGCTGCTTCTCATACTGTAAGTACTGAGTGTGTTAGGAGTTTGTAGGGCCATAGGATTAAAGTGGTATATCTTCCTACAGCGTAAAGGTTAATCCAACAGTCTTTCTTTGACTGTTAAAATGGCTATATTGGCTGGGTGAAGTGGCTCACCCCGGTAATCCCAGCACTTTGGGAGGCCGAGGCGGGCGGATCACCTGAGATCAGGAGTTTGAGACCAGCCTGGCCAACATGGCAAAACTCTGTCTGTACTAAAACCACAAAAATTAGCCAGGCATGGTGGCAGGTGCCTGTGATCCCACCTACTTGGGAGTCTGAGGCTGGAGAATCGCATGAACTTAGGAGGTGGAGGTTGCAGTGAGCCAAGGTTGCGCCACTGAACTCCAGCCTCGGCAACAGAGTGAGATTCTGTCTCAAAAAACAATAGCAACAATAAAATGGCTGTATCATGGACCAGAATGCATGCGTTTTAAAATAACCACATTGTAAGTAACAAATTTCGCATTTTCAGATCGTCTTGTTTTGGTGACTCCTTCATTGATTCGTAATGAGGCTTTCAGCAATTTCATTATTTAAGTTTGTACATAGCAACAGTCTAAGTGCTAAGCCTTATACTTAATCTTTCCCTTTCTTGAGACATTGGGCCCAAAATGAAATTCTGAACCAGCTTAATGTTGGTCTTAGCTCTTTATTATATACTTTGGGGGTAAATGAACATTCTCAAATTTTAAATCTATAAACCAGTCAAATTAGGAAAATAGGCTGGGTGTGGTGGCTCACACCTGTAATCCCAGCACTTTGGTGGGAGGCCGAGGAGGGTGGATCACGAGGTCAGGAGTTTGAGACCAGTCTGGCTAAGATGGTGAAACCCTGTCTCTACTAAAAATATAAAAATTAGCCAGGCAGGGTGACAGGTGCCTATAATCCTAGCTACTCGGGAGACTGAGGCAGGAGAATAGCTTGAACTGGGAAGGCAGAGGTTGCAGTGAGCTGAGATCACGCCACTGCACTCTAGCCTGGGCAACAGAGCAAGACTCTGTCTCAAAAAAAAAATTAGAAAAATACATTTAATTTTAGTCTGTTACTTAGGAATCATAGAGAATTTAAAAAAACAGATTATGCAGACTCTTTGTTTTAGTCGGTAACTTTAACCTTTTGTTTCAAATGCTCTTTAAAAAAATTTTTGAGCCAATTTGATTGACTCTTATCTTTCCTTAAGGTACTTTTTTAAGTATTGATGCTTTAATAGCTAACTATGAACTAAGGAAATGTGATGGTAAATCTTAGGTTTATATTTACAACTAGTACCTTAGACTCTGGAACTCATCTCTTCTAGGCAAATCGACAGACCTCCAACAGCAGTTCAGCTAAAATGTCTACTCCAGCAGACAAAGTCTTACGGAAATTTGAGAATAAAATTAATTTAGGTGAGTTTACAAAATATATTATTTCCCTGGGCTAAGAGGACATTTTTCAAAAACCATGAAGTGTTGTATAATTTTATCAGATCAAGAAATGAAGGCCGGGTGCAGTGGCTCACGCCTGTAATCCCAGCACTTTGGGAGGCTGAGGTGGGTATATCACCTGAGGTCAGGAGTTTGAGACCAGCCTGACCAACATAGTGAAACCCTATCTCTACTAAATACAAAATTAGCTGGGTGTGATGGTGCATGCTTGTAATCCCAGCTACTTGGGAGGTTGAGGCAGGAGAATCTCTTGAACCTGGAAGGTGGAGGTTGCAGTGAGCCGAGATTGCGCCATTGCACTCCAACCCGGGCAATAGGAGTGAAACTCTGTCTCAAAAAAAAAAAAAAAGAAAGAAAAAAGAAATGAATGTATTCAAGTGTTACTGACTCGATGTTTAGAGAAAATTTAAATCTTAGTGATTTAAAAACATAACTTTAGGAAAAGACTTTAGCTTATGCTATTTTAGTTTTCCCACTTGTAGGAATATGTTACAAAAACCCATTTAAGTTATTGTCCGTTCTGTTTTTTGTTTTGTTTTGTTTTTGAGACAGGGTCTCACTCTGTCACCCAGGCTGGAGTGCAATGGCACAGTCTTGGCTTACTGCAACCTCCACTTCCTGGGGTTCAGGCAGTCCTCCCACCTCAGCCTCCCAAGTAGCTGGGACCACAGGTGCATACCACCACACCTGGCTAATTTGTATTTTCTGTAGAGACAGGGTTTCTCCATGTTGACCAGGCTGGTCTTGAACTCTTGAGCCCAAGCGATCCACCTATCTTGGCCTCCCAAAGTGTTGGGATTACATGTGTGAGCCACTGCGCCCACCCTGTTTTAGATTTTGTAATAGGGCTATCTCATAGTAGGATGTTGAAAATACTAGGGTATTGAATATAGTTACATTTTGTTTCGCTAGAGACTTTTTATATAGGTGTTAATTATTTAGTGACCTGTTCAATGCCAGGCATCAGAATGTTGATTTGAATTATCACCTCTTAGAAAATGCAAGAGAGGGGTGGAGGGAGGGAAGGAAGGAAGGAAAGCCGTTTTTCTGTTCTTAGGCCTCTTCCCTCTAAACCTAGCACAATGTTTCTCATATAAGCTGTCAATGCATGCTAACTTAATGCAAGTATTTTAGGGTCTTCTTTGCCTATTATAGACTTATAACTTGAAGTGAAACAAGTTTTTAGAATTAAACTTTAAATTTGGGTAGTTATATTCCACATGACTAATATAACTGCCTGAATTTAATATATAACTAATATAACTGCCTGAATTTAAAGTTTAATTCTAAAAATTTTAGAATTAAATTTTAAATCCTGAAATTTATTATGCAAAGATAGTATTTTTGAAGAATTTCTGCATCTGGAATTCAGTTATTACAGCTGTAGTGATGACAGTGACAACAGTCATGAAGGGAACACAGTTTAGTGCCTACCTTTAAAAACGTTAAACTGTTTTCATTACTAAACTGCATTCTATCTACAATAAAATATTTAGAAAGTATAGAAGAGAAGGAAGAGGGGAGAAATACCCCATTCAGCAACTCTGTTAATGTCTTTTTGTCTTACATATTGTTTACATTGTGGGTTTCTTGTATTTTAGATAAGCTAAATGTTACTGATTCTGTCATAAATAAAGTCACCGAAAGTCTAGACAAAAGGAAGCAGATATGTAAGTAATATTTTAATAATAAGCATGGATGACGGAGACTAATCTAGATTAAGCAGCATCTTGATCATAATTCTTTTACAGAGGTTGTTCATTTGTATACTTAAACCAATCATTCTTTCAGTGTGTGTGTGTGTGTGTGTGTGTGTGTGTGTGTGTGTTTTTCCTTAGTGGATAGCCTATGCCTTTGTGAATTAAAAATATTAGTGAATCTTGGCTGGATGTGGTGGCTCATGCCTGTAATCCCAGCACTTTGAGAGGCTGAGGTGGGTGGATCACTTGAGGCCAGGAGTTTGAGACCAGCCTGGCCAATATGGTGAAACCCTGTCTCTACGAAAAATACAAAAATTAACCAGACGTGGTGGTGCACGCTTGTAATCCCAGCTACTTGGGAGGCTGAGGCATGAAGATCACTTGAACCTGGGAGGCAGAGGTTGCAGTGAGCCAACATCGTGCCACTGCACTCTAGCCTGGGCGACAAAGTGAGACTCTGTCTCAAAAATAAATAAATAAAATAAAAATTAATGAATTTTAAAAAATACATAGTAAAACTATAATCTCATGAAATTTACAAATGTGTTCTAATGAGGGGAACAGTATTTGTGGATTTCAGTTTAAACTAAAATGTGCAAAAATATTCCCTTAAAATGCATTAAGAATTATTCTTTCCCATGAAGTATTTTTAAAAATTTAAGGGAAGACTGTAAACTAAATAATGATGTAACTGAGAACTGTTTCTGTTTACACTTCTGTTCTCAAAACCAATTGTTTAAGATCTGGCTAACTTCTCTTGTATGCTAATAACTCTAAAGTATTATCACTATATTATAGAAAACGATGCTAAGATCGTACAACTAACTGTGAGAAGTGAACTTAAAAGCCAACTTTCTTCCAATTTATTGGTATGTCCAAGAGATATCAGCTTTTTGAGATATACCATAGTCATTTGCTATTTCATTGGTGTCTGAATCTTTGTGTTTAAACCTTTATTAGTTTAGGTTAGTGTGCTAGGTGGAGTCACACTCAGTGTATAAGCAGAAACAAATCAGAGTCTGCATTTGAAGACTGTCTTGAAATGATTTTAAAAAACAAAAAACTTGTGTCTTCTTAGAAGATGACTCTAAAGAGAAAGGCTTGTAAATGACGAATTCTATGTGGAGGCTAAGGCAGGAGGAATACTTCAGCTCAGGAGTCCATGTCCGGCCTGGGCAACATAGTGAGATGCTATCTCTTTAAAAAGCAAAAAGACAAGATTTTAATTCTGTACTAATAGAATCATTAAAGATTTGAAGGACAGTACACATATACTCAATGTTTTCTCTTTTCCAGCATAGTTCACTTTACCCTGGCTGCTCTCTGATGCTTCCGAAATATGAATAGATTTTTCTTTTCACTGCATACATACTCCTTTTGCCAAAATACAGAATTGAATTTTGCATATTCAGGGGAAATGAAGAAAGTTTCACTGAGTAGTGAAAAATCTACAGTCATATCATAAAATCTGTTATTTAAAGAAACAGCCTACTTAGGAAGTTTTATGCAATTATCTACATTTAGAAGCTTTTTATTTTGGCTTCTGACTGAATTTTGAATGTGTCAACTATACGTTTTTGTTTTTGGTTAGGTATCGCATCAAAGATAAGGCAGACCGAGCAACTGTAGAACAGGTACAATTTAAATGTGTTGCAAACTCTTCTTTTTAATTAGTGTTTCTTTTCTCTTTGAATTGTAGTTTGCTTTTTATCCTTTTCGCCTAATGCTAATGTTAAAATTACTCCTTTTATGGTTTCAAGTTTAGAGATGCACATTTTGCTTTTATAGGACTATTGGATGAATTAGAGTCATGGTCCTTCAGTGGCCTTGCAGAGCCACCATATAACGCTTTCCCCTTCTTGGAGAGATTATCAGACCATCAGTCTTTCAGGAATGGTCTGTAGGAATTTTGTGAGCTTTCCCAGAAGATAGGTAGGTTATCTGCCACAAAGCAGGAAGGGTGGGTGTGAAGAGAGTGGGTCAGATAATGTCTTCAAGTTTCCAATTAGAAATCCTTTCTTTGTTTAGAAATTATGCTTGTTTTATTCTTTCTATTCAAGAATAGGGAAACATTGGCCCCTAATTTTCCCACATATGGAAGAAAGTGTTTGGATGTTAGCCTTGGCCCAGATTTTTGATGCGAAGAAAGTGATAAAAAGAGTCAGAACATTGCCTCTGCCACCTACCACTCCTCTTCCCCACCCATATACACAAACATATGTTCCAAATTCCACCATTAGACAGAAGCAGGGTCTGGGGTCTGTGTCTTCATTGTCCTCTAGTTTATTTTATGATTTATTTCCATAATTGAAAACAAAGTATGGTTTACCTTAGAAAGATGAGATAGCCTTAAGTTCCAAAGACCCTAAATAACTTTAGGGTTATTTTTGGCAGGAAATTCTTTTTTTTTCTTTCAAAATTAATTTTGAATGATAGAGTACATAGCTTGAGTCTTCAGGTGTCTATATAAAATATATGCTTGTCTATAAATTTATCATTTGTTTTTCCCTGTTTTGTTCTTACGTCATTTGGTTTGTTACCACTTCCTATGCCTCTTACTTGTGTGACTGCCAACTTTGCAGGCACACAGTTCTGTACCTAGAGGCTCAGTCAGCTGACTTCCCCTCCTTGCTTACCTGTCCAGTAGGGAAGGAATGGAAATTAGTGCCTTTTCATTCTTCTCTAGTTGCAATGGTTGTGGTTTGGCTTTTAGTCTTATAGTCTGCCCAGGTGGTTTTGTTATATTAACCTTAGGTTTCTGGTGTGACCCAGCCACTTCATTGAAGGTGGACCCTAAAGCATAGACAAGTTTGGCTAGTTTATACTGTCTTGCCCCATGGGGCTAGAGGGCCCACCTGAGCCATAAGGAGCTACTGGTTGGTATCCTTAGAAATTGCATACAAATATTTGGCTGCTTTAGTTTCTGAGACGAGTAAGAAGAGCCTTTAAATTCACTGCCTTCTGTTTGTTAGAGAAGATTTTGAAATCCTTTTTACTCAAGATTGACTATGCTGCCTTCAAGGAGACTCTTACCATGATTTACTCATCTATAATGGCAGGGGTGTGCAGACTCTTGAAAGGGCCAACTAGTAAATATATGTGAGCGTTGTGGCTCACGTGTAGTTTCTGTTGATTTTTTTTTTTTCAAAGCAATCCTTTAAAAGGAAAACCCATTCTTAGCTTGCAGGCTAAGGAAAAACAAGCTGTGGCCTGATTTGGTCCATGGGCCAGAGAGTGCCAACCCCTAATTTAAAGCTGCCTGTCCACGGCAGTAACCACTGGGCACTTGAGATATGCTGTAAAGGCAAAAGACGCACCAGAGTTTGGAGACTTAGTGTCAAAAACAAGGATTATCTCACTGATGATTTTTTATATTGATACAGGTTGAAATGATAGTGTTTTAGATATTTTGAGTTTAAAAATACACTAAAATAATTTCACCTGATTCTTTTTACTTTCAGTGTAGTGACTAGAACATGTAATACTATTTATGGAGTTTGCATTACATTTTTACTAGCTAATAGCCTAGGGTTCATTTCTGCTTCCCTTGGACTTGGTAACCTTTGATTTCCATGACTGGATGAACTTGTTATTTGGTTGCCTTTGGTTCCTATGGCCTTTACCTGACCTTTTACTGATTAAAAATTAGAGTGAATAAAAGCCCCAAATAGTGACTCTCATTTAGTCAACCAGAATAGTGTAGTACAGTTAAGCTCTGCTGTTTATTCATTATCATAGGTTTTAATGAGAAAGATTTGGTACTGTCTTTCAGAACTTTTCAATTTTTGCATTTCTTTTTAGGTGTTGGATCCCAGAACAAGAATGATTTTGTTCAAGATGTTGACTAGAGGAATCATAACAGAGATAAATGGCTGCATTAGCACAGGAAAAGAAGTGAGCTCTTCTTTGGATGACTGAATATTTAGTTTTCTTATTTCAGATACCAGATGAAACTGTGGCACTTAGTACTACATTATGCCTTTAAAAAGAAAGAAAAACAAAGCTATACACATTAATATTTATGGTTAGAGAGGAAGTTGTACATATAACTAAGCCTTTTCACTACCGCTGCTGCTTTGTGTCATTGAGTTTAACTAGTTGTGCCCAGTAGTAAGTTGAGATGCTCAGATTATTATAGGCCTGAGTTCTAATAAAATAAATTACTCATGGGGCCAGGGGTTTATGGGTATGTTTCTATGAGTCAGCAAATCTTTCTTATTTTTTTCTTTACATATGGATATACTGCTTTCTGTTTGTTAGTGAAGACTTTGAAATCCTTTTGACTCAAAATTGACTTCTCTGGCTTGAAGGAAGCTCTTACCATGATTTACTCATCTCATCTATAACAGCAGGGGTCTGCAGACTCTTGGAAGGGCCAACTAATAAATATGTGTGAGTGTCGTAGCTCACATATAGTTTTTATTGATTTTTTTTTTTTAAAGCAATTCTTTAAAAGTGTAAAACCCATTCTGCTGGAAGCAGTTCTCAGTAAAATTCAATTTATAAATTACTGGATTTTTAGATTTTTTTTTTTTTAAACAGAGGCTTGACAGAGTCTTTTTTTTTTTATTGAGACAGCCTCCCAGGCTAGAGTATAGTGGTATGTTCTCAGCCCACTGCAGCCTCTGCCTCTCAGGTACAAGCAGTTCTGCCTCAGGCTCCTGAGTAGCTGGGACTACAGGCCTGCACCACCACACTCGGCTAATTTTTGTATTTTTAGTAGAGGCAAGGTTTTGCCATGTTGGCTAGGCTGGTCTCAAATTTTTGGCCTAAAGTGATTCACCCACCTTGGCCTCCCAAAGTGCTGGAATTACAGGCATGAGTCACTACGCCTGTCCTAAATCACTGGATTTAAGAATGTCTTTAATTATTTTGCGTATACTTGAGATATAAAAAAGTTTAAAACCACTTCTCCCATATATTTAAATTGGATTTTACTGTACAGTCTTGCATTGCTTAATGAATACTTTCTGAGAAATACATCATCAGGCAAATTTGTCATTATGCAGACATTGTGGAGTGTACATACACAAACCTAGATAGTATGGCCTACTGCACTCCTAGGCTCTATGGTATAGCCTATTGGTCCTAGGTTACAAATCTGTACAGCAGGTTTCTGTACTGAATACTGTAGCAGTTGTAACACAATGGTAAATATTTATCTAAACATAGAAAAGTTACAGTAAAAATACCTGTTATAATCTCATGGGATCACCTCATATATGCAGTCTGTCACCTGCCACTGACTAAAATGTTATGTGGCACATGAGTATATTTGTATATTGGAGCTATATTTACTGTCCTTTTGATATAATATTTCATATTTTAATTCACATCTTCAAAAGGCAGTGGTATTTCTTATTCATGTTACTTTAGTTCACTTGACTTTTGAGGTTAGAATCAAATTTATTGAAAAAGTAACACTAGTTTTTAACATAAGCTTCATTTTCTTGGTTTTTGACTTAAAATAGGCTAATGTATACCATGCTAGCACAGCAAATGGAGAGAGCAGAGCAATCAAAATTTATAAAACTTCTATTTTGGTGTTCAAAGATCGGGATAAGTATGTAAGTGGGGAATTCAGGTAAGTTCAGATTTTTCCCCTCCAGTTGGTTTAACCTCTATTTCCTAAAACATTAAAACAATAATGGAATGATTTAAATAATAAATATTTTTCTTATTCAAGATTTCGTCATGGCTATTGTAAAGGAAACCCTAGGAAAATGGTGAAAACTTGGGCAGAAAAAGAAATGAGGAACTTAATCAGGTGACTGTCTGGGGTGTGTGTCTGTCTGTCCTGTGCTCTGCACATGAACATCAGCCCTTCCTCCCAGCAGATCCCAGTGTGGTTCTGCCCAAATGTAGGGACTTGTTAGGGCTTCATTTTTGTTAGATCTGCTGAAGTAAGCAGAAAAAACACAGTTCTGGACAAATAAAGATTGTTTTCTATTCTGTTGTTTTCTATTCTGAGCATCCATTACAGAAGATTACTGCCACAATTCATATTTGTTCCACTAGATCATTTGGAAGGCCTTGTAAGCCATTGAAAACATTTATTGCAGCACTGTTTACAATAGCAAAGACTTGGAACCAACCCAAATGCCTATCAATGATAGACTGGATAAAGAAAATATGGCACATATACACCATGGAATACTATGCAGCCATAAAAACGGATGAGTTCATGTCTTTTGTAGGGACATGGATGAAGCTGTACTTACACGTACTTACATCATTCTCAGCAAACTGACACAAGAACAGAAAATCAAATACCGCATGTTCTCACTCATAAGTGGGTGTTGAACAATGAGAACACATGGACACAGGGAGAGGAACATCACACACGGGGGCCTGCTGGGGGGGTGGGGGGGATTGGGGCAGGGTATCATTAGGAGAAATACCTGATGTAGATGATGAGGGGGGATGGATGCAGCAAACCATCATGGCACGTGTACACCTGTGTAACAAACCTGCACGTTCTGCACATGTACCCCGAAATTTAAAGTATAATTAAAAAAAAGAATTTATACTGAGGATAATAAGGAACTGTTACAGGATTTTAAGCAGGAAAGTGACACAATCAGGTGGTGATAATGCTCTGTCACATCTTCATAGCTATTGGAGTTCTAGGCAAATCTTGTTAGGTCGTTCACTCTTTGTTTATCATAGTTTCCTTTTTTTATTTCAGTCCAGTTTTGGACACTTTTATATATTCTTTGTTCGCACTGATACGTTTTTATCAGGTAAAGGCCTTATCTAGTTGAGATTTAAGTTTTCTGAAAATTAGGGAGTTTTTTAAATGTCATAACTTTTTATGCTGTACACAGGAGATGCATTGGATAGTGTAGTACTGAGCAAATACTGCTCATTTTGAAAGTCTTTTGTGTTCAACAAGCTATTAGGTATGAGTCAAGCTATTTTTCAGGCTAATCAACTCAGAAGATAATTGTGGACATGTCTCCCCTATTTCCTCCATTGTAAGATGCACATTTTTTTCAGTTTAACATCTCTGGAATTGGTTTGGGAATTACAGGTTATAGGATGTAATAGCTTAATTGCTAGTGTTTTGTCATTCTCGGTGGTACATAATGGTGCCACTTAAAATCATCTTAGAGTTTATGAGATAATATAATACATTTGAGAGGTCTTGGTGCTGTTTTTTAACAGCAATATTAATCTTGTGACCTGCAGTCGTTGTGATTTATTTAGATGCGTTTTCACCTTTTCAGTTGTCCTTTTATTTGTTATAATATCACAGGCTGAACACAGCAGAGATACCATGTCCAGAACCAATAATGTTAAGAAGTCATGTTCTTGTCATGAGCTTCATTGGTAAAGATGACATGTAAGTACAGGGAAGGCCTAATAACTGCATTCTCAGAAATGTATTTTTAAGTGCTTTGAGTTTATCCACTCTATGAGTATTTCTGATTTGAATAGCTTCTTTATGAATCTTTCCCACTGTATTAGTGCATAAGTGTTATCAATTTATTCTACCTTTTTAAGTATGAAAATACTTCAGAATGAGGAACAAGTTAGTCCTGTGTTGGAGGGATGTCTTATACAGTGTGTTGGGAAAGCATCTATTTGCTGGTACCTTCTTGGTGTATCTGCATTGAGACAACTTGTCCCACATACAGCTCACATGATGAATTGTAGAAGAGAAGTGCCCTTCTTCTTACTATACTGTAACAGTATAGTAAGAAGCAAGAAAACTTGTTCTTGGTCATTTTATCTTAGTTCATTTTCTTTTAATTCAAGGCCTGCACCACTCTTGAAAAATGTCCAGTTATCAGAATCCAAGGCTCGGGAGTTGTACCTGCAGGTCATTCAATGCATGAGAAGAATGTATCAGGATGCCAGACTCGTCCATGCAGATCTCAGTGAATTTAACATGCTGTGAGTGTATTTTGTCTCTTAGGAACTGCCTGTAAGTTGTTTTGTGTCCTTTAAAATGACAAAGAAAATCATAATCCAAGAAGTCACACTACCTTCTGAAGTTTTATTGTTGGCTTCCAAATGGTATAAGATAAGATTCCTTTTCAGTGACCTTAGTCATGGAATTGACCACTTGGATCATTAACAGTGAATGGACTTTGGAAGTTTTCCCAGTTTTCATCTGTTAGTCAGGATGGCCTCATCTTATCTACCTTGGTCATTTTGTGAATTACTTCCCTTGCTCTTAAGAGTAGAATTTATTTTAAACAAAAAACAGTAAAGCAGTAGCATCCCACAGCTTCTGTGTCTCTGGCCAACAGGTACCACGGTGGAGGCGTGTATATCATTGATGTTTCTCAGTCGGTGGAGCACGACCACCCACATGCCTTGGAGTTCTTGAGAAAGGACTGCGCCAATGTCAATGGTGAGTAGAAATGGGAATTTTTGAAACAGGTTGTTGGTCTATGTTGGTTTTGTACTCATATAAGCTGTTGGCATAAAATTTTCTCACTAAATTGTTTGATACGGTGACACTTAAACCATTTGCTGGGAGATGGTATATAATTTTATCTCCTTGTTTCTCTAAAAGGTAGTTGGAATAATAACCTTTTTCCTCATAAAAGCTATCATTAATGTTTTTCCTTCTGACAGATTTCTTTATGAAGTACAGTGTTGCCGTCATGACTGTGCGGGAGCTCTTTGAATTTGTCACAGATCCATCCATTACACATGAGAACATGGATGCTTATCTCTCAAAGGTAAGATGGGGGAGAGGAAGGAGGAATAGAAAATAGCAGCGCAGGTTTAGTATCTCTCATCTAAAATGCTTGGGACCAGAAGTGTTTGGGATTTGGGGGTTTTTTACATTTTGAAATACTTGCCTTGAACTTCCCCCAGTTGAGCATCCCAAATATCAAAATCCAAACTCCTCACTGCTCTATTTCACATTTCATTTGAGCATCCCGTTGGTGCTCAAAAAGGTTTGGATTTTGGAGTATTCCACATTTTTGATGTTTGGATTTGGGATGCTAACCAGTAATAATTTGCATTTGCTTGACACTTCCGAGGGACTCAGATTGCACACTGTAGTTTATTCATTTTGACACCTTCCTGAGACCTTTTCCTTCTTACTTAACAGATGAGGAATCAAAAATATAGCAAAACAGCCAACAGCCAATGGTAAAGCAAGGTCTCTCTCTCTTTTTTTTTTTTCCCCAAAGTGCTGGGATTACAGACATGAGCCACTGAGCCTGGCCTAGGATTTCTTCTTTTAAGACTGAATGATAGTCCATGTATGTATATACTACATTTTGTTTATCCGTTCATCTGTGGATGGACATATGGGTTGCTTATGCCTTCTGGCTATTCTGAATAATGCTATTATGAAAATGGATGTGTAAATATCTCTTCAAGACCCTGCTTTCAGTTCTTTTGAACACATACCCAGAAGTAGAATCGCTGAATCAAATGATATTTCTATTTTCAAGTTTCTGAGGAACCCACCGTACTGTTTACTGTAGTGGCTGCGCCATTTTACATTACTGCCAACAGTGCACAAGGGTTTCAGTTTCTCCACATCATCACCCGCACTTGTTATTAATCTCACCAACACCTCTTATTCTGTTTTTTTTGTTTTGTTTTGTTTTGACAACGAGAGACTCCCTAATGAGTGTGAGGTGTATGTTACTACGGTTTTTGGTTTGTATTTCTCTGATGACTAGTAATGTTGAGTATCTTTTCATGTGCTCCTTGGCCATTTATATATTTTCTTTGGAGAAATGTCTTTTTTTTTTTTTTTTAAAGAGGCCGGGTCTCTGTGTCACCCAGTCTGGAGTACAGTGGTATAGTCCTGGCTCACTACAGCCTCAACCTTCTAGATTCAAACAGTCCTCCTGCCTCAGCCTGCTGGTACTACAGGCGCATGCCGTGATTCCCAGCTAATTTGTTTTTCTTTTTCATTTTGTTGGGACAGGATCTCACTGTGTTTTCATCTGGTCTTAAACTCCTTGTCTTAAGCAGCCCTCCTGTCTCAGCCTCCCAAAGTTCTGGGGTTATAGGCATGAACCACAGTGTCCAGCCCCATCTTTTATTTTATTTTAATTGCGTTTTTTGTTGTTGTTGAGTTGCAGTTGTTTGTATTTTCTGGATATATCAGATACATGATTTGCAGGTATTTCTTCTGTGATTTGTCCACTCTGTTGATTGCATCCTTTGATGCACAGAAGTTTTAAATTTTGATGTGATCCAGTTTATCTATTTTTATTTTTGTCTCTGAATCATAGAGTTTTGAACACATGGCATGTGTTCCCCTACACGGGTTTTCAGGTTTTGTTGTTGTTTTTTTTTTTTTTTTTTGAGATGGAATGTTGTTCTGTCACCCAGGCTGGACCAAAGTGCTGGGATTATAGGCATGAGCCACTGCACCCAACCTCCTTTTTTTTTTTTTTTTTTTTTTTAAGACAGCGTTTCCGCTCTTGTCGGCTAGGCTGGAGTGCAATGTGCAATTTCGGCTCACTGCAACCTCCGGGTTAAAGTAATTCTCCTGTCTCAGCCTCCCCAGTAGCTGGGATTACAGGCAGTTATGACCATGCCCGACTCATTTTTTGTATTTTTAGTAGAGAAGGGGCTTCACCATGGTGCCCAGGCTGGTCATGAACTCCTGACCTCAGGTGATCCACCTGCCTCAGCCTCCCAAAGTGCTAGGATTATAGGCATGAGCCACTGTGCCCAGGTCAGCCTGATTTTTATGTCTAAACTTAAATAAAAAACTCTGCTCCCACTTTTTTTTTTTCTTTCTATATAGAGAAGAGAACAGACACTCAGTTTTACAAGCCAAAAGAACCCTTTGGAATCTTTATCACCTTTGTTTCAGTCATTGCTTGCTCAAAGAACTGTTTTTGGTGGTTTATACTGCAGCGGCAATAGAGCCATGCCACTCAAGATTTACAGCCAGCCAGCCTTCTTTGCAATTGCCTTCTCTGACTGCTTAGGATTTAAGGATTGATTCTTTCTTTAGGTCTTTATATTCCTTTAGTAAATGCTTTTGCTAATTATTTGAATTTAGTAAACGTAGCATAACTTTTGAAAAAGGGGGGGCTAGGAATCCCCTTAGGCTAGAAGAGTTTGGTTTATTCTGTTAGTCTTGGGTTGATAGCAGTCTTTTTGGTGAGGTCTGTGCTAGAAAGCTAACCTGTACCATTAGAGCTCACTAAGTGCTTTCAGAAGTGTGAGGAGGTGACACTTATAAAGACTGGAACAAGTTTATACCAAAACTAGGACATGGATGTGTCTTCTGCAGTTTGAATGTAAAAGAAAGTCATTTTTGTTTTCTTTCCAAGGCCATGGAAATAGCATCTCAAAGGACCAAGGAAGAAAGGTCTAGCCAAGATCATGTGGATGAAGAGGTAGGATCTGTTATCATTTTACAGCCTTTGGAAACACTTGTGTTTTGAAGTCTTCTTCTTTTTTTTTTTAATGTTGCTAGAGCATAAACTTGATTTAAACAGATAAGCAGTTTTTTCAAATGATGGTAATATTTCCTTGAGATATATCATGGTAAATGATTTAAGTGAGCCAAGTTGAATAGTTTACATTTCACTGTATTGGTCCACTCAGCAACTTGTTAGCCTGTTGTCCTAGATGGAGAAAATTTTTAAAGAGCCTGTTAGGATATAGGAGTCAAGAAGGAAAAGCCTGTTTTTAGTTTGCAAATGTGAGTTTTTAAATGACTTCCATATTGATTCTAGAAATGTTGTAGATTTTAAATATTATGCTTTGATAAAAATGAGTCAGGGTGTTTTTTTGTGAAGGAGCCATAGTAGGCTTTGTAAAAAAAAATCTCACAGCTCTCAGTGGTTGACTGTGAGGTGCCCTGTGTTTGTTGGCAGCTCTCCAGCTTTGTCACTGTAGCAGCTGGGTATGTTTTGTAAGGCATAACCAGGCAGTGCTTGCCAACTGTAATTCTACCCCTTTTCCTCCTGCTCAGAAAAGGTTTTTGGAACACAGATGAAGGAGAAGTGTTACTCTGAGGATAGCCTTGAGTCAGCTCTAATGTTTTTTTTACCCCTTCCTTAAAATAAGTCATATGCAAAATTTAGTGTTCTATCGTTAGTAGCATTACTTTTGGGACACCACAGCACAGATGGGACACCAGTGTGTGCAGACAGCATGGCCCAGCATCAGTGTTGGGGATGAATGAATATATGGAGTCCCCTGTAACCTGATGGATGAGTATGCTGTGTGAATGTGAGAAGTATATGAATAATAGTTTTGATTTTGCTTTTCCTCTCTGTTAGGTGTTTAAGCGAGCATATATTCCTAGAACCTTGAATGAAGTAAAAAATTATGAGAGGGATATGGACATAATTATGAAATTGAAGGAAGAGGACATGGCCATGAATGCCCAACAAGACAATGTAAGTAGCGTGGTTTGTATATAGCAAGCAGCTCTTCCAAAGTAGTAGGGGACTGTCCCAAACCTATTTGGGCCTTTTAAGTTCCCCTAATCGTGAATATTGGCTCTGAACTAGTGAGATGACTAGCTCCATCTGTGTTAACTCTCGTGCACATTGAATGTAAAGGGAATTCATTGGAATTTATGAGAGGAGGTAACACATTTGAATGAGTCCAACAAGCTATAATTATAGAAACAGGATGATTCAGATAGAAGTCTAGGCTATTAACGGTTATTATATTAGGTTCATTTACATATATTTCTTTAATGTACATCATTCAGGAAAAATTTCTTTTTGGTAATGGGCCAGATAGTAAATATTTTAGGCTTTACAAGCCAAGAAACAAAATTGAGGTGATTACGTAGGTCCTCATGTAACAAAAGAAAAAACCCTCAATTTTTATTTGTGAAATTAGAAATACTTTAATAATAACTGAATACAGTTTTGTGTAACACAAGCATACCAGAGAAGAATGGAATTATTTGATGGGAGGCAGATAATATTTTGCTTAATTGGGTCTCAAAGTTTGTGTTTGCTATCTTCAAATTGGTTGCAAATGTTTATCTGTAAAAACTACCAGGTAGTCCGGGTGCAGTGGCTCATCCCTGTAATCCCAATACTTTGAGAGGCCAAAGTGGGTGGATCACTTGAGGTCAGGAGTTTGAGAGCAACCTGGCCAACATGGTGAAACCCCATTTCTACTAAAAATACAAAAATCAGCCAACTGCCAGGTGGCTGGTTGGATTTGGCCAGTACATCTGGTAGACAGAAATAGTGTCCGTGTTATAAACTTCCTGTGTTACAGTGAGATTAATTTTAGATGCCTTTTTATAATCATAGGAGATATTAATTAGCCCACATTGTTCTTAGTAGTGCGATATGCATATTTCACTGTCTAGTTTTATGTTGATCGTTATTTTTTTTTTCCTTTTGGTTTCAAGATTCTATACCAAACTGTCACAGGACTGAAGAAAGATTTATCAGGAGTTCAGAAGGTATGAAGAACATGTGTTACTGTTTGTTTATGTGAAAACACTTTTAAAGAATATAAAACTGTAGTTGTATTATTTATTTTTTATTTAATATCATTAGAACTACATTAATGCTAGTGTTACAGCTCTTTTAGAATTTGTCTAGCAGGCTTTCCGGTTTTTGCGGAAAGCCTCTTAGGAAAAAAAAAAAACTACATTAACCCTATTTTATATTGTTCAAATTTTATAATTGCTTTCAAGGTCCATGGGCAACTTCCGAAATACCCTTTTTGTGTTCTTTCTAAACACAAATTGATTTATTTTTCATTCTGTCTCTGAATTGTTCTGTTATTGCAGGTGAGGTATTTATCTTTTCGTATCCTAGTCGTCATTTGTGGGATTATTAATGATAGGCATTGTGCTTCTTGATGGTTTTTACAACCAGCTTAGGAAAACAGTATAGAATGTGGTCTCCTACCAGGATATTACTTGTTAAAAAACAGTCTCAGGAGTTCAGCAGTCCTGCTGTGCTGGATTCCTGCAATGTTCTTTTTTCTTTAAACAATCTTGTTTTGTTTTACATTTTAGAAGGGTAGGGATTAAGTAATTCTAACGTAGGCAGTCATAAAAGCAATCTTTATCTTTTAAAAATCTTCCTAATTGAAGACTCTAATAAAGGATCACAGTTTGCTTTCTTAAAATCAAACTCTGATTTGAATTTAATTCAAACTGTGGAATGAATTTAATTAGGGGAATTCTGGTATTTCGTATTTCTGAGTTATAACAACAGGCGTCATAAGGAAGCTATACTTTGGATTCCAGAGCATGAAGATTGTATTGCAGCGAGCTGGAAAATCTTGTGTACAGTTGACTTCTCAAGATACGTTTTTTTTCCTTATAAAAAGGAAATCCTCACTCTTTTAAAAACTACTAGGAAGCACTGTATTAGACAACTGCTAAATTTCAGGAAGTAATGAAAATTTCTCATCTTTGAATATTGTTTTCCCTCTCAATTGGATTAGTTTATTGCTAGAAATGTGGTTCACAGGAAAACAGCTGTGAAATTATCTGTATAAATCTTTATTTTTTACCTCTATGTGTATTTCACCTCTTTCCTAATCCCAGCTAAATGCTCCCGATTAGCTGAAAGCAGCAGGACAGCTGTGTCACTGGTCTAGGTCCCCCAGTCAAGCCCTGGTCCCTTCACTTGGGTATGTTCTTGAGCCTCACTTGTAACGGCTACTTTAATGTTTCCCTCCTGATGTTCATTCTCAGTACAGGATGTTAGTTTTAACATATATTTGTGAGCCGAAAATCTGAATTCTGGCATTAACACATTTAACAACAACATATAACTAATTGGTTTAGAATAACACAGTCCTTTAATAATTTCAAGGTCCCTGCACTCCTAGAAAATCAGGTGGAGGAAAAGACTTGTTCTGATTCAGAAGATATTGGAAGCTCTGAGTGCTCTGACACAAACTCTGAAGAGCAGGGAGATTATGCCTGCCCTAAGAAACACACCACTGACCCCGACATTGATAAAAGGTAAGCAATGAAGTACATTCCCCTTTTCTTTTTTTTTTTGAGACGGAGTCTTGCTCTGTCATCCAGGCTGGCGTGCAGTGGCGCGATCTCGGCTCACTGCAACCTCGGCCCACTGCAACAGGAGAAGCGATTCTCCTGCCTCAGCCTCCGGAGTAGCTGGGACTATAGGTGCGCACCTCTATGCCCAGCTAATTTTTGTATTTTTAGTAGAAATGAGGATTTCACCATGTTGGCAGGATGATCTCGATCTCTTGACCTCGTGATCTGCCTGCCTCGGCCTCCCAAAGTGCTAGGATTACAGGTGTGAACCCCCATGCCCAGCCTTCCGTTTTCTTTAGTGTGGGAGCACAGCCACTCTCACGTTTCTTTGCTCAAGGATCTAGCTGGATCATGATGGCTGAAAACGTTATTGATAAGTACCTCTAATTACAGTTTTAATACCTAAGTGTGAACTTGTCTTTTAGTGATAACATTATCTAGAGATTGGGCTGCTCATTGGAGCACCTTGGTCATTGCCTAGAGAGAGCACACACTAAATTCAATACGTTTCACATGAAGCCCAAGTGATGTTAGAGCTGACCCAGGGTAAATACTGAAGGGCCATTTCAGGGAGATTTATAGCCCAGCTTGATGTTTCTGGAATCTGAAAGACTATATAATAGTCCCCCCACCCATGCTTTCACTTTCTGCTGTTTCAGTTCCCTGCAGTCAGCCATGGTTTGCAAATATTAAATGGATGGAAAATTCCAGAAGTAAACAATTTATAGGTTTTAAATTTCGCACTGTCCTAAATAGTGTGATGAAGTTCATGCTGTCCTCCTCTATCCTGCCTGGGATGTGAATCATCACGTGGTCCAGCGTCTTCACACTGTCAGCCCTCCCTACTCATTAGTCATTTAGTAGTCTTCTTGGCTCTCAGTTCAGCTGCTGTGGTGTTGTGGTGCGTGTGTGCAAGTAACCCTTACTTTGCTTAATAACAGCCATAAATTACAAGAGTAGTGATGTTGGAATTTCAGGTATGCTTAAAAGAAGCCATAAAGTTCTTCCTTTAAGTGAAAAGGTGACCATTCTTAACAAGGAACTCACGCCTGTAATCCTAGACTTTGGGAGGCCAAGGAGGGACGATCACTCGAGACCAGTCGGAGCAACAAAGTGATACCCATCACTATGAAAACATTGGTGATGAACACCTGTAGTCCAGATACTTGGGAGGCTAAGGCAAGAGGATCCCTTGAGCCCAGAAGTTTCAGGTTATAGTGAACTGATCATGCCATTGCCAGCCTGGGTGACAGAGTGAGATTCTGTCTCAAATAAATAAGGAAAGGAAAAGAATCATATGCTGAAGTTGCCGAGATCTATGGTGAGAGTCTTTATCCGTGAAATTGTGAAGAAGGAAAAAGATGTTTGTGCTGGTTTTGCTCATCCCAAAGTACAAAAGTAAGGTCATAGTATGTGATAAATGCTTAGTTAAGATGGAAAAGGCATTAAATTTGTGAGTGAAACATGTAAACAAAAACATCTTCCAGCATTTGATGGCACCATGTTGCACCACAAAGCATTGAGCCTATATGAAGGTTTCAAAGGTTTCAGCAAGAGTTCCCCTGAAATGAATGACACCAGGCCATTTACTGAAATAGCTACACAGATTCAGGAATAGATTTAGACTAAAAAATTGAAAAACTACTGGAGAGGCTGCATCTGCCAATGCATAAGCTACTGTCACATGAGTATGATACTATGGGATATTTTGAGAGAGAGAAACCACACTCAAATAACTTTTATTATATTGTTGTATTTTATTATTAGTTGTTATCTCTTACTGTGCCTAATTGATAAGTTAAACCTCATCATAGTTGTGTATGTATAGGAAGAAACATAGTATATACAGGATTTGGCACTGTCCGTGGTTTTAAGCATCCACTGGGGGTCTTGGAACATATCCCCCATGGATAAGAAGGGACTTTTGTATTTCTTTAATCCCTAGCCATAGACGTAAGAGACACTGCTAACTGAATGCTGTGTAACTATTATTCTTCCATCTTAGCCTAATCCTTTAAATCTTATGCAATGTGGGTCCCAAGACTCCTGAGAAACATACTCAGCTGCTAGCATATTTTCTCTTATGTCTATTAGAAACAAATATTTTGTCTCTTTCCAATGTTTATTTCTGTTGGAATATGGAACTTGTAAAGAAAAGTATTTGCAAACGTTGAATCACATTCTTAGGGATATTTCTGTTTGGCTGTCGTCAAATTTCTATTAAGGAAGTTCAAAGCCAGTTATGGTGGCTCATGCCTGTCGTCTCAGCTACTAGGGAGGTTGAGGCAAGAGGATTGCTTGAGCCCAGGAGCTTGAGGCTGCAGTGCACAATGATCACACCACTGTCCTCCAGCCTGGGTGACAGAGTGAGTCCTTGTCTCTAAAAAGAAAAGCTCAAAGACAGTTTTCCCCCCCAAGTTCCTCTACCAACCCACAATCATTTTCTTTTCTTTTTTACATTACATTCACTTTTATTCTTCATATATATTTTATTTAGTTATAAGAATAATCCAGGTGGGCCCAGTGGCTCATGCCTGTAATCCCAGCATTTTGGGAGATTGAGGTGGGCGGATCACTTGAGCCCAGGAGTTCAAGACCAGCCTGAGCAATCTGGCGAAGCCCCATCTCTACCAAAAAAAACCTAGCTAGTTGTCGTGGTGCAAACTTGTTTTCCCAGCTACTCAGGAGGCTGAGATGGGAGGATTGCTGGAGCCCAGGAGGTAGAGGCTGAAGTGAACCATGGTCACGCCACTGCACTCCAGCCTGGGTGACAGAGCAAGACCCTGTCTAAGAAAAAAAAAAAAAAAGCATATTCCAAATGAATGACGTTTGTTTTTGTTTGTTTGTTTTTTACAGGAAAGAAAAAAGATGGTCAAGGAAGCCCAGAGAGAGAAAAGAAAAAACAAAATTCCTAAACATGTGAAAAAAAGAAAGGAGAAGACAGCCAAGATGAAAAAAGGCAAATAGAATGAGAACTGTATTATGTACAGTCATTTTCATCAGTTACTTTTCTCGCCTGAACCCTAAGCTGCCATCTGGAAGATGGCTTATTGATTTTTAACCAAATTGTCTTCACGGCACTGTCTGTGAAGACTGATTCAAATGTTTTCATGTAATTATGTAAAAAGCTCTAAGCTTTAGAGTCTAGATCCAGTCACTGACTCTGTCTGGTGTTGACAGAGGATTTATTTAAGCTATTATTTTAATGAAGAACTTTGTACATTTTTATTTTTATATATTTTCTCCTACAAATATGTTTTTGGAAGCGTGATCAATATTTAAATGTAGTCAACATCTGTAACTCTTACATTTTCCAGAGGCATTCATGGGAAAATTGGTTTTGCTTTCTCTGTATGCACCAGAGACCCATCTGAGGTCATCTGATTAGAAGGCCACGTTTATATAAAGGGAATTTCACTCACAATTCAGCTGGCCGTTGATTTAATCATTCATTGCACCTCTGCCCTTGTGTGTATTGGTGATCATTTGTAATGCTCTTACACCTCGTCTTTAATGTTCTTTTTGGAGGTAGGACTTCTCAGTTCCTAGCTCCAAAATTCAATCATTTGGCATGTTCATTCCTCAAAAATTTGAGAATTTTAGTTGCTGGAGATATAGCAGAAAACAAAATAGGCAAAAATTACTATCTTTGGGTAGTTTACATTTTGATAGGAAGATAAGACCTTAACCAAAATAAGTAAAAAGCAGCATATAAGCAAGTAGTAAATTCTATGGAGAAAAATAATGCCGAGATGAGAAAGCGTCAATAGATGTGGGAGTTTGCAGTTTAAAATCGGGTTCCTGGAAAGACCTTACTGAGGGGCAGTATGTGAGCAAATACTTGAAGAAGGTGAATGGTGTGCATATCAGGAAGGAAGAACATGCCAGGCAAAGCAGCCAGCAGTTGCAAAGCCTTGAGGCAGAAGTGTACATAACATCTTCCAGAAACAGGGCTGGGACATCCTCATCAAGGGAGAAAGTAGTAGATGCAATCAGATAGTGTAAGGTCGTGGGAGGGTTTTGAGCAGGGGAGTGATATGATCTGACTTCTGTTTTAAAAGGATCACCCTGGCCTCTGTGCAGAATTGACCAGGAAGCAAGGCTGGGAGACCAGTGTGTATATTCACTGAAGTAAACCCAAGCAAGAGATGCTGACGGCTTGGTATAGGATGGTAGCAGACATAAGAAGTGGTTGCACTTTCTAAGGGAAGAGACGATATTGCAAGGAGTGAAGGATGACTTCAGGATTTCTGACCTAAGAAGCAACTGAGATGACTGGAGTTGCCACTTACTGTGATGAGAAGGACTGGGTGGGAGCAGGTTTGGGGAGGGTAGGAGGGTGAAGAAAAAAAAGTGTCTATTGCAACGAAGCACAGATGCTAAAAGAAATGACCATTTTTTTTTCTTCACATTGGACATTTGTATAAAGAAATGACCATTTTTTAAAGTGATATACTTTATGTTAGAAGTGACGATTGTAGTCACTGCATTTATAAACAATTTCTGTAAATCAACCCCTAGTTTTCACTTAAACTGAAGCTTGCCCCTGCTTATTTGACAGTGGGTTATTGGGGGAAATCATTTGAGCTCTTTATTATGTGTATTTTGACTGTAAAGTTCAAAATATGAAATATAATTTCAATGAAACACAAAAGTAGTCCCTCTAAAATAGTCTACAGTTAGCACAACAAAAGAAAAGGCAAAAGCAGATATCCTATACACATTTGGGGAGTTTATCTTCAGGATCTTGCAATTCTTGTGCTTGTTTTGGTCTTACTCTGACACAGCATGTTTGCATTAGGAGGTTAAGCTCCTCAGTGCTAGCTTTACTGACTGTCACGTGGTTTCCAAGTTTGGAATCAGTGCCACTCAGCCAGATGTAGCAATAGCAGGATTGTGGGGCAGTTCATTCTCTTAACATTGCTACTGGGAGGAAGTGACTTGTAAAGCATCAAGATTTAGTAATGCAGGAAGATTCTAATCTCAGAAAAGTTGTTTTGATACCCCTCTCGCTGATGTGGCTGTATCCTCATTTGGATTCTGGGTCATAAGGTTGTGGCTGGTTAATAGCCAGCCACTCATAGTATTCTTGCCAACCTTGTCTGAAATTATCGTCGTTATCAGAAGGCTTAGAAGGAGCCTAATATTAGGCAAACAACTAGCAGGGCTGTTTGCTGACTTGGGTAACAGTTGAATTTTGATTGTTTGGCAGGCTTTAGTGTTAATGGATTGTTGGTTGTACAGATTATTACTTTCTATTTGGAAAGGTAAGTTTGGGTCTCTTGGCCCAAAGCTGTGGACATTATTTTGTCAGTTGTAGATATATCTGATTTCATGTTTTGTTGATTTTTCTCATCCATCAAAATAATGTAGATGTTTCTAAAAGTTTTCTATGAGAAATCTGGATAACTTATTTGAAGCACAAAATCACAGCTCTTTCCTATGCTGCTGTCCTTCTCATTCTTCCTTTGATAAAGCTGTTTAGGAATAGAATGTTTCTCAGGCTGAAAGCACCACCATTTGTTTTTTATTTTTTTTGAGACAGTCTTGCTGTGTCACCTGGGCTGAAGCACAGTGGTGTGATCTTGACTCACTGCGACCTTCGCCTCCCAGGTTCAAGTGATTCTTAGCCTCCCGAGTAGCTGGGATTACAGGTGCCTGCCCCCAGACCTGGCTAATTTTTGTATTTTTAGTGGAGATGGGGTTTCACCATGTTGGCCAGGCTGGTCTCGAACTCCTGACCTTAGGTCATCTGCCCACCTTGGCCTCCCAAAGTGCTGGGATTACAGGCATGAGCCATCACACCTGGCCAGCACCACCATTTGACTGTGGTCTTTTAGTGAAGAAATAGGAACGGTGGCAGCTCTTGCCCAGGTCCGTCTGGTAGTGTATGAATCCATGGTTTTTGGCTAAAATCAATTTTTCTTCAGCTTTATCTCTAACTTGATGAAGACAGACCCAAGATGTTGAAAAATACTGTAGCTTGGTACTAAGAATTGTTTGAGATCTTTCCTTTTCTTTCTTTCTTTTTTTTTTTTTTTTTTTTTTTGAGACAGAGTCTCACTCTGTAGCCAGGCTGGAGTGCAGTTGTGCAATCTCAGCTCACTGCAACCTCCACCTCCCGCGTTCAAGTGATTCTTTTGCCTCAGCCTCCCGAGTAGCTGGGACTACAGGTGTGCGGCACCATGCCCAGTTAATTTTTGTATTTTTAGTGAAAATGGGGTTTCACCATGTTGGCCAGGATGTCTTGATCTCTTGACCTCATGATCTGCCCACCTCTCCCTCCCAAAGTGCTGGGATTACAGGCATGAGCCACTGCGCCTGGCCAGATCTTTCCTTTTCATGAGTATTCTGTTTAATTCTGTCCAGGCAGCTTGTTTCTTGGCTGTGGGCCCATCCTGTTTTGTGACTGTGATTTTATTAACCTTTTGGCTCAGAAAATGAGGAGATTAAATAAAAGTTCCTCCAGATGCAGGTAAAAATGGAATTTAAAGGCATCTCTAATGTCAGGCTCTGAATGATATCTCTAAAAAATCCTTTTCCTTTTCAAAAGCTTGATAAGCTCTCTAATTTCTAGTGGTCTGTACATACATATAATAAATAAAGACCTTGAATGTTCACAGCTTTACTCTGATTTCTGAGGTTTACTTTTTTGATGGAAAAGCTAAAAGGATCGGCAGCGTGAGCGAATTCTCCTCAAATACAGTTTCCCATGAAGATTTCAAGCACAGGGATCAAAACCAAGAACTCTCTACATTCTGTCTCCTAAATGAGATTAGGATATCACATTCCCTGCATTTTGTTTGGAGTTTTTAACTTTCATATTCTTTGGGTTTGTGTTGCCTTGGACGTGAATGTTTTTTTAAGTGTTTCTCAGGAAATCATAATATTGGTATGAAATCATTAAAGCCAGTTTTGTAAGGAAAGAATTACTACTATCTTGCATCTGTGCCTTCCAGAGATCTTAGTCCCAGTTGATGGTGTTGTAGAAGCCTCTGAATTTGGAGACTATAGACTGCATTTGTGGAATTCTTGACTTTGGTTTTCAGTTTTCCTTCATTTTCTGTGTCTCTGCAGGTCCTGCCTTCGTTGCTGGCTGGTCATGATCATGAGGAGGCGGCCCTTACAGCTAGAGTAGCCTCACTGCCACAAAATCCTTTTGCTTTCTTTCTTTTTTTTTTTTTCCAGAATGTTAAGAGTTTCTTCTGGCATAGCAGAGCCATCTCCAGATCTCAGAGACTGGTTTCTATTGCCTTTTATTGGTGCTATGTATGGGTTTGTTTAAAGGCTGATCAACATTTGTCATCTTTGGGTGAACTTTTAGCCATTACAAATTCCGTACAGTATATATCTGTCATAGGTCATATAACTTGGCAGTGAAAAAGTAGTGGGAGGTCCTTTTGGGGCCAAAACATTCTTGGAGTCAGGATGCTAGAATGCTAAGCTGGAGAGGCTGCGGTGAGAGAATGGGGTGTTGGCAGTTGTAATATGGAGGTTACCCTTGCCGGAGGTGTCTAGGGTACAGCCATGGGCGTGAGTGGCTGCAGTAGTGTAGCAAATAAAAGCACTGAAGGCTAGAAGGGTAAAGACTGAGGCAGAGTTGTGGAGAGTCACTTGAATTCTGATGGGCATGTTGGAGAGTGTCGGAGAGGCCGGGCGTGGTGGCTCATGCCTGTAATCCCAGCACTTTGGGAGGCCGAGGTGGGGGATCACCTCAGATTGGGAGTTCAAGACCAGCCTGACCAACATGGAGAAACCCTGTCTCTACTAAAAACACAAAATTAGCTGGGTGTACTGGCGCATGCCTGTAATCCCAGCTACCTGGGAGGCTGAGGCAGGAGAATCGCTTGAACCTGGGAGGCGGAGGTTGCAGTGAGCCAAGATTGTGCCGTTGCACTCCAACCTGGGCAACAAGAGAGAAACTCCATCTCAAAAAAAAAAAAAAAAAAGGAGACTGTCAGAGACAAGCTTAAAATATTCAGTGAGAGGTAGTGTGCTTCAGGAGGGGGCATCACCCATGCCCACAATGGAGGGGAAGTGAGTGGCGTCTGATGACACAGGGTGGAAGAGGGCAGCAGGGAAGAGGTGCCCAAGAGGAGAGCCAGAGTGTAGATGCAGTGAGGAGAAGGGAACCCTCAAGAGAAGTTGGGGATAAAGGTTTGTTTTTTGATGGTACATGGCCATGATTTTCAAAGGGCACTGTGGGAGTGTTTCAGGAATCAGAAAGGTGAGAAGAGAGGTTTATTTATTTGTTTATTTTTTGAGACGGTGTCTTGCTCTGTTGCCAGGCTGGAGTGCAGTGGCGCAACCTTGGCTCACTGCAACCTCTGCCTCCCGGGTTCAAGCAGTTCTCCTGTCTCAGCCTCCCGAGTAGCTGGGACTACAGGTGACTGTCACCAGGCCCAGCTAATATTTATATTTTAGTAGAGATGGTTGTTTCACCATGTTGGTCAGGATGGTCTCGATCTCCTGACCTCATGATCTCCCTCCTCGGCCTCCCAAAGTGCTGGGATTACAGGCTTGAGCCACTGTGCCCTGCCGAGAGGTGCAGCACACATTGTGGGGTTGGGTGCATCAGGGTCTCAGACCCTGACACCATTAAGAAGGCAAATGCTGTAACCACTGTGGAAGTAACAGTAGTACCTCCCTCATAGGTTATTGTGAAGGATGCTGAGGAGAGCTGGTGGGGAACTTTGCAATGGATGGATCAGGCTGATAGTACCTGAACTCTTTGCTTGGTCATTAAAAGTGGAGCAGCCAGCCCCTTAGGTGCTCCTGTTGTGATATAAAAGAAAGTACATTGAGCCATCTGTAAAATATTTCACCTGCCCCAAAAAACATTGAACCTGAACTATGTGGCCACTAGATGTAACCAGCAGTTTACAGGAAATACAGGACACAGGAACAGGGTAAATGATCCTATGAGGACACAACCTAATCTGGAATAAGGAGAGTATAAGAAAAAAAGTGGGGAGCCGCAGTGGCTCAGGCCAGTTGTCCTGGTGCTTGAGGAGGTGAGGCTATGCATTTGAGGCCAGCCTGGGCAACATAAGAACCTGACATTCATTAAAAAAAAAAAAAAAAAAAAGAAAGAAAGAAAAAAAATGGAGTGGGGAACCATTATAGAAAGCACAAGAGGTCTCAGACCACATATCCCAATGCTGTGGACTACATTTGGATCCTGATGAGATCAAGCCAATTGTAAAAAATTGGGGTGGTTTTTTAAAAATAAGGAAAGTTAAAAATGGAATATGTATCAGATGGTAGTAAGGAATTGTTCATTTTATTGGATACAATAGTGATATTGTGGTTACATTTTTTTTCTTGTCCTCCTGATGAACTATAAAGAGCACACAAGTAGAGACCATATCTGCCTTCAGCATCTGACATATTGTCTTGCACATAACAGGTGCTGTCCGCTTCCTTAAGGCCCCACATGCCTCGTCAGCTCATTTGCATTATTTTTCTATAGCTCGTCTAACAAGCTAACTCACATGTTGAATTCACTTATTCATACCATGTCTCTTTCCTCACCTTCCACCTCTGCCTACAATGTGAGCTCCACAAGGCGGGGATTTCTGTCTTTGTTCAGTTTTATATCCCTGCTCCTAGAATGGTGCCTGAAACATAATCATTGCCCAATAAATACTTAACTGAATAATATGTTGTGTTTCCTCAACAAAGATGAGGCTATTTGATCCATGGATCACACCCCTCATGTTCATAAAAATGAAAATAAGGAGTCGATGTGGGTTGATCTGCACCCTGTAGTCACATCTGCCCTGTGACCAGTGGCCACGTTTTCTGATGGCAGCCGGAGTCAGGTCTGTGGGCTCAAGTGCTATGCCCTTCAGCAGAGCCTGTTTTGTCATCAACCCCTGGTGTAGACGGCACTCAAGTCAATGGAACTGATTAGACTAAGATTAAAATAGACTAAGATAATTGAGGAATATTGCTATTTTAATCTTGACCATGTGAGACCATTTGACTATCATGAAAAAGTGCTCAGCGAAAAAAAGATTACCTAATGAGTTAATCCTAAATCACCACAGTATGTAAGAATGTGGGGCCAGGTGCAGTGGCTCACTCCTATAATCCCAGCACTTTGGGAGGCCAAGGTGGGCAGATTACCTGAGGTAAGGAGTTCAAGACCAGCCTGGCCAACATGGTAAAACTCTGTCTCTACAAAAATACGAAAATTAGCGGAGCATGATGGTGGGTGCCTGTATTCCCAGCCACTCAGGAGGCTGAGGAGGGAGAATTGCTTGAACCAAGAGGCAAAGGTTGCAGTGAGCCGAGATCGTGCCATTGCACTCCAGCTTGGGCAACAGGGTGAGACTCCATCTCAAAAAAAAAAAAGAAAAGAAAATGGGAAAATGGGAGGCTTTTTGAAATGAAGACACTTCACCATCTCTTCCCAAATGTTATAGGCTAAAAAATTTAAAGAGTTATTGATTCCAAGAGATGGTCCTGAGTTTAAATAAGACCTCTGCCTACTTGACAGCCTGACAAATTCCCACAGTGACACTACCATGATCCTTTCCTCCAACATGGCATGAAATAGGGCCCCAGCCTCAGGGGACTGGTGTGATTATTAGTGGGTACTTGGTGTTGCCCAATCTAATTTTTCCTTAAATGGTACCAATATGACAGCAATGTTGGGAGGTTTTCTCCTGCTGCCTCTGCATGTAAACATTGTCAAACTTGTTCAAGGGAAATGGGGTTGCTGACTTTAGCCCAAGATTTCTCTCTTGGCTGTTGCTGGTAACCTGCTATGGAACTGGGCAAGCCTCTTTCCTTTTGGGGGAAATTCCTCATCTGTGAATTGAGGGAATTAGACTCTCTAGTCCAACTTGGTCTAGATGGTCATAACATTTCTTCTTTAACAGAAATGATTTGGAATGGCCAGGTTGGAATTACATCTCCTGAAAGGGCTTGTTCATTAAAAATAAAATAAATGGCCAAGTGTGGTGGCTCATGCCTGTAATCCCAGCACTTTGGGAGGCTGAGGCGGGTGGATCACCTGAGGTCTGGAGTTCGAGACCAGCCCAGCCAACACAGTGAAACCCCATCTCTACTAAAAATACAAAAAATTAACTGGGTGTAGTGGTGGGTGACTGTAATCCCAGCTACTAGAGAGGCTGAGGCAGGAGAATCACTTGAACCCAGGAGGCAGAGATTGCGGTGAGCCGACATTGTGCCCTTGCACTCCAGCCTGAGCAACAAGAGCGAAACTCTGTCTCAAATAAAACAAATAAAAAATAAATAAAATGGTTGAAAGTGTTGATGATGACACAGGTCAAGTTTGCTTTTTCTATGAATCATAATCTCATAAGGCAACTTTTACTCTGTGCTGTTTTAATTTTGTGACAGGAATTGTTCTTTGGCCTTGCAATATTGTTTGCTCCTCTAGAGGGAGGTGTGCTCTTGGGTTCCGATTATTTGTGTGTACTCAAGCAAGCGGAGAAGAGGCTGCTGAGGGCCAGAACTGCAGACTGCGTGGGAACAGCAGGCATTCCCCTCAAAGAAGGATTACATCAACAGACGCTGTTTAGTGGTGCATGTTTGGTGGCTGATTTAAAAAATTAATCCTCATTAAAGAACTCCCAAGGAACTAACTCCTCAGTAACATTTTCAGAAGTTGTAGTTCCTCCAATCAGGAGTTGGTTTACTTTAAAAGAAGCTGAAAGTGGTGGCTCACATCTGTGATCCTAGCACTTTGGGAAGCCAAGGCAGGCGGACCACCTGAGGTCAGGAGTTCGAGACCAGCCTGACTAACATAGTGAAACTCCGTCTCTTCTAAAAATACAAAATTAGCAGGGTGGGTGTGTGTGTGGCACATGCCTGTGATCCCAGCTACCTGGGAGGCTGAGGCAGAAAAATCACTTGAACCTGAGAGGCGGAGGTTGCAGTGAGCTGAGAGCATGCCACGGCATTCCAGCCTAAGCAACAAGAGCAAAGCTCTGTCTCAATAATAATAATAATAAATAAAATAATACACATGCTTTAATAAAAGAATAACAATAACAAAAATAGACATCTAAAGGGCCTGAGCCTGATAGTGTGCATGCTGTGAACTTGCTGAGGCTCACGTCATCTTTCTGGACCTCAGCTTCCTTATCTGTAAAATGAAGATGTTGAACAGCGAAAGCCTCTGACAGGTCTAGATCTGCACTCTTCAGTAGGGAGCCAGGAGCCACATGTGATGACTGACCATTTGCATGTGGCCAGTTTGGACTGTAAGTGTAAAATACATACTGGGTTTTGAAGATAGATAGTATGAAAGAAACAATATTGGGTACATGTTGAAATGGTACTATTTTGCATATATTGGGTCAAATATATGCAATAAATATTTACATTAATTTCACCTATTTACTACCTTTTTGTGGGATGGAAAACTTAAATTCCATTAGTGGATAAGTGATATATAGGGTAAAACAACATACAAAGGAAGGAACTTTCCCCCAGAATCTGCCTACTTGACAGCCTGACAAATTCCCACAGTGACATTGCCATGATCCTTTGTAAGGAGTTAATCCTAAATCAGTATGTAAGAAAACTTACATAAAATACTTTTTTTGACTGGATGCTGTGGTTCACACCTGTAATCCCAACACTTTGGGAGATGGGGAATCTCTTGAGACCGAGAGTTCAAGACGAGCCTGGGTAACAGAGACACCACCTCTACCAAAATGTACAAATTAGCTGGATGTGGTAGTGAATGCCTATAGTCCCAGCTACTTGCGAGGCTGAGGTGGGAGGATCGTTTGAGCCCAGGAGGTTGAGGCTTCAGTGAGCGGTGATCGTGCCACTGCACTGGGTGTTAGAGTGAGACCCTGTCTCACACACACAAAGATTCTTTAAAATTTCATATTCAGGAAGAAAAAAAAAACCAAAAAAACAAAAAAAAAGTCATATTAAGGAATATTAATCCTGAAGAACAAAACAACAAAAAGTGAAAACTGCCACTCCAATTGGTTTAAATACAGATGCTATACAGAGCATGAGGGAAAATGAAACTGCTTAAGAATAAATAAAAGGAGACATAAAATACCTGTTCTTTTTCCCCAACAGTATCTTGTTAGCTTATTAGTTTGTTCCTCAAACTTCTCTGCCAAAGATGGAAGAACATCACCAGAGCTGTTTCCACCCCCGCTTCCAGGCAAGGCATTTCTTTCAAACCTCTTGTTTCAGCTTAAAAAAAAAGTCCATGTGAATTTTTCATTCCACTTCATACTAAATTCCTGTTAAATTGTTTTAATTATTTTTAACATTGATACATATTAGATGTATATATGTTTTGCATACATGTGATAATTTGATACATTCATATAGTCAAATCAAGGCAATTGGGATATTTATCACCTTAAATCTTTATCTTAGGACAGGTACAGTGGCTCACGCCTGTAATCCCAGCACTTTGGGAGGCCGAGGCGTGCGGATCACTTGAGGTCAGGAGTTCGAGACCAGCCGAGCCAACATGGTGAAAACCCATCTTTACTAAAAATACAAAAAGAAAAAAATAATTGGCCGGGCATAGTGGCGCACACCTGTAATCCCAGCTACCCGGGAGGCTGAGACACAAGAATTACTTGAACCCAGGAAGCGGAGGTTGCAGTGAGCCTAGATTGTGCCACTGTACTCTAGCCTGGGGGACAGAGCGAGACTCTGTCTCAAAAAAAAAAAGTATATTTTCTTTACCTTAGGAACATGTGAATTATTCTCTTCTTGTTACTGGATGGAAAGTCTTGACTGTTGTAAAAAAATAAAGAAAATAAAGAAAAAAATTATTCTCTTCCAGCTAATTTTGGAATGTACAATCAATTAACATTAACCATAGTCGCCCTACTGATCTATCAACACCAGATCTATGAACACATCTTATTTCTTCTATCCGCTTAAACCAAAATTCATGTGAATGTTTTACTCCATAATACATTTCTGTTAAGTTGTTTATGAAATTTTAAACTCCCATCAAGTAATGATGCTCCAGAAAGTCATTCCCACCTTTAGCCTGTGCTTTTCTTGTGGCATATCAGGATGATCATACCTGTATTTCACCGTTTGTCGCTTGTAAGAAGAGTACGGCAAGATTTTTGTCAATAGGAGGTTAATGGTATCCATTATATTGCAGTTAGGATTAAATGAGATATGCAGCCATGTCATTTAGCGCACAATACATGTTAATAAAAATAAGTACTGGTTATTTTTCTCATTTGGTTCCTAATAGGTTTCATATAAAATGAAGGATAAGGGCTACAGCATTTTTTCTTAGACTTGGAAAATGTTGAATGTACTAGAGAAGCATACTTTAAGGTATCATATTGCATGGAGACTACTATAGGATGTATAGGTACCCATTCACTTAGTTTTTTGTTTGTTTCTGTTTTTGAGACAGATTTTTTCTTTTTACTTTCTTTTTAGAAAGAAGAAAGTAAAGAAAAAAGAGAGAAAGAGAGAAAGAAAAAAAGAGAATAAAAGAAAGGGAAAAAGAAGAAAAAAAAAGAGGGAGAGAGAATGGGAATCTTGCTCTATTGCCCAGGCTAGAATGCAGTCTAAAAATGGGTATTGAAAAGCTCTTTTATACTAATAATTGTGTTATACAACGGAGACAGGAAGGAATAAGGGAGGAAAAAAACAAACAGCCAACCAATATTTCATTTAAGCCTATGAAATGCTATGCAATTGCTGGGGAGTGATTTACTCCCAACCATGTGGTCACTTTTAGAATAGATGTGATGCGTTACTGAAGAAAATGTATGTTTTGTGGGTTTGGAGTAGAGAGTTCTGTAAATGTTTGTTAAGTTTACTTGTTCGAGGTCTAAGTTCAAGTCCCGGGTATCCTTGTTAACCTTCTGTCTCATTGACCTGTCAAATATTAACAATGTAGTGTTAAAGTCTCCCACTATTATTGTGTGGGAGTCCAAGTCTCTTTGTAAGTCACCAAGAAGTTGCCCTATGTATCTGGGTGCTCCTATATTGGGTGCACATAGACTTAGGATCATTAGCTCTTCCCATTACATTGATCCCTCTACCATTATACAATGTCCTTCTTATCTCTTTTGGTTTCTATTACTTTAAAGTCTATTTTATCAGAGACGAGAATTGCAACTCCTGCTTTTTTTTTTTTCTCTCGATTTGGTTGGCAAATTTTCCTCCATCCCTTTGTTTTGAGTCTCTATATATCCTTGCATGTGAGATGGGTCTGGATGCAGCTTACCGATGGGTTTTTTGGAATGGCTGATACTGGTTTTTCCTTTCTGTATATAGTGCTTCTTTCAGAAGCTCTTGTAAAGCAGGCCTGGTGGTGATGAAATCTCTGAGTACTTGCTTGTTTGTAAAAAGTTTTATTTTTCCTTCACTTATGAAACTTAGTTTGGCTGGATATGAAATTCTGGGTTGAAAGTTCTTTTCTTTAAGGATGTTGAATATTGGCCCCCACTCTCTTCTGGCTTGTAGGGTTTCTGCTGAGAGATCTGCTGTGAGTCTGATAGGCTTCCCCTTGTGGGTAACCTGACCTTTCTCCCTGGATGCCCTTAGTATTTTCTCCTTCATTTCAACCCTGGTGAATCTAATGATTATGTGCCTTGGGGTTGCTCTTTTTGAGGAATATCTTTGTGGTGTTCTCTGTATTACCTGGAGTTGAGTATTGTCCTGCCTTGCTAGGTTGGGAAAGTTTTCCTGGATAATATCCTGAAGAATATTTTCTAGCTTGGATTCATTCTCTTTGTCACATTCAGGTACACCTATCAAACGTAGATTAGGTCTTTTCACATAGTCCCATATTTCTTGGAGACTTTGCTCATTCCTTTTTACCCTTTTTTCTCTAATCTTGTCTTCTTGTTTTATTTCGTTAAGTTGGTCTTCGACCTCTGAAATCCTTTCTTCTGCTTGATCAATTCGACTGTTAAAACTTGTGCATACTTCACGAAGTTCTTGTATTGTGTTTTTCAGCTCCATTAATTCACTTATATTCCTTTCTAAATTGTCCATTCTCATGAACATTTCGTGAAACCTTTTTCAAGGTTCTTAGTTTCCTTGCATTGGGCTAGAACATGTTCTTTTAGCTCACAGAAGTTTCTCATTATCCACCTTCTGAAGCCTGATTCTGTTGATTCCTCACATTCATTCTCAATCAGGCCTTGTTCAATTGGTGATGAGGAACTGCAATCCTCTGTAGGAGGAGAGGCATTCTGATTTCGGGTGTTTTCCTCCTTTTTGCGCTGGTTTGTTCCCGTCTTTGTGGATTTATCCACCTGTCGTCTGTGTAATTGCTGACTTTCAGATTAGGTCTCTGAGTGGACGTTCAGCTTGTTGGTGGTAAAGTTTTTTCTGTTTCTTAGTTTTCCTTTGGCAGACGCCCCTCTCCCACAAAGCTGGACCTTGCCAGGTTCAGCTGCACTTGCTGTAAAACTCTCAATCTTCAGCAGTTCCAATTGCTGTGTTTTTTTTGTTTTTTTTTTTGTGGGTGGCGGGGACCAGCCTTGCCCTGCGGCGACCCACTACACCAGCTGAAACAGCGGTGTTAAGATTCGTGACGCTTTTCTGCCCCGGCAATCTCCCGGTCTTGTTCCCCACTTCAGTCCGCTTTTCAATCAGCTGAATGGGAGACTCTGCCTTCCCGGAGCTCCAAATGCCAACCAAAAGGGCACTCAGTTCCGTATACTCCAGACTGAGAACCGCCGTGCCGGGGCACCTGCAAAACGGCCGCGCCCGCCAAAGAGTCGCGCTGGTGACCCCTGGGGCTCCTCCGCCAGGAATCTCTTGGTCCGTGGGCAATAAAAATTCGTCTGAAAATGTGGCATCCACTCACTCTCTGCGCTTTCAGTGGGAGCTACAATCCTGAGCTGCTGCTAATCGGCCATCTTGGATCTCTCTCCGGAGACAGATTTTTGCTCTTGTCTTCCAGACTGGAGTGCAGTGGTGCAATCTCGGTGCATATATATATATGTTTTGTATTTTTAGTAGAGATGGGATTTCTCCATGTTGGCCAGGCTAGTCTCGAACTCCTGACCTCAGGTGATCCACCCGCCTTGGCCTCCCAAAGTGCTGGGATTACAGGTGTGAGCCACTGCACCCAGACTACAGTTTTGTTAATATTGATGCAAATGTTAGTAGGCCATCATGTGCTATAATTGAAAAGTCCCAGATTTGAGTTAAGAGAACCTGAATTCTAGCCCAGGATCTGCTACGCCTTTTTAACTTTTTAAAAATAATGTACACCATCCTCACCTCCCACACTGAGGCTGGGAAGATGTCTCAAGGGCAGATGAGCCCTTGACTTCAATGGCAGATCAGTTCACACTACCTTGTAAATGGCTCATAGGGGTAGAGTAAACCGTGATGGGTGGAGGGCAGTGGAAGGGGCATGGTGAGAAGTCCAGAAAAGAGAGAGTGGAGAAATCCAAAAGCCAAACTTACTGACTTTACAGTTTTACCCGGACCAGCCCTGCCCTGACCTAAGCCAGCCAGAGGAGCTGGATGGCTTTCAGGGCATCCTCATTGCAGCAGGAAGCCACGCCCTATTTGAATCGGGGACCCCAGTGTACAGCTTCTGGCCTCAGGTGGAGCTGGGACCAGAGCTCCGGCCCACACCTGGCAGCCTGAATAGGTCTTGCCGGCCTTCCGCAGTTAGGCAAAGGTATGTGCTCACCCAGAGGGCGGGACCCAGGGCGGGGGCTGTGGCACCAGCTGAGCTCCCGACCCCGCTCCACTTGGGACCCCAGATTTCCTCTGGCATGTAAGCCAAGTGGTCATTCGGATTATGGCGGAGAGCCAGGTTGTTGTTTTGGGTGCTTATGTTTGTTTGTTCCGTTTGTTCTCGGTTCGTGGCAGCCTCCTGGAGCATCTGGTTGCCCAGCTTGGTGCAGCGTGGAAAGCCCTGGCCGTGGCTTTGCGGAAAGCCGGCTCCCGTTAGGATTTCTTGGGTAGCGACTGTGCTGAGGTGGTTTCTTAACAAGCACACTTGATGCTTGCTGCCTTCAGTCTGTGGCCCTGGAAGAAAGTGTTTTGACTACAGAATCAGCGGCAGTCCCGAAGCATTCGCTGGATTGCCCTCCTGGCGTCTCTCTGAAATACCCGTGACCTTGGGAGCGGTTCTGAGTCCTGGGGTGGCGGAGTGGGCTTACATGCTCCTGCCTCTGGAGGCAGGGGGTGGCGAACAGTACATTCTCTGGGGACCGCTCTCCAGAGTGAGAGGCAAAGTTTCCAGAGGTGTCACGGAGACAAAAATCCAGCCCTCTGACTAGATGGGCTTACTGCAGACAAGGCAGTTGTGGGGAAAAAACAAAAACAAAACTTCAAATAGGTTAACAATAGGAGAGCATTTTTGCAACAAAGAAAAAACAAGCCCCTGTGAGAAGGCAGGTCCAGAAAAGATCGCTGCATGATTATATTTTGGGTTTGAAATTTCAGCTGCTTCTATCTTCAAGCCAAAGGGAGCCCCACCCCAGCCTCTGCCGGCTGTCCCTGCTCCAAGGGGGGACCTCACCCCTTTTGTGTGGGCTTTGTGCCAGCCGCTGTCAGCATCCCAGCAAGCACAGCAATGGTTTCCCAGAACCGTGTTTCGGAGGGGAAGGATCATTTTCAGCACTCTATGGGGGCTTTGGATCCTGCTAGTGGAGGCTGGGTGCAGGTGGGGCTGCAGGGGCGTGGAGGCAGAGGCTGCACCGCCTGTCCTAGATGGAAAACGAAGTGTCTACAAATGCAGATATGAAAGAAGGCCGCTCAGCGTGTGGGGACAGGGGTGGGTGCTGACGCCATCGGAACCCTGTGGCTTTTAGGAATGTGGATGGCCAGTGTTAAACATGTTCACAGAGTGGAAACTGTGGACGGACCAAGAGGTCAGACCTCACAGCTTGGGTTGCCCCTGGAAGGGCGGGTGAGAATAACGCAGCTCTTGGGTTTGATGACCCCGCCCCCTAACGGCTGCCTCAGCTCATGCCTGGAAGCAGGACAAGGAAGGCCCAGAGGTCCAGGACCCTGGAGGAGCCTCGAGGCACCTCCTGGCCACCGCTCCTTTGGTTGTTCCTCAGTTTAGGGGCAGGACTGTCATCTGATCTGTGCCCTAGATGTGGAAATGGGATCTGCTTGCTGATGGCCTATTAAGGCCTTTCTCTGTCACACACAATTCCAAGAAGAGGAGGGGGAAATTGAAAAGTGGTGGCCTTAACTGTCAGCATCCTGCCCTAGCTCTGAAGTCAACAGTCTGTCCTTGCCCGGGAGTAGCCAGTGCTGCTCTGGGGCTGCTTCCTGCCCCCAACAAGCTGCAGAACTGCAAAGCCTCTCAGCTTCCCATGAGTCTGCTCTGTTTTTTTTTTTTTTTTTTTTTTTTTTTTGAGAAGTCTCATTCTGTCACTCAGGCTTGAGTGCAACAGCACCATCTCAGATCACTGCAACCTCTGCCTCCTGGGTTCAAGTGATTCTCTGCCTAAGCCTCCCGAGTAGCTGAGATTACAGGCGCGTGTCACCACACCTGGCTAATTTTTTGTATTTTTAGTAGAGATGATGGGGTTTCACCACATTGCCCAGGCTGATCTCAAACTTCTGAGCTCAGGTAATCCGCCTGCCTTGGCCTCCGAAAGTGCTAGGATTACAGGCATGAGCCACTGCACCCAACTGCAAAGCCTTTTTTTTTTTTTTTTTTTAAGTAGAAAACATTAACAGCAGAATGAAATGTCATCCAGTTAACCCATTTATGCCAGAGGTTGCAAATTTTTTTTTTGTGAAAAATCAGACCTTGGCTACGATCTTGAGCAGTAGAATGTAAATAACTCCCACAAGCTTAGCATTCCAATAATGGAACACCGGCATAAATGGGCCAATGAACACTTTCCTTCCTTGGGCTCTTTTTATGTAGCTTTTATGCTGCATTTTTTTTTTTTTTGAGACAAAGTCTTACTTGGTCACTCTAGCTGGAGTGCTGTGGTGCAAACATGGCTTACTGCAGCCTCAACTTCCCGAGTACAAGGGATCTTCTCACTTCAGCCCCCTAAGTGGCAGGACTACAGGCACACACCACCACCCTTGGCTAATTTTTTTTTTTTTTGTAGAGATGGGGTTTTGCCATGTTGCCCAGGCTGGTCTCAAACTCCAGAGCTCAAGCGATTTCCCCACCTCAGCCTCCCAAAGTGCTGGGATTACAGGCATGAACCACCGTGCCTGGCCTCATGCTGCATTCATAAAGAGACTTTTACTACACGGAGCCTGACTGGGGGTTGCAACAGAGGTTTGGAAGCTAAGAGTAAATGTTTACGTTAAACATAGACTTACGTGGCTTAGATTCTCTTCCCAAGGTCCATCCTCTGATCAAAATAAAATAAAATAAAAAATACAAAAAATTAGCTGGGCGTGGTGGCATGCGCCTGTAGTCCCAGCTACTCGGGAGGCTGAGGCAGGAGAATTGCTTGAACCTGGGAGGCAAAGGTTGCGGTGAGCCGAGATCACGCCATTGCATTCCAGCCTGGGCAATAGGAGTGAAATTCCATCTCAAAAAAGAAAGAGAAAAACCTAGAATATTCTAATGTAATTGTGGTGTTGAGGGAATGTGTTCTCTTTCTGGGTCCACAAGGGGGCGTAGTTTCTAGGGCAAGAACCTCCCAGTACCATATTTTCTCCTCCTCCCATTCATCTTCATCCGGGAAATTTAACGGTTTATGTTTAAATTTTGTGGCGGGAAGAAATTAAGAGTCAATCACCCCAGCTGAAGTTTAAAGGAACTCCTTTCATTGGCCAGGGAACTTGGGAGGTGGGAATTTCTCCCAGGATAAATTCCCCTGCTTCTTCACCCACACTGGGTTTCCAGCTCTCTAGAATCCCCTCCCACATAGTGGGAGCTCTCTTTTCCCCTCCTGGATTTCCTCTCTGGGGTCCTCTTCCACCCAATGTGGAAGCTGTCTTTCCTCTCCTAAACTCCATCTCTCTCTCTCAATTCCCTTCCACCAAATGTGGAAGCCTGTCTTCCCCCTCCTAACCTCCATCTCTCTCTATTCCCTTCCACTCAGTATGGAAGCTGCTTTCCTCCCCTGGATTCCATCTTTCTGGATTCTCTCACTCAGTGTGAGAGGAGCTTTCCTCCTCTGGTTTTCCCCCTCTGGGAACCCTTCTCATTCAGTGTGAGAGCGGCTTTTCTTTCTCTCACTCAGTGTGAGAGTTAGCTGTTTCTTTCTCTCTCCTCCTTTTTCTCTCTCTACCTAAATAAATCACTTTCTACAAACACTTTTGAGTCTGACATTTACTTTTATGAGCACACTGCACCGTGGTCTCCTCTCTTATTCTTGAGATAGTGATAGACCAAGAACCCGGAGCAATGTCCTCTCAAGGGAACTGAGGGCTCCCCTGAACCCCTAACCCCAACAATGTGCAATCCACCCATAACTAGTATGAAGCCCAAAAGACATACCTATCAAAAATAATAGCTACATCAACCTCTTAAGAGATACATAATATAAAAATATGTGCTGGGTGCAATGACTCACATCTGTAATCCCAGCACTTTTGGAGGCTGAGGCAGGAGGATCACTTGAGCCCAGGAATTTGAGACCAGCCTGGGAAACATAGTGAGACTCTGTCTCTACAAAAAATTAAAAAGTTAGCCAGGCATGGTGGCACATGCCTGTAGTCTCAGCTACTCAGAAGGCTGAAGTGAGAGGATCACTCGAACCCAGGAGTTTGAGGGTGCAATTAGCCTTGATTGTGCCACTGCACTCCAGCCCAAGCAACAGTGGAAGACCTTGTCTCAAACAAAAAACAAAAAACCAGATCAAATTGGCTGGTCATGGGGGCTCACACTGATAATCTCAGCACTTTGGGAGACCAAGTGGGAGGATCACTTGAGGCCAGGAGTTTAAGACCTGCCTGGGCAACATAGTGAGACCCCCCACCTCTACAACACACACACACACACACACACACACACACAAAGATTAAGCTGGCATGGTAGTGTGTGCCTACAGTCTCAGCTACTTGGGAGGCTAAGGCAGGAGGATTGCTTGAGCCCAGGAGTTTGAGGCTGTAGTAAGCCAAGATCATGCTACTGCACTCCAGCCTGAGCAACAGAGCAAGATCCCATCTCAAAAAAAAATGTAAATTGAGACAACTAAAAGTCAAAATGTAAGGGAGGCTCGAGTTACAGAGTAGGCATTTTATTTTTTATTTTCTTCTTCTTTATTTCTATTCTTTGTGATTTAAGTTGTCATCTCTTTAGAATAACTTTTTATATCTGTAAGATTTTTTTGAGAGGCATGCAGGGGGCTCAGGAGTACAGATATTAACAGAGCAGCACAGAAATATTTCAATGTGTTAACAACCAATTTGGCTGGACCAGTGTATATCTGCTGAATATGAGCCCTGAACAAAGCAAACATACCTTACGCACTGGAAGTTTAGAGGTAGTATTATTCTGGTAGTTAGAATAGAGGTAGGTTAATTCAGCAGTGCATTACACGAAATCTAGAAAATTACTTAAAAGAAAATCTGCCAGGTACAGTGGCTCACGCCTGTATTCCCAGCACTTTGGGAGGCTGAGGCAGGCAGATCACAAGGTCAGGAGATCGAGACCAGCCTGGCCAACATGGTGAAACCCCCGTCTCTACTAAAAAATACAAAAAATTAGCTGGGCATGGTGGCATGCGCCTGTAGTCCCAGCTGCTTGGGAGGCTAAGGCAGGAGAACCACTTGAACTCAGGAGGTAGAGGTTGCAGTGAGCCAAGATTGCGCCACTGCACTCCAGCCTGAAGACAGAGCAAGACTCCGTCTCAAAAAAAAAAAAAAAAAGGAAAAGAAAAGAAAATCTAAGAATTATTGGTCTTTATCAAGGACCTGGTTCCTTTTATTGCTCTCTCCTGCCTCCTCAGTGCATCACATTCTTGTGACAATACCCAGAGGTGGAGAAAATGACTCCCTGCTCTTGATTTTTCTTGTTACCAGCCAAATATACGTATATGAGAAGCCTCCTGCAGATATCCATAGGAATTGCATTGCATTCAGTCACTGGCCCAGGCATGTCTGGGATTCATCATGGTTCTCCCCTTGGGACTAGGAATGGGCCACTTCCTCAGAAATACATAGCACCCAGAGAAGGATGCATTCTTGGAAAAACTTGGGGTTCCCTCAAGGGGAGAGAGAAATGGGGTTCGTTAGGCAACCAACAGTGTCTGCCCAGCTAGGTCACATGACGATGGAACCATTGCATAAAAGGCCTTTATTGGCCAGGGGTGGTGGCTCACGCCTGTAATCCCAGCACTTTGGGAAGCCAAGGTGGGTGGAGCACAAGGTCAGGAGTTTGAGACCAGCCTGGCCAGTATGGTGAAACCCTGTCTCTATTAAAAATACAAAAAAATTAGCTGGGCATGGTGGTGGGTGCCTGTAGTCCCAGCTACTCAGGAGGCTGAGGCAGGAGAATCGCTTGAACCTGGGAGGCAGAGGTTGCAGTGAGCTGAGATCACACCACTGTACTTCAGCCTGGGCGAGGGAGCAAGACTCTGTCTCAAAAAAAAAAAAAAAAAAAGCCTTTATTGACAGGTGGAGAAACTTGGACTTAGTTAGTAAAACCATTAGAGTAATCATGGTGTTATTTCTGTTAGTATTCAGTTTCCAGATAAAATTGTTTCTGTGTTTTGGTTAAATGTGCCTTGCCTTTAACTCTTACCTACACCAAAGCACAGAGTGACTTGTTCACTTCAGAAAGGAGAAGTAGTGCTGTGGTTTGAATGTGTCTCTCTAAAGTTTATGTGTTGATCCCCCAATGTGGGAAGTGTTAGAAGGTGCTGGGAGAGAGGTGTTAGTTTCTTTCTCTCTCTCTTCTCTCTCTCACTCTCTCTCATTGTCCTCTATTTGATACTTTCTGCCATGTTATGATGCAGCAAGAAGGCCCTCACAAGACACCAGCACCTTGCTTGATCTTGGACTTCTCAGCCTCCAGAACTAGGAGGAAATAAATTCTGTTCTTTATAAATTAACCAGTCTCAAGTATTTTGTTATAGTAGCACAAAATGGACTAAGACATGTAGCCTCTAGTAACACACTTAGCTCAGCATTGCCAAGAAACCTCCAAACAGGTTGGTTATGTCAAGCAGGGGGATTCTGCCCCTCAGCCATCTCGTCACTTCTTGGAGCTGCCTAGTTTCACTGAGTCCATGAGTAATCCAAACCAGGACACAGTAGAAGCCAGCAGGCCCTGTGGCCTAACTCAGAGGTCAGCCCCTGACCCTCATGTCCATTTCTGCCTCTGACAGCCAGGAAGGAATGCATTTGTAAGACTCCAGGATATTTGGACAGACAGTTCCCTTCATCTATCTACTCTGCCTTCTGCCTTATCTCCACTCTCTTCCAAAGGGCAGATTCCTCCCTTTCCTAATTAAAGAGTATGCTTGACAGCTTTTCCCACACCTTGCCCATTATTTCCTCCCTCCTTTTTAATACTAAAAGGATTAGAGTTCTCTGGTCAGCTCCTTCCTATCTCTGGTGGGTATTCTTTTACTGTTTAAGAACTTACCACTTACTTGTGCATGTAGGGGAAATAGATCTTGTCATCAAATAATTACATTTTCTGAAAATAACAAGAGTACTCAGCCCTTGGGCTCCCATATTGAATGCTAACATTTTGGATACACCAGTTGCCTTATAAATTAGCAGAGGGGGCCTGAAGTCTTAAGAAATTAGAACATTATCAGCTCTGATGTGGGAGGCAGGTGAAGCCCAGAAGTTCACTCTGGTTGCCCAGGCTAGGGTGCAGTGGCATGATCTCAGCTCACTGCAACCTCCACCTCCCTGGTTCAAGCGATTCTCCAGCCTCAACCTCCCGAGTAGCTGGGATTACAGGCACCCACCATCATATCCAGCTACTTTTTTGTATTTTTAGTAGAGATGGGGTTTCAGCATGTTGGTCAGGCTGGTCTCTAATTCCTGCCTGACCTCCCAAAGTGCTGGGATTACAGGTGTGAGCCACGGTGCCCAGCCTATGGTGCTGTGTTCTTACAGTTCTAGAGGCAGCCTCTGGTTCAGAGGAGAAGGAAGGATCTATTCTACAGAGTTTCTCAATCTTGTTCTGTGAGCTACTTCTCTGAGAAACAGCTTGAGCTACAGGTGTGTGTCAGTGGGAGGTTGAGATCGGCAGCTGCATGGACAGAAAGGGGGTGGACCACTCAGATAAGGGTGACTATGATGTAAAGAAATGACAGGGTTTGGGGTCGGGTGCAGTGGACCTTGCCTGTAATCCCAGCACTTTGGGAGGCCAAGGCAGGAGGATCACTTGGGCCTAGGAGTTCAAGACCAGCCTAGGAATTCAATACATAGTGAGACCTCCATCTCTACAAAAATTTTTTTTAATTAGCTGGAGTGGTGGCACAAGCCTACAGTCCCAGCTACATGTGGGGGATGAGGGGAAGGACTGCTTGAGCCCTGGAGATACAGGCTGCCATGAGCTGAGATCGCATCACTGCACTCCAGCCTGGGAGACAAAGCGAGACTCTGTCTCAAAAAAAAAAAAAAAAAGAAAGAAAGAAAAAAAAAAAGAAATAAATAGCAACAATATGGCTGAGAGAGGATATATCTGGACCAGATATCTGAGCTAAGAAAACCTGTGGGCTGTGGAGAGGAGACAATAAACTCCAAACCCAGTTTGAGATGAAGTCTGGCCGGGCGCGGTGGCTCACGCATGTAATCCCAGCACTTTGGGAGGCCAAGGCAAGCGGATCACCTGACACTGGGAGTTCGAGACCAGCCTGACCAAATGGTGAAACGCCGTCTCTACTAAAAATACAAAAATTAGCCAGGCATGGTGGCAGGTGCTTGTAATCACAGCTACTCAGGAGGCTGAGATAGGAGAATTGCTTGAACCTGGGAGGTGGAGGTTGCAGTGAGCTGAGATTACGCCACTACACTCCAGCCTGGGAAACAGAGCAAGACTCTGTCTCATATAAAAAAGAAAAAAAAGAAAAAAGGAAATTAAAAAGAAAACATTATATTTAAATAAATGCCTAATTCTTTTATCTCTATATTCTCTAATAATCTTATCAGGCAGGCCAAGGAAGGTAAAGGAGAAAGTAGCATTTAATTATCGATAGCTTTTTCTAATTAATCTCTCTCTCTCATTGATAAAGCTTTAAAGGTCGTACAGGTCCTTACTTTGTGACAATGATAAAAAGAATCACAAGAGGACAGGTTTACTTGGTGAGCAGAAGGATAGGAAGAATTTTATCTCTGACATTGTTTAGAATTGCCAGCCCATGGTGGTAATAAAAGCAGAGAGAGTTTTGATCAATCGATTGATCTGATTTTGAGACGGGGTCTCACTCTGTCACCCAGGCTAGGGTGCAGTGGTGCTATCTCGAGCTCACCGCAGCCTCAACCTCACAGGCTCGGCTGATCCTCCCACCTGAGCCTCCTGAGTAGCTGGGACTATAAGCATGTACCACCATGCCTGGATAATTTTTTTTTAAAGTTTTGTAGAGACAGGGGCTCCCTATGTTGCCCAGGCTGGTCTCGAAGACCTGGGCTCAAGTAATCCTCCTGCCTTGGCATCCCAAAGTGTTGAGATTACCGACGTGAGCCTCTGCGCCTTCCTCGGTTTATTACTGTCTTTAAAATCTTCCTTGCCTGCATCTGCCTGGTGGTTTTAGTTGACAGTTTTGGGACACACAGGCCCATTGTGATGATAGGGAGATTTTAAGCAGAAAATTGAAAGTTTCTGGGGCTTCAGAAGTTTTCAAACTTCAGGAACTGTAATGGTTGTTTCCAGCTCTTTATATTATTCAATCCTTATAAAATTTCATATGTGGAAATAAAGTATGTTCTCATATTTAACTTCATCCAGTCATGCATTTAATACATATTCATTGAGGACCAATTATCTTCCAGTGTTGCTGAACAGGGGGAAGGACACAGCCATTTAAGACTTCTCAGCCCAGTGCGGTGGCTCATGCCTGTAATCTCAGCACTTTGGGAGGTCAAGGTGGGTGGATCACATGAGGTCAGGAGTTCAAGACCAACCTGACCAATGTGGTGAAACCCTGTCTCTACTAAATACAAAAAATTAGTCATGTGTGGTGGCACATGCCTATAATCCCAGCTACTTGGGAGGCTGAGGCAGAAGAATCGTTTGAACCTGGGAGGCTGAGGTTGTAGTGAGCTGAGATTCCACCATTGCACTCCAGCCTGGGCAACAAAAGCGAAACTCTGTCTAAAAAAAAAAAAAAACACTTTCCTTGGGGAGTGTCCATAGTCTAGCTAGAGGACATTTTTATTTATTTCTTTTTTTCTTTTTCTTTTTTTTTTTTTTTTGAGAGGGATTCTCACTTTGTTGCCCAGGTTGGAGTGCAATAGCACAATCTCAGCTCACTGCAACCTCCACCTCCCAGGTTCAAGCAATTTTCCTGCCTCAGCCTCCTGAATAGCTGGGATCACAGGCACCTGCCACCACAGCCGGCTAATTTTTGCATTTTTAGTAGAGACAGGTTTTCTCCATGTTGGCCAGGCAGGTCTTGAACTTCTGACCTCAAGTGATCCACCCACCTTGGCCTCCCAAAGTGCTGGGATTACAGGCATGAGCCTCGGTGAGAGACATCTTTTTAAAAACTGCAATACAGCGACAGCGTGATGAGAGGAAGAGCAGAAGTTTTCTTGACTATGAGCTACAAAAGAAGCCCAAAGGAGGATGGAATTGATCTGGCCTGGGGGCATCAGGGAAGCCTTCAGGTGGAGAGGACGTCAGATAGCAGAACAGCTCCTGCAGAGAGTGGGGAGATGAAATCACTCAGTGTTCAGAATAGGATGTGTGCTGGGAAAGGGGACTTTGAAGAGATCTGAAGCTGATTCTCAGGCAAGTGATTTCTAAAATCTACTCCACAGCAGAAATAACCTCCTAAGTGTCTCACTTTCTCTAAAGGAAAAGAGAGAGAAAGATGGCGAGAGACTGCTTACCCGATCTGGAGGTGGCGAGAGAGCTATTTGGCACACTAAGTGGAAGCGTCTGGGCTAGTCTGATGTGTTGAGGTCTCAGGTGGGCCTCTTCCCAGAGCGGGAGCAGGGACAGGGAATCAGTCTCCCAAAGGAGTACCCCTGGCCTGGGTTTTGGCACCAAATGTTAAAATGCGCGCTCTGAATGAAGAGATCCCCCCAAACAGGCTTTGTGTGAGCAGCATGGCTGTTTATTCACCTAGGTGAGGACGGGCTGAGTCCGAAAGAGAGTCAGTGGAGGGCGGTGAGATAGGAGTTGGTTTTATAGGTTGGTGGTGGGCAGTGGAAAGTTACAGAAGTTACAGTTTCGGGCAGTTTTTTGCAAGCTGGGAGGGAGTTGTAGGTTTGCAAGTTGGGAGGGGGTCGTAGGGTCTGGAGTCATGAGATTGACCAAGGTCAGTTACAGAGTCCAGTGGCCTTATCAGTTGGGACAGGAATAAGGAACAATAGAAGAATGTCTCAAAGTAAATTAGGTGCCACAGGGGTTTATCATTTCTTCCTCTTTCACGGTCTTCCAGTTACTTCGGATTTTCCAGGAACTCATCTGGAGTGTCCATGCAGGTCACAGAGGTTAACATGGCGTGCATGGCACCATCGGTCAGCCTAAAAGACCTTATACTAAGAGTACCTGGAGATCCCCACTCAGCCCTTCTTAGGCCCTCAGAATCTTTCACTTTTTATTTTCTTTTCTTTTGGAACAGTTTCATCTCTTCTTGCCTAGGCTGGAGTGCAATGGTGTGATCTCGGCTCACTGCAACTTCTGCCTCCAGGGTTCAAGCAGGAATCTCTGTTTTTTAAAGCTCCCAGATGTATCAATCAGGCTTAGAAGTCACTGCTCTGGGCAGTATGATTCCACTGAAGGAATGTGAGTAGGGGGAGAACATCATCAGATTGGCATTTTAGAAATATCCCTTTGGCCAAAATGTGGAAACTGGACTGAGAGAGAGATTGGAGGCAGGGAAGCCCCATGGGAGGGAGGCTGGTGAGGAAGTGGGGGACAGGAGGCGAGACTGTGGGAGCTGGGATGGAGAAGATAAGACCAGACAGCATGCGGTGGTTGTGTAGCTGCAGCAAGGGGGGGCAGAGTTGTCGATGGCACCCAGGTTTGGACTGCAACAGCAACTGCAGTGGCACAACCCATCAAGATGGGAAATCAGTGGAGGATCAGAACTGGAGACAGAATGAGATCCTTTGGGGGAACAGTGAGTCTGAGCTATCAGCGGGCAGATGTGGGAATAGATGTGAAGATTTTCAGGGTCACCCCTTACGGGGGTGTTACTGAACATCATAGGAATAAGTGAGTCACCCAGACAGAAGGTGAGGAGTCAGAATGGAAGAGAACCACTTTGTCAACCTTCAAGGTAGGTAAGACAGTGAGCATGGGGTGGGCGGGGAGAAGGTGATAGGGTCAGAAAACTGGCTAGGAGGAGAGTTCGGAGGAAAAGGAAAACACGCGGTGTCCCCAAACTGGGGAGGAGGACAGCCTTAAAGAAGAAAGGTGTGGTCACCCAGGTCTACTGCCCTTCCCGAAAGCCACCTCCCACCCTGCACTGCACCTCCTGGGGAGCAGGCAGCTGCAGCCCCGAGGGAAGGGCAAGGGGAGCAAAACCCAGGATCTCCCTCAATTATTTTTAATCTCTTTGCAGATTTCGTCAGTGCTCAGCAGCATTTTCTCCCAGAGACAAAAGCAGGAGGGTGCTGGGGGCCTGGGTGTGGCTCCGGGAGCCCTAATTGCTGAGTGAGGCACTCCTCCATCCTCTGGTGTCCTGGAGAACGAGTTGGAGGAGCCACCTGCCCCACCCTGCAGAGAGAGGCCAACTCAGAGCTGTACATTACTTTGTACATTTCCTCTGATTTTTCTTCTGATTTTTTGAAGGGCATGCAGTGCTCAGAGTCCATTTTAGACAAGCAAGAAGACAAAGATATTTCAAGAGGAAACATGAGTTTTTCTCCCTCATTCTGGGCTCTCCACGGCTTATATTTTGAGTTTAAAGGAGGCATTATACACACACTGAAGAGATTCATGGAGGCCTCTATTACCAGGTAAAATGTAGCCTGTAAGCCAGCCATCCCCAGCCTTTTTGGCACCAGGGGAACAGTTTGGTGGAAGGCAATTTTTCCATGGATGGGAGTGTGGGGGATGGTTTCAGGATAACACTGTTCCACCTCAGATCATCAGGCACTAGTTAGATTCTCGTAAGGAGCACACAGCCTAGATCCCTCCCATGCACAGTTCACAATAGGGCTTGCCCTCCTCTGAGACTCTAATGCCGCCGCTTGATCTGACAGGAGGTGGAGCTCAGGCGGTAATGCTCGCCCATCCTCCGCTCACCTCCTGCTGTGCGGCCCCGGTTCCTAACTGGCCACATCGATACTGGTCCACAGCCCGGGGGTTGGGGACCCCTGCTGTAAGCCTTTTTTCTTCAGCCAGCAAAATTTAGTGTTTTTCATCTGAAGAGTTCAATTCTTATTATGGACACAAATGAATTGATCTAACCAGCAGTCCTGGGAAGTGAGAAAGACTAATTACCCTGTGTAGTTATTTATTGGATGGATGGCTTTGGGTAGATAGCCAGGTGCTGTGAGTACATTCATTCACTATTCATTCAGCAGATATTTTTATTGACTGCCTACTCTGTACAAATTGGTGTGGATGAAACTATGCCCTGCCCACAGGAACATGTCCAGCTGGGGAGCAAGATAGAACACGCATGCAAACATTTAGAAACACTGCAAATAAGGCCACATGCCTTTCCTGGCCGAAGGAAACACAAAATGGAAGAGCCCCTGTTCTCCAGAAGTGGTCACTTAGGGTGGCCGTGATCTGGGAAGGTTCTGCATGGAGGTGGCTTTGTGAGGTGCACTGTGGCATATAAACCTGTCACCAGTGGAGGGTGTCCAGGTTCTTGGTGTCTTGAACAAAGAATTGGACAAAATGCACCAACAAAGCAAGGAAGGAATGAAGGTGATTTATTGAAAATGAGCGCCTGGCGCGGTGGCTCATGCCTATAATCGCAGCACTTTGGGAGGCCGAGGCAGGCGGATCACGAGGTCAGGAGTTCGAGACCAGCCTGACCAACAAGGTGAAACCCCGTCTCTACTAAAAATACAAAAATTAGCTGGGCATGGTGGCGGGTGCCTATAATCCCAGCTACTCAGGAAGCTGAGGCAGGAGAATCGCTTGAACCTAGGAGGCAGAGGTTACAGTGAGCTGAGATTGCACCATTGCACTCCAGCCTGGGTGACAGAGCGAGACTCTGTCTCAGAAAAGAAAAAAGAGAGAAAATGAAAGTACACTCCACAGTATGGGAGCGGGCCTGAGCATAGGGGCTCAAAGGCCCTGTTACAGAATTTTTCGTAGTTTGAATATCTTCTAGAGGACTTGGGGTAAAAGAAGAGGATGAAGGAATGTTACAAAGTCATTTACTATGGAGAGGATATTTTCTGTCACACTCATAGAGGAAGTGTGAATGGGCCTTATGTTCCCTTGACTCAGACCCTATTTTCCTGCCTCAGACCTTGGTCACTCCGTGGCTCTCTCTCTCCTTTTCAGACCGGCAATATCTATTCCTAACAGAGTTGTTAGAAACTGGTTGGCAAGTGTAGCTGAAGTTACTTTTCTCTGTCCAACCCCCAACTCTGCTCTCCAGCCCCCAGCTCCATACCACTTCTCATGGGGGGTCACAGCTGCCTGATTCCGGGCCCGCCACCCTCAGGAGCTGTGTCATTGTCAAGTGTACCTCCTGGTACATAGTGAGGACTTTCTGAATGTTTGTTGAATGAGGAAATGAAGAGTCTTCTAGACAGACAGTAGAGAGTGTGGTGCTTGCATGCCTTGGGGTGTTCAGACAAAAGTGAGTCAACCTGTTGGGCTGGAGTCAGGTGGGTGTGGGAGAACAGTGAAGAGAAAGCCAGGGACCCAACTGTGGCATGTCCTGTCTGTCCACACACTAGGCTGAGAATTGGGACTTTGTCCTGTTGGTATCAAGAGTCACAGAATGTTCTGGAGCAGGGTTCTGACAAGGCAATGTGGAGGAAAGGATAGCCTGCACTGCACTGTCCCCATAGTGCCGGGAATGTGACACTGCCACTCTCGAAGCAAAAGATGCAGTTTAAAAAATGTGTCAGCCAGGCGCGGTGGCTCACGCCTGTAATCCCAGCATTTTGAGAGGCCAAGGTGGGCAGATCACTTGAGGTCAGGAGTTTGAGACCAGCCTGGCCAACATGTGGGAAACCCGTATCTACTAGAAATACAAAAATTAGCTGGGCGTGGTGGCAGATGCCTGCAATCCCAGCTGCTTGGGAGGCTGAGACAGGAGAATCACTTGAACCCAGGAGGCGGAGGTAGCAGTGAGACAAGATCATAACACTATTCCAGCCTGGGTGACAAGAGTGAGACTGTCTCAAAAAATAAATAAATAAAAAATAAATCAAACAAAAAATAAAAAAGAATATTGTAGCCACTGATAGGGCAATGACATGTATAATTTATTTTTTTGTTAGTTTTTTTTCTTTTGAGACAGTATCTTGCTCTGTTGCCCAGGCTGAAGGACAGTGGCACAATCACGGCTCACGGCATGATCACGGCTCACTGCCTCCTCAACTGTATGATCCTTCACCTTAGCCTCCTAAGTAGAGAGATCACAGGTGTGCACCACCATGCCCAGCTAACTTTTAAATTATTTATAGAGACAAGGTCTCACTATGTTGGCCAGGTGGGTCTCCAACTTCTGGTCTCAAGCAATCCTCCTGCCCTGGCTTCCCAAAGTGTTGGGATTACATGTATGAGCCACCACGACCAGCATCCACATATAATTTTAAAACACACATGAGTTTCATTCAGGCCATAGTAGAATGGCCTTATATTCTACATAGGAACTGATCTAAAACTGACCTTTCACTCCTAAGGATGCCATTCTTGTAAATTCAGCCTTCTCTCCCCTGTGAGTGGAATTCTCTCTAGAAATCAAATGGCAGTGAAAGACTTAGAGCCCTTATCTTTTGTGTTAATGATCTGGTTTAGTTTACTCTGATTCTTAGGAGAAACTCCCAGCAGAGATTCCTCGGGAGGGTGCATGCATGTACATGTATATGTGTGTGTTGTGTGTCTGCACATGTGTATGACTTTTCCTAGATCTCCTGCTCCTCTGGATCTTTTTTTTTCAGATGGAGTCTTCCTCTCTCATCCAGGCTGGAGTGCAGCAGTGCAATCTTGGCTCACTGCAACCTCTGCCTCCCGGGTTCAAGTGATTCTCCTGCCTCAGCCTCCTGAGTAGCTGGGATTATAGGCATGTGCCACCACGCTCAGCTAATTTTTGTATTTTTAGTAGACATGGGGTTTCACCATGTTCGTCAGGCTGGTCTCGAACTCCTGACCTCGTGATCTGTCCGCCTCGGCCTCCCAATGTGCTGGGATTACAGGCATGAGCCACCGTGCTGGGTCGCTCCTCCAGATCTAACCTGGAGCTAAACATTGTCCAGTTGCTGCTGATTCTTTTATATATATATATATATATATATATATATATATTAGTGCATTTTAGGTTTTGGGGTACATGTGAAGAACATGCAAGATTGTTGCATAGGTACACACATGGCAGTGTGATTTGCTGCCTTCCTCCCCATCACCTATAACTGGCATTTCTCCCCATGCTATCTCTCCCCAACTCCCCCACCCCCCGCTGTCCCTCCCCTTTTTCCCCAACAGACCCCAGTGTGTGATGCTCCCCTCCCTGTGTCCATGTGTTCTCATTGTTCAACACCCGCCTATGAGTGAGAACATGCAGTGTTTGATTTTCTGTTCTTGTGTCAGTTTGCTGAGAATAATGGTTTCCAGGTTCATCCATGTTCCTACAAAGGAAACGAACTCATCGTTTTTGATGGCTGCATAATATTCCATGGTGTATATGTGCCGCATTTTCCCTGTCCAGTCTATCATCGATGGGCATTTGGGTTGGTTCCAAGTCTTTGCTATTGTAAATTGTGCTGCAATGAACATTCGTGTGCATGTGTCCTTATAGTAGAACGATTTATAATCCTTTGGATATATACCCAGTAATGGGATTGCTGGGTCAAATAGAATTTCTGTTTCTAGGTCCTTGAGGAATTGCCACACTGTCTTCCACAATGGTTGAACTAATTTACACTCCCACCAACAGTGTAAAAGTGTTCCTATTTCTCCACATCCTCTCCAGCATCTGTTGTCTCCTGGTTTTTTAATGATCGCCATTCTAACTGGCGTTGCTGCTGATTCTAATCTCTGTTAAGAGAGTCTTGGTTCTCTACTCACAGTGCTTCACTTGACCAGCTTCAACTAGTCTTAAAAAAGAAAGAGAGAGAGAGAGATTGAGGTTCTTGAGCTCAGTATGCCAGGGTTTGAAAAATACCATTGCTTCACACTTCCCCAAGATTGGGGGCAGGGCGGGTTTTCAATAAACCTCTTGGCAGGCAGGCAAAGAGCTCATGGCAAAAATGACTATTCAAATTAAGCTTGGGGAGGCCAACTTTTTAATTTTTTCCATGATGAGTTAATTTGGCAATGATGATTGTGCACCTTGGCAAACGGGGGTGGGAATGAAAAAAATACATGGTAAAGAAAGAAAGAAAGGTGCTCTGTAGGAGGGAGAGAAGAGAAGGACTCGGAATGCAAAGAGGGAAGGGGTGTCTGAGGACAGCAGCAGCCGGAGAAAGGAAAAGATGGGAAGACCCCAGGAGGGTGGGTGAGAGGTATATGGAACACGAAAGAAAAAGATTTGTAGGCCAGGCACAGTGGCTCACGCCTGTAATCTCAGGCCTGTAATCCCAGCACTTTGGGAGGCCGAGGCAGGCATATCACCTAAGGTTGGGCGTTTGAGACCAGCCTGACCAATGGGGAGGAAACCCTGTCTCTACTAAAAATACAAAATTAGCCAGGTGCCATTGTGGGCTCCTGTAATTCCAGCTACTCGGGAGGCTGAGGCAGGAGAATCGTTTGAACCCAGGAGGCGAAGTTTCCAGCCTGGGCAACAAGAGCAAGACTCCATCTAAAAAAAAGAGAGAAAAAACCATTTGCCTAAAGTGAAACTTTGACTCCCTCCCCTTCCTCCCTTCCTTCCTTTTCCTTCTTTTGAGATGGAGTCTTGCTTTGTCACCCAGGCTGGAGTGCAATGACGCAATCCTGCCTCAGCCTCCGGAGTAGCTGGGATTACAGGCATGTGCCACCACGCCCGGCTAATTTTTGTATTTTTAGTAGAGACTAGGTTTCACCATGTTGGTCAGGCTGGTCTCGAACTCCTGACCTCAAGTGATACACCCACCTCAGCCTCCCAAAGTGCTGGGATTACAGGCCTGAGCTACCGGCCGGTCAGCTTTGACTCTTTTCATAGCTAGACCAGCATGTATTTTACATGTGTTTAAAAATGTGTATAGAAGATATCCATCACGTGGCAGTAATGCCACCCAATTCTTGTTTGAATATTAGGATATCTTGGAATCCATGTGGCTCAAAACCAGGCTGGTCTCAAACTCCTGACTTCAAGCAATCCTCCTGCCTCCACCTCCAAAGTGTTGGGATTATAGGCGTGAGCTGAAATGCCCAGCTGAAACCTTTTTTCCTCAATAAAAATTTTTTTTTTTTTTGAAACTGAGTCTTGCTGTGTTGCCCAGGCTAGAGTGCAGTGGCGCGATCTCGGCTCACTGCAATCTCCACCTCCTGGGTTCAAGCAATTCTCCTGCCTCAGCCTCCCGAGTAGCTGGGATTACAGAAGCCTGCCACCACACCTGGCTAATTTTCGTATTTTTAGTAGAGGCGGGGTTTCACCATTTTGGCCAGGCTGGTCTCAAACCCTTGACCTCGTGATCCACCCATCTTGGCCTCCCAAAGTGCTAGGATTACAGGTGTGAGCCACCACACACAGCCCCAGTACAATTTTAAAATTTAATTTAAATTTAATTGTAGCAAAATACACATAAACTTTACTATCTTAGCTATTTTAAAGGATACTGTTGCCAAAGAGAAGCAAAGCGAATGTTAAAGCATAAAAGCAAATTTTGTTCAGTAGCTATTGCAGTAGGGGAAAGTGTTGAGCTCCACCCAGATGTGAAGTGACTCGCCATTTTAAAGTGAGAATGAGGGAGTGGGAGGAGAAGCAAACAGTGGCTTGAACAGAGCCAGGGAAGCAAAAAATTACAAAAGGCTGGTAGGAGGGTTGATCAGTGTAGAAGCAATTCGGACAGCTGTTTCTGCTAACCAGCAGTTAGGCTTCTACTGTCCCGCAGAGGCTGGGAGACTGAGGCTCTAGTCTTCTTTTCAGGTCCTCGAAAAAGATTTTCCTAGGTTACACAGACATACATATACATTTCAAAAGGAGAGAGAAGGCCGGGCATGGGGGCTCACACCTGTATTCTCAGAACTTTGGGAGGCCAAGGCAGGTGGATCATCTGAGGTCAGGAGTTCAAGACCAGCCTGACCAGCATGGTGAAACCCCATCTCTACTAAAAATACAAAATTAGCTCAGTGTGGTGGCACATGCCTGTAATCCCAGTTAGTTGGAAGGCTGAGGCAGGAGAATCGCTTGAATCTGGGAGGCAGAGGTTGCAGAGAGCCAAGATCACACCATTGCACTCCAGCCTATGCAACAAGAAAGAAATTCTGTCTCAAAAAAAAAAAAAAAAGGCTCTCTGCTCCTCCTGTTGGACAGACAGCCGCTTCTTGTCTCCCATCGCCAGTCACATCCCTGAGACACCATGGGGAAGGTGAAGGTCGGAGTCAAAGGATTGGGTCGTATTGGGCGCCTGGTCACCAGGGCTGCTTTTAACTCTGGTAAAGTGGATATTGTCGCCATCAATGATCCCTTCATTGACCTCAACTACATGGTCTACATGTTCCAGTATGATCCCACCCATGGCAATTCCATGGCACTGTCAAGGCTGAGAACGGGAAGCTTATCATCAATGGAAATCCCATCACCATCTTCCAGGAGCGAGATCTCTCCAAAATCAAGTGGGGCGATGCTGGCGCTAAGTATGTGGTAGAGTCCACTGGCGTCTTCACCACCATGGAGAAGGCTGGGGCTCACTTGCAGGGGGGGAACCAAAAGGGTCATCATCTCTGCCCCCTCTGCTGATGCCCCCATGATTGTGATGGGCGTGAACCATGAGAAGTATGACAACAGCCTCAAGATCGTCAGCAATGCCTCCTGCACCACCAAGTGCTTAGCGCCCCTGGCCAAGGTCATCCATGACAACTTTGGTATCGTGGAAGGACTCATGACCACCGTCCACGCCATCACTGCCACCCAGAAGACTGTGGATGGCCCCCTCCGGGAAACTGTGGCGTGATGGCCGCAGGGCTCTCCAGAACATCATCCCTGCCTCTACTGGCACTGCCAAGGCTGTGGGCAAGGTCATCCCTGAGCTGAACGGGAAGCTCACTGGCATGGCCTTCCGTGTCCCCACTGCCAACGTGTGAGTGGTGGACCTGACCTGCCATCTGGAAAAACCTGCCAAATATGATGACATCAAGAAGGTGGTGAAGCAGGCGTCGGAGGGCCCCCTCAAGGGCATCCTGGGCTACACTGAGCTCCAGGCGGTGTCCTCTGACTTCAACAGCGACACCCATTCTTCCACCTTCAATGCTGGGGCTGGCATTGCCCTCAACGACCACTTCGTCAAGCTCATTTCCTGGTATGACAATGAATTTGGCTACAGCAACAGGGTGGTGGACCTCATGTCCCACATGGCCTCCAAGGAGTAAGACCCTTAGACCACCAGCCCCAGCGAGAGCACAAGAGTAAGAGAGGCCCTCACTGCTGGGGGAGTCCCTGCCACACTGAGTCCCCCACCACACTGAATTGCCCCTCCTCACAGTTTCCATGCAGACCCCTTGAAGAGGGAGGGGCCTAGGGAGCCCCACCTTGTCGTGTACCATCATAAAGTCCCCTGTGCTCAGCCAAAAAAAAAAAGGAGAGAGGGAAGATTTATTTACAAGTGTAAGCTTTTCTTTCTTTCTTTTTTTTTTTTTTTTTTCAAAGTAAATGCACTAAGAAAGGGAGGTCAGGGGCCTATTATCAGGTGCCTGGAACAGTCAGATCAGTTGTCAGCCTTGAGATTTTCCAGACAAGACCTCAAAGGGGGCTGGATTTTCCCCGGGGTCAGGCTGTAGGCTGCTGGAAGCCATATGAGAGTTTGGACAAAGGCTCTCAGGAGAGGGGTTTAGATGAAGTTTTTCTGGCTCAGGATTTTTGTGGTTCTCACACGACAGTGGCATTGAGTACATTCACACTGTCGTACAGCCATCACCACCCTCCACTGCCAGAACTTTTTTTTTTTTAAAGACGGAATCTCTCTCTGTCACCTAGGCTGGAGTACACTGGTACAATCTCAGGGCACTGCAACCTCCACCTCCTGCGTTTAAGAGGTTCTCCTGCCTCAGCCTCCCAAGTAGCTGGGCTTATAGGTATTTTGGTATTTTTAGTAGAGATGGGGTTTTGCTGTGTTGGCCAGGCTGGTCTTGAACTCCTGACCTCAGGTGATCCACCCACCCAGGCCTCCCAAAGTGTGAGGATTATAGGCATGAGCCACTGCACCCGGCCCAGAACTTTTTCATCTTCTAAAAGTGAAACTGTGTACCCATTAAACAATAGCTCCCCATTCTTCCTCCCCCTAACCCCTGACAGCACCCATTCTACTTTCTGTCTCTATGAATCTGACTGTTCTAGGAACCTCACATAAGTAAGTCGTACAGTATTTGTCCTTTTGTGATTGACCTATTTCACTGAGCATAACGTTTTCCAAGATTCCTCCATGCTGTAGACTATAAGAATTTCCTTCCTTTTATACCCTGAAATATTTCAATATTAGGTTTGAATATTGTAACTATCCATATGTAACACTTGGCTTGTTTTCATCTTCTGGTTACTGTGAAGAATGCTGCTGTGAACATCAGTGGACAAACATCTCTTCAAGACTCTGCTTCAAATAATTTTTTTCGAACAGGGTCTTGTTCTCTTGCCCAGGCTGGAGTGCTGTTGTGTGATCATGGGCTCAAGTGATCCTGCCACCTCAGCCTCCTGAGTAGCTGGGACCACTGGGGCACACTACCATGCTCAGCTAATTTTTCTTATTTTGTAGGGGAGGGGGTCTCACTATATTGCCCAGGCTGGTTTCCAACTCCTGGCTTCAAGTGATCCTCCTGCTTTGGTCTCCCAAAGTGCTAGGGTTACAGGCATGAGCCGCTGCCTTGGGTCTGTTGTAAATTTTATGTGATGTGTATTGTACCACAGTTTTTTAAAACAAGGACATTCTGACACATGCTACGACATGGATGAATCTTGAGGACATTATGCTTAGTGAAATAAGCCAGACAGAAAAGGACAAATATTATCATTACACTTAGATCAGTTCTTAAAGTAGTCAAACTCATAGAGACAGAAAGTAGAATGATGGTTGGCAGGGCACTGTGCAGAGGAGAGAGAAGGGGACTTAGTGTTTTATGGGGGACAGTTTCTGTTTGTGAAGAAGAAAAAATTCAGGAGATGGATGGTAGTGCTGGTTGCACAAAATTGTGAAAGTACTTAATGCCACTGAGTTGTGCAGTCAAAAATAGGTAAGATGAGCTGGGCACAGTGACTCATGCCTGTAATCCCAGCACTTTGGGAGGCCGAGGCAGGCGGATGACCTGAGGTTGGGAGTTGAGACCAATCTGACCAACAGGGAGAATTCCCATCTTTACTAAAAATACAAAATTAGCTGGGCTTGGTGGCACATGCCTGTAATCCCAGCTACTCAGAAGGCAGAGGCAGGAGAATCGCTTAAACCTGGGAAGCAGAGATGGCAGTGAGACGAGATTGCACCACTGCACTCCAGCCTGGGCAAGAAGAGGGAAACTCTGTCTTGGGGGAAAAAAAAGTTACAATGGTAAATTTTATGTATGTAAAATTTATGTAGGTAAAAATATGGTACCACAATATTTTTAAAAAGACAACACAAATGATGGGAAAAGACAAGCTACGGACTAGGAGAAGACATCTGTTTGGTTTTATATCTATATTCATTTTTTTATCCTGTCTGGAAACACAAGGTTTCTGGATCAGAAAACAGACCAATTATTTGCTCGACTAGCAGTCTGATTGCCAATTCCCTATGCCTCAATTTCCCACAGGGCAGCACAGTGTGACCCAGATATACCCTGCACATTCAGGCATCTGTACCATAAACAAGAGCTTGGAAATGATGCCTCTCAGAGCACAGACAGATGCTGCTGGCACCTCTGTGCCTCCCTCCCACTCTGGATGTGGAGGGACAGACCTTAGATCTCCAATGCAAATACACAAATCCACTGGGGGAAAAGGAGAGGAAGATCTCAGGGGTTTTACAACTCTTTGGAATGCAAGGCAATTGTTGGGGGGGCGGGGGAAGGAGGCGTTCTTTATCTTTTTAGCATGTCACTCTCTGTTGCTCAGAAAGGTCCAGAAGTTTCAGGAACACTGAGAACTCTAGGGAGGAAGGCCATCCAACAAGAACTACAAGTTATATAACCAAAAAGGATTAATATAATTAATTAATAATTCCTACAAATAAGGAGAAGATAAGCAATCCTATCAAAAATTGGATGAAATAAAGTAAATTGGCACCTCATAGAAGAGAAGGCCTGGTGAGGTGGCTCACGTCTGTAATCCCAGTGCTTTGGGAGGTCTACGTGGGCAGATCACGAGGTCGAGAGATCGAGACCATCCTGGTCAACATGGTGAAACCCTGTCTCTACTAAAAATACAAAAATTACCTGGGCGTGGTGGCACATGTCTGTAGTCCCAACTACTCAGGAGACTGAGGCAGGAGAATTGCTTGAACCCAGGAAGCAGAGGTTGCAGTGAGCCGAGATTGTGCCACTGCACTCCAGCCTGGGTGACAGAGTGAGACCCTGTCTCAGAAAAAAAAAAAAAAAAAAAAAGAGGAATTCCAAATAGCCAATAAACATTTGAAAACATTGGTAAACTTAGCAAGCAATTATGGAAATGAAAATTTAAATTAAAATACGTACCAATAAAATATTGAAATATTTTTCAATATTTAAAAAAAGACGTGAAGTGTTACATTTCAGGTTATAGGAATTTGTGAAGAAAATGAAAGTATGATTCAATTTATACAAAAAGTCCAGAATAGGCAAATCTATAGCGATAGGAAGTGGATCAGTGATTACCTAAGGCAGGGGAGACTGTGGGAGAGAAGAGAGGAATTGCAGGTGGCAGCTAAGAGGAATGAAATTTCTTTTGGGGGTAATGAAAATATTCTATAATTGATTATAACGCACAACTCTGTGGATATACTAAAAGTCATTGAATTATACACCTTCAGTGGGTAAATTGTATGGTATATGAATTATAGCTCAATAAAGCTGTTTTTAAAAAGTGGAGGATGGAGACCATATATACAGCATGGTGGCATAGTTAATACTATATTGTAAACTTGAAATTTGTGACAATAGATCCTAAGTGTTCTCACCACACACACAAGGGTAACAATGTGAGCTGATGGATATATTAATTAGCTTGATAGTGGTAATCATTTTAATATATATATATGTATATCAGGATGTATACTTTAAATATAGACAATTTTTATTTGTCACACATGCCTTGACAAAGTATAAAGGTGAAAAAATTAAAAATAAAGAAATAAATAGGCCAGGCACAGTGGCTCATACTTGCAATCTCAACACTTTGGGAGGCTGAGGCAAGCAGATCACTTGAGCTCAGGAGTTCTAGACCAGCCTGGGCAACATGGTGAAACCCTGTCTCTATAAAACATACAAAAATTAGCTGGATGTGGTGGTGTGCATCTGCAGTCCCAGCTACTTTGGGAGGATTGCTTGAGCCTGGGAGGTTGAGGCTGCAGTGAGCCGTGTTCACTCCACTGCACTCCAGCCTGGGCAACAGAGCAAGATCCTGCCAAAAAAAGAAAGAAAGAAGAGAGAGAGAGAGAGACAAAGGAAGAAAGAAAATACATAAATGAGTAAAAGGGGTAGGGATATCATTTCTTTTCCACTAGGCTACCAGAAAATGAAAAGTCTGACTATTCTAAGTATTGGTGAAGATGTGGCAAGATAGGAGATAGTTACTCTCCCCAGTGCTGGCAGAATTGTGAGTCGGTACATGTTGGAAGAGCAAATTAATTGGCAGCAGCATCTAGTTAAGTTAAAGATATGCCTACTTTATGTCCCAACAATTCCACTCCTAGATAAGAAACTTGGGGACGTGGGCACAGGGAGACATTTACAAGTATGTTCATGAACACCTTATTTTAAAGAGTGAAAAATTTAAGCAAAAACTTATCTATTAGAGCGCGCCTATTAATTATGTGGAGTGCAATCAGAGATAATTCTGTCTCCTTAGTTTGTATAGGCTTTTAAACAAGCATGATTTTCTTACCTCTATACAGTGTTGTGATGTGCTAACATTAGCGTGGTTTGCAAATTAGACTCCAAAGTGTCAGAAGTTTAAATGCCCTTGAATAGGAGGATGAACAGGTAAATTGTTTTTCTTCATACAATGGATTACTATTCAGCAAATAAAAATGAATGAATTCGGCTGGGTGCAGTGGCTCACACCTGTAACCCCAGTACTTTGGGAATCCAAGGCAGGTGGATCACTGGAGGTCAGGAGTTCCAGATCAGCCTGGCCAACATGGCGAAACCCCGTATCTACTAAAACCACAAAAGATTAGCTGGGCATGATGGTGGGTGCCTGTAATCCCAGCTACTTGGGAGGCTGGGGCAGGAGAATCGCTTGAATCTGGGAGGCAGAGGTTGCAGTGAGCTGAGATATCACACCACTGCTCGGCAGCCTGGGCAACAGAGCGAGACTCCGTCTCAAAAAAAAAAAAAAAAAATGAACTAGAGTTGCGTGTGTCAACATGGATACATCTCACTAACAATGCTGAGTGAAAAGAATCAAGTTTGTAAGTGGATGCATACAGTGTGACACTGTTTCTATAAAGACATGCAAATCAGTAACATGTTTTTATAATCATATAACATGTGAAGCAATAGCATAAAATATGCAGGGGAATGATAAATAGCAAAGTCAAGATAGTAGTTAGCTCTGGAAAGAGGAAGAGAAAGAGGATTGGGAGGAGCACCCAGAGAATATTAACAATACCTTTACTGGTTTGTTTCTTTTAAACAAAATTGATGTTGATGTTTGATAAAGCTGGCACAGACATATTTGCAATATTAGCTGCACTTTTCAGTACAGGTGAAATATTTCCCAATATTAAAGAACCCAAGTGAAGTTTTATGTTGTCAGGCTGTAGGAGAGTCTGTGCAGAGAATGAAAATCTGCTGCACAGAGGAAGCCAGAGCCAAGGGAGTTGCTTACTCACCCCTCAGCCTCCTCCTTCTCTTCCACCCACCTTAGGGTGGAATAGGATGGATGAGTTGACAGCCCCGTCTCCATGGTCCTCACCATGCAGACTCATCCGGGGAGGTGCTGGTGGGCAGTAAGACGCTGCCGGGTGCAAACTTTGTCCTTATCCTGGGGGTTGCACAGTTGGTATCTGGACCAGAGCAGCACAACCAAGGCTCCTCCTTTGGTAATGATCTCCTGTCCTGGACCTTGAGGTCTTTACTCTGGGGGAGGCTCCTGTTTTGCCATTTACACTCTTATTTAGAAAATGTGCCCTCAGAGCCTCAACTGCCTCTTAGTTTATAGGGTGACAGCCTGGAAGACTTAAAAACTGAGATTGCTTTGATGACTCTGGCATTCCTTGGGCATTGAGAAGCTGGTTATCAGTGTTGCCATGACAACTGCAGGGCCAATAAATAACATGGTGGAGGTGAAAGGTCATATCAGACACTAACTATCTTGTAAAACCTCGTAGATGCCTGGACCATGTACTTGAGACACACTGGATGGTTGTTTTGAAAGATAATTTTTCTTTTTGTTCTTTTTTCAGTCTATTGCATTGGAATGTTGCTTAGCAAACAATTATATCTGGCACTACTCTTTAAAGGAGCATATCTATTAATTATGTAGAGTGCAATCAGAGATAATTCTGTCTCCCAGGTTAGTACAGGCTTTTAAACAAGCATGATTTTCTTACCTCTATACAGGGCTGTGATGTGCTAACATTAGGTGGTTTGCAAGACTCAAAAGAGTCAAAAGAATTAAACGCGGAATAATCAAAGGTGCAGAATAATTTAGCTAACAGAAAGCTGAAAGTGAGGGAAGAAACTGTCAGGCTCCAGATGTCATTTATCAAGAGGAGTATGGTCTACAGGTGGCTTCCTAGGTCCAGCTCCTTGCTACTCAAAGTGTGGTCCATAGACTAGCAGCAGTCTCTGAGAGATCAGAACCTCCGGCTCCTCCCAGACCGATTGGATCAGGTGCTGCAGCTTAACAAGATCCTACGTGACTTTTATGCACGTTTAAGTTTGAGAAACACTGAGTCTTACAACCTGAGTCAATGGTCTTCCAAAAGGATGCTGGCCCTGTAACAAATAAAACCTGAGAGATCAGATACTCCTCGGAGAGTTAAGGAGGAAAAGCTTTGCTAAAAGCCGCCAGAACTTGGATTGTCTGGGCTGTCTGGAAGCAGTGGGTTGCTGTTTGTAGATAATATTTTGTACTGAATTGTTAATCTGTTTCCCCTACTCATTGGAAATATGAGCTGAATTCCAGAAAATAACAGGAAGGATGGGGATGGAAGGGTTAAAAAATAACACGTAAGTCCTGAGTTCTTGTAGGATCATCTCTTTGCAAGATACTTATCATGACATTGGCCCCCATTGTGCCACGGTTTTCTCGACTTTGATAAGCCGGGATCACTTCCTCGGGCGGGCAGGAGGGTTCCTAAAGTAGTGCTTCTTAAGGGCTCCAAGAGCCGGGGATGAACGTCAGGGCGCATGCGCGAAGCTTATCGGGGTCGCGCTGTGAGTTCCAAGCGAGCTGCTAATTCCGCAGCCTACCAGCAGTTGGTGAGCAGTGTGCCCACTTTTATCTCAGCACCTGGCTTCTACAGAGGAAGGGATGGGGAGGGCATAGCGCAAGGGAGGAGGAGAGATAAGGCAGCTTGGTGCATGGGTGAGTCAGAGCCCGGACACTCCAACCCATGGCTGAAAAGAGCATGAGTTTCCCACGCCCCTGTTCTGCTGTGAGGGGGGACTGCGTATCCAGTAATTGCAGAATGACATTACTAAACAGCAGGCTGGCTGTCACACATGTGTCAACACGTAGCGATGGAGGTGAGTAAATGACTATGACTCTCAAAGTAATTTTTAGACACAAGCACAAAATAAAATGTCTGTGAATGAGACTATTACAGAATCTCCTCGAGGAAGTGGTTGCAAATGTGCAGCTCCCAGAGCAAAACCTATCACAGGTGTGCCTGGTGTAAGGCCGTTCAATGATACACACCTGAACTTCCACAGAGTAGTTGAAGGAGGAGGTGGGATTCTTCACATTAGACAAGAGACTTTGGGCCGGGCGCGGTGGCTCACGCCTGTAATCCTAGCACTTTGGGAGACCGAGGCGTGTACATCACCTGAGGTCAGGAGTTTGAGACCAGCCTGATCAACATGGTGAAACCCTGTTTCTACTAAAATTACAAAAAATAATTAGCCGAGTGTGGTGGTGCGTGCCTGTAATCCCAGCTAGTAAGGAGGCTAAGGCAGGAGAATCGCTTGAACCTGGGAGGCAGAGGTTGCAGCGAGTGGAGATCACGCCATTGCATTCCAGCTTGGGCAACAAGAGAGAAACTTCATCTCAAAAAAAAAAAAAAAAAAGAGAAAAAGAAAAGACAAGAGACTTTGCTTCACAAGCAGGACCAGTTCTGGGTTCTTGTTCTTCAGGGAAATATACACATAACACAAAATTTACCATCTTAACCATTTTAAGTGTACCATTGAGTAATGTTAAGCACATGTGCCTTGTTGTGCAACCATCATCACCATCTATCTGCAGAAATTCTTCTTTTTCCCAAACTGAGACTGCATTCCCCCCCCCCCCCCACAGCCCTTGGTAACTACCATTTTGCTTTCTGTTTCTGTGAATTTGCCTACTCTGGGTACCTCCTATAAGCAGAATGCTATTGTATTTTGCAGTTGGCTTGTTTCACTCAGCATATATCCTCAAGGTTCATACATGTTATAATGTGTCAGAATTACCTTCCTTTGTAAGGCCAAATGACTTTAGATTCCCATGATGCATATTTACCACATTTTGTTTGTCCATTTATCTGTTGGTAGACATTTGGGTTGCTTCCACATTTTAGCTACCATGAATAATGCTGCGTGAACATGGTGTATAGAAAGTGTGTGTTCCAGTTCCTGCTTTCAATTATTTGGGGTTTATACCCAGAAATGAAATTGCTAAATCAAAAGGTAATTTTTTTTTTTTTTAACGCAGGGTCTCACACTGTCACCCAGGCTTGAGTGTGCAATGGCTCAATCCTGGCTCCTTGCAGCCTTGAACTGTGCTCAAGTGGTCTTTCTACCTCAGCCTCCCAAGTGGCTGGGACTACAGGTGCATGCCACCATACCCAGCTTTTTTTTTTTTTTTTTTTAGGGATAGGATCTTGCTATGTTATCCAGGCTGATCTTGAACTCCTGGCCTCAAGTGATCTTCCTGCCTTGCCCTCCCAAAGTGGTGGGATTACAGGTATGAGCCACCGTGCCTGGCCGGATAATTCTATTTTTAATTTTTTGAGGAATCACTATATTGTTTTCGTTCCAATTTTTCCATATCCTCATCAATACATTATTTTCTGTTTGCTTTGTTTTGGATTTTACTAGTAGCCATCCTAATGAATGTTATTGAGAAGTGTCTGGGTTCTTTGTTTTTGAGACAGAGTTTTGCTCTGTTGCCCAGGCTGAGGTGCAGTGGCACGATCTTGGCTCACTGCAACCTCCGCCTCCCAGGTTCAAGCAATTCTCATGCCTCAGCTTCCCGAGTAGCTGGGACCACAGGTGCATCCCACCACACCCAGCTAATTTTTGTATTTTTGGTAGAGATAGCGTTTTGCCCTGTTGCCAAGGCTGGTCTCAAACTCCTGGCCTCAAGTGATCCACCTGCCCCAGCCTCCCAAAGTGCTGGGATTACAAGTGTGAACCTCCCTGCCTGGCCATGGCTGGGTTCTTTTAAATACCAATGTTTAAAAATAAAATTGTTCTATGAAAAACAATCTGGTCCCCAAATTTTGACTGTTAGAATAAACGATAAAGCAAAACATGTACAATTACCTAGTTATACTTTAAAGGTAGGATGTAGCTTAAGGTGCAGAAAATGAAGTTAATTATTCTTCTTCATTCATGGTTAGCCTCATCCTCAGTCTGTCAGGGCCCTGCCCCTCCTCCGTTTCCAGTGCTTGTCCCATTCTCTCTCGCCACAGACACTCAATGTAATGTGGCTGCTGAGATATTAACACAGGATTGCCATCAGTAATCTCAATTGCCCTCAAAACCCTTGGAAAATAGCTCTGTGTTAACAATCTCACTGTTCCTCTGTTTCTCTTCTCACTCAAGCCACTGTGCTAGGATTGAAAGACTTTGCTCTTCCTGGCTTACAGGAAAGTTAAGGGAGTATTTTTTGCTCCAGAAGCCATGTGAAAATGGGACTGCATTGGAATAAGCATCTGTAGGAGTGGATGCCTGCCCTGGCAGTATCTGATAACCGAGAATTTCCAGAATTGTAATGGGAGAGTGGGGTGTTGGGGAACAACCCCAGTTCAAAAGAGGAAGAACAATCCAAAGGCTGGGTGCTGTGGCTCATGCCTGTAATCCTAGCACTTTGGGAGGCTGAGGTGGGTGGATTGCCTGAGATCAGGAGTTTGATACCAGCCTGGCCAATATGGTGAAATCCTGTCTTTACTAAAAATACAAAAATTAGCCGGGTGTGGTGGTGTGCGCCTGTACTCCCAGCTACTTGGGACGCTGAGGCAGGAGAATCACTTGAACCTGGGAGGTGGAGGTTACAGCGAGCTGAGATGGTGCCACTGCATTCCAGCCTGGGTGACAGAGGGAGACTCCGTCTAACAAAAAAAAATCAAGAGGTGGGTCAAAATAACATGGTGGAAATAAATACAGATATGTCAGTAAATGAACTAAATTCACCAGTAAAATAAACAAAGATTATTAGTCAGTAAAAGAGAACCAGATAAATGCTGCAGTTCCTGCCTGCCTGAAGGCTTGAGAAGCTTTCATAGTTGGGTTAGGGGAAGTGAGAGACAGACTGAGGGTGTTGTGAGGGCTACCCAGCTCTCCACTTTTTCGAATGTGAAAAGAAATAAAAAAGCAAAAGAAAAAATACATATATAAAAAAAAAGAAGAATGACTTTGCTCTTGAATTCTTAAGAGCAATGGAACTGAATCTCAGGGTGGGCATCTACAGGCTGATGCGTGCTGTGACTGAAGGCCCATTGAAGGCAAGTGGGGCTATAGGAGCCATACAGAGGGACCTACTTCTGTTCGCCAGGGGAACTGAGAGCTCAGAGGTGATTCCTCGCGAGAAGTGACTCCTAAGCTGAGTCCTGAAGATCAGTGTGAGTGGGCCACGCAGAGGAGAAAGGGAGGAGGAGCATGTGCAAAGGCCCAGTGCCAAGAGAGAGCCCAATTTGTGGGAAGAACCAAGAATCACTCAGCAGCGCTGGAGTCGAGTGTCAGTGTGGGGTGGGAGGGTGAGAGAAGAGATGGACAGGAGCTCAATCATGAAGGGCCTTGAAGCTATGCCAAGTCTGCAGTTTATCTTGTGGGGAAATGCACAGGCATTGGTTTCAAACTGGAACATGTCATGATTACTTTTTTTTTTCAGAATGATCATTCTAACCCAAATGTGGAGAATAAATTGGACAGGAGAATGAGAAGTCTGTTAGGAATCTGTTTTATCCTGGCAAGAGACAAAAAGGGCATTGGCAAAGAGAGAATATTTGTTTGCTCATTCCTTTATTCATTCACTTATTTGACATTTACTCTATATTTTTTTGCCAAGCATCTACTATGTGCTTGCATTGTGCTGTGCTGGGTGCTGGGAATACAAAGGTAAAAAAGAGAAACATGGTCCCTGCCTTCCCAGGGCAGACACTTACTTGGCAGTTCTGGTTTTTAGTCTGTTTGTGCCACTATAACAGAATAGTACAAACTGGGTAATTTATACGGAACAGAAATTTATTTCCTCAGAGTTCTGAGGCTTGTGAGGGGCTGACATCTTTCAAGTATCATCTTCTTTTTTAAAAAATCTGTCTATCAGGCCAGGTGCAGTGGCTTACAACTGTAATCCTAGCACTTTAGGAGGCCGAGGTGGGCAGATAACCTAAGGTCAGGAGTTCGAGACTAGCCTGGCCAACATGGCAAAACCCCGTTTATACTAAAAAAAAATTACAAAAATTAGCCAGTCATGGCAGCACATGCCTGTAACCCCACCTACTTGGGAGGCTGAGACAGAAGAATCGCTTCAACCCAGGAGGCGAAGGTTGCAGTGAGCTGAGATTGCACCACTGCACTCCAGCCTGGGCAACAGAGGGAGACTCCATCTCAAAAAAAAAAAAAAAAAAAATCTCTCTATCTGTCTTTCTATCTATCTATCTATCCATCTACCTACCTACCTACGTACCTACCTACCTACCTAGTTATTTAGAGACTGAGTTATGAGACTGGCTAATTTTTCTATTTTTTGGTAGAGACGAAGTTTCATCATGTTGCCAAGGCTGGTCTTGAACTCCTGGGCTCAAGAGATCCACCTGCCTCCACCTCCCAAAGTGCTAAGATTACAGGCATGAACCACGGTGCCTGACCAGGGATCTTCTTGCTGTGTCAGTGAACAGTGACAGGTCACAGAGAGAGAGAAAGAAAACAAGAATAAGTGAACCCACTTTTTCAATAATAGCATTAATCTATTCATGAGAGCAGATCCCTCATAACATAGACAAGCTCTCACTGTGTTGTCCAGGCTGGAGTTTAGTAATACAAATTTAGCTCCGTGCAGCCTCAGCCTTCTGGGTTCAAGTGACCCTTCTCTCTCAGCTTCCTGAGTAGTAGGAACCACAGATGCCTGCCAACACATCTGGCTAATTTTTTATTTTTTATAGAGCCAGGGTCTCTCTCTGCTATCCAGGCTGGTCTGTAACTCCGGCTCAAGCAATCCTCCTGCTTTGGCTTCTCAAAGTGCTGGGATTAGATTACAGGCATGAGCCACCTCATCCAGCCCTAAACATCTCTTAAAAGTTTCACTTCTTAATACTGTTATAATGGCAATTAAATTTCAACATAAGTTTTGGTGGGAACAAACACGAAAACCATAGCACCAGGCAAGTATGAGGGCGATGACAGTGTGTATGAGCTAACATGATACAGAGTAGTTTTGGAGCATATACACCAGGAGCATATTCCAAAAGATTTGGAGCATCAGAAAGACTTTCTAAAAAACTTCCCTAAAATGATGTCTCAGCTAAGACCTGAAGGAGGAGCAGGAGATGGGTGGGTGAAGAGGAGGTAGCGGGGGTTCCCAGTAGTTGGAGTAGTAAAGGCAGCTCTTCAGAGATGAGAGACATCAGAGCTTCTGAATGAATGAACAGAAGTTCCATATGGCTGGACCACAGGGACTATTAAGGTATGAGGCCAATGAAGGAAGCAGGGGCCCGATCCCAAAAGGGCCTCTAAATCACGTGAAGGAGGCTGGACCTTGTAAGAGGCATGGGATCATATAAGAGAGAGAAAGGATCAGATGGACATCTTGAGAAGATCACAGTCTGGATAAATAGTAACAAGAGAACTAGAAAGGACTTGGTGAAGCATTAGCTAGATCTGGGGTTACAGAAGGGCATAAAGACTCCCAGGTGTCTGACTTGGGTACCATAAAACAAGAGGAAGGGAGGTTGGGAAGAAAGATCTAAATTTTATTTTGGATCTATTGATTTTGAGGGATGGTCAGGGGGAGCTATTCAGTAGGTGGTTGCTTATACATTCCCCCTGGAGGTGGAACAGAGCTATTGGCATATAGCAGCTACACAGTGCAGAAATCATGGGAGTGGATGAGATCAGGCAGGCGAGTCTGCAGATAAGAGAGCTGTGGATGCTAACTCAGGGGACTCCAACATTTAAGGTTCAGGCAGAGGAAGAGGACTCTGCAAAGAGGCTGGGAATGGGGGCAGTTAGAAGGGTACGAGGAAGACTCAGAGAAAGAAATCATGCATTCTAAAGATTTCCAAAGAAGAGGGCAAGGTCAAGTGTGTCAAATGCCTTGGAGAGGTTAGGCGAGATAAGGATTGAGAAGTGGCCGTAGAGTTTGGCAAGAATAGTTTCAGTTGAAAGACGAGGGTGGGAGTGGGCAGACTGCAGTAGGTGGAGCCGTGGGAGGTGGGGGAAGAGACTTCAAGTCAATGCACTGGGGGAGGCCAATGCCATCCTTGTTGGTAGAGCAGTGTCCACGCCAGCCAGGGGTAGGTCGATGGAAGCAGCACCACAAAGGCAGATTGAGTCCATGGCTGCAGGAGGAGAACGCTAGTAATTAAAAAGGTGAGACTCAGCTAGGGGAACAGAAATGTTTAGGGGTTAAAGACCAGTGATTCTGGCTGCTAAAGGATCCTGAACCACCAAGCACATTCATTACTGTTGCCCTTATCAATCTTAAGCATTGATTATATTCACCCAGACAGGAAGCAAGAGTTCTGTAAGTGTTAAGTGACCAGTGAACGTGACTTATTGGCACTTACAATGGACCATGTGCTAGAGTTATAAATATAAATAGATGCCTGCTCTTGAGTATCTCATATCCTCTGAAATACCTGCATTGAAAAAAGCAGAGTAAAACTGGATTAATTTCCAAAGCATCAAAAACAGTAAGGAATGTAGATTATAATAAAGCCTTACTCGTTTTCTTGTTATATTGGGTTCAGAGAAAAACTAATCTTGCGACGTTTTGCCTTTACGATTCATGATCTGAAGGGTCAAACAGAAATGAAGGCAAACTCAAATCTAGAGTTCTGTGTGCGTGGAATTTGGGTCAGGGTGGATGGAGAAATAGACCACAAGGCAGGGATGGGAAAACCAGGGCCGGTAGGGCTGTTGGGACAAGCTCGAGACCAAGCTTGCATGGCCTTATGCCAGATGGCTGTGGGTTACAAATGGGAAAATTGCTTTTGGTTCATTTGCTATTTATTTTTTTTTGGAGAAAAGTGATTCTACATAAAAATACTAAAGGGAAATGAACGATAAGTGTTAACAATGATTACCTCTTGGTGGAGGGATTAGGAGTGATTTGATTTTCTTCATAACTTTTCATATTTTATATATTTGTGATGAATGATACTAATTTTATAATCTAGAAAACATACTATTTTTAGAATGCAAAATGAAATATAAAAAAGAGGTGGGATGCCAGGAGTGGTGGCTCATACCTGCAATCCCAGCACTTTGGGAGGCCAAGGCAGGAGGATTGCTTGAGCCCAGGAGTTACAGACCAGCCTGGGCAACATAGCAAGACCTTGTTCCTACAAAAATATAAACAAATTAGCTGGGCATGGTGACATGCACCTGTGGTCCCAGCTACTCGGGAGGCTGAGGTGAGAAGATCACTTGAGCCCAGGAGTTTGAGGTTATAGTGAGCTGTGTTTGAGCCACTGCACTCCAGCCTGGGCGACAGATGACGAAGTGAGACCCCGTCTCAAAACAAAAAAACAAAAAAGAGAGAGAGAGAGAGGCAGGTTTGTGTTCCAGTGGAGTGGCCAAAATGAAAACAGACAAACAAACAAAAAAAGATGCTCGATGATAACATTACTTCATCAAAATCAAAAAATGTAGAAGATGGTATTGGTAGGAGCAATATTCAGAAATGGCACTGAAGACCTAAAAATCACATACCATGCTTAACTTTGTGACAAACTAGAGGTGGTCTAGGCACTTTCTTTTTTTTTGAGATGGAATCTTGATCTGTAGCCAGGCTGGAGAGCAATGGTGCCATCTCAGCTCACTGCAACCTCCACCTCCTGGGTTCAAGCAATTCTCCTGCCTCAGCTTCCCAAGTAGCTGGGATTACAGGTGTGCGCCACCATGCTCTGCTAGTTTTTGTATTTTTAGTAGAGACAGGGTTTCACCATGTTGGCCAGGATGGTCTCGGTCTCTTGACCTTGTGATCTGCCCACCTCAGCCTCCCAAAGTGCTGGGATTTCAGGCGTGAGCCACCGCGCCCGATCGGCATTGTCTTTAATTTATTTATAATATATTAAATCTAGAAATAATGGATCTGAAAGAAGTGGTGTGATTGTGTGTCAGCCCTGCACACATTGTCTCTAGAAGAGGAAAATGACTTGCCCAGGTTTGTATAGTTATTATCTACATTTTTCTGATTATGCGATATTAATTTTGTCTTGAAAGTCTTGAAATTATCAGGTAGAAAGTGCACTATGAGAACAAATAAATATTAAGTTATGGCTGCTGGAGCTCCAGCCATTAAAAAATTGAATTATAATTTTTTTTTTTTTGAGACAGAGTTTCATTCTTGTTGCCCAGGCTGTAGTGCAATGGTGCGACCTTGGCTCACCACAGCCTCGGCCTCCCGGGTTCAAGTGATTCTTCTGCCTCGGCCTCTTGAGTAGCTGGGACTACAGGCACATGCCACCATGTCCAACTAATTTTGTATTTTTAGTAGGGACAGGATTTCTCCATGTTGGTCGGGCTGCTCGAACTCCTGACCTCAGGTGATCTGCCCACTTTGGCCTCCCAAAGTGCTGGGATTATAGGCCTGAGCCACTGTGCCCGGCCGAGTTATTATTCCTAATTGTGACATTTTTATTGATGAAAATGAGTTGATGCCTGTGGTGAGAGAGTGATATATTCTAAAACAAAGGCTCACTACTAACTGAAAGAAAGTTTTTAAAGTTTAATTAGTTTGGTAGAAGGGAAGTAATCTCTTACAAAATCTGGCTGACTATCCTGAAATTCAATTTTAATGAGTATTTGTGGGTAGGGAGATAGATGGAAATGTGTTTTGGGAATATATTTTCGCTTTCAATGTAATTCTTTTTTATTAACCTCATGGGAAGGGGCCCTGCTTTCCCTTGTGTTAAATCTCTAGACAAAAGAGTGAAGTGTCAGGACTGCAAGCTGCTGCCGGTGTAGGCAGGTCAGGGAATCTGCTGCCACTGGTGGGGAAGACACGCTTGCAGCTTTCCACACCCATTCCTGAATTGCCAGAAAGAAACCTACCCCAGAAGCTGGAAGGAATCCAGAAAACATGAGCAAACCCACAGCTTCTCCACTGATAGAAAGGCGTGTCCACTCATTTCTTAGGTCTACTGAAGCCTTGAGAAGATTAATTGAGGGTTTGCCTGCCTCGGAGGCATTTCACTTGGGCAGGCTCTGTCCTGATCAGCAATGTTCCAGGCTGTCAGGACACACACTTAGGCACTCCATGTGTGAAATCCCAAAACCACAGCTGCTGACCTAGGATTTTGTAGACTGTCTCCGCTCTTTAGGGCCAGAGAGCCCGCAGTGAAAAGGCTGAGGAAGGTCTTGTTTTCCTTGTCATGTCTTTCAAATAAATTAGGGATAATGAGCACAGCTAAATTTGAGAAATTGTTGGCACAGCCCTCAATTAAATCCTCTAGATAGAAAGCACATTCTTGTTTCATAAAATAAAATCTGAGTTGAGAGTCCATCTAAGATTTTTCAGTACCTTTTGGAGTCAATTAAAAAATCCCCCTGCTGGCCAAGTGTGATGGCTCATGCCTGTAGTCACAGCACTTCGGGAGGCTGAGGCAGGTGGATCACCTGAGGTTAGGAGTTCAAGACCAGCCTGGTCAACATGGTGAAACCCTATCTCTGCTAAAAATACCCCAAAAAAATTAGCTGGGTGCAGGGGCGTGTGCCTATAATCCCAGTTACTAGGGAGGCTGAGGCAGGAGAATTGCTTGAACTCAGGAGATGGAGGTTGCAGTGAGCCGAGATCACACCACTGCACTCCAGTGTGGGTGACAGAGTGAGACTTAAACAACAACAACAAAAAAATTCCCGCTGCCTTTCTTTCCAATGCAGGTGTCTGTTAGGGTAATGTGGTGGCGTTTCTTGCAAGGGACCCAGAGCTTGTCAAACCTGGTCATAGAGAGAAACACATTGGTAAAGTTGTCCAAAAGAGCAGACAAGGCCATTCAAGGAATTTGACCACTTTTAGGAGTTAAAGCAAAGAGCTAATTATTCAGGATTTTTTAACAAAGGGTCAGGCACGGTGGCTCACGCCTGTAATCCCAGCACTTTGGGAGGCTGAGGTGGGCGGATCACCTGAGGTCAAGGAGTTCGAGACCAGCCTGATCAACATGGTCTCTACTAAAAATACAAAAAATAGCCAGGCGTGGTGGTGCTTGCCTATAATCCCAGTTACTTGGGACGCTGAGGCAGGAGAATCACTTGAGCCTGGGAGGTGGAGGTTGCAGTGAGCCGAGATCATGCCATTGTATTACAGTCTGGCCAACAAGAGTGAAACTCTGTCTCAAAAAAAAAAAAAAAAAGATTTTTAGCATTATTATAGATACATTTTTGTGTAAGAAGGTTAAGGAACACACGTTTTTGTTTTTTTTCGCCCCGGTATCTTTGTTGAATATCGATTGATCCTCAGTGGAAGGGCTTATTTCTGAATATTCTAGTCTATTCCATTGGCCCATAAGTCTATGCTTACGCCAATACAAAATTGTACTGATTACTGTAGTTTTACTCATCTAGTAAGTTTTGAAATCAGGTAGTTTAAGTCCAACTTTATTTTTCAAAATTGTTTGGCTCGTCTAGGTTTTTTGCATTACTATACAATTTTTAGGGTCAGCTTGTCAAATTCTATTTTTAAAGCCTGATGAGATTTGATAGAGATACATAGAATCTATAGATCAGTTTAAAAAAAATTGCCCTCTATAATACTGAGCCTTCTGATCAATGTACACGGTTTGTCCCTCTATTTACTCAGCTCTTCAGATAAATATCTTAGCAATGTCTCGTGGGTTTTAGTGTATAGGTATTGCACTTTCTTTGTTAAATTTATTCTCAAGTATTTTATTCTTTTTGATGCTATTGTGAGTGGAATTATTTTTTAATTTCATCTTCCTATATTGAAATACAACTAATTTTTGTGTATTGGGCTTGAGTCCGGTGACCTTGCTGATCTGGTTGATTAATGCCAGTAATTTTTTGTAGATTTCTTGGGATTGTCTACATACAGGATCATGTTTCTTTGAATAAATACACAACCTTTATACCTCCTTCCCAGTCTATATGTGTTTTGTTTGTTTTTCTTGCATTATTTCATTGGCCAGAGCCCCAAGTACAGTAAGTCTTTCCTCAAGGCCACTGGTAGGTTCTTAGATACTGTGACTTTAAGCAAAAAGACATGCATCAGGTCTTTTTTTTTTTTTTTTTTTTTTTGTAGATGGGACTATAGGTGCATGCCACCATGCCTGGCTATTTTTATTTTTTTGTAGAGACGGGGTCTTGCTATGTTGCCCAGGCTGGTCTTGAACTTCTGGGCTCAAGTGATCCTCTCACCTCTACCACTCAAAGTGATGGCATTAGAGGCATGAGCTATTGTGGTGCCTGGCCTCAATGTAATTTATTTATAACATTTATGAGAAAAAAAGTGTTTATGTTATAAGTCATTTTGCTTAAAGTCGCAGTTTTAAAAAAGCTATTGACATTACATGAAAACTTACTGAATAAAAGCTGAATAAAAGCACTGAGGGCAGATATTCTTGCCTTGTTCCCAATCTTAGAGGAAAACCATTTGGTCTTTCACTGTCTTATTATTTAAAAAATTATAGTGAAATATACATAACAAAATATACTATTTTAACTATTTTGAAGTGTACAGTTGTCTGGCATTAAGTCCATTTACATTGTGTCATCATCATCATCTCTAGAACGTTTTCATCTCCCCAAACTGAAACTCTGTACCTATTAAACACGAACTTCCCATTCCCCCAGCCCTTGACAAACGCCATTCTACCTTCTGTCCCTATGGATTCCATTATCCTAGGTATCTCATATTAGTGGAATGACAATATTTGTCCTTTTGTGTCAGTCTGGTTTCACTTAGCACAGTGTCCTCAAGGTTCATTCATGTTGTAGGATGTCTTGGAATTTTCTTTGTTTTTAAGGCTGAATAATATTTCATTACATATTTATTCTTTTGCTTTTAAGTATGATGTCAGCTGTGGGGTTTTCAGAAATGTCCTTCATCAAATTGAGGAACTTTTCTTTTATTCCTAGTTTGAGAGATTATATCCTGAATGTAAACTGGATTTTGAAAAATGATTTTTCAGCAGCTATTGAGATGACCATGCGGTTTTTGTCTTTTATTCTAATTATAAGAGTGTAATTACATTAATCAAGTATTGACTGTTAAACCTTGCATTCCTAGGGTAAGTCCCACTGTCATAATGTATAATCCTTGCTTTTTATCTAAGAGTTATCTAGTTTTATAATAGCTCTTACATTTAGGTCTGTGATTGATTTTGAGTTACTTTTTGTATATTATGTGAAGAAAGGGTCCAAAATCATTCCTTTGCATATGGATACCCAGTTGTCCCAGCACCATTTGTTGAAAAGCCTGTTTTTCCCACTGAATGATCTTGGCACTCTTGTTGAAAATCAATTGACTATAGACATTAGGGCTTATTTCTGGAACCTCAATTCAGTTCCATTGATCTTAATTTACCCTTTATTTATTTATTTATTTTTGACAGAGTCTTGCACTGTAGCCCGGGGTGGAGTGCAATGGCGCAATCTTGGCTCACTGCAACCACCACCTCCTGGGTTCAAGTGAGTCTCCTGCCTCAGCCTTCCAAGTAGTTGGGATTACAGGCACGGGCCACTATGCCCGGCTCCACTGATCTTTCTAGCTTCCTTATGCCGTACTACACTGTCTTGATTAGTGTAATAACTTTGTAGTAAATTTTGAAATCAGGCAGTATGAGTCCTTCGACTTTGTTCTTTTTCAAGATTGTTTTGGTGAATTTGGGTCTTATATTTCTTAGAGTCCTTTTTAACTTTACCTCATTCGGGAAGAATTGCCTTCACTGAGTTGTGGCTTAAGATTACACACTACAGCGGAGCTTCTTAACTTGGCAGTGCATAAGAATCACCTGGGGGGGGCTATTTTTTATTTTTATTTTTGGAGACGGAGTCTCCCTCTGTCACCCAGGTTGAAGTGCAACGGCGCAATCTCAGCTCACTGTAACCTCTGCCTCCTGAGTTCAAGCAATTCTCCTGCATCAGCCTCCTGAATAGCTGGGACTACAGGTGTGTGCCACCACGCCCAGCTAATTTTTGTATTTTTAGTAGAGATAGGGTTTTACCACGTTGGCCAGGCTGGTCTTCAACTCCTGACCTCAAATGATCTGCCCCCTCAGCCTCCCAAAGTGCTGGAATTACAGGTATACGCCACTGTGCCTGGCCTATATAAATTCTTATAGCCTACACATTTATCATATTTTCCCCTCTTCTATTATTAGCTTTTATTTTACTTCAACTGCTTATGTTTATGGTATCCCTGGTTCTATTATTATTATTATTATTTTTGAGTACAGAGCCTTGCTCTTTTGCCCAGGCTAGCGTGCAGTGGTACTATCTCAGCTCACTGCAGCCTTTGCCTCTTAGGTTCAAGCAATTCTCCTACCTCAGCCTCCTGAGTAGTTGGGATTACAGGCATGCACCACCATGCCTGACTAATTTTTGTATTTTTAATAGAGATGGGGTTTCACCATGTTGGACCAGGATGGTCTCAAACTACTGACCTCTGGCTATCTGCCTGCCTTGGCCTCCCAAAGTGCTAGAGTAATGAGCCACCATGGGGGAGCCTTGTCATGTTATTATAGGTATCTTTGTGGTAGATCACTCCAGATTTCTTGTGGGAGAAGTGGGGATGTAAATAAAAACACTTAAGGCTTGACTTTCCTTTCTTTTTTTTAAAATTATATATATATATATATATATATATATATATATATATATATATAATTTGCACTTTAGGTTCTGTGGTACATGTGCAGAACATGCAGGATTGTTGCATAGGTACATACATGACAGCATGGTTTGCTGCCTCCATCCCCCTGTCATCTATATGTGGCATTTCTCCCCATGTTATCCCTCCCCCAACCTCCCTACCCCCACTGTCCCTCCCTATACCCCCACAACAGACCCCAGTGTGTGATGCTCCCCTCCCTGTGTCCATGTATTTGCTTAGGATTGACTTGGCTATGCGGGCTCTCTTTTGGTTCCATATGAAGTTTAAGGTGGTTTTTTCCAGTTCTGTGAAGAGGGTCATAGGTAGCTTGATGGGGGATAGCGTGAATCTATAAATTACTTTGGGCAGTATGGCCATTTTCACAATATTGAGTCTTCCTAACCATGAGCATTGAATGTTTTTCCATCTGTTTGTGTCCTCTCTTATTTCCTTGAGTAGTGGTTTGTAGTTCTCCTTGAAGAGGTCCTTTACGTTCCTTGTTAGTTGTATTCCTAGATATTTTATTCTCTTTGTAGCAATTGTGAATGGGGAGTTTCTTCTTGATCTGGCTCCCTTTAAGTCTGTTATTGGTGTATAGGAATGCTTGTGATTTCTGCACATTGATTTCATATCCTGAGACTTTGCTGAAGTTGCTTATTAGTTTAAGGAGATTTTGGGCTAAGACGATGGGGTCTTCTAAATATACAATCATGTCATTTGCAAATAGAGACAATTTGACTTCCTCTTTTCCTAATTGAATACCCTTTATTTCTTTTTCTTGCCTGATTGCTCTGGCTAGAACTTCCAATACTATATTGAATAGGAGGGGGTGAGAGAGGGCATCCTTGTCTTGTGCCTGATTTCAGAGGGAATGCTTCCAGTTTTTGCCCATTCAGTATGATATTGGCCGTGGGTTTGTCATAAATAGCTTTTATTATTTTGAGATACGTTCCATCGATACCTAGTTTATTGAGTGTTTTTAGCATAAAGGGCTGTTGAATTTTGTCGAAGGCCATCTCTACATCTTGAGATAATCATGTGGTTTTTGTCTTTGATTCTGTCTATGTGATGGGTTACGTTTATAGACTTGTGTATGTTGAACCAGCCTTGCATCCCTGGGATGAAGCCTACTTGATCGTGATGGATAAGCTTTTTGATGTGCTGTTGCAATCGGTTTGCCAGTATTTTATTGAAGATTTTTGCATCTGTGTTCATCATGGATATTGGCCTGAAGTTTTCTTTTTTTGTTGAGTCTCTGCAAGGTTTTGGTATCAGGATGATGTTGGTCTCATAAAATGATTTGGGAAGGATTCCCTCTTTTTGGATTGTTTGGAATAGTTTCAGAAGGAATGGTACCAGCTCCTCTTTGTACATCTGGTAGAATTGAGCTGTGAACCCATCTGGACCTGGACTTTTTTTGGTTGGTAGGCTATTAATTGCTGCCTCAACTTCAGCCCTTATTATTGGTCTATTCAAGGTTTCAACTTCTTTCTGGTTTAGGCTTGGGAGGGTGCAAGTTTCCAGGAATTTATCCATTTCTTCCGGGTTTACTGGTTTATGTGCATAGAGTTGTTTGTGGTAATCTCTGATTGTAGTTTGTATTTCTGTGGAATCAGTGGTGATATCCCCTTTATCGTTTTTTATTGCATCTATTTGATTCTTCTCCCTTTTCTTTTTTATAAATCTGGCTAGTGGTCTGTCTATTTTGTTGATCTTTTCAAAAAACCAGCTCCTGGATTTATCTGATTTTTTTGAAGGGTTTTTTGTGTTTCTATCTCCTTCAGTTCTGCTCTGATCTTAGTTATTTCTTGTCTTCTGGTAGGTTTTGAGTTTTTTGATCTTGCTCCCCTAGCTCTTTCAATTTTGATGATAGGGTGTCAATTTTAGATCTTTCTTTTCTTTTCATGTGGGCATTTATTGCTATACATTTCCCTCTAGAGATTGCTTTAAATGTGTCCCAGAGATTCTGGTACGTTGTGTCTTCCTTCTCGTTGGTTTCGAAGAACATCTTTATTTCTGCCTTCATTTCATTGTTTATCCAGTCAACATTCAAGAACCAGTTGTTCAGTTTCCATGAAGTTGTGCGGTTCTGAGTTAGTTTCTTAATCCTGAGTTCTAATTTGATTGCACGGTGGTCTGAGAGACTGTTTGTTATGATTTCCGTTCTTTTGCATTTGCTGAAGAGTGATTTAGTTCCAAGTATGTGGTCAATTTTAGAGTAGGTGTGATGTGGTGCTGATTAGAATGTATATTCTGTGGATTTGGGGTGGAGAGTTCTATAGATGTCTATTAGGTTTGCTTGGTCTAGATCTGAGTTCAAGTCCTGGATATCCTTGTTAATTTTCTGTCTCATTGATCTGTCTAATATTGACAGCAGAGTGTTAAAGTCTCCTGCTATTATTGTGTGTGAGTCTAAGTCTCTTTGCAGGTCATTAAGAACTTGCTTTATGTATTCTGGGTGCACCTGTTTTGGCTGCGTATATACTTAGGATCGTTAGCTCTTCTTGATGCATTGATCCTTTTACCATTATGTAATGTCCTTCTTTGTCTCTTTTGATCTTTGTTGGTTTAAAGTCTATTTTATCAGAGACTAGGATTGCAACTCCTGCTTTTTATTTTTGCTCTCCATTTGCTTGGTAAATCTTCCTCCATCCCTTTATTTTGAGCCTATGTGTGTCCTTGCATGTGAGATATGTTTCCTGGATACAGCACACTGATGGCTTTTGACTTCTTATCCAATTTGCCAGTCTATGTCTTTTGATTGGGGCATTTAGCCCATTTACATTTAAGGTTAATATTATTATGTGTGAATTTGATCCTGCCATTTTGATGCTAGCTGGTTGTTTTGCCCATTAGTTGACACAGTTTCTTCATTGTGTTGATGCTCTTTACCATTTTGTACGTTTTTGGAGTGGCTGGTACTGGTTATTCCTTTCTATGTTTAGTGCTTCCTTCAGGAGCTCTTGTCAGGCAGGCCTGGTGGTGATGAAATCTCTCAGCAATTGCTTGTTTGTAAAGGATTTTATTTCTCCTTCACTTATGAAACTTAGTTTGGCTGGATATGACATTCTAGGTTGAAAGTTCTTTTCTTTAAGGATGTTGAATATTGGCCCCCACTCTCTTCTGGCTTGTAGGGTTTCTACTGAGAAATCCACTGTGAGTCTGGTGGGCTTCCCTTTGTGGATAACCTGACCTTTCTCTCTGGCTGCCCTTAGCATTTTTTCCTTCATTTCAACCCTGGTGAATCTGACGATTATGTGCCTGGGGGTTGCTCTTCTTGAGGAGTATCTTTGTGGTGTTCTCTGTATTTCCTGGACTTGAATATTGGCCTACCTTGCTAGGTTGAGGAAGTTCTCCTGGATAATATCCTGAAGAATGTTTTCCAGCTTGGATTCATTCTTTCCATCATATTTAGGTACACCTATCAAATGTAGATTAGGTCTTTTCAGATACTCCCATATTTCTTGGAGGCTTTGTTCATTCCTTTTTACTCTTTTTTCTCTAATCTTGCCTTCTTGTTTTATTTCATTGAGTTGATCTTCGATCTCTGATATCCTTTCTTCTGCTTGGTCAGTTCAGCTGTTGAAACTTGTGTATGCTTCCTGAAGTTCTCGTGTTGTGTATTTCAGCTCCATCAATTCATTTATATTCTTCTCTAAGCTGTTTATTCTTGTTAGCGTTTTGTCAAATCTTTTTTCAAGGTCCTTAGTTTCTTTGCATTGGATTAGAACATGTTCTTTTAGCTCAGAGAAGTTTGTTATTACTCACTTTCTGAAGCCTGTTTCTGTCAATTCATCAGACTCATTCTCCATCCAGCTTTGTTCCCTTGCTGGTGAGGAGTTGTGATCCCTTGGAGGAGGAGAGGTGTTCTGGTTTTGGTGTTTTCATCCTTTTTGCACTGGTTTCCTCCCATCTTTATGGATTTATCTACCTGTGCTCTTTGTAGTTGGTGACTTTTGGATGGGTTCTCCGAGTGGACATCCTTTTTGTTGATGATGAAGTTATTTCTTTCTGTTTTTAAGTTTTCCTTCTAACAGTCAGGCTCCTCTGCTGTAGGAATGCTGGAGGTCCACTCCAGACTCTGCTTGCCTGGGGATCACCTGCAGCAGCTGCAGAACAGTAAGGGTTGCTGCCAGTTTCTTCTTCTGTTATCTTCATCCCAGAAGGATACCTGCCAGACGTCAGCCTAAGCTCTCCTTTATGAGGTGTCTCTTTGGATATACAGGGGTTGGGGAGCTGCTTGAGGAGACAGTCTGTCCTTTATAGGAGCTCAAGTGCTGAGCTGTGAGCTCTATTGTTCCATTCAGAGCTGCTGGGCAGGTACGTTTATGTCTGCTGCAGCGGAACTCATAACCGCCTTTTTTTCCCAGGTGCTCTGTCCTGGGAAGGTGGGGTTTTATTTATAAGTTCCTGACGTGCTGCTGCCTTTTTTTCAGAGATGCCCTGCCCTGCAAGGAGGTTGCCTAGTCATAGCCCACCAGCTGAGGTGTTGCTGAGCTGCCGTGGGCTCTGCCCAGCTGCTGTGTGTACTTCCTTGTGGTTTTGTTTATAGAGGTATAGTTAGAACTGCCTTGGTAATGATGATCTACCTCAATAATGGTGGACTGCCTCTGTAATGGCAGATTGCCTTGGTAATGGTGGACTGCCTCGGTAGTGGTGGACTGCCCTCAGTAATGGCAGACGTCCTTTCCCCCACAGAGCTGGACCATCCTGGATCCACCTGCACTTGCTGTGAAACTCTCAATCCAGAGCATTTCAGATTGCTGGTCTTTGTGGGGGGTGGGACCCCGCCGAGCCAGATCACCTGGCTCCCTGTTGCAGCCCCCTTTTTTTCAGTTGAATGGGTGGCTCTGTCTCCCAGATATTCCAGGCACCAGTTGAAATGGCTGCCCAGGTTTGTGTGGGGTTTTTTGTGGAGACCAGCTGTGCTGGCTGAAACAGCCATGCTGAAAACTTGTGGTGCTTTTCAGCCTGGTAATCTCCTGGTCTGTGGGCACTAAAAACTCGTTTGGAAATGTGGTTATCACTCATCCTCTGCATTATTCTCTCTGGGAACTGCACTCCAGAGCTGTTCCCATTTGGCCATCTTGGATCTCTCTCTCTTTTTTTTTTTTTGAGAGGAAGTCTCACTGTCGCCAGGTTGGAGTACAGTGGCATGATCTCAGCTCACTGCCACCTCCGCCTCCCAGGTTCAAGCGATTTTCCTGTCTCAGCCTCCCGATTAGTTGGGACCACAAGCACGTGCTGCCACATTCAGCTAATTTTTGCATTTTTAGTACAGATGGGATTTCACCATGTTGGTCAGGATGGTCTTGATCTCTTGACCTCATGATCGCCTGGCTCAGCCTCCCAAAGTGTTGGGATTACAGGCGTGATCCACCATACCCAGCCAACTTTCCTTTTCAAGAACCTAATATACTGCATGGAATTTCCTGTTCTCCATAAAATATGTTTTGAGTGCTAAAAAGGAATGATAACTGGCTGAGGGCAGTAGGTCAGAAAAACTGGGTAAACCATTATCAAATTGATTAGGACAAGGATCCAGCCAAGCCCATTCATCATTTATCAAACATCTACTATGCTCCATGCTTGCCCAGACCACTGGGCTCAAATCAGGGGAGGGTAAGGATGTCTGCTGGAGATCTTAGTACCATGGACTTGGTGATGATATCCACATCTGTAAAACGAGTTCACAGTTTTTTACAGGCATGTTGAGGGAATGAAGTGAGACTGTATATTCAGAGCACCCACCCCAGAGTCTAGCCCTTGGTGAGTTTGTCAATATTATCTTCCGTCCTCATCTCCTTCCTCAATAGATGCTGTGACTACATACTAAAATTGTATTTACGTTACAAAAGGATATAATTTGTCGAATGTGCAAATGAACTTTGTCATGTTTTGATCCAAGGGGTTTCTAATCTTTTGGGGGAGGTGGGAAGGGAGAATGAGAAGCAAGAGGCTGAGCCCCCCCCCATGAGGCCCAGAAGGCTGTGTGGAATCATCACAATTACATTACTTCTCTAGTAGCAGAAACATGATGATTCTGGAAGACATTAGAAGAGAAAGAGCTCCATGGGTCACAGAAGGAGATAGGTATGGAATCAGAACTGCCAGCAGCCGCCATCCTTAGAGAAGAGGGAAACTCTCCCTCTGCAGGGGGCTCGACCCTATGGCCTCAAAAACTCTGTCAGTCCTCCAGACAGTTTCTTCCTTGTACATAGCTTCCTACCACTGTAACCCTTCCTCTGCCTCCACTCCTTTCAGTCTGGACCCAGGACACCAACAGCAGGGCCCTGGTGCCACCCAAAGCCCATCAGGGAACTGCCCCCATCTACTTTTTTTTTTTTTTTTTTTTTTGAGACACTCTCACTCTGTCACCCAGGCTGGAGTGCAGTGGCACAATCTCAGCTCAGTGCAACTTCTGCCTCCTAGGTTCAAGTGATTCTCCTGCCTTAGCCTCCAGAGTAGCTGGGACTACAGGTGCCCACCACCATACCCAGCTAACTTTTGTATTTTTAGTAGAGACAGGATTTTACCATGTTGGCCAGGCTGGTGTTGAACTCCTGACCTCAGATGATCCGCCTGCCTTGGCCTCCCATAGTGCTGGGATTACAGGCGTAAACCACCACGCCCGGCCAAATGACAATTTTTAAAAATTGAGGATGGTTGGTGGTAAAAAGACTCTTATGCTGTTGGTTTTCTGGGGTTTATCGTTGAGCTTTAAGAGTCTTGGTTCAGGGCTGGGCATGGTGGCTCACGCCTGTAATCCTAGCACTTTGGGAGGCTGAGACAGGCAGATCACGAAGTCAGGAGTTTGAGACCAGCCTGACCAACATAGTGAAATCCCGTCTCACCTAAAAATACAAAAATTAGCCAGACATGATAGTGTGCACCTGTAATCCCAGCTATTCAGAAGGCTGAGGCAGGAGAATTGCTTGAACCCGGGAGGTGAAGGTTGCTGGGAGCCGAGATTGTACTACTGCACTCCAGCCTGGGTGACAGAGCAAGACTCCGTCTCGAAAAAAAAAAAAAAAAGGGACTGCTGTGTTGGCTCACGCTTGTAATCCCAGCACTTTGGGAGGCTGAGGTGGGTGGATCACCTAAGGTCAGGAGTTCAAGACCAGCCTGGCAGCCTGGCCAACATGGCGAAACCCCATCTCTACAAAATATACCAAAAAATTAACTGGGTGTAGTGGTGCACACCTGTAGTCCCAGCTATTTGGGAGGCAGAGGAGGGAGGATCGCTTGAGCCCATAAGGTCGAGGTTGCAGTGAGCTGAGATTGTACCACTGCACTGCAGCTTGGGTGACAGAGCAAGACTCTGTCTCAAAAAATAAAAAAGATTCTTGGTTTAGTATTTCCTAGGACCACTCCATCTCCTTCTATCTCAATCCTATTTTCTAATATGATAACACAATTTAGGTTGTGCATTTTAAGGTGAAGATTAATGAACTGTGTAGTGGCTTTCTTTATCAACATTTAAATTTTCTTTTAGAGGCAGGGTCTTGCTCTGTCACCCAGGCTGGAATACAGTGTCATGCTCATAGCTCACTGCAGCTGTGACATCGTAGGCTCAAGTAATCCTCCTGTCTCAGCCTCTGAGTAGCTGGGACTACATGTGTGTGCCACCACGTTTGGCTAATATTTTTTGTAGATACAGGGTCTGGTCTGTATACAGGGTCTGGTCTGTATGTTGTCCAGGCTGGTCTCCAACTCCTGCCCTCAAGCCATCCTTCCATCTCGGCCTCCCAAAGCACTGGAATTACAGGTATGAGCCACTGTGCCTGGCCCCTTTATTACTTATTGAGGAGGATAAATATGGAGATTTCATGCCTTACCTCATGTTCAGCTCCTACATTTTCAGTGTCACTTCCCACTAACTTACTCTCCAGTCATGCTGATATATATCCATAAGGAGTTGTCCCAAACCCTCCATGCTGTACTTTTGCACGTGATGTTCACTCTTCTTTGAATATCTTCCCAACTTCTGCATGCCTTGAAAATGTCTATTCATTCTTCAACATCTACCTAAGACTTTAGCTTCCTCCTTGAAGTCTTCCTGGGGGAATCTTCCACCCTCAAATCCCTACTCATTTTTTTTGTGCCTTTTTCCAACTCTGTTTTCATTCTTACATATCGGTCTCCCTTACTACACTGTGAGTTCCTTCAATACAAGATCTTCATATTCTTTATATTTGTATTTCTAATACTATGACTATCCCTTTCATGTGTGGGATGATGAATGTTTCTTCAATTTTACATTAAAAGAAAAAAATTCATGAAGGGAATTTCTCAACTTAGTGTACACCAACAGCCTGGCAGTCTGCTTGTAGAATTATCCATATCTTAGTAATAGGTTAGAATGAAAATTACACCCTTATGGGGACACTCCCAGAAAAAAGCTAGCAAATTTTTTCAAAGTCTTTGTTTATCTATAAGATGGCATAAAGCCATAAAATAAATAATTATACATGTGAAGTATATAATGTGCTGTGTAATTACAGATGTGATGCTAATTGAACCCACTTCTCTGCAAGAGCTGCCTCTTAACACTTAGTATTTAGGGCCAGCTGTGTGGTGTATTTGATTAATACAATTTAAACAGAATAAAGCAACCAGAGTAAAACCAAGCAAACTAGCTATTACATCAAATCCATCCAAACACCACTTGTTCAGAAGTTTAAGGTCTTCTTTTACATTTTAACCAGTGTATGTATTAGTTACACCTTTTTGTTTGTGCTTCTCAGGAAGCCTATTTCATGTAGGATGCTAAAGTATTTAACGACACATTTGATGTGCAGGCAGCTCACCCTTCAGTTTAATAGTGGATATCCCTGAAAATCAATTCCTGATCAAACTGAAGGTTTAAAAATCATTCAAATGTGGGTCGGGTGAGGTGGCTCACGCCTGTAATCCCGGCACTTTGGGAGGCCAAGGAGGTGGATCACCTGAGGTTGGGAGTTCGAGACCAGCCTGACCAATATGGAGAAACCCCGTCTCTACTAAAAATACAAAATTAGCAGGGCATGGTGGCGCATATCTGTAATCCCAGCTACTTGGGAGGCTGAGGCAGGGGCATTGCTTGAACCCGGAATGCGGAGGTTGTGGTGAGCCGAGATTGTGCCATTGCAACAAGAGCAAAACTCCGTCAAAAAAAAAAGGTAATTCACAATGCCACAAAATAGGAAATGGACATATTTTATCCTAAAAAGTAAGTTAAAAGGGCTGTCTATGAAAGACATAATGTCTTCCCCCCTCCCACCTTTTTTTCTGCAGAAGAGAGGCTGGAAAATTGACAATTTTTGAGCTAAGCAAGCTTCAAACATTTGTCAGCTGAGATCATTCTTTATATTGCCATATTTGATATAAGACTTCAACATGGCAAAGTAAGTAAGTGCCACTAGAATTATAAAACTTTGGTGTAGAAGGTGACATTGGAGAGCATTATCTCGGGCATCTTGAGGGGGCCCAGAGAGCCTGGGAGTTAGCTTCCTAACTCCAAGGGTGAATCTTGCAACTCCTGTATTCACTGGAGTGAATCTTTCCTACCTATGATATTTGTGTATTTAGATATATTTTGGTGTCTAACACAAAACATTCTCCAAATAAAAGGCTCGTCATTACCACTCACTCTCTGAATACGTATTCCATTCCAAAGAGTACCATAACCATGTTGCACCTTGCCATCAACTCTTCTTCATATCTGCCAACTCACCTTTTATTTTGTTTTTTTTGGAAAGTTTTTTATTGTAGTTAAATACATATATACAATAATACCATCTTAACCAAAGTGTACAACTAAGTGGTACTAAATACGTTCACAGTGTTGTACAACTATCATAACTATCTATTTCTAAAACTTTTTCACTACCCAAAACAGAAACTCGGTAAGCATTAAGCAATAACTCCCCATTCTCCCCTTTTCCCAGCCCCTGGTAATCTATATGATACTTTCTGTGTGTATAAACTTTCCTATTATAGGCATTTCATATAAATAGAACCACACAATACTTATCTTTTTGTGTTGGGCTTATTTTAGTTGGTATAATGTTTTTAAGTTTCTTCCATATTGTAGCATGGATCAGAACTTCATTCCTTTGCATGGCTGAATAATATTCCATTGTATGGATATACCACATTTTGTTAATTCATTCATGTGCTGATAGACATGGGTTGTTTCCAGCTTTTGGCTATTGTAATTAATGCCACAATGAACACTGACACACAAGTGTCTGTTTCAGTCCCTGTTTTCAGTTCTTTAGGAGTGGAATTGCTGGGTCATATGGTAATTCTATGTTAGGTTTTTGAAAAAATGCCAAACCGTTTTCTACAGTGGCTGTACCATTTTCCATTCCCACTAGCAATGTACCACATTCCAATTTCTCCATATTATCACCAACACTTGTAATTTTCTGTGTGTTTTTAACATATATATATACTAACCATCTTAATGGGTGTGAAGTGGTATCTTATTGTGGTTTTGGTTTGCATTTGCTTAATGGCTAATTGTGTTGAGCATCTTTTTATGTGCTTTTTGGCCATTTGTCAGTCTTCTTTGGGGAAATGTCTACTCCAGTCTTTTGCCCGTTTCTTAAATTGGGTTGTTTGTCTTATTGTTGTTAGGAGTTCTTCATATATTCTGGATATTAAACCTTTATCAGATATATGGTCTGTAAATATTTTATCTTATTCCATTGGTTGTCTTTTCACTCTCTTGATAATGTCCTTTGGTGCACAAAAGTTTTTAATTTTTAAATGCAGTTTTTTTCTTTTGTTGCTTGTGGTTTGGTGTCATATCTAAAGATTCATTGCTAAATCCAAGGTAATGATTGATTAGTGTTTTCTTCTAAGAGTTTTATGGATTTAGCTTTTATATTTAGGTCATTGATCCATTTGAGTTAATTTTTGCTTATGGTGTAAGGTAGGGATTCAACTTCATTGTTTTGCATACGAAAGTCCAGTTTTTCTAGCACCATTTGTTGAAAGACTATTCTTTCTCCCATTGAATGGACTTGGCACACTCATTGAAAATCACTTAACCATAGACACACAGGTTTATTTCTATACTATCAGTTCTATTCCATTGGTTCATAAGTTTATCCTTAGGCCAGTGCCATACTGTTTTGATTATTATATCTTTGTAGCAAGTTTTGAAATTGGGATGTGTCAGTCTTCCAACTTGGTTCTCTGTCTCAAGATTCTTTTGGCCCTTTGGGTACTCTTACAATTCCATATGAATTTGAGGACCACCATTTACATTTCTGCAAAAAATACTTCCAACTGTTCTTTGTCCTCTTCCCATAAAGAGCATTCAAACAACTGCCTTCTTGCCCAAAGGCCACCCTGGTGCCAGCTCCTCTCAGGCTCTCTGTATGATTCTTATCACTGGTGTTGGTCTCATCTGCCTCCCAGGACATGGTTAATCATCTCCTTGGGTGCAGACTTCCAAGAGTCTGGTCTGCTCAACCCCTTTATCAACAAGCTACTTTTGAAGGCCTAAGAACCCTTGCTGACATGGGGCTAATGGTTTTTTGAGCTGCATTATTGAGCTGCATTAAGAGGACAAAGGAGAGGTAGTGGGGTTGGGACTTAAGGGCTATTTCTATGGATTGAAATGAATATGATTGCATTCTGTCTCGGACATTTTTACCAACTAACCCTATTTCCTGGGCCAAGGGGAGAATCCTACATGGACCTATAAGATATCATTTATCATCTTAGCATGAATTTGTTGAGCCCCTAACAGGTATTGGGTTGGGCGGTGTAACCATCAGAACACAAGAAGCCCTATATTCATAACCTCAAGGAGTTTGCCATCTCCTGGGGGGAGTTTGCATGACATATGAATGTTATAAATAGCTAAAGCATATGCGTGATACATTATTCAATATCATGATGCATTTTCTGGTATAGACAATATATGTGATTGGGGTTCAGCTGAGGGAGAGAGCCATGTGAGCTGCAGTCATCACAGAGGGCTGCATGGAGAAGGCACTATACAAACCAGGATGGATTCCCAGAGGTAAGGAAGAGAGGACATTCTAGTAGGTACAAGATGTATGATGAGAGATGACAACAATATCCAAGACATAGTGGGAGTTTAATGCCTCTGTGAACCAGTAAGATCTCAGTTTGAGTATGGGAGAAGAGAAAGGACCCACTTGCAGAGCCAGGGTGGAGCCAAATTGAGAAGGCCTTGAATCAAGAGGAGTTGTCTGGAATTGTGGGGTGTTCTAGGACTTAGGGGCTCATCCTAAGCAGCTCTGGTAGCCACTGCCTTTCCAGGTCCTACAAGACTTCTTGTTCTCAAGGTGAAGGTGAAATGTGGCTCTCTCTCACTGACACATCAGCAGGTGCAGGAGTTTGTAACAACTGCCAGGCACACCCGTCTGTATCGAATTTTTATCCAGGCCACCACCCTGATCAAGGCCCTTGTCACCTCGTACCTGAAATGACTGACTAGTCACTCAGGCTTAACTGTGCTCCAAATCTCAAGTCAAATGAACACTAGTTAAATGTGCCTTCAACAGTGTCAAAGTCACAAAACAACAGTTCCTTGGCTCAAGAGCATCCTGCAGCTAGGATCTGGACGTCCCTCTCTTGAGCTCAAGGCTCTCCATGATCTTGTCTGCTTTTAGTGTCCCGCAAACCTTCCACTGCACCTGCAAACAAAGCAATCTCATTTACTTCATTCATCCAGCTTTTCAACTATTTCCGGACCGTCTACTATACCTCAGGCATAGGTACTGTTGTGGGCTGAACTGTGTCTCCAATAAATTCGTATGTTGAAGTTGTAACCCCTAGTATCTCAGAATGTGCCTATATTTGCAGACAGAGTCTTTAAAAAAGTTATTAAGTTAAAACAAGGTCATATTGGTGAGCCCTAATCCAATATGACTGATGTCCTTCTAAGAGGAGGAGATGAGGACACAGACACACACAGAGAGAAGACCACGTGAAGACAGAGAAAGAAAACGATGTCTACAAGCCAAGGAGAAAGGCCTCAAGAGAAACCAACCCTGCTAACACCTTGATCTTGGACTTCCAGCCTCCAGAACTAGGAGGAAATAAATCTCTGTTGTTTAACTCCCCCAGGCTGTCGTACTTTGTTATGGCAGCCCTGGCTGACGAAGACAGACAACTTTGCCAGGCCACCATCAATAGCAGCATTTATGTGCAGCACACACACTATTTTCTTACCAAAAAAAATGAGATCATACTGTACATATTCTGCAACTATATTTTTTGCTGTGGCAATATTCATAAGCATCTTTCATATCAGTCCTTATAAATCTGCATTCTTTTTGGTATGTGCACAGTATTCCATGTTTTTCCCTGTCTTTTTTTTTTTTTTTTTTTTTTTTGAGGCAAAGTCTTACTCTGTCACCGAGGCTGGAGTGCAGTGGCACCATCCCGGCTCACTGCAGCCTCTGCCTACCGGGTTCAAGAGATTCTCCTGTCTCAGCCTCCTGGGCAGCTGGGATTACAGGCACCCACCAGCATGCTCAGCTAATTTTTGTATTTTTTTGTAGAGACAGGGTTTCACCATGTTGGCCAGGCTAGTCTCGAACTCCTGACCTCAAGTGATCCACCTGCCTCAGGCTCCCAAAGTGCTGGGATTACAGGCTTGAGCCACCATGCCTGGACCCCTCAGTCTTTTTAATAGCAAAATTCCCATGACATTAATTTTATTAAAACTCCTAGAACCTGTAGCAAGAGTGAATCTTTTTTATTCAAAGCTCTATGTTGTCTTCAGAATGTGAAGCTGAATTAGAACACCAATTTTCTATGAAAAGTACCATAGGCACCCCTTTCTAGAACGTCCATATTTTAGAGATGCAAAGACAAAGGGCCAAAGAATTTCATTACTTTTTCAAGGTCATTTCAATGGTAAATACTCAATCCAGGGGAAGAGGCCACACCTCCAGGGTTATTCCCACTGTATCACAATGCCACTGAGATGGAGAGACCAGGAGTACCTTTCCTGGGATTGCTATACCAGGTTCTATTCCTTAGCCCATTTAACCATTGCTTTTTTTTTTTCAGATGGGGTCTCACTCTATTGCCCAGGCTGGAGTGCAGTAGTGTGATCTCGGCTCACTGCAACCTCCACCTCCTGGGTTCAAGCAATTCTTTGCCTCAGCCTCCCAAGTAGCTGGGATTATAGGCACCCACCACCACACCCTGCTAGTTTTTGTGTTTTTAGTAGAGACAGTGTTTCACCATCTTGGCTATGCTGCTGTTGAACTCCTGACCTCGTGATCCACCGGCCTCAGCCTCCCAAAGTGATGGGGTCCTTACAGACATGAGCCACTGTGACTGGCTGCTTTTTATTAATATGGAACCCAAAAAAACCCCATAGAATTAAACATGACCCTAGAGTCATCTGGTCTACCCTCATCTTATAAATAAGAACACTGAGGACGGGAGTTTCCTGGGGAGGGTTCTGAGGTTGATCAATATTTCCTATAACTGAAATCATATAATACGTATCTGGCTTTTTAAAAAACTTCAATCTGATTTTGTTCATTTTTGTCTTCAGTCTCTCCAAGAGCTTCCTATTACACTTGCAATGAAGCACACACTCCTCCAGGCTCTAGGCCTGATCTGAGCCCCACGGCTCGGCCTGTTGTCTCCTCTGCCCACCACACTTTTCCATACTATCCTCCTTGCTGTTCTTTAAACTGCAAAATATTTATTGAAAAGCTATTTCATGTAAGACCCCCTGGCAGATATTAGAGGAAATAAGAGTCAGATTTAACCCTGGACTTTTAAAAATTTTTTGCTTCAAAAAATTTTTAATTTTAAAAATTAGTTGTAGAGATGGGGGGGTCTCACTTTGTTTCCCAGGCTGGTCTCAAACTCCTGGGCTCAAGTGATCCTCCTGCCTTGGCCTCCCAAAATTCTGGGATTACAGATGTGAGTTACTGTGCCCAGTCAACCCTGGACTTAAATGAGCTTTATATGTATTTCTTTAGACAGATAGAATGGGCTGGGGTTGATTCTTTCCTTCAGTTACTTAATACAAAATTATCTGTCTACACATTTTAAGTCCAGAGCTAAGCACAGCAGACACAAAGCCCAGCAAGGCAAGGGCCTGGAGTCCAGCAGGGAGGACAGCCTGGCGGAGCACTCATACGAATGGCATGCACTGAGTGCTGGGAATGATCCGAACGGTGGAGAGGGCTCTCTCATCAGCCTAGGAGGGTCAAGGAGGCCTCTTAGAGGAGGTGACAGTTCAGTTGTGTCTTGGAATGACCAGGAGTTAGTAAATGTGGGAAGCAGGGAGTGAGGTGGAGGTGGGCTGGAGAGGAGGGGAGGCAGCAAGTGCGTGGAAGGGCGTGTGGAAAGGCGTGCTGCATGGAAGAACTGTGCCCCCTTCTGTCTGGGTAAAGGGGGCATGTCAGAGCAGTGGGCGGTGCAACCGGGGCAGCTGGGCTGCAACAGCTTACAGGCTGAGCTAAAAAGCATCCCTCACTCCAATGTTATTCCAAGGACATACTATTTTATTTTATTAGCATTAAAAGAAAAGTTATGTATAGAATTTTATATGTCTTTTATAGCGCTCATTGGTGGTGTAGTGGGTACTGGATTTTATTTGGGTGTTGTGGCAGCCAGGGGCTAGTTAGGAAGTTATTTTATTAATTCAAGCAAAAAAGTCATAAATTTATAATTTTATTAGTACTTACTATGCATGGTAATTTTCTCTCTCTCTCTCTATATATATATATGTAAAATCTCTCTCTCTCTCTCTCTCTCTCTCTACCTACCTACCTATCTATACATCTATCTAATCCCTGATCCAAAACTCTGAAACCTAAAATGCTCCAAAATTCAAAACTTTATGAGTGCCTACAAGACATCACAGGTAGAAAATTCCACAACTAACCTTATGAGACAGGTCACAGTCAAAACTTTGTTTCATGGACAAAATTAAAAATATTGTACAAAGTTACCTTCAGGCTATATGTATAAGGTATATAGGAAACATAAATGAATTTCCTGTTTCGACTTGGGTCCAGTTCCCAAGATACCTGGTTATAAACAGACATACCTCGAAGATGTTGTGGGTTCAGTTCCAGACCACCACAATTAAAGAAAATGTAGCAATTAGAGTTACAAGCGTTTTGGTTTCCCAGTGCATATAAAAGTTGTGTCTATACTATATTGTCGTCTATTAAGTATGCAATAGCATTATGTCTAAAAACCGTATATGCCTTAATTTTAAAACGGTTTATTGCCAAAAATGCTAAAAATCACCTGAGGCTTCAGTGAGTCATAATCTTTTTGCCCGTGTAGGGTCTTTTCTCAATGTTGGCGGCTGCTGATTGATCAGGGCCATGGCTGCTAGAGGATGGGGTAGCTGTGGCAATTTCTTAAAATGAGACAACAATGAAATTTGTCACATCAATGGACTCTTCTTTTCACAAAAAATTTCTCTGTAGCAGATGATGCTGTTTGATAGCATTTTACCCACAGTAGAACTTCTTTCAAAATTGGAGTCAAGCCTCTCAAACCCTGCCACTGCTTTATCAAATCAGTTTATGTAATGGTGTAAATCCTGTGTTCTCATCTCTACAGTGTTTACGGTATCTTCACCAGAAGCAGATTCCATCTCAAGAAACCGCTTTCTTTGTTCATTCATAAAAAGCAGCTCATCGTGGAGTGCGGTGGCTCATGCCTGTAATCCCAGCACTTTGGGAGGCGGAGGCAGGCAGATCACCTGAGGCTGGGAGTTCGAGACCAGCCTGACCAACATGGAGAAACCCCGTCTCTACTAGAAATACATAATTAGCTGGGCGTGGTGGTGCATGCCTGTAATCCCCGCTACTCGGGAGGCTGAGGCAGGAGAATCGCTTGAACCCAGGAGGCAGAGGTTGTGGTGAGCCGAGATCGCGCCATTGCACTCCAGCCTGGGCAACAAGAGCAAAACTGTCTCACCCACAAAAAAAGCAACTCCTCATCCATTCAAGTTTGCTCATGAGATTGAAGCAATTCAGTCACATCTTCAGGCTCCACTTCTAAGTCTAGTTGTCTTGCTGTTTCCACCACATCTGCGTGACTTCCACTGAAGTCTTGAACCTTCTCCAAGTCATTCACGAGGGTTGGGATCAACTCTTGCAAACTGCTGTTAATGTTATATTTTGGTCTCCTCCCATGAATTACAAATGTTCTTAATGGCATCTAGAATGGTGAATCGTTTCCAGAAGGTTTTCAATTTACTGTGCCCACATCCATCCGGGGAATGATATGTCTATGGGAACTATAGCTTTATGAAATGTATTTCTTTCTTTCTTTCTTTCTTTTTTTTTTTTTTTTTTGAGACAGAGTCTTGCCCTGTCACCCAGGCTGAAGTGCAATGGCATGATCTCAGCTCACTGCAACCTCTGCCTTCTGAGTTTAAGCAATTATCCAGCCTCAGCCTCCCAAGTAGCTGAGATTACAGGTGCGCACCACCAGGCTTGGCTAATTTTTTGTATCTTTAGTAGAGACAGGGTTTCACCATGTTGGGCAGGCTGGTCTTGAACTCCTGACCTCATCATCCACCTGCCTCGGCCTCCCAAAGTGCTGGGATTACAGGCGTGAGCCACCGCACCTGGCGAAATGTATTTCTTAAATATTAAGACTTGAAAGTTGAAATTACTCCTTGATCCGTGAGCTGCAGAATGAATGTTGTGTTAGCAGCCATGAAAATTACATTCATCTCCTTGTACATCTCCATCAGGGTTATTGGGTGACTAGGTGCATTTCACTGAGCAGTCGTATTTTCAAAAGAATCTTTTGTTCTGAACAATGGGTCTCCACAGTGGGCTTAATACATTTAGTAAACCATGCTATGCTATAAATGGATGTGCTGTCATCCAGGCTTTGTTGTTCCATTTCTAGAGCACAGGCAGAGGAGATTTAGCATCATTCTTAACAGCCCTAGGATTATTGAAATGGGAAATGGGCATTGGCTTCAACTTAAAGTCACCAGCTGCATTAGTCCCTAAGAAGAGAGGCAGCCTGTCCTTTGAAGCTTTGAAGCCAGGCATTGACTTCCTCTGTTCTAGCCATGAAAGTCCTAGAGGGTGTTTTCTTCCACAGAAGGCTGTTTTGTTTACACTGAGAATCCATTATTTAGTGCAGCCACCTTCATCAGTGCTATTAGCTACATCTTCTGGATAACTTACTGCACTTTGAAGCCAGGCATTGACTTCCTCTGTTTTAGCCGTGAAAGTCCTAGATGGCGTCTTCTTCCACAGAAGGCTAAGTTTTGTTTATGTTGAAAATCTGTTATTTAGTGGAGCCACCTTCATCAGTGCTGTTTCTGAAAATTAAAAAAACTTTTAAATAAAAATTTTTTAAAAGACCAGGGTTAAATCTGACTCGTATTTCCTCTAATATCTACTAGTGGGTCTTACATGAAATAGCTTCTCAATAAATATTTTGCAGTTTAAAGAACAGCAAGGAGGACAGTATGGAAAAGCATGGTGAGCTGATCTTGAACTCCTGGGCTCAAGTGATCCTCCTGCCTTGGTCTCCCCAAGTGCTGGGATTACAAGTGTGAGTGACTGTGTCCAGCAAACCCTGGTCTTAAATGAGCTTTATATGTATTTCTCTAGATTAGACAGATAGAAAGATAGGATGGGCTCTTCCCTTCAATTACTTAATAAATGATTATCTGTCTATACATTTTAAGGCCAGAGGTAAGCACAGCAGCCACAAAGCCCAGCAAGGCAAGGGCCCGGAGTCCAGAAGGGAGGACAGCCTGGCGGAGCACTCAGAAGAACAGCATGCAGTGAGTACTGGGAATGGTCAGAATGGTGGAGAGGGCTCTCTCATCAGCCTAGGAGGGTCTATGTTATGGTAATGACTTTGTTCCTTAAGCCTCATGAACCAACCTCTCCTCGCTTCAAACTCTTCTTCTGCAGCTTCCTCATCTTTCTCAGCCTTCAGAGAGTTGAAGAGAGTTAGGTCCTTGCCCTGGATTAGTTTTGGCTTAAGAGAATGCTGTGGCTGGTTTGTTCTTGTATCCACACCACTGAAACTTTCACCATGTTAGCAAAGGGCTGTTGTGCTTTCTTACCATTCATGTGCTCACTGGAGTAGCACTTTACATTTTCTTCGAGAACTTTTCCTTTGTATTCACAACTTGGCTAACTCTGGTGCAAGGGCCTAGCTTTTGGCCCACGTTGGCTTTCGGCATGCCTTCCTCGCCAAGCTTCACCATTACCAGCCTTTGATTTAAGGTGAGAGACTTGCGAGGCTTCCTTTCACTTGAACACTTAGAGGCCGTTGTAGGGTTATTAAATTGCCTAACTTCAATATTGTTGTGTCTCAGGGAATAGGGAGGCCTGAGGAGAGGGAGAGAGATGTGGGAAAGGCCGGCTGGGGGAGCACTCAGAAGCCACACAACATTTATCAGTGAAGTCTGCCGTCTTATATGCACGCAGCTTGTGGTGCCTGCAAACAATCACGAAAGTGACATCAGCGATCACTGGTCACAGATCACCACAGCAGATATAATAATAATAATGAAAAACTTTGAAATATTGCAAAAATTACTAAAATGTGACACAGGCATGAAGTGAACATATGCTGTGGAAAAATGCTGCAGACAGACTTGCTTGACACAGAGTTGGCCACAAAGCTTCAATTTGTAAAAGATGCAATATCTGCAAAGCATAATAAAGCAAAGGGCAATAAAATGAGGTATGCCTGTATATGCAAATATTGCAAAATCTGAAAACATCCCAAGTTCAAAACATGTCTGGTCCCAGGCATTTCAGATAAGGGATACTCAATCTGCGTGTGTGTATGAATTTTGATCATGTAAGGTCAGGAGTTCAAGACCAGCCTGGTCAACATAGTGAAACCCTGTCCCTACTAAAATACAAAAATTAGCAAGATATGGTGGCACTCACCTGTAATCCCAGCTACTTGGGGAGGGAGGCCGTGGGTGCGCTGAGGCAGAAGAATTGCTTGAACCCAGGAGTTGGAGGTTGTAGTGAGCTGAGATCACACCACTGCACTCTAGCCTGGGCGTCAGAACAAGACTCCGTCTCAAAAAAAAAAGTGGGGGGGAGGTCCTTGAATTAGGTTCAAAAGGCTTTCAGCAGGTGAGATTGCAATGGAAAGTGTTCTGTGGAGAAGAAACAGGTAGGGAAACATGAGGCTGTGCGTAGGGAACAGCGATGATAGATTGATAGATTTTGGTCAAGGCACCCCATCTGTGGTCTGAAAGGTATTTCAGTTGGCAGCATAGAAATCCTGGGCTGGGCTTACTGATGGAAGGCTGTCAGGGCTGATCTAGGCTGATTTAGAATGGGGAGATACTGGAAGTGGGGGAGACCAGTTTGCAGGGTTTTGCCATGATGAAAGGAAGAGGTAAGGCACCCTTGGATTGGGTGGGGGATGCAGGTATTGGAAAGACAAGGGTGTAAAGGGAGCAGGGGACATAGAGTCAACAGGCTTTGATAACCAGAAGTAAGGCTAAGAGGGTAGGGAGGTAGTCCAAGGCTGCTGGACTACCTGAAACTTTTGAGTTTAGGGTGAAAGAAATCAATTCATTTTGGGGGAATACTGGGGTAAGACAATAATTGCCTGCCCAGGCAGTGCAGCCCAGAAGGCTGACAATGTGTCTGGAGAAGGTCAGTGCTAGATTTGGGATCATCCTCCCAAGGTTACAGTTGAAGTCTTGAACAACAGATGATACAATGGAGGACGGAGTGAAGAGACAGGAAGGCAGCAGAGGACAGAACCTCGCTAAATAGCCTGTTTATGGGGCAGAAGAAGAAAGAGGCATCGAAGGTGCCTGAGGCCATGTAGGAGGAGAATGAGGGTAGTGCTGAGGTTCAGGAGTCTGAAGAGGGATTTCAAAGAGGAGGTGGCATAAATAAAATATCACTTCAAAACCCATGACCTGGCCGGGCGCGGAGGCTCACGCCTGTAATCCTAGCGCTTTAGGAGGCTGAGGCAGGTGGATTGCCTGAGGTCCAACATGGTGAAACCCCGTCTCTATTAAAAATACAAAAATTAGCTGGGCATGGTGCGCACCTATAAGCCCAGCTACTCGGGAGGCTGAGGTCAGGAGAATTGCTTGAACCCGGGAGGCAGAGGTTGCGGTGAGCCGAGATCACGCCATTGCACTCCAGCCTGGGTGACAGAGTGAGACTCCAGCTCAAAAAACAAAAAAAAACAAAGAAACAAAAACAACCCCCCCCACACCAAAAAAATCAGGACCTTAACTATTTAGCAAGCTGTTACTGCTTTAGTATTTTCGCCGAGTAGAGACAACCCTTTCCCTCTTTTTTCCCTCTTACTGTTAGATGCTGGAACTTTCAAAAAAGACTTTTCTAAGAAGTGCCAACAGAGAGCAAAAGAGAATACAACAAGCATCAGATCTGCAGGGTATACGGTTCTCATGCCAGCACAGCCATGGTGCTCTATGGGGCTCGTGGGTTTCCTTCCAAAGGGGGAGCAGAGTTCCTCAGACCCCAGCCTGAAGTTGATATGGCCCCTCGGAGTCTCTGGCTGGGCTCCCTGCTTCCGGGGGTGGCTTCCACTCGCTGGCCTCCTTCTGCTCCCCTCCTCCTGCTCTGACAACTGGCATTTGCATCTGGGCAAGAGGGCAGCCTGTCCGGGCCTGGCCTTCCTGTTCTTTTGCCCAGCGTGAGTGACCCCTTGTCCTGATCAGGGACACTAGGAATCCTGTCACTCTTTCTAGGATACAGTGACTACAAGCAGATAGGTGAAAGCGCTACCAGCACCGCAGCGTGTAAAGGACAGAGTCATGCAGTGTGTCCGGGGCGTGCGGGAAGTGGGGCAGTGTTCTCCCTCCGAGCTAAGTGTAGCAAACCCTGCGGTGGTGGAGGAGGCCGGGACTGAGATGAGCCTCCAGGAAAGGACGAGAAAGACGCGGATGGCTTTTGGCAGAGCTCATTCGTCGTAGGGGCAGGTTGGACCAGACCAGCTGCAGAGGGTTACGGCGTCAGTGTGGAGGCCGAGGCGGGGACAGCCTCGCTGGAGACATCTGGCACATTCCTCCCTTCTCCTGCATCCCATGCAACGTGGCCGCTCGGGTTCCTGTTCCGAGTCTCGCTGGTCCAGGTGATTCAACCACACAGAAGCAGCGGCCCCACCGTTCCCTGCAGGCTCACTGCCCTCCATGGCGTGGGGTTTGTCCCTTTACCTTTCTGAGGGTCAGCTCTTGGGGCTGCACCCTCTAATTTAGGTTTGGGGTGTATCCTGGCAATTTAAAGAATCCCCCAGTGTTGCAATTATAGAATTGTGGCATTTTAGGGCTGAAACAGATTTTACATATACAATGTTATACAACTTCAGTATTTAAATAACATGTAGTATTGATCCTATTGGATGTTGTCCTAGAACTGGTTCATACTGGCTCCCCAGAGCCACCCTAAGAGGGTGGAATGCACCCTCTAACTAGGGTTTCCATCTCTTCCATCTGTCCTTTCCTTTCCTTGCCTGTCTTATTCTTTAATTTTTTTTTTTTTTTTTTTGGTGACAGTCTTGCTCTATTGTCCAGGCTGGAGTACTATGGTTCAATCAGGACTCCAGTGATCCTCCTGCCTCAGCCTCCCAAGTAGCTGGGACTACAGGCGTGTGTCACCACACCTGGCTGGCTTCAAATTTTTTGTAGCCCTGGGGTCTCACTATGGTGCCCAGGCTGGCTGTCAAACTCCTGGGCTTAAGTGATTCTCCCCCTCAGCCTCCCAAAGTGCTGGGATTCCAGGCATGAGCCGCCATGCCTGCTGCTCTGATTTATGATAACTGTCCATACTTTCTGGACTTTTATCCTTCTGTAAAAGTCCTAACCAGAGCTTTGAGCGCAGCTGTGCAAGTACAGAAAAATCACACTGTGGGAAAAAAATTGCAAGCATCGAAGTTAATTTGCTTTTATGTTGGATCCACATTGATCACAAAGACAACTGAGCGAGTCCAGTAACCCATCCTAAATGGCGTATCTCTAGTCTAGTTTATTTCTTCTTACTTGTGGTCATGCTGTTGACCCTGGCCTACACGGCATGCCACTTTTCTCCTCAAGGGCAACGAAGCCTCTTATTGTTGAGGATATTACAAACACGCAACTGTGTCTGTCTCCCTGTTGCATTCCACATAAGTGTGAGAAGAACATGGCCTCATGCTCAGCCTAAACTATGAGAGGGAATTCCAGGAGGGGTTTTATAGCAGTCGGTCTCTTTCTCCGAAAAGCCTATTTTCAGAGGAATTATTGTCCCTCACTCCGTATCGATAGTGCAATAACATCCTTCTGCTTCCATTTTTTGACAGGCTGCTAGGCTGGGGTAATAGGACTATGCTTTCAGTATCCACTCATTGAAATAGAATGCAAAAGGCCAGGCGCAGTGGCTCACGCCTAGCACTTTGGGAGGCCGGGGCAGGGAGGTCAGGAGTTCAAGACCAACCTGGCCAACATGGTAAAACTCTGTCTCTACTTAAAATACAAAAATTAGCTGGGCGTAGTGGCGGGTGCCTGTAATCCCAGCTACTTGGAAGGCTAGGGCAGGAGAATTGCTTGAACTCAGGAGGCAGAGGTTGCAAGCGAGCTGAGATCGCGCCACTGCACTCCGGCCTGGGTGACAGAGTGAGACTCCATCTCAAAAAAAAAAAAAAAAAAAAAAAGAAATAGAACACAAAAGATTTTGATTCTAAATTCTGCTGCTAACTAAGAGCGTGACCCTGGGTAAGTTGTTTTCTGTCTCCAGGACTTAGTTTTCTCAACTATAAATGAAGGATTTGGACAAGGTCAATGATGGGCTAGTACCTTTTTTTTAACAATCAGCTCTAATGGAGTGGGAGGAGAAGAACCCTGATTTGTAGTATTTGTCAATTTTCTGTGGCGTAAATAATCCCATTAAAAGGCCCATTCAAACCACTAACTTGAAGTAAACTGGCTGGAAAATACCTTGAAAGTTAAGCCATTGGCTCTATGACATTGTATGTGTAAAATCGGTTTCAGCCCTAAAATGCCACAATTCTATGACTGCAACACTGGGTGATTCTTTAAATTGCCAGGATACACCCCAAACCTAATGAACAGCATTGGCTTGCTGCGTCAGTGCACTGGCATCCTGTTGAAAGCTGGCTTTGGTCCAGATTCGGAGCGAGACGCCGTGGAAGCCCAAGCTGCCCTGACACTGTCGTGACTGAGTTGGGGAACTCAGGCCTTGAAACTCATCAGTCAAGAGTTGCTCCTGCCTTCCCTTCTTTTGGTCAGATAGGGATGATTCATCCCTATGTTATTTCAGCCACTCTTTCCCAGGGTGCCTGGAAGCAGGAAGGCCTGAGAGCTTGAAGCAGACAGAGGAAAAACAGGGAGGAGGAGGAGGAGAAAGGGACCCGCCTTGGGTAGGGCCCCTGCTGAGTCGTGGGCAGGTGTGAGTCATTCCTCTCTGCCTCAGCAGCCACACCTTTTGTCAAGTTCTGAATGCCAGGCGGAGAATCTGCCTAGACCAAGCGCCCTTGATCAAGTCAGAACAGGTTTCCTTAAAGATCATTCCCATTAAAATTATTGGAATCGGAATAGGCTGATCTTTTCTGTAACACGACGTGTTTCTTTTCAAAGTGTTTCCTAAATGCTTAGAGACCCCTAAAAGTATAGAAGAGGGAGAAAAAAGGGGCTTTCGCATCCCTGGGACTCAGGACTAGAGAGAGAAGGTGGTTTTATATTATCCATTGCTGCCCTCCCAATCAACCACCTTAGCCGCTTGCCAAAGAACTGACTAGCCGAGGGCGGAGAGGAATGTAATGAGCATGAATCCTCATGAGCTACCATATTATGATCAAGATCTTTCCACTGAGTGTGTGTGTTGCTATTGAATTAAGAAGAAAAGGTCTAGAAGGGAAAGGCTTGGCATATAACTAATTTCAAAGTCTTAGGGACACACTTCACAACCGTAAGGATGCCAACTATTGAAAACAGAAACAGCTCCTCTCTCTGGTCCGTGCCTTCAAGATGACAAAGAAAAGAAAGAACAATAGTGATGCCAAAAAGGGTCACAGCCATGTGCAGCCCGTTCGCAGCACGAACTGTGCCCGATGTGTGCCCCAGGGGCAAGCCCATTAGGAAATCTGTCTTTTGAAACAGAGTGGAGGCCACAGCAGTCAGGGACATTTCTGAAGCGACCATCTTCGATGCCTGTGTGCTTCCCAAGCTGTATGTGAAGCTACTTTACTGTGTGAGTTGTGCAATTCACGGCAAAGTAGTCAGGAATGGATCTCATGAAGCCCGCAAGGACTGAACACCTACACCCCTGATTTAGACCTATGGGTACTGCCCCACACCGCCACCAAAGCCCATGAAAAGAGCTGAGTCCTTAAAGACTGAAGACAGACTATTCCCTGGAAAAAAACTGAGTGGAAATTGGAACCCTTGTGCATTGTTTGTGGAATGTAAATGGTGCAGCCACTGTGGAAAACAGTATGGAAGTCCCATAAAAATTACACAGAGAATCACCATATGATCCAGCAATCTTACCACCGGGTATACCTCCAGGAGAATTGAAAACAGGGTCTTGACTGGGCACGGTGGCTCATGTGTGAATTCTAGCACTTTGGGAGGCCAAGGCAGGCAGATCACTTGAGGTCAGAAGTTTGAGATCAGCTTGACCAACCTGGCAAAACACCATCTCTACTAAAAATATAAAAATTAGCCAGGTATGATGGTGGGCACCTGTAATTCCAGCTACTAGGGAGGCTGAGGCAGGAGAATCACTTGAACCTGGGAGTGGAGGTTGCAGTGAGCCAAGATCACACCACCGCACTCCAGCCTGGGCGACAGAGTGAGACTCTGTCTCAAAAAAAGAAAACAGGGTCTTGAGGATATATTTATACACAGGCATTTATGGCAATATTATTCGTGATAGCCAAAAGGTGGAAGCAACTGCGTAACTGCTGATGACGGATGAATGGCTAAACACAATGTGGCCTATCCATACAATGGAATATTATTCAGACTTATATAGGAAGGAAATTCTGACACATGCGACAACAAGAATGAACCTCGAGAACATTACTTTTAGTAAAAGTAAGCCAGATACAGAAAAACAAATCCTGTATTATTCCACTTATTCGAGACACCTAGAGGAGTCAGATTCATAGCGAAAGTAGCATGAGGGTTACCAAAGGCTAGAGTGAGACAAAGGATGGGACTTATTATTTAATGGGTACAGAGCTTCAGTTTGGAAAGATGAAAACGCTCTGGGGATGGGTGTTGGTGATGGTTGCACAACATTGTGAATGTGCTTAATGTCAGTGGAACTGTACATTTAAAAATGGTTAAGATTTCTGTAACGTGTATTTCACTACAATTTGGAAAAGATTCTACACACACATAAGAATGATAATAACCAAAAACAAAATCTCCCTGGATTTGTAGCTCTCTCTTTTTTTTTTTTTTTTTTGACAAGGTCTCACTCTGTCACCCAGTTTGGCATGCACTGGTATGATCGTGGCTCACTGTAGCCTCAACCTCCTGGGCTCAAAGGATCCTCCCACCTCAGCCTCCTGAGTAGCTAGGAGTACAGGCGCATACCACCACACTCAGCTAATTAAAAAAATTTTTTTTTGTAGCGACAGTTTCATTATGTTGCCCAGGCTGGTCTCCAACTCCTGGCCTCAAGCAATTCTCCTGCCTCAGCCTCCGAAAGCGCTGGAATGACGAGCATGAGCCACTGTGCTGGGCCCTGAATCTCTATTTTGTGACTTTATAAGAAATATGAACTCGGGCCGGGCGTGATGGCTAACATCTATAATCCCAGCACTTTGGGAGGCCAAGGCAGGTAGAGTGCTTGAGGCCAGGAGTTCAAGACCAGCCTGGCCAACATGGTGAAACCCGTCTCTACTAAAAATACAAAAATTGGTTGGGCGTGGTGTCGCACGCCTGTGATCCCAGCTACTCGGGAGGCTGAGACGCAAGAATCATTTGAACCCAGGAGGCAGAGGTTGCCTTGAGCTAAGCTAGCGCCATTGCACTCTAGCCTGGGCAACAGAGCAAGACTCTGTCTCAAAAAAAAAAAAAAAAAGAAAAAAAGAAATATAATCTTGGACACATAACTTGATCAATATGAGTCTGTTTGGCCATCTGTAAAATGGAGATGATAATGACATGTACTTCTTAAATGTGCTGTAAGGTTAAAGTGAGACAGTCAAGTAAAGCGCTTGGCACAGTTTTGGCACGTAGTATGTTCTCAGTAGGTGTTAGTGGCCAGGCACAGTGGCTCACACCTGTAATCCCAGTACTTTGGGAGGATAAGGAGGGAGGATTGCTTGAGCTCAGGAGTTCAAAACCAGCCTGGGCAATATAGCAATATAGTCTGGGCAATATAGTCTAAAAAAAAAAGTGTTAGTCATTGCTATTATTGAGTCATTGGCCATCCTGGTTGAAAGTCAACTAGAAGCTGGCCATGGGCAGTCTCGTCTAATTTGACTTTTTTAACTGGATCCAAACAATGGAAACAATTTTCTGCCACATATTTACATCCATTAATACCTGCATCACTGAGACCCACATATAAGAGCAAAAACAAGCTACTATCTCTAGTCAGCATTCTTAACCTGTCTTCTTTGCTTATTCTGTACATTAGAGTCCTGCCTTTGCCCTTAGGTAAACTGTGCTTGGAGCACAGGTGTTTTATGTTTATCAACACCGTCGAAAATGAGACATTTGTTTTCTCTGAGGAACTACCAGAATAATGTCTGCGGTGCTATGGTGTCCACATAAACTTCAGAGGAAGGCCCTCAGGAGCAAGCCACCTCGGCAGATAAGGCAGTGGTGATGGTAGAAAACATCCTCCAGAGTCCCACTCTGGGACTCATGGACCCTCTAAGGCCATCTTTGTGCTCCTGAAATATGAGCTTGGGCTGGGTGTGATGGCTCACATCTGTAATTCCAGCACTTTGAGAGGCCAAGGCAGGTGGATTGCTTGAGGCCAGGAGTTCAAGACCAGCCTGGCCAACATGGTGAAACCCCCTCTCTACTAAAAATACAAAAATTAGTTGGGCGTGGTGTCGCACGCCTGTGATCCCAGCTACTCGAGAGGTGGAGACACAAGAATTGTTTGAACCCAGGAGGCAGAGGTTGCAGTGAGCCGAGATCACGCCATTGCACTCCAGCCTGGGCAGCATGTCAGCATGACACCTTCAGGATATTGCCTGGGGAGTTCATCCGATGAGGGCTCAAAAGGCAAGGACAGGGAGGAAAACAGAGAAACACTACTAAGGACACCTAATATGTGGCCTTGAAATCTTTGAGAGGCAAGACATTTTTGGTCGTCACACTGAAATGAGGGGCTGCTGTGTCTACTCGGTAGAGGCCAGGGAATCTGCAGAAAAGCCTATAATCTACAGGACAGCCCCCCCTATAGCAAAGAATCATCCAGTCCAAAATGTCAATAGCACTCAGGTAGAGAAATTCTGCTCGAGAACAACCAGAAGTGATGAAAGGAAACCATTTCCTCCTCAGTGAGGGAAGGATGAAAGAAAAGAGCTTTTAATATGGATGGTTACAGAAGAGGCCCAAAGAAAAAGACTGCCCTACCAGGCACAGTGCTTCACGCCTGTAATCCCAGCACTTTGGGAGGCTGAGCTGGGTGGATCACCTGAAGTCAGGAGTTTGAGACCAGCCTGGTCAACATGGTGAAACCCCGTCTCTACTAAAAATACAAAACTTAGTTGCCCATGGTGGCACATGCCTGTAATCCCAGCTACTTACAGGGATAGCTGAGGCAGGAGAATAGCATGAACTCAGGAGGTGGAAGTTGCAGTGAGCCGAGATCGCATCACTGCACTCCAGCCTGGTGACAGAGCAAGACTCCGACTCAAAATAGATAGATAAATAAATAAATAATAATAATGCCCTTTGCCTTTTAAATTTTCTTCCTTCCTTTCTTTCTTCCTTCCCTCCTTCCCTCCTTCCTTCCTTCCTTTTTTTTTTGAGATACAGTTTTGCTTTTTTGCCCAGGGCTGGCCTTGAACTCCTGGGCCCAAACAGTCCTCCCACCTCAGCCTCTCAAAGTGCTGGGATTACAGGCGTGAGCCACCACACCCAGCCCAAGAATGCCATTTATATACTCTTGGACATTTCTTAACTTTCTTATCCTTATATTCACACGCACACACCCACTGCTGAGCAGAGGATACGTGTATTTATCATCTTTTTGCAAAAGAGATATTAACATTGAAAACTGGATCTGGTGAAGAAGGGAATACTCCTTTATAAAAACAAGACTTCTTCATTCAGGCCTTCATCTGTATCAGTCAGAACTTGTTTCCTATCTAGCTTAACATTCAGTAGGAATTTGTCCAAACATGAAATCATTTTCAACTTCACAGTGGGTTATACCTGGGAAACAGCTTTATGGACCACAGTTTAAAGTGGGAAGAAGGTTTAGAAAAACTGCACTCAGTGGTCTGTCAAGAACTAAGAAAGAAGCAGTCGCTCCCCCCAGACTCTGGAATCGCAAACAGTGTCGCCGTGTTCCTGGAGCGCCATCCCGCATAGAACAGATGGCTCAACAATGACCAGTATGCTCTGTGACTGCCTGGGTTTGGAGCCGATCTTCAGGATGACAAGTTGTGTGGCCTCAGGCCAGTTACTGAACTTTTTGTCATTGTTTTTTCATCCAAAAAATAGAGATAACAATAGAATGTACCTCACAGCATTGTCGGGTAGATCAAGTGAGATAATACAGGTAAAACACTTAGCACCTATTGGGATATTGCAAGCCCTCTAGAAGCCTTAGCTGTTACAGTTTGGATGAGAAAGTGAAACATAGTATGTTAATTATATTGATCAAGGTTAAAGAACTGAGTCGGCCGGGCATGGTGGCTCACACCTGTAATCCCAGCACTTTGGGAGGCTGAGGCAAGCGGGTTAACTGAGGTCAGGAGTTCAAGACCAGCCTGGCCAACATGGTGAAACCCCGTCTCTACTAAAAATACACAAGTTAGCTGGGCATGGTGGCAGGTGCCTGTAATCCCAGGTACTCGGGAGGCTGAGGCAGGAGAATCTCCAGAACCCGGGAGGCGGAGGTTGCAGTAAGCTGACATCATGCCATTGTACTCCAGCCTAGGCAACAAGAGCAAAACTCCATCTCAAAAATTATTACAATTAAAAAAAAAGGGGGTCTATTTGCTTTTAAATATAATCAATTTTTGTATCTCTGGCTTAAAATAATCTGTAAGTTGTTTTAAAACTAGACAAAATGAAATTAATTTTCTTTTCCTCTACTCTGGAAATGACAAGTCAAAATTCTACCGGTACCAAAGAATGCTTATAAAATTAGAAAATAGGGTTAATGGAGAAATAGCCCAAGAAAGAGAATTTAGATAATTTACTGTGAAAGGAAGTTTAAGAATGGGTTTTGTGTTTGTGCAAATCGTAGGTGCTCAATAAGTGTCTAATGAGAAATAAAATGGAGTGATTTTGTTTATTTTTGTTTTTGAGACAGAGTCTCGCTCTGTCACCGGGCTGGAGTGCAGTGGCGTGATCTCAGCTCACTGCAACCTCCACCTCCTGGGTTCAAGCGATTCTTCTGCCTCAGCTGCCTGAGTAGCTGGGACTACAGGCACGCACCACCATGCCCAGCTAATTTTGTGTATTTTTACCAGAGACAGGGTTTCACCATGTTGGACAGGATGGTCTTGATCTCTTGACCTCGCGACCCACCCACCTCGGCTTCCCAAAGTGCTGGGATTACATGTGGGGAGCCACCATGCCCGGTCTGAGTGATATTTTTATGGAAGATGAGAAGTAATGCAATCTTAAAGGAAAGTTGCATAGGGGGAAGAAAGGGAAATCACTATAGAAGCGACACACTGGGCTCATAAAATATTGTAGGAGTTTTGGAGAGTTCCCATGAGGACACTCACAATGGTTTTCTTCTCTGGCTGCTCACTGGGGCACTTTTAAGAATCCTATTGTTGGCCAGGGTGCGGTGGCTCACACCTGTAATCCCAGTACTTTGGGAGGCTGAGGTGGGTGGATTGCTTGAGCCCAGGAATTCAAGCCCAGCCTGAGTGACAAAAAAATGCAAAAATTAGCTGGGCACGGTGGTGTGCCTCTGTGGTCCTAGCTACTTGGGAGGATGAGGTGGGAGATCTCCTGAGTCTGGGGAGGCTGAGGCTGCAGTGAGCTGTGATTGTGCCACTTTATTCCAGCCTGGGCAACAGAGCCAGACCCTATCTCAAAAAAAGAAGAATCCTATTGCTCAGGGGGGTTTGATTAAATCAGGATGGGCAGAAGAGGGCTGGAACCCAGGCATCTGTATTTATAGAGTTTTCTATATGATTCCAATGTGCAGCCAAAGTTGAGAGCCAATGCTATAATTTAGACCAATGGTCCTTAACCTTGAATGCCAAAGAAATTGCCTGGGATTTTATTAAAACAGGCATCTGTATTTTTAGAGTTTTCTATATGATTCCATTGTGCAGCCAAGGTTGAGAGCCAATGCTATAGTTTAGACCAACGGTCCTCAACCTTGAATGCCAAAGGAATTGCCTGGGATTTTATTAAAACTCAGATTCCAGTTCAGTCAGTGTGTATAAGGGAAGTGGGGGAGCAGAAGGGAGCAGGAGGCCAAGATGCCTTTTTCCTAAGTAACTCCCAGAAGATGTCAGTTCTGTAGTTCTGCAGATCCCATTTGCAGCTGCAAGGCTCATATGCTTTGAAAATGGCTCTATATAAACAAATGTATGATATCATTATAAAGTGCTACTGTTGTTCTTTCAGAAGAAACTCAGTTGTTCTACAAATCTTTAGTAGCCTACGTGCTTTTGGAGGGGATACAGAGATGGATAAATAGATTGCTTCCCTCAGGTTGTTTACAACTCAATTTATAACAGATGACATTTAAGTTAAGCAGAAAATAAAACTTCCTGACTGTAAGGCTTTCTGATGATAGTGAGATGGGATGGGTGTTCGAGGATACCGGAAGGGTGTTGATAGTTTTGGGGTTGAAGATATTAAGGGAAAGTTTTGCTTCAGGAAAGTAATGAAGGAAGAATATCTGTGTCATGCAACAGAGGAAAAGTGGAAAATTCAGGAAGAGGTGGAAGAGGCTCATAGCAAAAAGAGATTGAGCACCAGGGTTTGGTTTTGTTTGTTTGAGACAGGATCTCCCTCTGTTACCCAGGCTGAGTGTAGTGGTACAATCATAGCTCACTGCATCCTTGACCTCCTGGGCTCAAGCAATCCTCCCATCTCAGCCTCCTGAGTAGCTGGGACTACAGGCATTCACAAGCACACCCAGAAAATTTTTAAATTTTTTGCGGAGACAGAGTCTGGCTAATGCTGCCCAAGCTGGTCTCAAACTCCTGGATGCAAGCAATCCTCCCACCTTGGCCTCCCAAAATGCTGGGATTACAGGCGTGAGCCACTGCCCCGACAATGAAAGTTTTAAAGAAGTAGTCTTATAGATGGTTATGAAGAGTTGGAAGTTTCTGGGGGAGAGAGAGCCTTGTTGCCGCAGGTGAAAGGACATTGCAGAGGTTTTTTATCTGAGAGCGCCTACTGGTCTATGATACTCATTGGGCCTCTCAGGTAAGCCAAGCATATAAGTGCAGCTAAATTTTCTCTAAAATATTCATCCATATGCCATTTGTACCTGACTTCCAAACCAAATAGATTTATAAACATTGAGAGCAGCTTTAGTCAAGTGTTGGAACCAAGGGGTTAGTACCATGAATCTTTCTGAATACTTTCTCCTTGTGTCTTCTCCATGTGTTTAACGTTATCATTCAACAGGAGTCTGACATCAACAGTGTTCAAATCTATTCATATGTGTCAGGCTGGGCACCAAGTGGACAGACAGAAGTTATTAGAGCCTCATCTTTATTGGTCATCTGTCTGATACCAACTTTGCTGAAGCTGGCAAGCTCCACACCAGGCTTGCAAAATCTCCATTTGCTTATGAAAGCACTAATGGACCTGCTGAGCTTTCAAACTGTCAGACAAACCTGCTCCTCCTTGTCTGAGAGCCAGGAGATTTAAAAATGCCTCTGATAGTCATTCCCCAAGCTGGAGCACCTTAAATTTTTTTAACCCATCTCCTGCACACACACACAAAATTTTTAAAGGCTAATGTGTTTTTTTCTTATTAAAAGTAGTATCTGCACTAGGCAGGACATTCAGGAAACAGAAAGGTATAAAGGAGAAAATAAAAATCACCATAATCTCTGTATCCAAAGATAAATATGAGCCCTGTTCAAATTTTGGTAACTTTCTTCGAGGTCATGCTTATTACAAAGGTGGGATTATGCAGCAGGGACAGCTTTGCTAGTCTACTTTGTCATTTAACATTCTTGTTAAATAATGTTAAAAGGGGAAATCATTTTTTATTTTCCTAGATGGCTTGTATCTGTGAAGGAAAATAGTTCTTCCATAGTGTAAATTCCCACTGGTGGGTCATGGTCTTCATTAGACACTGGAAACAGCATTTGCTAAGAGAATTATCCGGTGTTCCAGATGCCTTGTGCTGAGACTGCTGTTGGATTCAGTAAAGAATGGTTCCGTCTGAGGTGGAGATTAGTTAAGGTAGATAGAATTTGCTGATTCTCACTATCACAATATTCTTGGGGATAAGGTGTTGTGCCAAACTCCTATTAATCTCAGTAGAGAAGGCACCAGGTTCAAGAGGCCAGAGAAGAGACCCAGAGCCAGCAAATGAGACACAGAGTTTTATTAGGGGGTTACATGCAGGGGAGAGAGTCCAGCAGCGGCAGGCTGGAGAACATAACCACACAGCCCAGAGGCAGGGGGTTGGCCAGGAAAACTGCAGCCGCCTGCAAACAGCATGCAGTGTCTATAGCATTTCCACTTAACACCCGCCCCCTGACGACCTCCACCTGGCAACCTTCATTTCATCCAAAACTCAGGGCCTCCATGTACAGCCCGTGTTCCATGAAACAGACCAGGGGCTCAGATGTTTATCAGAGATAAGGAACAAACTTCCATATTGGCTACTTGGGTTCCCCATCTTGGAACGCACATTTAGATATAGCTGCTATCCAGGATCATTCTCAGAGTATGCTTAATTGTTGCTACCAGATGTGTTTACCCTACATAAGATGATCCCCAGGTTTAGGACAGCAGCCTGTACAATTTAAGAAGGCCATCTTTGTGTTCGTAAAATAATCTTCATATTGTCATAATATTTGCTTAACTAACTACATAATCTGCCCTCAGGACATTTTCATATTAAATGCTCATTGTTTCTGAAACATGCCCTTTTCTTCTCACCTGCCAAGAGACATTCAACAAGCATTTATTGAACACTGGCAGGGCTAGAGTTTTCAGAACGCTGATGATCAGGCCCTTCCCTGAGAGGTGATTTTAGACTAAGGATGCACGGTTTGGGGAGCCGATGAGCAATGGATCTCACCCCCTGCTACACATTAGCATCATCTGGAAAGCTTTTGCAAGGGCCAGGGCCCGGGATACACCCAGACCAGGTGATTGCCTATTTCTGAGGATGGGACTCAGGTATGTAGCTTTCAAAGCTCCCCAGGTGATTTTAATGTGCAGCCAGGGTCGAGAACGAGTGCCAGAAAACAATGATTCTCATCACATCGGCTGCATATGAAAATCATTCAGGAAGATTTTTTAATAAATTAAACTGCCTGGGCCCCACCCCAGAACAAATGAGTCAGAATCTTTGGAAGAGGGATCTGGGAAACTGCATGCTTTCCAAAGCTCCTTCATATAATCTGATACACAGCAAATATTGAGAATCATTGCTACAGGCAATCTAGTGAATGAGAAAATCTAGAGTTGGACCCATTTCTGGCTCTTTGGCCTTGCAAGCCACGCATAGCTGTAGGATGAAGAGTTACCTCTAAGCGGCCATGTTGGGTAATGGTAACAGCAGGGCTGAGAACCTGAAGCACGGGTCAAGTCTTGGCTTTGCTATATAGCATTTGCTGTGCAATGTCACACAAATCACATAACTTTTCTGGGTTGGGAGTCCTGTCCACCTGCCTAAAAATCCAGCGCTGTTTCTACCATACCTAGTGTTTTTAGACATTTTTTCTACCTTAATTGGTATTTTACTATTTTTATTTTTGCTGTTGTTGTTTTGTGATCAGTACATAGACCTAATGATTCATTTATATATAGTTCTTTTCTTTTTTAAACCTCCAGGTAGCATTTATTCCAGATTCCAAACTCTACTGTGGCCTAAATGTTTAGTCTATTGAAAACATTCAGCAAGCTCTTTGCAAAAATGATTGCAGTATCTGCAACACATTTTAGTTGCACTCAGTTTGTTGCGGTCATGTGTAAGTTTAATGTATAGCTCTACATCATGTAATGGGACATCTGTAACACCAAAACCTCCCCGTGCCCAGGGTCATGGACAGGATGGGAAGGGAGTGAATTTCTACCTAATGCATATTTTAGGGAACAATACTGTGCTATCATTTACCCTTTTTGAGCACTCTTGATTTTGGTCATTTTTATTAAAACATGAGAAAAAGTGACAGTGAATATAAATGAGTACTAACCAAATTCCTAGGCTGCTACTAGAAAATAAAATTTGATAAAGTCCCTTGCCACATTCACAAAGGTGGCAACAACTGTATATATAAGAAAAAGCCTGTAAAATTATAGAAAAGATAAACTCTGGCTTCTAAACAGATCACAAAATTGATTTTGCCTTTATCGTTAAGTGTGATACAGAAAAATGTAAACCTGTAGACCTAGTTACCAAAAGTCACTTATCCTCCTCAACCCCAGTTATGAACTTGAAGTTTGGCCTGAGCTAGTTTGATCTTCAGGTTTTCTCTAAGTTTGTCCATGAATTCAAACATATTCGAGTAGTCAGAACGTCGAGTAGTCAGAACGTCGCACATTGGGTAAGCCTTTAATACAAGCAGCCAAGTCCTTGGTCATGAAGCCAGCCTCAATTGTCTCAATACAGACTTCTTCCAAAGCATTTGCAAAGAAGGCAAGCTCTTTATTGTTACCAAGCTTTGCTCTGTGGGCTAACCCTCTGGTCCAGGCAAAAATGGAAGCAATGGGACTGGTGGACGCCTCCTGCCCTTTCTGATACATGCGGTGGTGACGGGTTACAGTCCTGTGGGCAGCCTCTGCTTCTACTGTCTTGCCATCTGGACACACCAGCACGCTGGTCATCATGCCAAGGGAGCCATACCGTTGGGCCATGGAGTTCGACTGCATGTCACCATCACAGTTTTTACAGGCCCAGATGAAACCTCCCTCTGATTTCATCGCTTGGGCCACCATGTCATTGATGAGCCTATGCTCATACCAGATCTTTCAGGCTTCAAATTAGGACTTATACGGCTTGTCATATGTCTCCTGAAAGATGTCTTTAAAATGTATGTCATATTTCTTCAGAATAGTGTTTTTGGTGCTCAGATACAAAGGCCAACCCTTAGAGCCATTTGGAAGGGACTGAGTGCAAAATCTTCAATTAACTTATCTTGATTATACATCCCCATGGCAACACCACCACCCTCTTTGAAGTTATGTACAGGTATGCTACCTTTTGGGTTCTGTCACTTGGTGTGTAGGTTATCTCTACTTTTACAGGCCCAGGAACAACAAATTCTGTTGCTTTGTATTGATCCCCCATAAGCATGACGACCTGTGATGACACGTTTTACCCATCCACTCACAAGCCGGGGGATATTTTTGCAGATAATGGCTTCTCTGAAGACTGTGCCACCCAGAATATTTTGGATAGTGCCTTTTGGTGATTTCCATATTTTTTTCAACTTGAACTCCACAACCCTTTTTTCATCAAGAATGATAGTGGCACACTTGCTGCACAATACTTACACATTACAATATTATACTTCTTTATAGTTTCTGCAGCATCCCTGGTGACCTGGTCATTGGTGGTATCACCATTCTCTATGTCCAAATCACAGCTATGTAGATCCAATCCCACAGAGGGAAAAATGAGTTTCTCTTTAATCAATTCCCAAATGATTCATGTCGTTTCATCTCCTTGCATCTCAACCACAGAACTGCCATTGATTTGTTAAGACATTTTGACTTTAATAAACCTTAACAGTGAATCAATGTCTTATCACCGCAATTCCCCAAAGTCTTGCAGACTCAACTGAATGTAGTCTGTCTCCTGCTGGGATGATATGCTGACGAGGAGCTGGGGCGCTACGGCTGCTCACATGCTCAGACTCACATACATAGCCTGGCAATCCCAAACCAGACCCCTCGCTGCCTCAGCATCTGACACAGCCTCCGCAGAAACCCTGTATATAATTCTTAACGTGAGTACTAAAAATATTAAAAGCTATGCAACTGTAATTCTTTTCCAAACAGTTATTCTATTGACATTTTACTTTAAACTTTGGAGACGAATTATTTTTAGAAAGAGGTTTTCAAATGCCATTATCTTAAAACATCGAAAAATTGTTAGGTCTAAAATTTGACTAATTCATGATTTAACATAGATACTACATGCTCAATCATGTCCAATCTTTCAAAACACATTGATAACATTATTAGGAAAAATTCGATTACCAGGAACGAAGGTGTCATGAAGGACACCCAGTTCCGTCGGAGAACCCAGAGCAGGGAGTGGTTTTATAGACAAGGGAATAAAGCTAAGCAATATAAAGTGTTTACAAGTTAAATGCATGATTATGACTTTAAACTGTCATTTGATTGTGCCACTTTTTTTTTTTTTTTTTTTTAGACAGAGTCTCACTCTGTTGCCCCTCTGGAGTACAGTGGTGCCATCTTGGCTCGCTGCAACCTCCACCTCCCAGGTTCAAGCAATTCTCCTGTCTCAGCCTCCCAAGTAACTGGGACTACAGGCGCCCACCACCATGCCCGGCTAATTTTTGTGTTTTAGTGAGACAGGGTTTCACCATATTGGTCAGGCTGGTCTCGAACTCCTGACCTCAGGTGATCTGCCTACCTTGGCCTCCCAAAGTGCTGGGATTACAAGCGTGGGCCACCATCTCTGGTGCCTTTTTTTTTTTTTTAGACAGAGTCTCCCTCTGTGGTACAGGCTGGAATGCAGTGACCTGGCGCCATCTCAGTTCACTGCAACCTCTGTGTCCCGGGCTTGGGTGATTCTCTTGAGTAGCTGGGACTACAGGCATGCACCACCATGCCCTGCTAATTCTTCTCTTTTTAGTAGAGACAGGGTTTCTGTATGTTGCCCAGGCTGCTCTCAAACCCCTGGGCCCAAGTGGTCTACTCGCCTCACCCTCCCAAAGTGCTGGGCTTACAGATGTGCACCATCGTGCCTGGCCTGATTGTGCTTCTTGTTATGGGATGGTAGAAACTGCCAGCACAGTTTCCACCACCTTCCTTCCCCCATCCGTAGACTATAGTTAATGTCTCCCTTGATTTCCGCTTATTCTATGAACAGCTAAATTGAAAAATGTAGGATGTATATAGAAAAACATACAACCTAGGTCGGGGAGAGGCACTAAATAAAGAAAAAGAAGTCTAACGCCAGGCCATGAGCTTACATCTTTAAAAAGTGTTTACACTTATCAAAAACAATTTTTTTTAAAGGGATGGGATAGATTTCCTGCTTCTTACAAGTGTGTTTCTAGAACTATTAAAAGCTTGCATTCATAAAATAGCTGGTAAAATGGCTCTTCTGGCTTTTGCAAGAAGGCAATGCTGAGATTATCCAGGGGGCTTGGTTAAGGAGGCCCATCAGATTTGGCTGCCTTCTCTCCTGCTTCACCAGAGTCTGGCCTCTTCTGGTTTTAGCATCTCCGTTTTCTGTGGGTGAGTCTGATTTGATAGTTTTGCTCCCCCCTTTTCCTTGCTTTTTTTGTTTGTTTCTTTGTTTGTTTTTGTTTTTTTTGAGATGGAGTCTTGCACTGTACTCCAGGCTGGAGTAAGATGGCCCGGTCTCAGCTCACTGCAACCTCCGCTTCCTGGGTTCAAGCAATTCTCCTGCCTCAGCCTCCCGAGTAGCTGGAATTACAGGCGCCCACCACCACATCCAGCTGAATTTTGTATTTTTAGTAGACACAGGATTTCACCATATTGGTCAGGCTGGTCTCGAACTCCTGACCTCAGCCTCTCAAAGTGCTGGGATTACAAGTGTGAGCCACCACGCCTGGCCTGTTTGCATGTTTTAAAATCAGTTTCAGCATCTGCAGGAGCATTTTTAGATACCATCTTGCCAGTCTCTGTGACTGCCTCTTGAGCTGAACTGCTGCTTTTCCCCGGCTTCTTGGTGAGGCAGTGTTCTGGGACTGCAAGGGCCTTTGCAGAGCTGTGCTGGCTGCAATTCTCACCACCCCTAAGCTGCTGGGACCCTTGGTTTCAAACCTCTTAAAAGCATCAAAACTCCCCTTTATTTGTGAAATCTTGCAGAGAATCCTGACATTCCATAAGGACAGAAATGGAACTGTCGTTGTCGAAAGTGGGAGTACACTTTTGTGGAATGTCGATACCCTTGACCTGAAAATTCCACCAGTCATCATGTGATGCTGACAGATATTTACCTTTGAATATAAAAAATGATTAAAAATCCTTTGGGGGATTTTTAAAGAGAAACTACCAGTCACTTCTCCCAATTCTTTTTTTATTTTTATTAATCTAATTTTATAGAGTTGGAGTCTCACTCTATAAAGTCTCACCAGGCTGGTCTCAAACTCCTGAGCTCAAGCAATCCTCCCTCCTTGACCTCCCAAAGTGCTGGGGTTGTAGAAGTGAGCCACCATGCCTGGCCTCCCAATTCTCTAAGTTGGAGAAAACAGGGAAAAAAGGCAATATTGATGGTGAGGATCTTGGGAACCAGTAGCTGTCATGGTCCTGTCTGCTCATGTCAATGAGGGAGGGTTTCCCTGGTAGAATACCTCCCAGGGAGAGGCAGGAGTCAAAATCTGACCAAGTAAGAATACAGGACCCCCGTTGCCCACCTTGTATTGGCCTCCTTGACCCATAAAGAGTGAGGTGGAAAGTGGGAGGAACGAGCATTTCCTCCTGCGAGAATAGAGTTGTGACACAGCCATATTAGACCTGGTCATCCCTGATGAGCCATCAAGTACTACATTAAGACCAACAGAAACTACTCCCTGAGCCATCCCGATTAAGTGACCCATGACCTTGATTAATGACCACTAATCTGTGTTCATTGTTTACCAGCAGGTTAAGAAGGCCTTTTATTACCAGAGAAGAAAACAATTAGGAAAGTACGGGTTAGATGACTATATGACCTGCAGAGAGCCTAGACTTTTATCTGACCCATCAGTTTGGGCTCTATAGTAAGTGTAGCCCAGTATAATTATGTAGGACTAACGTCTCATCTCCATGGGAAGCTCCAAACACTTGACTCATGAATAGGCTGTCTTCCTCTTCATTGCTGGACTTCTATCCATCACCACCCTCCTTAAAGAAGATATATACAGGTTTTGAAATGGCTTATGTTTTTATATAGATTCAATTGCCAATAAAATAATCTTGAAATTTCTAGATAGCACTGGGCGTGGTGGCTCACACCTGTAATCCAAGCACTTTGGAAGGCCAAGGTGAGAGGATCGCTTGAGCCCAGCCCCCCGGAGTTACCAAAAGAGTTTTAACAAAGGGCACAGGGGCAGAAAGTCCTCCCCTTCTTGTGACCAGCATTCTGTTACCAGCTGACAGTTCCCACATAGCCAGCTTTGACTGAACTCACACTTGTTCACATTTCCCTGAGATCCGAACTGGAAAGAGGTAAAAGCCATTAAAAATGAACTCTCTGAGTTGTGTTTAAATTTGTCCCACTGAACCCATAACTGTTAATCCCATTCACAGCTGTAGTAATTATATTTCATAATCAGTGAGGGGGAGACCCTCCCCCTTTTGTATTCTTCCTGAATAGAGAAGACAGATAAATGTCACAGTTCTGCTCTAAATTAAGATTCCTTCCCACAAAAGAATTCTGGACTCAGAAGGGAAGCATGGTCCTTTACAAGGTAAGCTTACCTTGTCCACTCTCAGCTCAGGGGCAGCAAACTTATAGATCAGTGATTCCTAGTCCATAAGACATGGATGCCTGATGAGGCATTTAAAATCGTGGGTTTACAAGCATTATCTATAGTTTGCATACATAATATTTTACACCTACACGTACTATTCAAAACCATAGGGATGTGTAATTGCAATTAATAAAATACAAATTTGCTCAAAGACATCACTAAATTCATGGCAGTTTTAAAAATAATACCAATATGTAGGATTTCCTCCATTGGTTATTGTCAGAAGCTTTTCTTTGCTTAGAAGCAAATTAGTAGTTTTTCATAACAAAATGGTCCTTGTAATTTAAAAGTTTGGGGGTCACTGTTTGAGAGTGTTGGTGATCTATGTTTAACTCAAGGATGACCTCCTCGTAGCTCTATAAGCTATTGAGGTGTTGACATCCCAAGCCTGTTATAACTGGAACATACATGTGAATCCTATTCTGCACAAGGCACAATATTCTTGATTTCATCCTTTCCTAAATCCCTTTGTCTCATGGCATTTACAAATCTTTTTTTTTTTTTTTTTTTTTTTGAGTCAGAGTCTTGCTCTGTCACCAGGCTGGAGTGCAGTGGTGCAATCTCAGTTCACTGCAACCCCCGCCTCCTGGGTTCTCCTGCCTTAGCCTCCCGAGTAGCTGGGACTACAGACATGAACCACCAAACCCAGCTAATTTTTGTATTTTTAGTAGAGACAAGGTTTCGCCATGTTGGCCAGGATGATCTCAATCTCCTGACCTCGTGATCCACCTGCCTCGGCTTCCCAAAGTGCTGGGATTACTGGTGTGAGCCACTTCGCCCAACCCATCATTTACAAGTCTAATTGAAGAAATATGAAATAAGTGTACACAAAAGGTACATTAATGAGCTAAGAAAATGCAAGGAGAAAACATATGGTACATGATCAATTGCCAAATGCTGTGAACTTACAGGCAGCAGGAGGGGGAAAGGTAGAGAGGGAGGGAGAGGAAGGTTAGTGGTATGATGAGAAGAAGCATATTCCCAGGACAGACATCAGAGCAGGTTTTTATAGACTCTCATTCCTGGCTCTGCTAATTGCCACCCGAAAGACCAAGGATAGATAACCTGACCCCGCAGAGCCTCTGTTTTATCATTAATAAAATCAGGATTATAATTATAATACCTCTCATATCTTGTTGTTGCGAAGATAATTTATGACAAAATAAATACTTTTACTATAGCTAGTGTATAATATGTGCAAACTCAATGGTAGCTAGTATTTATTCTATTAGATTGTAAATCCCTCCAGGATGGGAAGTGTGACTTACTTATTTTTGCTTCCACAGAATCTAGTGCAATGCCTGACTCAAGTACTCAATAAAAGGAGAATATTTGCTGAATGAAAGGAGAAATAAATGGATAGATGGTGGGATGATTTTTTTAAATGAACCATGGGCTTTGGTGACATGGAAGGGTGTCATGGAGATCAAGAGGTGAATCTAACCATGCATGGAGAAGAGAGAAGGGCCCTGCCGTGGGCGATGGCAGGGACCAAAGTACAGAGGCAGGAAGGCACCTGGGATTGGGTATTGGGAGTCAGCTGTGGAGGGTGTGGCCTGCCAGGCTGGGGAGTGTGTGTCTTACCTGTGGACAATGGGAGCCAATGAAGATTTGTGAGGAGGAGAATGGCATGAGGAGAGAATTTTTCTGAGGGTTAGCCTGGTGCTGGTGTGGAAAAGAAGGGGGCAATCCATGCTAAGCGAGAGGTGGTCAAGTCCCTGACCACAGTGACAACTATGGAAATAGAGACAAAGGACTGATTGAGGAGAGGGCAGAGGTCCCACATCTCAATTCTTCATGAATTAGTAAGGTAGTCACTTAAACCATCCTCCAACATGCATACTAACTATTGAAAGTCCACATTTTTGGCCGGGCATGGTGGCTCACACCTATAATCCCAGCACTTTGGGAGGCCAAGGCAGGTGGATCACCTGAGGTCAGGAGTTTGAGACCAGCCTGGTCAACACGGTGAAATCCATTTCTACTAAAGACACAAAAATTAGCCGGGCGTGGTGGCCTGTGCCTGTCATCCCAGGAGGATGTACTCAGGAGGCTGAGGCAGGAGAATAGCTTGAATCCTGGGAGATGGAGGTTGCAGTGAGCTGAGATCATGCCATTGCACTCCAGCCTGGGCGACAAGAGCAAAACTTTGTCTAAAAATAAAAAATAAAAAAAGACCAAATTTTGCAAATCACTGTGGGTGAGTACGGAGTTAGAGAAGAGACATAGGAGGATGGATTGACCAGGAGTGCGGAGCCTGCCACGTGCACTGAGTCAGGGAGAGGTGATTTGAGGGGTAGGCTTTTTTTTTTCTTAGTGACTTGGGAAGATCAGAGTGGTGAATGTTAGCATGGGCAATGGAGACGGAATAATCTATAAACGTGGAACTGATATTGGGGCTAAACTGCCAATGATGGAGACTCACTTGCCTGAACAAAAGTGAACTGGAAGTCCAGCAACAGGGGCAGAGCCCAACGGTTCTGCCTGTGGTGACGCTGAATTCCCCTTCGGGGGAGTTCACTCATTCATTTACCACATTTAATTGAATTGAAAAAACAGCCACTTGCTTCTTCCAATAACTACTATTGTCAGTGACTCCTTGATGTTGTCTTCTGTTAACTACATGACATCTTCTGTCTGTGAGTTTGTGGAGCAGCAGGGAGGAGGCAAGAACACCCAGCTCAGTACTGCTTTTCCACAGCAGAGGAAGATGCTGTGAGGGTTAGGTTTTCTCTGGGGTTCTTAAAAACTCTTTGGAGAATTAGATCAATCCAAGAAGACTGAGAAAAATTACATGTAGTATTTAGAAAGGGTAGCCCGGAACTAGAACTTGAGCATAAATCTGGTCTGAAAACTTGGTTAAAGATGTAACAGATTATATTGGGGAATCTGTATGTGGATCTGAAATGCAGGCAGCTTTCTAGATTTCTTATACACAACTGGTGCAGATATAATCTGAGATGACACTTCGGCTTTTTTGTGTGTGAAAATTGACATACTCTGTGAAAATTCACACATTCTGTGGTCTAACCTTCCACCGTTGGGGATACCAGCAAGAAAAACTAGGAGATATATCTAAAGATGTTCAGAGCAGACATTTTTGTAATAGCAAAAATGTGTAAATCAACCAACTGTCCATCAACAGCAGACAAGATAAATCCATTGTAATATGTTCATACAATGGAAAGTTAGTAAATCATTAAATGGCAGATGGTCTTATAGCGACATGCAACAAAGTGAATGAATCTGAAAAATATAATAGTGAGAAAGTTAAGACTGGAGGTGGTGTCTCATGCCTGTAATCCCACTTTGGGAGGCTGAGGCAGGCAGATCATTCGAGGTCAGGAGTGCAAGGGCAGCCTGGCCGACATAATGAAAGCTGTCTCTACTAAAAATACAGAAATTAGCTGGGTGTGGTGAGGGGTGCCTGAATCCCAGCTACTTGGGAGGCTGAGGCATGAGAATCACTTGAACCCAGGAGATGGAGGTTGCAGTCAGCTGAGATCACATCACTACACTCTAGTCTGGGTGACAGATTGAGACTCTGTCTCAAAAATAAAACAAACAGAAAAGGAAAGTTAAGCCCAAGAATTACACATGACACTAAGCTCCCTTCACAGTGTTAAAAACAACTAAAATGAAACAACAAACTTTCCCATAATATGTGTATTTACGATAAAACTATAAAACACATATATACTTAACAGGAAGTGAATAGTAAGCCAAAAACTCAACATCCAGGATAGTTCGCTCAGCTGAGCAGATGGATGTAAGTTACACTCATTCTGGGTGGTGGGTTAGTGGATGTTCTTTATCTTACTTTACAAATAGGGTGATGGGGACATGCAGGGATCGATGATGAGTGTGTCATTAGCCATGATGTATTAATCCAGTTCTACACATCTGAGGGGGGTAGGGGTCGTGGGAAACCGTCGCAGGTCTTACGGGATGCAGACAGACCTGACGGCTTTTCAGATAGACTTGCAGACTGAGTAGGCAGAGCAGTGGAGAAGATATATTATTAGAGTTTGTCATCCAGGGCCTGGCAGGATAATCAGTGTCATGAAGGATGGCACTTCTGCCTGGAGGAGTTTTCAGCTTATTCCAGACAAAACAACAATGGCGACATTGAGTCTGAGTTAAACATTACAGCCGTGGAGTCTATTGTTTTTATTTTTCTGATGATAAAGTTATTGTAACTCAAAAGTCTTTACTTTTTTCTGTCAAGAAACTTATTGCAGAGACAAAAATTTGAAAAATACAGAAAAGGATAGAAAAAGAACATCTCTATTATTCCAACACCCAGAGATTATCACTGTTAATCTTTTGGTGTGTCTGCCTCCCGTGGACTGGGATTAGATAAGAACCACTACCCACTGTATATTTTCTGACCAAGGCAACCTAGCAAAACTGCTCAGAGCTTGGTTCTTTGGAGTGAGAAGAGCTGAATTTGAATTCCAGCTTTGCACTTACCAGCTCATGGCAGGTCAACAGCCTTCCCCTAAACCCCAGCTGGGTCATGGCCCTGCTGGGGTTTGTTTTGAGAATTAACCAAGATGAAACGTGGTGCAATCAGCATGTAGTGTCTGGCTCACAGTTGGCCTTCAATGAGAGTTGTGATTTATTATTAAGATGATGTGCCTGATTTGGGGCAGTGAGGTTCATTTAGTTAAAAGATGGGGAACTCTAAAAAACACCCTAACAGCAGAAGGGATTCCAGGGTTGTGAAGGTGGAAAGGGGTGTGTTATGTTTGATTTGAAGACAACCTGATGGGTGACTTCCAGTATGTGAAGAATGAAGCCTGTCTCAGATTATTTGAGAGCCCAGAAAATAAGCTTGCTCCTGCTCTCCCAGCATACTAGCAAGTTTATTTATCCTCCTCCAGCGAGAAAAAAAAAACCAATCTTCAACATGAGAAGAGGAAGGGCTAGTGGAGGAAATGCCAGGGACGGGCAGTATCATCTTATGAGTCTTTGTCTTGGCCACAGCAACTCTCTGAGAATAATAATATACTCTATTTCTCCTGCACTGGGGACCAACAAGAGGGGCATCTAGGCTGAACGCCTCCAAATTTATGTTCTAAAAGTGATGGAACATCCTGACTACTGAAGGTTTTATAAAGTGTGCAAAGGACCAGAGTAACTTTGGGCTTCTCGGCATCAACTCTGCAAACAAACAGCAGACAATGGAGCAGTGCCTCCAATAGGCTAAGGGACCAGTAATTCCAAACTAGAATTTGATATCTGGCCAGATGATCAATGAAATTTGTAGTGGAATAAAGACACTTTCAAACACACAGGTTCTCAAAAAATTTACCTCCCGAGTCGGTGGAAGATGTGTGCCACCATAATGAAGGAGTAAACCAAGAAAACAAAAGATACTGAACTGAGAAAAAAGACGGTCCAACCAACACGCAGCAGGCAGAGGGGGATGATGGTGAAGGAGATCCCACCTCAGCAGCTGAGAAGCAGGTCTGGAGAGCAACTGGTTCAGATTGGACCCCGCCAGAAGATGCAAGGAAAGACTGCTTCAAGCAATGAAATTAATGGAATAACTGATATGAATGTATTGAGAAAATCTTTACTCAACTAGGGGAAAGTGTGGGGGATAAATTAATAATAGTAACAGACCACTAAGCAAAAGGGGGGGGGGGAACACAGTTCTTAACACTAGGTGATGGGGAAATTGTAACAAAAGGAAAAGTTAAGGCCAGCACAGTGGCTCATGCCTGTAATCCCAGCACTTTGGGAGGCTGAGGCGGGTGGATCACCTGAGGTCAGAAGTTTGAGACCAGCTTGGCCAATATGGTGAAACCCCATCTCTATGAAAAACACAAAAAAATTTAGCCAGGCCTGGTGGTGCCTGCCTGTAATCCCAGCTACTGTGGAGGCTGAGGCAGGAGAACTGCTTGAACCCGGGAGGCAGAGGTTGCAGTGAGCCGTGATCACACCATTGCACTCCAGCCTGGGCATCAAGAGCAAGATTTTGTCTCAAAAAGAAAAAAAAAAAAAGAAGGAAAAGTTTATGGTAATTTTACTACTTAAAAACTTAAAAACAATATAGCAGTGTTATTTACAATAGCCAAAAAATGGAAGTAATCCAAATGTCCATCAACTGATGACTGGCAAACAAAATGTGGCATACTCATACAGTGGAATGTTATTTAGCCTTAAAAAGGGGAGAAATTCTGACACATGACACAGCAAGGATCAACCTTGAGGACGTTATGCTAAGTGAAATGGGCCAGACACAAAAGCACAAATACTGTGTGATTCCACGTTCATATGTGGTCCCTGGAGCAGCCAAATTTATAGAGACAGAAAGTAGAATGGTGGTTACCGGGGGCGGCTGAAGTTGGAGAATGAGGAGTTTGTGATTTTTGTTTTTGTTTTTTTGTTTTTGAGACAGGGTCTCACTCTCTCGCCCAGGCTGGAGTGCAGTTACGGGTCACTGCCACCTCCACCTCCGGGTCTTAAGCAATCCTCCCACCTCAGCCTCCCAAGTAGCTGGGACTACAGGTGCACACCTGTATTTTTGTAGAGATGGGGTTTCGCCACGTCGTCCAGGCTCGTCTTTAACTCCTGAGCTCACGTGTGATCCGCCCGCCACAGCCTCCCAAAGTGCTGAGATTATAGGTGTGTGCCATCGCACCTGGCTGTGAGTTAGTGTTTAATGGGGGATAGTTTCTATTTGAGATGATGACAAAGTTCTAGAAATGGATTGTGGTGATAATTGCACAACAATGTGAATGTACGTGAGATCACTGAACTGTACACTTAAAAATGATTAATAAGGGCCGGGTGCTGTGGCTCACGCCTGTAATCCCAGCACTTTGGGAGGCTGAGGCGGGCGGATCATGAGGTCAGGAGTTCAAGACCAGCCTGGCCAACATGGCGAAACCCTGTCTCTACTAAAAATACAAAAATTAGCCAGGTGTGGTGGCAGGTGCCTGTAATCCTAGCTACTCAGGAGGCTGAGGCAGGAGAATCACTTGAACCTGGGAGGCCGAGGTTGCAGTGAGCTGACATCATGCAAGACAAGAGCAAGATTCCATCTCAAAAAATAAAAAGATAAAAAAATTTTATGTTATTTTATGTTTTGCTGCAATAAAATATCTGTGAAAAAAAAAACCAAAATGTAAGGTGCTGTACAAATGAATTGAATTACAATTATTTTTCTCATAGTGATATCAGATTTTAAAGACTCGGATGTTAGTGAGAACCTAATACCTCACTTTGGTAAGGAAAAGGAAATTACTTTTTCCCAACAAAATCACATATCTTTAATTTTTAAATCTATGATTAGAAAGGTATACCCTAACAAATAATCCTGTATATCCATTTTCCAGCGAACCCCCATGCCTCAAGATCACTTTATCTGTCTCTTCTAACATAGTAAACTTCAGTGTAAAAAAAAGCCTGACCATACTACATATATGGTTTAAAAATTGCTTTTTAAACAACTTTACAATATATTTTGCCTTCTTCTCACATCTGTGTTTTATATAAATACACTCATTTTTGTAACATTTATTTTTAATAACTCTGGGATCAAGATATATTTTATATTAATCTAAGTCCCTCTTCTAAAGACAAGTCCCTCTGTAGTTAGAGGTTTTAAAAAGCCTCCTTTGTGTATTTTCTATTGTCTCCGACATTAAATAGAAATCTTGATTTTTGTTCTAAGAACACAGCAATTTTAATTTTAGATCATGAGAGTGTTTTTTTCTTATTCAGTAAAGCAAAGTAAAAGCTTGTTTAGAGATGACGGTGACGTTTCTTCTGTGTGCCTTGGTGGGAAAGGACTCCCAGATGCTTTGTTCAACTCCACCTGAAGCCAAACTGCTAAGCAGTTAAAACTCAAGGAGCTGTCGGACAGGTTTAATGAGAGTGAAGAGTGCCGCTCCACACCCACCTTTGCAAGACAGAACTGCTTCACGGGTTTGTTGAAATTGCTGTGGAACTGTGCTATAACTTTTTCCTGTGTTGGAAATGTTTCTGTCTCATGCCGGCATGATTTAAATGTTTTAGATCAAAATTCTGCAAATTAGTAAAAAAAAAAAATGCACAATTGAATAAGGTTAAATCTGCTGTTGTGTATATTAATTTCTTATTGGAGTGGAAACAATCCCTGGGCTGTTCTCCTGATTTGCACGACTTTTCTTGGATCCAGCACTTGCTGAAAGGAAGCTTTCTCATTTGAGGGTTAATGTATTAAATTGTGAGGAGCTGGTTAAAGAAAGTAGAAGTAGCCCAGTTCTCTTAGAGTTTCCTAAGTATGAACGGCTGGTGAATTTCTCAAGGTGTCAGGGGGAAACTCTCCTGTTTCTGACTTTTGCAGTGCGCCCCTCATTGAGGGCGAAGGAAGGATTGCTGGGAAGGCTCTACAAGGAAATGCCTGCATCCCTAGAGGGCTGGATTGTTTTCCTAAATGCCATTTGGTGGCGGTTGTAACTCCTGCCACTGAGTGATTGCCCCGCCTCAGCCCATCCAGTTTCCCATCCACAGCGAATGCTATTTGCCACTGATGTGAAAAGTTCTAGAACTAAGGGTGGGTCACTCGCATGGAAAGCTCCAGGACCGCCTGGGCGTGGTGGTGCGTGCCTGTGGTTCTAGCATTTAGGTGGTATCATTTGAGCTCAGGGGTTTGAGACCAGTCTGGAAAACATGGCAAAACCCCATCCCAAAAAACAAAGCAAACAGGCAAAAAACCAACAACAAAAGCCCCAGGATCTGTACCTTGTCACTTTCAGAGCCTTTTAAAAAAATCAAACGCCACCAGAAAAAACTATGCCCCTTTTAAAGCAATGCTAGCAAGACATTTTACATGAGGATTGGAAAATGCTCATGATATTATAATCCATTAAGAAGCTGAGGTTGGGCACGGTGGCTCACGCCTGTAATCCCAGCACTTTGGGAGGCCTAGGCCGGTGGATCATGAGGTCAGGAGTTCGAGACCAGCCTGGCAAACATAGTGAAACCCTGTCTCTACTAAAAATACAAAAATTAGCCAGGCGTGGGGGCGGGAGCCTGTAGTCCCAGCTACCTGGGAGGCTGAGGCAAAAGAATAGCTTGAACCTGGGAGGTAGAGGTTGCAATGAGCCAAAATCATGCCACTGCACTCCAGCCAGGGCAATAGAGTGAGATTCCGTCTCAAGAAAAAAAAAATGAAGCTGAATATAAACTTGTATATATAACCTGACATCAGTTGGGTAAAAAATTCATTAAGGGAAAAAACTAGAAGGAAACTACCAAAAATGTTTAGCATGATCTCCCTGTCTGGTTGGTATAATTACAGATGAAATTTTCCTTGCTTCTCTCCATTCCCTTCTGCCTTTTCTGAGTATTTTACAGCGAATACGTAGACTTTTATAAGCAGGAGGAAAAAAAATCCTAACTTTGGGTTTATCCTTCTAAGCAAGCCTCTTAATTGATTTGCTGAGTGCTCAGCTCCAATCTGGGTTTTGCCCTTCACAGGCTTGGGCCGTGGCAAGTAATGCAGGTTCTTTCTCATGGCCTCACTTTCCTTGGCCGGTGTAGGATAAGATAAGGAGTCTGAATGGGGTTTCTTCCCTGTGATCTGTAATCTTACCAAGTTTCTGATTAAAAAAAAAAACACAAAAACAAAAACAAACAAAAAACCCCAAACTTTCTGGGACCCTAGATGAGGAGAGTCAGTTGAAACTAAAGATGATTTTCCCCCAGCTCCTGCTCTACTTAGATGCTCACTTTCTTTTCTTTTTTTTTCTTTTTTTCTTTTCTTTGACACAGGGTCTTGCTCTGACATCCAGGCTGGAGTGCAGTGGTGATCTCAGCTCACTGCAGCCACTGCCTTCCAGGCTCTGGTGATCCTCCTGAGTAGCTGGGACCACAGGTGCGCGCCGCCATGCCCGACTAATTTTTGTGTTTTTTGGAGAGATGGAGTCTCGCTATGTTGCCAAGGCTGCTCCTAACTCCTGGGTTCAAGTGATTTGCCCACCTCAGCCTACCAAAGTGTTGGGATTACAGGTGTGAGTCACCGTGCCTGGCTAGATGCTCACTTTCTGTGCGTTGTTATTATGACATTATGACCAGTGGGTTGTTTGATATTTTGTCTCCTGCTTTAAATGTTAAGATCAGTGAAGATAGAAATCTGGACGTTTTCCTTATTCTTGAGTGTCCCGTATACCTACACCTCTATCTGTAGCAGGGAAACAATGTATGTGTGATAACTATTTCATGATGATAAGATGCTAATGGTTTATGAAACTTGTTATTTCTGATATCTAGGATTTTGAAAGGTAGTTACTTCAGAAACCAGATTACATTTCGTTGGCATTATATTCATCCAGAGTCAGATCATATATGGCTTAGTGTCCATTCTGATTTCATGTTGTTTAGTATATGAATCTCCAATTTAATTTTTTCCAAACAATGGAAATGACATTCAAACAAAACAAAGCAAATACGTGTTCTGTGATTTGAGGACACCAGGAAAATCACCACAGCTTTAGGAATACAACTGAAAAAAATAAGAGTAGCTGAATGTGGGAGGATCACTTGAGCCCAGGAGTTTGAGGCCAGCCTGGGCAACATAGTGAGACCTTGTCTTTAAAAATAGATAATAAATAAATAAATTCATTAATTCAATGACAAGCATAATACATTTTGGTGTGACTTCTGCAAAGCAGGCTTATTATTCTAGTGAAGAAAATAACAATTGAGGTTGGGTGCAGTGCCTCATGCTTATAAACTCAGCACTTTGGGAGGCTGAGACAGGAGGATCACTTGAGGCCAGGAGTTCAAGACCAGCTTGGGCAACATAGTGAGACCTCGCCTCTACCAATAATAAAAAAAATTAGCCAGGTGTGGTGGCACATGTCTGTGGTCCCACCTACTCAGGAGGCTAGATGGGGGAATTGCTTCAACCTAGACAGTTAGGGTACAGTGAATCCTGATTGCACTACTGCACTCCAGCCTGGGTAACAGAGCAAGACAAAAGATAAAGAAAAGAAAAGGAAAGAAGGAAGGAAGGAGGAAGGAAGGAAGAAGGAAGGAAGGAAGAAAGGATGGAAGGAAGGAGGAAAGGAAGGAAGGAAGAAAGGAAGGAAGGAAGGAAAGAGAAAATAACAGTTGATGGGGTAGTTTCTTGGTTTCAAGTTGATACCAGATCATTGCTCAGAAATGTGTTCTTTCATGCCTGATAGGACAGGAATTTTGACATAATGGAAAGGGCATAAGACTAGAAACAGATGGAATTCTGCTATTTTAGATATCAAGTAACTCAGGGACATTTCTTAACTTCTCCAGGAGTCACTATTTTCTGTTTGTGAGAGGGTGGGTTCTGGTTTATATAGTGCTTATGTTGGGGACGTGCTTTCCTGGCCAGAGCACGTGTGGTCCAGGTGCAGCGCGTGGGAGTGTGCTACAACCAGTCTGGCACCACCTGATCTGTTTCCACGAGTGGCTAGCCTTGGGGAGTTTCATTTGGAGAAAGAGTTCTGAGGCTTTGCAAGTTTTTAAACAACTGGTGCAAAAATGTTTTAAGCAAGGTTTTGTTTCTGAAATTCTCTATGGAATACAAATGTTGAGTGCCTTCAGTAAAGGATGATTAGCTCTTCTAAAGTTTTCTTCGTGTAACCTTTAGCACATTATATCTCCATGTGGTTTTGCTGATTACTGGGTTTACTAGCAATAATCTGCATCCTGCCTTTATATTTATATAGTCCTAGCATGTTCTATAGGTTGACAGTCCCTCACAGTCATGATAAGCTTAGAAAATTACTTCCAAATTATATTCAAAAGGTAAACTTATTTGGCTGTTGTATTATATTTATTGACTATATGGCTTGCCCACTAAAGTAAGTGTGAGTTATTGTTTAGCTTTAGATGTCACTTGGCCATAGGTGTGGGTGGCTCCTGCGTGGTCCTTAGCTGTACTTGCCATCACTGGGAATTTTAACCTCTAGCCTCTTATTTTGCAAATCTGGGTGCTGCATGAAAACAGGATGAGGCAGGAAAGTATGGATGAATCCACAACATCCATGCTATCCAATGAAAGGCAGTAAAAAACATACTCTATTTTTTTTCTTTTTGGAGACAGGGTTTTACTCTGTCACCCAGGCTAGAGTGCAATGGCTCAGTCTTGACTCACTGCAGCCTCGACCTCCTAGGCTCAAGCAATCTTCCCATCCTAGGCCTCCTGGGTAGCTGGGACTACAGGTGTATACCACCATGCCCGCCTAATTTTGTATTGCCCAGGTTGGTCTCAAACTTCTGGGCTCAAGTGATCCTCCTGCCTCGACTTCCCAAAGTGCCGAGATTACAGGCATGAGCCGCTGTGCCTGGCCCAAAAAATCTATTCTTAAAGCACAATGGATAGCACAGTTTATAAGATATTACCTGTGCAAAACTCAAACCAAATGGCAACAACAGCAACAATAAAAACTCATCGCCTCAGTAACAGAAAATGAGAAGTTCCTCTGAGCTATTTAATTTCCGCAAAGTTAAGTACCCTCCCCCAGCAAAAAGGAAAAACCACTACAAACAGAAAAACTCCCCGGTTCCTGAAGGACACTTAAACCAAGTAAACTAAAAATAGTTTTGGGTTAATGTATATATTATACAAACATTATCCTGTTTCTGAAATGGGCTTTGTCAAACAGCTTTCTTCAATGAAAGCTTTAAATCATTTATTTCAACAACTTTAATTAGGAGAGCTCAATCTTATTTTTGTGATAATTCAGATCCTAGATTTATTATTTCTGGAGGATTCTAATTTATTCAGACAAATGGAAGAGAAAAGAAACTGTAAAATATACATATACATTTTATTATTAAGATTTTAAATGTCTACCATTTTAATAGGCATTTTCTTTCCTTCACATTATGGTTCCTATCCTAGCTTATGCCTGTGTTTCTTTTATCTTTTCTTGTTTTTTTTTTGAGATGGAGTCGCTCTGTTGCTCAGGCTGTAGTGCAGTGGCATGATCTCGGCTCACTGCAACCTCCACCTCCTGGGTTCAAGTGATTCTTCTGCCTCAGCTTCCTGAGTAGCTGGGCTTATAGGAGCGCACCACCAGGCCCAACTAATTTTTGTATTGTTAGTAGAGATGGGGTTTCACCATAATGATCAGGCTGGTCTCGAACTCCTGACCTTGTGATCCACCTGCCTTGGCCTCCCAAAGTGTTGGGATTACAGGTGTGAACCACCACGCCCGGCTCTGCCTGTAATTTTTGATTTATTAAAATACTACTCCTTGGCAGGACACCGTGGCTCATGCCTGTAATCCCAGTACTTTGGGAGGCTAAGGTGGGTGGATTGCTTAAACCCAGGAGTTCCAGACCAGCCTGGGCAACATAGTGAAACCCTGTGTGTACAAAAAATACAAAACTTAGTCCAGTGTGGTGGTGCACACCTGTAGTCTCAGTTACTGGGGAGGCTGAGGCAGGAGGATCACTTGAGCTCAGAGAGCAGAGGTTACAGTGAGCCAAGATAGTGCTGCTGCACTCCAGCCTGGGTGACAGTGAGACTCTGTCTCAAAAAATAACCAAACACAAAACCCTAAAAAACTACTCCTCTGTTAGGCAGAGCAGTTATCTTAACTCACGGACTGTAAATCTTCCTGTAACAAAGAGATATCATTTACCAGCACAAAGCTATACAGAATTCCCATGGGATTTTGAGCAAGTAGATGATTTCTTCTTAATCTCACTGAAATCAAAATCTTCTGTTTCCTTTTAAAGTTCTGCTCTGAATATGACTGATTCCTCTTTCCTAACTGCAAGGTCATTTCTAAGGTCAGCCAGAGAGAAAGTTGCCTGTCGGTGATGTGTTTCTATCAGCACAAGGGGGAGCTATCTATGAGTGGCAGGGAAAAAATAGCTGACCTTAGGTTAGCAAGTAAAGACTCTGCCAGACTTTGGATTCTGATTTTTTGAACCAAGTTGTAAGAGAACAAGCTACTTTTAAACCTCTTTGCTGTGCTTCCAAAATTCTATAACTATACCCTTACTATAGCATACTTAACGTTGTATTGTAACTATTTGTTTTAATCCTGCAAACTTTGATATCTTGCAGAAAAAGAGTCATGCCTTCTTCATCTTCACGTGTCTAGCATTGAGTCTGTTGTGTAACATCGAAGATGTTCGATAACTGCTTTTTATTTTTTATTTATTTATTTTTTTGAGATGGAGTTTCACTTTTGTTGCCCAGGCTGGAGTGCAATGACATGATCTCAGCTCATCACAACCTCCGCCTCCTGGGTTCAAGCGATTCTCCTGCCTCAGCTTCTGGAGTAGCTGGGATTAGAAGCATGTGCCACCATGCCTTGCTAATTTTGTGTTTTTTTTTAGTAGAGACGGGGTTTCTCCATGTTGGTCAGGTTGGTCTCAAACTCCTGACCTCAGGTGATCCGCCCACCTCAGCTTCCCAAAGTGCTAGGATTACAGGCGTGAGCCACCGTGCCCGGCCAATAACTGCTTTTTAAGTGAATGCATGTTAAATGTCTCTAAGAGGGAGATTTACTGATTTACTGGGATTAAGACAGAAACATTAACGGTTAAAATTTCACATCCAGCAAAGAACTTTTGGCTTAATGGGTGATACCTTAAGCTTTATATGTTTCACAGTGTTCAAGAATGTTCCCATATTTTATCTCATTTGACCCTCACTGTGGATTTGGAAGGTTGGCAGAGCAAGTGTTATTTCTATTACGCACATGAAGAAATCGAGCTCCTGCCCAAGTAAATTGTAGCACTAAGATTATAACTACGAGCAAGTTGTCCTCACTCTTCATTGTGCGATGAGCCAACCTAGACAACTGATGTTTTGTGTGTGTGTGTGTGTGTGCGCGTGTGTGTGTGTGTGTGTGTTGACGTGGGAGGGGTTCCATTTGTCCGGCAAGTCAATCTGTTTATTTTATCTTCCCTTATCACCCTTAGAGAAAGATAAATGAAAGCCACTGTCTTCCTAGAGCAGGCATGTTTGGTAGCTGGAAGCCATTCCTGTTCTTGGGGGACGCCTGGAGAAGCCCAGGAAGCAGTAAGACAAGTGAGGAGGCAGTGCAGCCAGAGGTATAATGGGTGGTGTGGGCTCTTTGCCTCCTCCCTGGTTTGGCTACAGATTGAATAGTTTTGTGAGTCTGGGGTGGTGTTTGGGTCTGTGGGGGAGCCTGGTTCCTATGACCCAATGTGAGCTCTCAAGGGCCCCTTGGTTAAGAACTTTTGTTACCACTGTGGGGTGGTTTATAGATAAGTGGTTTTGTTTCGTTTTTTTTTTTTTTTAAAAAAAGGATAGTTCTGTGCAACTACGTGGCCTTTTTTATTACACATTAGAGAAGAATAATCCAATCCCTATTTTTTTTTTTTTTTTTGAGATGGAGTCTTGCTCTGTCGCCTGGGCTAGAGTGCAGTGGCCCAATCTCTGCTACAATCTCCACCCTCAGGATTCAAGCAATACTTGTGCCTCAGCCTGCCAAGCAGCTGGGATTACAGGCACCTGCCACCACGCCCAGCTAATTTTTGTATTTTTAGGAGAAAACAGGTTTCACCATGTTGGCCAGACTGGTCTCAAACTCCTGACCTCAGGTGATCCGCCCGCCTCAGCCTCCCAAAGTGTTGAGATTACAGGCGTGAGCCACTGCACCAGCCCCTGAATTTCTTAAATCAGTGTTTTACTATAGCATTTTTAAGGGCAATGACTGCATCCTATTCATCTTTGCATGTTGCAGAGTATTTTCACATCCTAGGTTATAATTATTTGCTGAACAAATTAGATGCACAGAGGGAAAACATCCTAAATGAAATTTTGTACATTATGCCCTGACATCTTCCCTCCATGCATGTCTTCCTTTCCTCCACCAATGGATATTATGGGCTGTTTGTGCAGAGGCTGACTTCCAGCCATTGATTCTGTTTGAGAAAAAACACTGTCTTGTTTATACATCAGTGTTTGTACAGGTTGAGCATCCCTAATCTGAAAATCTGAAATCCAAAATGCTCCCAAATTCAAACTTTCTGATCACTGACATGATGACCACAAGTTGTGAATTTCACACCTGACCTCATGTGATGACTTGCAGTCAAAACTTTGTTTCATGCACAAAATTATCTAAAATATTGTATAAAATTACCTTCAGCCTGTTTGTATAAGGTATATATAAAACATAAATAAATTTCATGTTTAGGCTTGAATTCCATCCCCGAAGATCTCTCATTACCTCTATGCAAATATTCCAATATCCGAGAAATCCAGAATTCAAAATATATCTGGTCCCAAGCATTTTGAATAAGCAGTACTCAATCTATATAATCATTTAAACATTTGACCACTTTACTCTTATTAAAGATACGAGGAAATTGAGACCATGATGCAAATTATTGGTTGTGTTAACAGTGATAAACTTTCATCTCATTATGTGCTTACTCCTTGAATTTAAGATGTTCAGCTGTAAAGAGAAAAAGAGCAAGACATTTTGTTCAAAATTATGCCTAAAGGGTCAAGGTGTCATGACAAGTGCTGTAATATGACAAGTTTTGGAGTTTTGGAAAGACCTCCCCCACTCTCTTTACAACATAAATATGCAGTTTGATTTTTATTTTTGTTTTCAGTTCATAAATATTTTGGAAGATAATTAGCGGCATTGTTTGGAAATATGAAAAATTGATTAGAAGGATCTTTAAATGGCGTTTGCTAAAGAGTCATTTAACAGTATTCCATATTACAGAAACAGCTTTTCATGGATGGTGTGACTGGGTCTGGATCCAAACCCAGTTCGGTTCTTGGAGCCCACGATGTAGTGAATACTCAGCCTCTTAACTGAGAGCGGCCCTGGAACAAGTCGCTGGAATGTTCAAGCTCCGAGTCACTCAACGGGTACCAAGCTGATGATCTCTGCCCAGGGTTCTTTGCCACCCTCAGGCTCAAGTCCCAGGACGCCTCCGCCGCTGACTTGTGGGAACAACTCTGAGTTCCGGAGAGGATTGGGTCTGCGAAGGGCACCAGAGACCAGCATCTGCGAGGTTCTTGTACAAAATTTGGAAACTGGACCTGGCGTTGAAAACTCCTCGTTTAAAACGACCATCAGAAGGGAAAAAAATAAAATAAATTGCAATTTATATTTTCATGTTATCTCATGAAAAAACAGTTGTAGTGTTTTCCTCCTTATGCCAAAGAGGTTAATATTTACGGTGAAGATTTTACCAGGAAGTGGTGGTTTTCTATAAAAATAGGTTTTACACATTAGAAATCGGACTTCTGAGTTCCTGGAATAAAACAAAACAAAAAAAGCCCCCAAACAAAACTCCATCTTCTAAGCGTTCCCTCCTCCACTGTGCTTCCATTCCTGGAGAGGCCGTTAGCATTTCCAGAGATGAACAGAAGTCAATGTTTAACAAGTAACTCTGCAATCGAGAGGCCCTTCCATTCCAGCTATTTCCGCCCGGGGACCGAGGAAATCCTCAAAAGCCGGGCCGCGCATTCCCCGCCCAAGCCGCCGCTGCGCCGAGCGCAGCGGCCCCCGCGAGCGCATGTTTTCCCCGCGGTGGCTGCGCCCGGGGCGCTCGGGTCGCGAGGACCCCGCCCCGCCCGGCGTTACTCAGGCCTCGGTGGCGCAGGGCGGAGCCGCGGGCAGCGGGCGCAGGTGGGGAGGGGCGCCGGAGCGCGTTGGTGACACCCGCGGTGGGGCGGGGGAAGGCGCGGCGGCGGCACCCCGCCCTGGGGAAGAAACCCACCAGGTGTGGCTTCGGCGCCCGGTGCCAGCGGGGAGGAGACTCGCGCTGCCGCCGACCAACACCAACACCCAGCCCCGACGCAGCTCCTCTGCTCCCTCTCCGCCCTCCGAGCCACAGCTCTTCCTCCCGCTCCTGCCCCCGGCCCGTCGCCGTTCCCGCGCTCGTAGCGGCCGGGAGGGCCCAGGTGGCGAGCAGCGACCTCGCGAGCCCCCCGCACTCCCGCCCGGTTCCCCGGCGATCCACCTTTTCTCGGCCCCCTCGGCCTTCTCCGCGCCGCCCCGCCTCGCTTATGCCTCGGCGCTGAGCCGCTCTACCGAGTGCCCGCCGACATGAGTTGCAACGGAGGCTCCCACCCGCGGATCAACACGCTGGGCCGCCTGACCCGCGCCGAGTCCGGCCCGGACCTGCGCTACGAGGTGACCAGCGGCGGCGGGGGCGGCGGGGGCACCAGCAGAATGTACTACTCGCGGCGCGGGGTGATCACCGACCAGAACCCCGACGGCTACTGGTGGGTACCCGCCGGAGAGCGCGGGCTTCGGGGCCCGCGGGACTGGGAGACTCGAGTCCAAAAGGTGGAAAGGCTTTTGCCCCAGGTCCCGAAAGCACTTCCCGGCCTCGCTGGGAGCAGGACCCAGGTGTCCTGGCGCGTTCGGGGACAGGGCGGCACCTGTCCTGCGAGCGGGGACTCGGTCCTACCTTCCTCCCCTCCTGCGCGCCCGGGCGGGTGGTCAGAGGGGGCTTCTCGCCGCTCCCTGCCCGGGCCAGCGCGGGGCCGAGGAGTGGCGCGGTGTACGCGCCGCCCGCGCCGTCCCCTGCCTGCCGGACTCGGCTGCTGTCGCCTTTGTCCCAGCCGCGGGATGGGAGGTCGGGAGAGGTGGGGCTGCAACCACAAAACCCAACCTCTCCAACCGTAATCAAAGTAAAAGAGTAAAGGAGCGGGGCCCCGGCCCTGTCTGGTGGCCAAGTGGTGCTCCGGGCTCCACCGTCTCTACTCGCCCACCCCTAATCCCCGGTCACCCCGAGACCACGGCTGCGGCGGCGCCTGGGCCACTCGGCCACCCGAGGGCGTTTGTGTGAAGGCTGCGCATCCCAGAGGCGCGGGGTCCTGTCCCGCGGAGGCCCTGCTTCGGCTTCCCCCTGTCCCCCAAATGAAACTTCCCCGCCGGGATGGCTGCCGGGCCCGGGGCTCGAAGTTCGGCCGGGACGCGCCTGTCCCCTCGCTAGTCCGCTCCGCAGCCCCCACCGGCGAGCGCACCTGTGGCCCTGTCTCTGAGCCTTTTGTTTTCTCCTTTTTAAAAACACCAGATGAACGACCCCAGTGTGCCTTGGGTCGTCGAGCGCCGGCAGCGTGTCTGCTTTAATTCAGAATGTGTGGGCCGAGGGGCACTGGGGGAGGATGACGCTGGGGGCCTGCCCTGGCCCAGGTACCCCGGGAAGACCTCCCGGTGATTAGGGTTGGGTCAGCTTCTCCGGATCCTTGCGGAAACAGACCGAGGGCATCATTTGGGTGGGTGGGGAAAGATCCCGTCCCTGCTTTGAGCGGGTCTCGGGAGCTGTACTCTGGATGCCCAGTAAGCCTTGCGCGTTTTGCGGCCCGCCCCATCTCCCAGCCCCCTGCTAGTTCTTCCCAAGTTGGGCTTTTGGGAAAGAGGCCCTGAGCGCCGGGACGTTATTTACCAGGCGTTGTGGCCCTAGGCCTGGGAGGAGCAACCTGAATGCGCTCCAGGGGAGTTTTGTTTTGCAAGCAGTTTTGAAGGCAGGGACTATTCGAGTTGCAACCTGTTTTCTGCTTAGATTTATTTATTTATTTCTGGAGCATCTTGATGATCTGTTTTCGCTTTTTTGAGTTAGCAAAGCTTTGTCTCAATCTTGGAGTTCTTTCTTGAACAGAATGTGTTTGGGGATTTCCAGGGTAAAACTGTGCCAAGCAATAGGAGGAGTGAATACTTGGATTTTCATTACGTTTGTTTTAAAATTTTGCCAGCCATTTAAATCTGAAATTTACATTTTCTTTCCCAGTCCTCCAGGATTTGCGATTCGCAACCTTTAAATGTGTGGGTTACACACAGTTTAAATCCAAGTCAGATTGTGTAAGAATTCTTCAGTAGCTCTTTTGGCATTTTTATGAACCAAGCATTTATTTTGATTATTATTTATTACTATGCTTTTGCTAGCCTGGATTTCTTTTAAATAGATAATAATCAGTTTTATTAATCGAATATTTCACTCCCTTGGTTTCTTACACCTTTTGTAGAGAAGTAAAACATTAATAAATTAATTGGTTAATGAACAGCATCAAGATACACGTTTTATTAGGATTCCCCACTGAGACATTTAATTTTGGGCAGGCTCCATGTTTTTTCACTGTATAGTGTCATTTCTTGTGTCCTGTTTTTCCAACTTAAAGCCTATTCATAAACCTGCCAAGTCTCACATCTCTCTGGGAAGGGGAAAGAGTCCCAAGTGAAAAATTACCTAACTTTGAGGAAGAATGGTTTTTTTACTCACTAATGTTGCTGTGCCTGGCAGTGGGGCATCAGACTCAGGGCTTGAGTAAGTAGGTGGTCATTCTTCTGGGGGACCCTGGCGATGGAGTTTCGTCCAGAACCTGTCCCAGCCTGCAGTGGTGCTGCTGACTACCAAATAGCCCACAAATGCTGACTTCTGCATCTTCAAATAATGGCGACTGACTGGAGATAGGGCATGTACCAGTTTTTCTGGTGGCATTCTGATTTTGTGCGGAGGGATATATTTGGCTGTGGCATCACTTTGTAGAAGCAGGGTGCCCTCTTGTGCCCAAGGGAGCCACTGCCCTCTGCTAAGTGAATGATGATTAAGAATTTCAAAAATATTTTCTGACCCAAAGGTTTTCTAAATAAAGGTTTTTGTCGTTTTCTTTTCTTTTTTCTTTCTTTCTCTTTTTTTGTTTCTTTCTTTCTTTTTTGGCACGACACTAGTATAGAAACTATTGGTTGACTTTAAATTCATTTATTTCAAAAACTGCTACTTTATGGCTGAATTATTAATAGATTTAGCTGAGTGTTTTGTATTTAGCCCTTCCCTAAAGTAATTTGAATGTGTAGAGAGCCCAACTCTTAGTTTTCCTTTTAGAATGATTTTAAAACATCTGTCTCTCTCTGTCCTTTCCACAAACAGCACTTACCCATTTTTAGGACAGTAATTAGATCTCATTTGTATTGTAATCCCCTCTTTTCCCCTACCACCCTCCTGTTCTTTGTGTGGAATCTGCAACTACTTGTTAACATTTGGTAAATGTTGCAAGCTTGATAATGTAATAATAGACACATACATTTTTTTGAAATGTAAATTTTGGATTTTTCTTGGATAGGATGTTATATTAATACTGTTTTCAATTACAGCAGAATTATTTTAGTCTTATTCCTGTTATTAAAACAAATTACAAATCTGTAGTGAAATTTGTTTCTAAGTAACAAAGTCCCACAGTTAGATCTTTCACCCATCAAAGTGTGGATTTGTAGGAGGATTAAAAGCAGAAAACAGTCATTAAGCTTCAGAAATATGTGGTTATAATATTAATGCGTATTTTCCTTCAGATCTCATGATATCAGAACTGAGATACATATCATTATTTCATATACATTTTAAAGTTAGTCTTAAATTAGGTTTTAAGAGAAACTTGTTTCTTACCATGAGATAAACCGGTCCATTTGCCTGGAATTTTAGAGCAGGGGACCTCTAAGGATCACTTAGCCTAGGCAGAAACACCACTTGCACACTTTAGAGATAGGAAGCTGAGGACGTGCCCACGATCCTGGAATCCACTTACATGGCTGGGTTGGCCTGAGACCCAAGGCTCCACACCTTGGTTTTCCCTGTGCCTTCACAGCCTGACTTTTAGAATGGACAGGGCTGCAATTACACCACAAAAAGGGTGTCAAATTCCATTAATTCTTTCATTCAGCAAGTATTTACCGAGCATCTGCTGCATTCTGTGTTAAGTGTCAGGAGAGATCAAGGTGGAAATCTATAGCCTTGAAAGGAGTGTAGGTCTTTCCAAGGAAGATAAGTACATGAATACTAGCATACAAAAGGGAAATGCACAGGAGGGGTATACGGGGCTTCAAAAACTTCACAAGGAGGTGAGAGAATGTCTGTTGTAGGGGCAGTGGGAAGACTTTATAAAGGAAGTGGTGTTGAACTAGATTTTGGAATGTTTCAGCTGTGTAAAGATGGCTGCGCAGAGCACCTTCCAGGGGGAGAGACGAGCATGAGAAAAGTCTGAGACACCTGTGGAGTGAGGTCTCCTTTTTGAGCATTGCCTCTGAGCGTGGAGGCAATGAGATGAAAGGAGGAAGCATCCTTTCTCACCAAGGCGCTGGAGACCTTGAATGCCCTGGAGACGGATTTGGATAGGCAGAGGGAAGCTGGTGCAGATTTTTATTGAAGCCATTGAAAGTCCCTTCCATTGAAGGAGCAGGGAAGTGAGACAATCATAACTGAGCTTCTGGACTGTTTAGGCGTTGGCTTAAGGAAGCCATTGCGCCACTGAAGGAGGGAGGGAATGAAAGTCTGAACAAGGGTGAGGGCGGTGGATGGGAAAGTAGGTATTGCCAAGGTGGAGTGACAGCTTCAGCTAAGAATTGGATGTGAGAAGCAAGGGAGAGTCTGAGAAAACAGGTCCAGAGTTTGAGTGACTCATAGCATGGATAGTATAAATACTTTTCTGGGAAACGATTGCAAAGCAGTATCTAGCTTAGCTTAATATGTGGCAGGTAACATTGACATGGTTATTGAGTGTAAGTTGTCTATTTCATAAAAATATCAGGTCTGAGGTTAACAGTAGTTACCATTACCTGGTAAACACCTGTGATGTGCCTGGTATTGTATGTTTGTTATCTCAAGCCTCATAGCAAACTTCCAGTTTACAGATGGGAAGCTGAGGTTAAAAGTGTTTAAATGGCTTGCCTAAGGTCACAGAGCTAGTAAGTGGTTGAGTTAGATTTGAATCCAGGATACCACAGTGACCCAAGAAAAGATTAAACCTGCACTGTGAGAATTCACCTTTTCTACTTGTAAACCTTTTTCTGAGTTATTACTTCTGTTTAATCTGTTGCATTCCTGTGAAATATTTCATAACCATTCTATTCTTTCGTTAATACTCTTGCAGAGTTTCTATCTGCTTAGGAAAAAGAAACCCAATTTAATTCTGCATTAAGCCAACTAATTGTCGGTCAGATCTATTTAATGGGACAATACGGCTTTCAGCAGTAATTTTTTTCTCTAAATATGGGCATAATTTCATTGCTCAGGTAATGGAAATGTCTTGGAAAGGAAAAAACTGCTGATGCCCCTGATGCCTCAATGCTGACTTCTTAGGGTGGAGCAAAGGAGGGTTTGGGTGTGAGACTTGGAGAGTGTGTCTTGACTCTCAGCTAACCAGTCTTTCCAGACCAGGAGGTTGTAGAAGGAGTGGTTTCAGTCTGGCGGCCTCCTTGCTGCAGCTGAGAGCACTGCCCCACCCCTTGATTTTTTCCATCTTTCTCCCGCTGGGCTGATCCCCAGTGGCCCTGCTGCTTGAAAATGGTCAGGTGTGGTTCTGATGTTGAAGCCACGGCCCCACAGATCCTAAGACTCAGACATGAGCTGCTCATTTGAGGTGACAGCTTGTAAAATACTAGTGCAGTCCAATAATGTATGCCTCACCACCAACGCCTTGGGCTGGAAGGGCTCATAAATGTGAAATCTACGTTTCATGAAAATGAATACCCTTTAGTGAGAGCAGCAGCAAACAGATCTAAGGTTCTGCTCTGGAATTACATTTTGTTTGTTTGTTTTGAGATGGGGTCTTACTCTGTGGCTCAGGCCAGAGTGCAGTGGCGTGATCATAGCTCACTGCAGTCTTGACCACTCAGGCCCAGGTGACTCTGCCACCTCAGCCTCTCCAGTAGCTAGGACCACAGGCATGCATCACCATATCCAACTAATTTTAAACAAATTATTTGTAGAGACAAGGTCTTGATATCTTGCCCAGGCCGGTCTTGAACTCCTGGGCTCAAGCAATCTTCCTACCTTGGCCTCCAAAAGTGCTGGAATTATAGGCAAGAGCCAGTGAACCTGGCCTTTGAATTATCTTACCCTTAATAAGTTTCTTTCATGCTGTTAAAATGTATCACTCTCTATGAATTATCTTGGTTACTTTTGAGTCTTTTTTTTTTTTCCTTCCAACATGGAGTCTTGCTCTGTTGCTCAGGCTGGAGTGCAGTGACACAGTCTTGGCTCACTGCAACCTCTGCCTCCCAGATTCAAGTGATTCTCCTGCCTCAGCCTCCCAAGTCACTGGGATTACAGGCATGCGCTACCATGCCTGGCTAATTTTTTTGTATTTTTAGTAGAGACGGGGTTTCATCATGTTGGCCAGGCTGGTCTCAAACTCCTGACCTTGTGAACCGCCCACCTTGACCTCCCAAAGTGCTGGGATTACAGACGTGAGCTATGGAGCTGGCTATTTTTGAGTCTTGTAGGGAACCTTAGGAACGCCTGAAAATGCCTCACACTTAATACCCAATGTGTTTCTTCCTTCTCCTCTCTCTTCTTTTTCACTCCACCCCCATTTTGCTGCAGAATATCCTTAAAGTTATGGACTGCGGCAAAGACAAAAACACAAAAATGAAATTAGGGGGTGCTACCAGTGTCTCACTCCTGTAATCCCAGCACTGTGGGACACCAAGACGGGCAAATCATGAGGTCAGGAGTTTGAGACCAGCCTGGCTAATATGGTGAAAACCGTCTCTACTAAAAACACAAAAATTAGCCAGGCGTGGTGACATGCACCTGTAGTCCCAGCTGCTCAGGTGGCTGAGGCAGAAGAACAGCTTGAACCCAGGAGGTGGAGGTTGCAGTGAGCCGAGATCATTGCCACTGCACTCCAGCCTGGGTGACAGAGTGAGACTCTGTCTCAAAAAAAAAAAAAAAAAAAAAAAAAAAAAAATTTCAGAACCATAACAACAGCAGCAGCCTCTAAAGTAAGAGCTATCCCGAAGTGAGGCCTCAGCCTCTGCAGTGCCCCTCTGAGCCTCACCTCAGCCCTAGCAGGCAGTGTTCTACCTGTCACAGAGGCAGAAGCTCCAGGCACTGACAGTGGATGTCACTTTAAGTTGCTCAAGGTCACAGACTGTAAAACTGGAAGTGGCTGAGCTGGGCGTGAACTCCAACTGTGCCCTACTTCAAAGTCCTTCTGAAGTTAATGACATGTGATCGGTTTCCCACTACCCCCCAAACACAATCTGCCAAGCACACAGTGTGAAAATCGAGAAAACCGCCTGGAAAAGCAGCAGAACTTTTATTAGAGTACTGTTTGCATAGCTTCTGGGAGAGGACAAAATGCAGGACCAAAGGAGCCTTTCTAAAATCTATAGAGAAAAAAATTCACCATGTTTGCTCACTGCTGGAGTGGGAATGCGGAGGGGGATAGCTGTGCTCTCTGATTGAGCTTTTGAAATCAGGGAAATGAGATGAGCCATAATATCCTCAGATCAGACTTTTGTTTGGCCTTTGTTTTTCTTCTACTTTACTAAGCCAAACAAATATGCATTAAGTACCTTCTGTGTGGTGTCTGTCGGAGTCGAAGATGGCTAAGACATGGAACTGTGCTCTCCAGGACAGATAGCCAGGTGTGTACAAACTAGTGCAAGAGAGGAGAGGATGCAGAGTTGAGATACGAAAAGCTCCTTGCAGAAGGCTGTACATTTTGAACTTTCGAAGGATGGCTAACAGTGCATTTCAGGGTGTAACTATGTATACATAGGGTGTTTAGTGATGACTCTTAGAGGTATCATTCTTAAGTGAAGTATTAAATATACATATTTTTCTTTTTATGCAAGATTCTTTCAAGAAACTCAAACAAAATAGCATATATGAAAAATACTTTGAAAATTATAAAGAGCTAAGCAAATAGACCTTACAGTCAATGTTAATGCATTACATGCCTATCATAATTCCTATTACACATTGCCTGAGTTATTCTATGAACCTGAAAACACAGAGACATATGAATCTTTCTGGCATACTTACAAGAGCCTGTGTTGATTGAATGAACAAAAGAAAGAAGAGAGAGGAAGGGAGAGATGGAAAGAGGAAAGAAGGAAAGAAGGAATCCAGTGGGAGAGAAAATATATAAACAGAAAGAAATGCAAAGTTAAGGGGCATGGTCCAGGTGTCTAATGAACAGTGTAGGTTATTATAAAAGTATTTTTATAAAACAAGGAGAGCAACTCTTAATTTAAAAACTTTTTTTTTTTTGCCTAGAACGTCCTTCTTTGAAATATTTGTCTTGTGTTTTTCTGTTATTTTTTTCTTTATCTTTCTGAAAGTGTGAACTATTTTTCCTTTTATCTTTCTGAGTATTTTTATTTTTTTAAGACAAGGTCTTGCTATGTGCCCAGGCTGGAGTGCAGTGGGGCAATCCCGGCTCACTGCAATCTCTGCCTCCCAGGCTCAACCATCTCATCTGAACCTCCCATGTCAACCTCCTGAGTAGCTGGGACTTACAGGCGTGTGCCATCACGCCCACCTAAGTTTTGTACTTTTTTCTGTAGAGATGGGGTTTTGCCATGTTGCCCAGGCTGCTCTCAAACTCCTGGGTTCAAGCAATCTGGTGGCCTCTGCCTCCCAAAGTGCTGGGATTACAGGCTTGAGCCACGGCACCCGACCTTGCTTTGTATTTTTTAAAATAATACTCTGGGTAACATATGTAAAGCTAATGCCTTAGGACAGCTAGTTTTGCAATCCTATTTTTAAAAAAAAGGGTGTTTGTTTTTTTTTTGAGGGTAGTAAAGTAAAACCTTGAAAACTCATTCAAGGTTTCACACGTTCATGTGTCCATTTTTGGATTAGAATCCAAAACTTGTTTTCTGTTTAACAGCTGATGAAGGGCTCTCTGTGCAAACATTTGGAACCCTTACTTGTTTAAACAAGTTTTAGGATGAACTTAAAAGAAAAGTATGTGCAGGTAAGTTCTTTGTAGTATGACTCATCTGTCTCTCAGAAGAGTTAAAACTTTTAAGGATGAGTTATTTTTTTCAAGGACACCTATTAATTTTAGTTTAGAAGTCAATATTCTTTGATAAATTTGACCCAAATGAGCTTTTTTTTTTTTTAAAGCACATGACATCTGCCATCTTCTGTGCCAACAAAATGAGATTTAAAAATTGAACTGTGAGGCTTGATAGTTCAATTCCTAACATGATTTGAAACTCTCTCAACCCCTAACACCTGTATGTAGCAGTATTAAAAATTTCTTCGAGGCTAGGGGTTTAAAAAATCTTTATACACTTGTTAGTCAGTACATCATTTTAAAATTATTTCTTTATACATAATAGAATTTTGCATTTTCCAAACTGCACTATATGAATTGAATATAATTCAATTGCCATGAACAAATTTATTTACCATGAACAAAACATAGACATTTGTATTATTTTCAGTAAGGAAGAATGAGTTTGGTGGGTTCCTAAAATTGAGTTACAAAATGAATGAGGTGAAGAAATCTTACATACCATTTAGCCCAATAGATGAAGATTTAGAAATTTCTCAGGTTAAAAAAAAAAGATCTAAAATTATGTGGTCAGTAAAAAAATATATATATAAAATATATATATATAATTTGACTGAGAAAGTTTTGAATTACAGCTTTTTAAAAAATGCATGTTTCCTGGATGGGTGGGGTGGCTCACATATGTAATCCCAGCACTTTGGGAGGGTGAGGTGGGTAGATCACTTAAGGTCAGGAGTTTGAGACCAGCCTGACCAGAAGTTGGTAAAACCCTGTCTCTGCTAAAAATACAAAAATTAGCTGGGTGTGGTGGCAATGTGTCTGTAATCCCAGCTACTTGGGAGGGAGGGGGCAGGCAGAGGCAGAGGCAGGAGAATCACTTGAACCCAGGAAGGGGAGGTTGCAATGAGCTGAGATAATGCCACTGCACTCCAGCCTGGGCAACAGAGTGAGACTCCATCTCAAAAAAAAAAAAAAAGGCACGTTTCCTGAGGCAAGCTCCCCTGGCTCTTGTGCTGAAGAATCCAGTGCTACACATACAGCTGGTGTATGTCTGACATCTGATTGACCCAATGGGTCAAAAGCCTTTCCCCTGAACTTCCTCCCTGATTAAGTACAGCAAGTTCTGTGTGGATTCTTCATTGGGCTGAGGCAAGCAAACTGATATGTCAAGGTAAATTCCCTATATCTTAGTTCGCCTGAGTCTCCCTCTGTCTTGCTTTGATGGACTGAGCCATTCACAAGGTGTATACCTGGTTCCCTTTCTGGCCTCGGTCTGTTTCCAAAGGGTGTTCTTGGCCACACCTAAGACTGAAGTTGGATTCTTACAGATGAAAGATAGACGTAGACTTTGCTTTAAGGATCAGACACAGTCTTGAAAAGTTGTATATAAGATGAAATTTGGTTAATCAGATCACACGTCCCAATAGACAAATAGTGATATCAAAGATTCTTTGTTTTATTGTTCCAACACTTAAGTTTTTTATTTTTTCAACCCTTTAAAGGATTAGATTTCTGTGCATTTTCCATTCCTATACAGTTGTTAATTTACTTACTAAAATGCCATGCAAAACATATAAGTGTTTTAATGCATATCAAGAACAGATGACACAGGACGCAGTGGCTCATGCCTGTAATCCCAACACTTTGGGAGGCCAAGGCAGGCAGACCATTTGAGGTCAGGAGTTTGAGACCAGCCTAATCAACATGGTGAAACTCCATCTTTACTAAAAATACAAAAAAAAAATAGCTGGGTGTGGTGGTGCGTGCCTGTATTCTCAGCTATTTGGTAGGCTGAGGCAGGAGAATCGCTTGAACGCAGGAAGTGGAGGTTGCAGTGAGCCGAGATCGCGCCACTGCACTCCAGCATGAGCAACAGAGCAAGACTCCATCTCGGGGGAAAAAAAAAAAGAACACATGGAAGTCCTTTAGAAAAGCAAGCACGAAGAATTTATTTGGTATTATTAGCAGCATATGAAGTTACCTGTTTTTTTTTTATAAGTTCAAATATGGGTAGGCAAGGAGAAGCAGATAAGGTGTCTTCTCTTTATAGTATGCCAACCGATCTCTAGAGAAATAGGAATGTCTTCTAAAACTAGAGGAAAGGAATTAAAAAAACAGAGAAACCCCACCAACATTTTAAGTCAACGTTTGATTGCCTTGCTTCCTTTATCCATTTTTAACTATTATATAACTAACTAGTCTAGTTCTTGGGTAAAAAGAAGTTGGTGAGTTTTATATTTTGTGGTCAAATGAATTTGGTCTCATCAATTCACTTTTAAAAACGTGTATGTACACTTTGGTGCATTCATTTACAATTGTGTTTGTCCTCCTGATCTCTGTTTTTTTAATACATTTTAATTCTAGAATAGTTCTAGATTTGCAGAAAAGTTACAAAATAGTGCAAAGTTTGTGTATACCCTCACTCAGTTTCCCCTGCCTCCATCTTTTTTTTTTTTTTTTTTTTTTTAACAAGTGGGGTTTATGCTGTGTTGCCCAGGCTAGCCTTGAAGTCCTGAGCTCAAGCGATCCTCGTGCCTTGGCCTCCCAAAGTTCTGGGACTACAGGCATGCCCCACCCTCATCGTATAACTCAGTTGTGATAGTTTTTACAGTGGCACACATTAGTAAATCGTTTAAGAAACTTTGACTTTCCACTGTGCTAAGAGACAAGTCTTTCATTTATCTGCTTGGGACTGGCATTTGTGGGAATCACCCTCGGAACCAAATTGCTGAACAGAGTTTCTTAATGTTTCAGAAGAAAGGCATTCCTATGTCCCTTCAATAAAGAAAACAAATATAATTACACAGAATCTTTCTAATATTTTATTCATCCTAGGTTCTAAGTGAGGCTGCTGGGTTTCTTAATGTTTTCCTTTGTCTCTTGAATTTCTTTCCTCTATTTTATAACAGGTACGTTTGGAAGGTGTTCTAAGTCCGTTGGAATTCTGCACAGGTTAGGACAATAAATGTAGTCTTGCTTATATCTCAGCAGTATGAGAAATGGGCCTCATTTCCTGTGTAATTTGGAGTGTTGCATTCGTAGTGGGCGGGGGCAGTCCTGGTTTTGAGAGGTGGATGGCTGTGGCACCACCTCACCCGGGCCTGCCTGGAGGAGCCTGTGTCTTCTTCTGGGGAGTAGTTCCCAGGGAGGTCTGGGCTCCTCACCCACATTCAGCTAGTACTGGCTTGTTGGGGAGCCTTGCTTGCAGGGAGGGACCCCAAATGGATGGCTGAAAAACGAAGTGCTTTCCTATGGTGAGACGGTGCAGCCAGGCACTGCGGGAGAATTCCCACATTTCTGTGATCCTGTCCCATCTACGCATAATGCAGCCATTTGTCAGAAAAAAATTTTTTAAACAGTGAAATTTAAAACACACACACACACACACACGCATGCATGCACACACGGAGAAAATCCAGTTGGTTAGACAGGGCATCAAACCGATAAAAGCAGGTTCAGGCTGGCCCTGGCTGAAATGCTGGGTAGGAAGCTCCAACTTCTTGTAGCATATCCGTGCAGACTTTTCACAGACGTTAAACAATCACTTGATCTGCTTTACATCTCTCTGAAACCAAACTGCAGTAGTCAGTGCTGCGGCATGATATATCTTGGTAAATTTAAAAGCCAGACTTTGGTTATGCCTTGCTTGAGGAGCAAATGAAACTGTCATTTCTTTCTTTAAGATACAGACCATCTGCAACATTTTTCTTCAACACCACTGTTGTTTTAAGGTTTCTGCCAGGGTCTTCCAGAAAAGTGCCTCATTTGAAATGTACGTGGAATGAGCTTCATTGTAGAGAAAAGTATGTATTCTAGGAACATCTTGAAAGGAGGATGGGTTTGTTTTGCAAGAAAGATACTGTACTTAAATTTTCTTTCACTTTCTTCACACCATGATTTTTTTTAAAGACCATTATTGTCTTTTACAGGGATTACAGAAAATATATTTTTTACAGATAGGTCTCACTCTGTCACCCAGGCAAGAGAGCAGTGGTGCGATCATAGCTCATTGCAGCCTCCAATTTACGGGCTCAAGTGATTTTACCTTAGCATCCTGAGTAGCTAGAGCTACAGGCACACATCACCATGTTTGGCTAATCTAAAAACTTTTTTTTTTTTTTGGAAGATAGGGTCTTGCTATGTTGCTCAGGCTGGTCTCAAACTCCTGGACTTAATCAGTCCTCCTGCCTTGGCTTCCCAAAGCACTGGGATTACGGGTGTGAACCACTGTGTCTGGCCAATACTCTTGTAAAGTAAGCTTTTTTCTCCTCTCCTGTCTTTTCCTTCAGCCAGACTTGCCAGTAAAATCTTCACGCTCTGTGTCTGACACCGTGAGGCTTCCTGCAGAGGGAGTTGTGGTGTTGGGGGTTGTCATTAGGGACTGGGACCGCTGTGGGGATGAAGCAGGAGCAGTGATATATAAGCCGAAATAGCTCTGTGTCGTTGTCATTGCCAGAAGTGTGTTTTTATAATTCAAAGAGATAGATTTCTGGATTGGAAGCTGGACCTGGGAGGGGACAATTTGCTGTGAAGGACATTATTGGGCTAATTCGTGAAATTTGAACAAGTTCTGTAAATTAGAAAATTGTGTCGATTTGCCGGGCGCAGTGGCTCATACCTGTAATCCCAGCACTTTGGGAGGCTGAGGCGGGCAGATCACGAGGTCAAGAGATCCAGACCATCCTGGCCAACATGGTGAAACCCTAACTTTACTAAAAATTAGCCAGGCGTAGTGGCGGGCGCCTGTAATCCCAGCTACTCAGGAGGCTGAGGCAGGAGAATCGCTTGAACCCGGGAGGCAGAGTTGCGGTGAGCTGAGATCACACCACTGCACTCCGGCATGGCGACGAAGCCAGACTCCATCTCAAAATAAAAGAAAGAAAGAAAATTGTGTCAATTTTAAATTTTCTGATTTTGATCACTGTATCATGGTTATATATGAGTGAATCTTTTTATTCTTAGGGATGCTATGCTGAGATATTTGGCTGTAAAAAGGCATGTTTATTTTCAAATGATTCAGAAAAAATAATATGTATAAATAGATAAATATATTCTGAAATGTTTAGGGGTAAAGAGGCATGGTTATTCTCAAATGGTTCAGAAAAAAATAATATATACACATAGATAAATATACACACATCCATGGAGTGGGAAGAAGGAGGATAACGGAAACAGCAAAATGTTAACGAGTGAGGTTCCGGGTAAAGGTGTCACAGGAGTGTTTTTATCCTGTTTTTGCAACTTTTCTGAAAGTTTGAAGTTATTTCAGAATTGAAAGAAGTTATTTTATGTCTGGTTTCTTTGCGTTTGCCTCCTTAGTCAAACTGGCACGATGTCCAGGCACCAGAACCAGAACACCATCCAGGAGCTCCTGCAGAACTGCTCTGACTGCCTGATGCGGGCCGAGCTCATCGTGCAGCCTGTAAGCTTTCTCTGTTCCTGTCACTTCTCCCAACGCCTTGGCCACTCCTGACTGTGCTGTGGTTCGCTTCGGCTGGGCCTACCCTATTCACTGACCTCTTTCATGTAGTGTCTAGAGATATTCTTTTTCAGAACAGACCATGTAGAGAGGTTCGTCGTCTTAACCTATTTGTAGGTTTAACAATGGGAACCAGTTTTCAAATAGATCCCCATCCCCCCCCCAACAAATGTTTACGTACACTACAGATTGCCACCTTTTTGGAAATAAGGCAATTTATGATTTATGTGACTTTTTGGTACTTTCCCTTCTGAGAAATGCAACCTGGCATGTTTCTGTTCTTGGATTGGGATGGATCTTCACGTGCACCATCAATTTAGTATGATTTTTTTTCCTGGGAGAATGACCATATTGGGATAACAATTCTATCTGAGAAACATAAAAATGTAGAAAAACAGGCAATGGAAAATTGAGGAGAACTGGTAACATTTGTGAGAACCTTTCGATGTTTCTTAAGATAACGGAGACATCCTAGGATCTCACCGAATCAGGATTAGAAATCATGGAGTTCGTGATATTTGCTATGTAAAATCTTCGTTTTAAAACACTAGCATTCACCTTTGTTCCGAGTTTGCTAAAAACAGAATAGAGAATGGTGGGGCTGTAGCCATCTTTTCTATCCCTTTCCTGAGTTACTGAATCTTTTCAGTGAAGTCTCCCTAATGCTGACATTGTTATCAAGGTTACATCTGGAATCTGTCTCATCACAAAGTACTCCTTTTAAATAGCCTATATTTGAAACAGATTTTAACGGAATGAATTTATGGGTTCTGTTTAGAGAATATTTTAACATTCTAGTTTCTTACCTTAGATATTGTGTGGGTTCTAGCTTCTGAGTTCTTCATCCAATTAAAAAAATAATGTCTTTCAGTGAACTGTTCAGAGAAAAAAAATGTCGCTTTAGTCCGTCTTCAGAGATATTTGGGGCTCAGCAAACCAGCTTGGCTCCAGTTCTAGTTGTTTTGAGTGTCTGATTTGAAAGATACTCCTCAAAATGTTCCTCACAGTGCCTCGATTCCTTTACACAAAACAAAATAGCAGACACCAGTGACTTAATAGTGAACACACACACACCAGGCCTGGGTGTCATTTGTAGTGACTATGGATAAGTTTTACATGTAGCTCTGAAAATGTGCAGAACCTCATGTTCTCAGTTTATTTTTACTTACATGCATCAAAGTGCAATAAAACAGGTTAGGGAGGCTGGGTATGGTGGCTCATGCCTGTAATGCCAGCACTTTGGGTGGCTGAGGTAGGCAGATCACAAGGTCAGGAGTTCGAGACCAGCACTTGGGTGGCTGAGGTGGGCAGATCACGAGGTCAGGAGTTTGAGACAAGCCTGGCCAACATGGTGAAACCCCTGTCTTTACTAAAAATACAAAAATTAGTAATCCCAGCTACTCGGGAGGCTGAGGCAGGAGAATCGCTTGAGCCTGGGAGGCGGAGGTAGCAGTGAGCCAAGATCACGCCCTTGGACTCCAGGCTGAGCAACAAGAGCAAGACTCCGTCTCAAAAAACCAAACCAAAACAAAAAAACTATTTAGGGAAATAGTGTCATATTTGCTAACATTTTTGTTTAGAGAAATGAGGTTCATTTGGCTAATGCCAAGTAAAAGCAGCATATGTAAAATTCCAGAGAAAGCTCATTAGGTGGCACTGAAGCAGCAGAGGAAGCTTTCTGTTTTGTTTTTTTTTTAATGCAAAACACTTTTTAAATTTTTAAATAGTTGTAGACTCACAGAGCCATCTCTACCCAGCACCCAGTGTGTTCCACTAGTGACATCTTATATGACTATAGTGCATCATCAAAACCAGGACGTTGATTCAACTGATACAATTAACCAGGCAGAAGCTCTTTTTAAAAGAACTAAAACGTTAGCCAGGCATGGTGGCTCATGCTCGTAATCCCAGCACTTCGGGAAGCTGAGGTGGGTGGATCAATTGCAGTCAGGAGTTCAAGACCAGCCTGGCCAACATGGTGAAACCCCATCTCTACTAAAAGTACAAAAATTAGCCCAGCGTGGTGGCACATATCTGTAGTTCCAGCTACTCAGGAGCCTGACGCTGGAGAATCTTTTGAACTCGGGAGGCAGAGGTTGCAGTGAGCCGAGATTGTACCATTGCATTCCAGCTTGAGTAACACAGCGAAACTCTGCCTCAAAAAAAAAAAAAAAAAAACTAAAACGTTTTGTTCCCATAAGGTACAGAAAAAGCTCAGCTTGTGTGTGAAAAGCCCCATGTGGCATAACAGTAGTGTCCTTATCACAGTGAAATTCCCGTTAGATGAGAGTTTGTGTAAATATGAAAGCTCAGCATTTAACGCATTGAAGTGAGGGAAAAGTTAGCATTCTGTAAATGTGCCTTTAAAAGCCAAGTGCAAATTAAAAGTCCACAAACTTTGGTGACGAATCTCCCTGTGTGTACCTTCTTATCAAATTAATAAATCATTTTCAGTGGGGAAACTTACAGTTTTTGTCATGTTTACAGCAGAAGCTCTTGCTTCCATTAATGCACATGAAGCTTTTCTTCCCTGTAGTATGTGTTTTCATGCGAATGCTTTCTTTTAGGAACTGAAGTATGGAGATGGAATACAGCTGACTCGGGAGTCGAGAACTGGATGAGTGTTTTGCCCAGGCCAATGACCAGATGGAAATCACAGACAGCTTGATCAGAGAGATGCGGCAGATGGGCCAGCCCTGCGATGCTTACCAGAAAAGGTATTGTCCACAGAGCATGGATCGGGCAGCCCCTGTGAAAAAGAACACCACATACCCAGTTGCACTCAATTCCGTGACACAGGTCTTGCTTTGAAGGCAGCACCAATGTTCACGAGGAAAGGCTTGCTTACTGGGTATTTTGCAACTTCATTGTGCATCTCTAATACAAAGCGGTCAGTTCATTATAGATTTTAACTGTACTTCCTTTTAGAGGACAGAAAGTCCTTTGGCATGGCATTGGACTTTTTTTTTTTTTTTTTTTTTTTTTGAGACAGGGTCTCTCTCTGTCACCCAGGCTGGAGTACAGTGGCACAAACATGGCTTACCACAGCCTCGACCTCCTGGGTTCAAGCAATCCTCCCACCTCAGCTTCTCAAGTAGCTGGGCTACAGGCATTCCCACACTTGACAAATATTTTTAAAAAATTTGTGGAGACAGGGTTTCACCACGTTGCTTAGGCTGATCTTGAACTCTTAGGCTCAAGCAATCCTCTGTCTTGGGCTTCCCAGAGTGCTGGGATTACAGGTGTGAGTCACGTGAGAGTCTAATATCAAGTCAAGCTTAGTTTAATAAATACAAAAATGAGACCCTCAGAGCTGGAAATAAAGACTGTAAAGCAGAAATATATAGTCTGAATTTGTTTTTACTACCATCTGGGGCCCAGGGTACTAGGAAAACTCCCAGGACAAAACTCATAAGAAAATGAAAGGTGCTACCAGGTTAGGCAAAGGCAGTTATGCTTTCTACATTGTTTCATACTTTGAACCTCTTCCTAAGATTTGTTGTATGTGATTAAGACTTAAGTCGGAGAGAGATCCAAGATGGCCGATTAGCAGCAGCTCAGGATTGTAGCTCCCACTGAAAGCGCAGAGAGTGAGTGGACGGCAGAGAGTGAGTGGACGCCACATTTTCAGACGAATTTTTATTGCCCACGGACCAAGAGATTTTTGGCGGAGGAGCCCCACGGGTTGCCAGCGTGACTCTTTTGGTGGGTGCGGCCGTTTTGCAGGCGCCCTGGCGTGGCCGTTCTCAGTCCGGAGTATACGGGACTGAGTGCCCTTTGGTTGGCGTTTGGAGTTCCGGGAAGGCAGAGTCCCATTCAGCTGATTGAAAAGCGGACTGGAGCGGGGGAACCAGACCGGGAAATTCCGGGGCAGAAAAGTGTCACGAATCTTAACGCCGCTGTTTCAGCCGGCGTAGTGGGTCGCCGCAGGGGAAGGCTGGTCCCCCGCCACAAAAAAAACAGCAGTTGGAACTGCTGAGGATTGAGAGTTTCACAGCAAGTACAGCTAAACCCGGGAAGGTCCAGCTCTGTGGGGGAGGGGCGTCCGCCGAAGGAAAATTAAGAAACAGAAAAAACTTTACCACCAACAAGCTGAACGTCCACTCAGAGACCTAATCTGAAAGTCAGCAATTACACAGACGGCAGGTGGATAAATCTACAAAGATGGGAAAAACCAGCGCAAAAAAGGCTGAAAACACCCGAAATCATAATGCCTTTCCTCCTACAGAGGATTGCAGTGCCTCATCACCAATTGAACAAGGCCTGATTGAGAATGAATGTGAGAAATCAATAGAATCAGGCTTCAGAAGGTGGATAATAAGAAACTTCTGTGAGCTAAAAGAACATGTTCTAGCCCAATGCAAGGAGACTAAGAACCTTGAAAAAAGGTTTGACGAAATGTTAACGAGAATGGACAATTTAGAAAGGAATATAAGCGAATTAATGGAGCTGAAAAACACAATACGAGAACTTTGAGAAGTATGCACAAGTTTTTTTTTTTTTCAATTCGACTGTTAAAACTTGTGCATACTTCGCATGCACAAGTTTTAACAGTCGAATTGATCAAGCAGAAGAAAGGATTTCAGAGGTCGAAGACCAACTTAACGAAATAAAACAAGAAGACAAGATTAGAGAAAAAAGGGTAAAAAGGAATGAGCAAAGTCTCCAAGAAATATGGGACTATGTGAAAAGACCTAATCTACGTTTGATAGGTGTACCTGAATGTGACGAAGAGAATGAATCCAAGCTAGAAAATATTTTTCAGGATATTATCCAGGAAAACTTTCCTAACCTAGCAAGGCAAGACAATACCCAACTCCAGGTAATACAGAGAACACCACAAAGATACTCCTCAAAAAGAGCAACCCCAAGGCACATAATCATTAGATTCACCAGGGTTGAAACAAAGGAGAAAATACTACGGGCAGCCAGAGAGAAAGGTCAGGTTACCCAAAAGGGGAAGCCTATCAGACTCACAGCAGATCTCTCAGCAGAAACCCTACAAGCCAGGAGAGAGTGAGGGGCCAATATTCAACATCCTTAAAGAAAAGAACTTTCAACCCAGAATTTCATATCCAGCCAAACTAAGTTTCATAAGTGAAGGAAAAATAAAAATTTTTTACGAAAAAACAGGTACTCATAGATTTCATAACCACCAGGCCTGCTTTACAAGAGCTTCTGAAAGAGGCACTATATACAGAAAGGAAAAACCAGTATCAGCCATTCCAAAAAACCCATCGGTAAGCTGCATCCAGACCCATCTCACATGCAAGGATTCAGAGACTTAAAACAAAGGGATGGAGGAAGATTTGACAATCAAATGGAGAGCAAAAAAAAAAAAAAAAAAGCAGGAATTGCAATTCTCATCTCTGATAAAATAGACTTTAAAGTAATAGAAACCAAAAGAGATAAGAAGGACATTGTATAATGGTAGAGGGATCAATGTAACGGGAAGAGCTAATGATCCTAAGTCTATGCGCACCCAATATAGGAGCACCCAGATACATAGGGCAACTTCTTGGTGACTTAAAAAGAGACTTGGACTCCCACACAATAATAGTGGGAGACTTTAACACTACATTGTCAATATTGGACAGATCAATGAGACAGAAGGTTAACAAGGATACCCGGGACTTGAACTTAGACCTCGAACAAGTAAACTTAACAAACATTTACAGAACTCTCTACTCCAAATCCACAAAACATACATTTTTTTTCAGTAACACATCACATTTATTCTAAAAGTGACCACATGGTTGGGAGTAAATCACTCCCCAGCAGTTGCATAGCATTTCATAGGTTTAAATGAAATATTGGTTGGCTGTTTGTTTGTTATTTTCCTCCCTTATTCCTTCCTGTCTCCATTGTATAACACAATTATTAGTATAGAAGAGCTTTTTAATATCCATTTCTAGACTGCAGTCGAGCCTGGGCAATAGAGGAAGATTCCCATTCTCTCTCCCTCTTTTCTTCTTCTTTTTCTCTTTCTTTCATTCTCTTTTTCTTCCTTCTTTCTCTCTTTCGTTCTTTTTCTTTTCTTAAAAAAAAAAAAGAAAATTGAAAAGAATGTTTTGAAAAGTTAAAAAAAAAAAAAAGAGTCTCATTGCAGCACAGTTTACAATAGCAAAGACCTGGAACCAACCCAAATGCCCATCGATGATAGACTGGACAGGGAAAATGTGGCACATATACACCATGGAATATTATGCAGCCATCAAAAACGATGATTTCGTGTCCTTTGTAGGGACATGGATGAACCTGGAAACCATCATTCTCAGCAAACTGACACAAGAACAGAAAATCAAACACCGCATGTTCTCACTCATAGGCGGGTGTTGAACAATGCAAACACATGGACACAGGGAGGGGGAGTATCACACACTGGGGTCTGTGGGGGGAAAAAGGGGAGGGATAGTGGGGGGGTGGGGAGTTGGGGAGGGATAGCATGGGGAGAAATGCCAGATATAGGTGATGGGGAGGAAGGCAGCAAATCACACTGCCATGTGTGTACCTATGCAACAATCTTCCATGTTCTTCACATGTACCCCCAAACCTAAAATGCAATAAAAAAAAAAAAAAGTCAAAGACATACAAATGAAAAGAATAAATTAAAGTCCAAAAATGAACACTCATTTATAAGTAGTTGATATTTAACCAGAATTCTTTTTTTTTTTTTTTTTGAGACAGAGTCTAGCTCTCTTGCCAGGCTGGAGTCCAGTGGTGCGATCTCAGCTCACTGTAACCTCTGCTTCCCGGGTTGAAATGATTCTCCTACCTCAGCCTCCTTCGTAGCTGGGACTACAGGCACACGCCACCACGCCCAGCTAATTTTTGTATTTGTAGTAGAGACGGGGTTTTACCATGTTGGCCAGGATAGTCTCGATTTCCCGACCTTGTGATCTGCCCACAGGCATAAGCCACCGCACCCAGCCCAGCCCCCCTCTTTTTTTTTGGAGATTAAAAAAAAAAAAAAGACTTAAGTCATGGGGTAAAGAAAAAACATCTTCAAATATTATAAAACATTTGTAGACTCTCTCTTGACACAAAAGACTCAGAAAAGGGGAAATTTGCCCAGAATGGGTTTTCATAGGCTGTTTTCCTGCAGTGGTTTAAAGTTTTTTTTTTTCTTTTCAGACTTCTTCAACTCCAAGAGCAAATGCGAGCCCTTTATAAAGCCATCAGCGTCCCTCGGGTCCGCAGGGCCAGCTCCAAGGGTGGCGGAGGCTACACATGTCAGAGCGGCTCTGGCTGGGATGAGTTCACCAAGCACGTCACCAGTGAATGTTTGGGGTGGATGAGGCAGCAAAGGGTAGGCAGCTTCTTGAATACCCTAAACCTGTGCAGGCCAGGTGTTCCAGCACGATGGCGTCAGCCCATGTGTTCGTGTGACCAGAGTGTTCTAGACCTCAGGTGGCAGCAGCAGCTTGCTGTTTGCAGGATTTTTCTCCTATACAATTTGAAAAGTGGTCTTCTATTTTGGAATGAATGAGATTTCAGTGTGGCTTGGGGAATCAGCCCCATTGCTTTGTAGTCATCCTTTGTCACGCACGTAATATTTAACATGTGTAATTTCATTAGTAGACTTTGAATATCCAATTCTTATGTGGACCACCGGAAAAATCTGTTGTGGGCTTTTATGTGCTAAATAACTGCATTGTCCTGTGTGAGTGGCAACTGACCTCATCTGTTTTACTCATAGATACTTGAAAAGAAAAAAGGCCCATTGTGGCAGTTCATTTAAAATGTTCACAGATTGGAGGAGCTGGAAACAGTCAAACTAGCCATTCTGGTTTGGGCTCATTGGTTGCTTACCTTATACTTTTGAAGTCTCCGTTGCCTTATTGTGCAATATTCACCTCACCGGCGTGGGAGTGAAGTAAAATAATGTTGGAAGGATATGCTGATCCTTTCCCTAGAACTGGAGTTTCTGCAAAGTATTTTTCAAGACTAATGATTGTTTTATTCTTTCATGTAGTCATTATGCCCTATAATGAACAGGTGGTGGTAGAAATATGCCACAATCATGTAGATGGGAATTCTATAATGAAAACCTACTCGTAACCGTTCCCTTGAGAATGGGGATGTGTTAGAATGATAAGTTGTGGAGAGATTGTTAGGCAGCTTAGTAGTGGTTGTAAGAAAGCTTGGTTTGATTAGTTGTTAGACCAATTCAGCAGTGGTTCTAAAGTTTCTCAACTACTTTAACATTTTTGTGTATTCTTTCCTAAGTAGTGAGGACTTCTATGACTAAACATTCATGCACCCAGTTAACTTTTTCTCCCATTTATTATAAAGAGTGTAAGCTATTGCAGAAGGTAGGGCTTAGAGAGGAGAAAAGTCAGTTAAAATATCAGAAACCTAAATACAAATCTATTTGTATGTTTTCCAAATTCTCATCTTCGAGCACATTTTTTGAGGATTTTATATGTATTGGCACCCAAGGGTTCAAAGATTATGGTCCCTAGTCCTGAAAATGAATATTATTGAAGGAAACAAGATGCATATATTCAAATGCCAAATTTCTGTCTAGATCAGTGTGTGATCAACTGCCATGCAAGAGTTATAATAAATTCTTGCTTAGCTGGGAGTAGAGAGGGTGGTGTTCCAGCTCTTGTGGAGTGGAGCAGTCAATGGAAGACATGGCCGAGCTGATGGGGCTGAACTACATCTTAAGGATCCACAGTGATGGGCAAAACAGGCTTCCAGTCAGATTAGTTATGAAACGTCATATCCCCTAAAGTTTTCTTAGTATGACAGTTATAAAAAAATGACAGCCTGTAATTTGTCTTTTTTTTTTTAAATTGATATTGGGTGTAGCTTTTTAAGAATATAGTAAATGCTCAACGTTTTTAAATTTTGAAAAAGTATTATCACATGAATTCAGTTTTATGTCTTTTTTTTTTTTGAGACGGAGTCTTGCTCTGTCACCCAGGCTAGAGTGCAGTGGCGTGCTCTTGGCTCACTGCAACCTCCACCTTCCGGGTTCAAGTGGTTCTCCTGCCTCAGACTTCTGAGTAGCTGGAATTACAGGTGCCTGCCAACACGCCTGGCTAATTTTTGTATTTTTAGTAGAGGTGGGGTTTTATTTTACCATGTTGACCAGGCTGGTCTGGAACTCCTGACCTCAGGTGATCCTCCTGCCTTGGCCTTCCAAAGTGCTGGGATCACAGGCGTGAGCCACTGCGCCTGGCCAGTTTTATGTCATTTTCTAACAGAAGCAATTGACAAGAGATCCTTACCAGATTAGGCAGGCAGCCCTCATGGTTGCAAACAAACTAAAGGCTGTTTGATTGCTTGCTGCAGGTTTGCTCTGAGATTTGCTCTGGCTCCTTTTTCTCTTATCCCTTGCTCCCCCTGCATTCTTTACCTCATTCCCAGGAGACTGAGCTGCAGGGCCCCGCTGATAAGTTAAGCAGCCAATCAGGAGGCAGGCAAATGTCCCCGAGCCAGGTTTCTGTTTTGTTTCCCTGATCCGTGTTTGCTGATGGACAGGTCAGATACTATACACCTGGCTGGTAATGAGAGGAGTGAGCTGGAGCCTGGTCACGTTGCTAATGTCCCAGTGCGTGCACCTGGCTGTCTCTGGTTTAAAGCCGAGACAGCTGTGGGGAGAGAAGGGTCAAAGTCCCAGGTAACCGTCTGTTGTCTAACTCTGAAATGGCTCCCCTTTCTGAAGCCTTGCCAAGTGTATTAGAACATGGATGTGGCTTAGAACAATGTGCATTATGTTCTTCCTGCAATCCCAGACTGGAATGTTTGCCCTTGGCATATCCAAGAGATGACAGGTGATTTGGAAATTTACATGTACTCATGCAAAAGAAGGGTGAGATAATGGACTTGCCCCAGTGTGAAACTGCTGGAACAATGTGTGTGATTCTTCTTGTGAAACATCCTTAAATTTGAGGCTCAAATAATAAATTTGGTCACATTTAATTTTTTTAAAAGCTAACTTAAGCTGGGCCAGTGGCTCACACCTGTAATCCCAACGCTTTGGGAGGCCAAGGTGGGTGGATCACGAGGTCAGGAGTTCGAGACCAGCCTGACGAACATGGTGAAAACCTGTCTCTACTAAAAATACAAAAATCAGGTGGGTGTGGTGGCACACACCTGTAATCCCAGCTACTCAGGAGGCTGACGCAGGAGAATTGCCTGAACCTGAGAGGCGGAGGTTTCAGTGAGCCAAGATTGCCCTACTACACTCCAGCCTGGGGGACAGAGCAGGACTCTGTCTCAAAAAAAAAAGCTAACTTAAGTCCATAATCCTAATATTGCCAAACACTTATGGAAATTGACCCCTTGAGTAGGTATAGTAACTTCCCTTTGAAATGGGCCATAGGGAGCTTTGTATCCTGAAAGTGAATAGTGTATTCTGCATTTTAAAAAGCCAACAATTGCATTCATCAAGACAATATAAAGAAATAGACAATGAAAGATACTTTTAGGTTGACTATTTAGTTTGGGGAACAGTGTATGATCGCATTTAATCAATGATTGTTGATGCACGTTTAGTAATGATTAAATATTTTATCACATGTACATATATATGCACACGTGTTCTGCGTGCATGCTTGCTTGCCTCTGCACAGGTAAATTCGTTTTACTTCTGAAGACATGATCTCAGTTTTAAGGTTCCCATTTCCAAATTTCCTCCTCTGCCCATCTTGAGCTGGGGTCAAGCAAGTTGAGGGAAGTATTTAGCAACCCTGCATTAGCCATTTGGGAACCTTGAACCTTTAAAAATATTCTGGCTTCAAAAATACTCCATGTTTATGTCTTTAGTTCTATCTGAAGTAAAGCCGTAAGTCTCTTAGTACTTTGACCCCTGATGCTGTACATAAGTGAGTCAGGTGCAAAGGTGCGAAAACAAAGGGTGCCTCTCTTTGTCTTTCCCTTGCAGGCGGAGATGGACATGGTGGCCTGGGGCGTGGACCTGGCCTCGGTGGAGCAGCACATCAACAGCCACCGGAGCATCCACAATGCCATCGGCGACTATCGCTGGCAGCTGGACAAAATTAAAGCCGACCTGGTACTTTTCAATGTTTTATTTTAGAGTCTTCAAAATATGTACTGAAGGATCGTGTAATTACTTGATCCCCGGCAGTTGCTTCTGAAACATTGCTATTATTTCTTTCCCAAAAGACTGGAAATTTTTAGAAATCCCATTTCTTAAATGGGGAAGTGGAATCAGTAGCCCTATTAGAGATTATGTTAACACTTTTTGAAGAGGAGTTAAACAAGAGGCTGAGGGTGTGCAAACACTCATTTGTTTGCAGTTTGTGAGTAAGTATCTTTGGAGGTGGTAGTTTGTTTCTGCAGTAAGCAGAATCTTTTTCAATAGGAGAAATGCAACAATCATATACTGTAGTTTGTGTCATTGATGAATCCTTTCCTAGGTGGTAATTAAAACATTATTTCTACCGAGCAAAGCCATCTCATCCTGATATCTGTTCTGGTGCTGAAAAAGTCAGACTTGAAACTGGGTTGAGAATTACAGCATTAAATAGTAACTGATCTTAAGTGTGTAGTTTCCCCCAGGTCTCCACACTTTAAATCACTAAACTTTTTTTTTCTTAGACCAGAGGTTCTCATCCTCACTTCTTCTGGCTTTTTGGGGGCTTACTTTTGTCCACCTAAGCACCTGACCAACTTTCTCCTTCATTTCTCTAAGATCTAGGGAATTCTAAATCATGTCTTTAAACTTTAAGACAATTTTGTAGCAAGTGAGTCTTTAAGTGACAGTGATCTGGGCTTTCCTTTGTGGAGATGGTGCTGCCAGGCCAGCGAGGATTTGCCTTCCAACCACCTGGGAAAAGGTCCTCATAGGTGAAATACTTCATAGAGCAAGTACTTCTTTCTATGGAGGGATGTGAGGCCAGTATCTGATGAAAGGGAGGCTTGGAAGGACTACCCTTTTCTACACAATCCACAAGGGGATTTATATCTACCTGCTTTTTGTTGTCTTCTAGCGTGAGAAATCTGCGATCTACCAGTTGGAGGAGGAGTATGAAAACCTGCTGGTAAGCTGATCTATTTCTCAAACGCATGGAGTTTCTGTTGTTTCCGATTCAATTCAGTTTGAGAAATACCAGGCACATCCTGGTGAGGAGGCGTCTGTTCGTCGATGCTAATGTTGTTGCTGCTGCTGAGTTTCCTTTGAAGTGAATTTTAAGTTTTTTTTTTTTTTTTTTTTTTTTTTTTTAAGGAGAGACAGAGTTTCACTATGTTCACCATGTTGGCCAGGGTGGTCTCAAACTCCTGACCTGAAGTGATCCACCCACCTTGGCCTCCCAAAGTGCTGGGATTACAGGCGTGAGCCACTGCACCCAGCCTAAAAGTTGTTTTCAGAAGACAGTTTCTAGTGCTGTTCTGTTTTCAAGTTGTGCCACATAAATGGCACTTGTTAAATACTTGTAGTTGAAGTAAGAAAACGTTGCCACTTGTGAATTGTGGTCTTTTTTATGAAGTGTAAGCAGAAATATAAGGTATTTTTCTCAAGATAGAGGTCTACCAGATTGTCATCACAATTTTGTGACAGACTCTGTCATATCAGTTACTTGATTCATAAGAGGAGAGATTTCTATTCTTCTGCCTATTTTTGTCACCGTTTCTTTACTTTTTAATGTTTCCTTGTTGGCATTGATACTTTTTAAATAACGTCCCTCATGGTGACACAGTGATTTTCCTATTGGGCTGGGGTGTGACTGATGGCACTTTTAATTTTGGGGGAGAAGGCAGGAAAAGCTTGATTTCTCTAAAAGTCCATTTTCCCCTTCACAGTTCAAAATTAATTATTGATGGGTACAAAAATACAGTTAGATAGAAGGAATAAGTTCTAATGTTTGATAGTACCACAGGGATATTATTAAAGTTAATTATTGTATATTTCAACATAGCTGGAAGAAAATATTTGTAATGTTCCCAATACATGGAAAAGATAAATGTTCCAGGTGATAGATATCCCAGTTATCCTGATTTGATCATTATACATTGTATACATGTGCCCAGATATCATGTGTACCTGCAAATATGTGCAACTATATCAGTAAAAAATACCAAAAAAGACCTTATTTAGAAAAATAAAAAAAATTTAAGGCCAGGTGCAATAGCTCACGCCTGTAATTCCATCACTTTGGGAGCCCAGGACGGGCAGATCATCTGAGGTTGGGGGTTCGAGACCAGCCTGGCCAACATGGTGAAACCCTGTCTCTACTAAAAATACAAAAATTAGGCGGGTGTGGTGGCGGATATGTGTAATCCCAGCTAGTTGGGAAGCTGAGGCAGGAGAATCACTTGAACCCAGGAGGCAGAGGTTGTAGTGAGCCAAGATTGCACCACAGCACTCCAGCCTGGGAGACAGAGTGACCAAAAAAAAAAAAAAAAAAAAAAAAAAAAATTAAAAAGAACCTCATTATTGAGCCCAAAAATCATTCAATGAATCAGGTTCCTTTGGGACTAGGCTGCTTCCTTGAATCAAAAATTGCTGCCTTTTTGTTCATTGCAAATTTGAATAAATCTTTTTCCCAAACCAGGTGGTCAGTGAATGCACAAGGTTAACATTTTTCATATCCTTGTGATTTTTTTGTAGTTTTATAAAAGAGACCATAGGGTTAATCTATAAACCTGCAGAGAATATCAGTCATCTGCATATTGTTATTTTAATGCTGCCTTTGAACTTCCCGTGCAGAAAGCGTCTTTTGAGAGGATGGATCACCTGCGACAGCTGCAGAACATCATCCAGGCCACCTCCCGGGAGATCATGTGGATCAATGACTGTGAGGAGGAGGAACTGCTGTACGACTGGAGCGACAGGAACACCAACATTGCTCAGAAACAGGAGGCCTTCTCTGTAAGTTCACCCCACGCGGCTGCAGACGCCTGCCTTGAGCCTGTTGCCTGTTGAAGAGCTGGGGGTTTGGGGAATGAATGGTCTTTTAATAATTTGATCAGCCACTTGCAATTCAGCCTCCTTTGAAATGGTCATGAAAAACTCTTCCTTCCTGAAAACTTCTCTGTGTGGAGGCCATTATCCTTAGCAAACTAATGCAGGAGCAGAAAACCAAATGCCACATGTTCTTATTTAAGAGTGGGAACTAAATGATGAGATTACATGGACACATTGAGGGGGAATAACACACACTGGGGCCTTTCGGAGAGTGGAGGGTGGAGGTGAGCGGAGGGAGAAGATCAGGAAAGATAACTAATGGCTTAATCCCTGGGTAATGAACTAACTTGTACAACAAATCCCTACAATACAGGTTTACCTATGTAACAAACCTGCACATGTACCCCTGAACTTAAAAAGAAAAGGAGGGGCAATACATTGTTTAATATCCCAGAAGACCATAGTTTGTTTAGATGGGGTAGGAGCTGGTACATTCAGATAACCCAGAACTGTGTGTAGCTCTGCAGGAGGGTGGGTGGAAGCCTGGGATTAGAAAACCTCAGGACGGTTTTAGGTTTTCTTTCTTCCTGCGTCATCTTGAGTAAGCGTCAGCCACATCCTCTCCTGTAGCAAATATCCTTTGCAGCCTTAAAATTTAATGCTGTGATTCTTGTGGAAAACAGCATGATTCTTTGGCATTGTTCATTTCCAAAATGCAGTTTTGTATTTAACTTTTAAAAAGTACTGTGGGAGGGATGGAAGTGTAATGGTGACTTGCTCCAAAGGATTTCTTGTTTCTTCATTCACAGATACGCATGAGTCAACTAGAAGTTAAAGAAAAAGAGCTCAATAAGCTGAAACAAGAAAGTGACCAGCTTGTCCTCAGTCAGCATCCAGCTTCGGACAAAATTGAGGTAGGTTTTATGAGCTTTATATTTTTGTTAGAAAAAAAGGGAAACTTTTCATAAAGTAAGACCATCCAAATAAATAATTCTTATGCAACTTAAAGCCATGCCAACTGTATTTTCTAGTTTGGGATCAATACTCTATACCCTATGCCAGTGGTTGGTAAACTCTTTCAGGAAAGGACCAGACAATCAGTATTTTAGACTTTCATGCCATTTGGTTTCTGTTGCGATTACTTAACTCTGCTATTATAGTGCAGACGGAGGCATAGACACTGTGTAAATGAATGAGTGTGGCTGTATTCCAATAAAACTTTATTGACAAATACAGGAAGTGGGCCAGATGTGGTTGGCCCTTGAGCTATAGTTTGCTGAGCGCTGCCCTAGACTGCCATCTGTGGGCCACGCTCAAGGCTGACATTAACTGGTAGCACTGGTGTGGCCATACTGCTTGTTAAAGAAACAGAAACTTCCATATCAGTTGGTAAGAATCACTGTCTTCAGCCCCCTAAGCCCTTTGCTTGGATGCCTCGAACCTCCCTAGGATTCAGTAACCCTCCAGGAACAGGGCTTGGTGTGGCAGAGGGACGCCACTCCGGTGCTGGCCCCAGTGACTCTTCTGATTGGTCAGTAGCTCTGTTATTTGGGTGATACATATTTTGACTAAGACTCCTCATGGTGTCTATTTGTGAAAATTGATTTTAAAATTTAGTTTTGACCATACCAAGAGTTATATGGTGAGAAATTCTCTTTTCAACTTTTAGAAAAATATCTGCTTGACTTAGAATTAGATAAAAACTGCTTACTGGCTTTTGTGCAGGCTCACATATCTCTTGGTGCATATTGCATCTCTATAACTGAGCTAGGCTGACAGCTGACATTTTCTTGTTTCAGGCCTATATGGACACTCTGCAGACACAGTGGAGTTGGATTCTTCAGATCACCAAGTGCATTGACGTTCATCTGAAAGAAAATGCTGCCTACTTTCAGGTTTTTACATTTAGTAATAATTTCATTGTTATTTAGGACTTAATACCTAATCTTTTGAGTGTGTTTTATAAAGCACTGAAAATACTCTTCAAAATGTTGCATAAATCCTCTTCATTGGTTTTGAGTGGAGAGGAGCATAGATTTGTAACCTCACCATCAGAACCGCAAATAGTTTCCTGCTGTCACATACGTAAATACTTTCTGTACGAATTTTTTCCTTTAGCCACCTGTCAAAGAGAGGCTTAGGGATGATAGTCCTTGAAACAGAACTGCTACATGAAATTGCTTATTGAGTTGCTTTTCATTCACTAATCACTCTCATCCTTCAGTTTTTTGAGGAGGCCCAGTCGACTGAAGCGTACCTGAAGGGGCTTCAAGACTCCATCAGGAAAAAGTACCACTGCGACAAGAACATGCCCCTGCAGCACCTGTTGGAACAGATCAAGGAGCTGGAGGTATTGTCTCAGACCCAGAACCTCAGCAGCTGTGCCTGGTTCGGGAGATAAAACACACCCCTTGGATGCAGCTGGCACTGTATTATTGTACAACACAGGCCCAGAGCCGAGCAAGCGCTTTCTTCAGCTTCAGTGGCTTTTCTCAAAATGAACTTCTTTACATGCCCAGCTACTCTTGACAGTTACTTTTGTTTCAGTCTGGGCAATTGAAAATAAAAACAGAGAGAACATTACATCACATGATAATTCCTTTAGGAAAGCATACTTCAAATTTTATCAACGGAGCCTTTTCACACAAGGATGTTCTTCCCTGCCCACTTAATTCCCGCCTGTGTAGCTTCTGGAGAGTGTTATGAAAGGTTCTCAGGTTTCTGCTGATGAATTTTTAATTTTTTGCAGTTAATGCAACTGTAGTGATACTCAGTGTGTCATGTAGCTACATTAGTGCGGTTTGAAGATCTCCTCTAAAACTCACAGGGTATCTATGCTAAAGTATGATTTTATTCACAATTACAGAAAGAACGAGAGAAAATCCTTGAATACAAGCGTCAGGTGCAGAACTTGGTGAACAAGTCTAAGAAGATTGTACAGCTGAAGCCTCGTAACCCAGACTACAGAAGCAATAAACCCATTATTCTCAGGGCTCTCTGTGACTATAAACAAGACCAGGTGGGTACTCATTTAGAATGATACAAAAGTTTTCCCTGTCCTTACACGCAAAGGTTTGTCCATCAAGAAAGCAACATTTAATCTAGAGTTCAGTAATCACCATAGTCAATGTCTTTGATCTATGAAAGCAGCAAGCTATGGAACAAATGCAGCAGCTCTGTTCTGAATCACATGATAGTTGTCAATAATAAGGGCAGTGTTATTTTTAGACCTTTTGAAAATTCTTAAGGTTTAATACTTTTCTTCCAGTATGTAAAACTTGTCTCTGATCACGCTCATCTTTAAATTTCTGATAAAAGAATTGAGAAATGATGTCGTTATGTTGCATATAAAGTGAATGTCATTGCAGATTTTATGCAGTACTAGAGCATATCAATTCTGCAGGCTCTGTGGTAAATATAAGCATTTATGTAGAAAGATTAGTTGTTTTTAGCAGTTATATGATTCCCACATCTCTCTTTTCCATTTTCTTGTTATAAAATTATGGAGGATACAAATACAAAATATAAAATGTGATGATTAGTTGGTTAGATAAACTATAAACAGTGGACTTTATTCTACCACGTGGAAATGGTTTTGTTTTTGTTTTTCTGAGACAGGGTCTCACTCTGTTGTGTAGAGTGCAGTGGTGCAGTCATAGCTCACTGCAGCCTTGAACTCCTGGGCTCAAGGGATCCTCCTGCCTCAGCCTTCCAAGTAGCTAAACTGCAGGTGGGCATCACCATACCTGGCTAATTTTTTATTTTTTGTAGAAATGGAATCTTGCTGTGTTGCCAGGCTGGTCTTGAACTCTTGGCCCAAGCAATCCTCCTTCCTTTGCCTGCCAGAGTGCTGGGATTACAGGCATGAGCCACTGTACCCAACCTGGAAATGTTTTGAGAGCTTGTGTAGTGAGAAGAAAGAAAGTCAAAATGGAGATAGAAGGCTGGGTGTAGTGTCGTGCGCCTGTAGTCCCAGCTGCTCTGGAGGCTGAGGTGAAAGGATTGCTTGAGTCCAGGAGGTCGAGGCTGCAGTGAGCTGTGATTGTGCCACTGCACTCCAACGTCCAGACAGAGTGAGACCCTATCTCTTTAAAACAAAAATGGAGGTTGAATATGTAAAAAAAATCAAGCTTATGTTTTACTAGCTAAGATAGTTGTCATACTTTAAGTAGACATTTTAAGAAGCTGTATAGATGCTAGGGTGAATTTAGTAGAGAAGCTTTTTAGATGCTGGAGTTAATTTAGAAAGTTATTTTTCTGGAGATCCATCCCAGAATTATGTCTGTTTTTAAATTTTAAGAGCAAATAAATGAGACAAGTGAGCCCTTATGCTCAAGTGTAATACACAAAACATGAACTCACAAAAATAGAAAAATGATGGAGGGATCTTTTACTTTACAAAAGGATTTCTCGCTTTATTGGTGGATTCCCCAGTCTGTCTTTGAAAAGTCACTTCCCTAATTCACATAAAATGTAACTCACGATGGGTTTGAGGGCTCATCCCTGTAAACCCAGCAGTTTGGGAGGCTGAGGTGGGTGAATCGCTTGAGCTCAGGAGTTTGAGACCAGTCTAGGCAACATAGCAAAATCCCAACTCTACTAAAACATACAAAAATTAGCCAAGGGTGGTGGTGCATGCCTGTAGTCCCAGCTACTTGGGAGGCTGAGGTGGGAGGATCACCTGACCCCAGGAGGTCGAAGCTGCAGCGAGCCATAATCGCGGCACTGCCCTCTAGCCTGGGTGACATAGTGAGACCAAATAAATAAATAAATAAATAGATAAATAAAATAAAATGTAGCTCACTTCATGTATACCTTTTGGGTTCACGTGTATTATTTAAGAATCAGTATTGTTGAGCTGTATGGTGATCAGCTTCATTTGAAGGGAATAAAGTCAGGTCAAAGCTTTAATAATTTGCATGTGTTCATCTCTGATTCTATCTTTGAGAAAAAAAATAAAAACATGTACTTATGAATAAAGCCAAACCCTGGGGCTGCTTGCCTTACAGAAAATTGTGCATAAGGGGGATGAGTGCATCCTGAAGGACAACAACGAGCGCAGCAAGTGGTACGTGACGGGCCCGGGAGGTGTTGACATGCTCGTTCCCTCCGTGGGGCTGATCATCCCTCCTCCAAACCCACTGGCCGTGGATCTCTCTTACAAGTAAGTCATCAAGTTCCCAAAGCCACACCTGAATGCGAGGGGCGGAGGAAGAGGGCATGTGCTTATACTGGAAGCTTAGACACATGGTGCCTTGCCATAATAATCACCGCCTAAAAAAGGAACCTCCTGAAGGTCACCTTCACTTTGTCTTGCAATTTTATGTTGAAGAGACACTCATTATTGAAGGATAAAAAGGAATGTCTGACTATAAGGGGGCCAGAGAGAATAATACTTGTCATGTACTTCAAAGGCATCATTTTAAGGTTCTCCTTTTCTTCTTAGAAAATCAGTCATTTTACATGTAGCCACAAATATAAAATACCTTTAATATCAGTATTCACTCATTATAGGAAGAACATTCATTTTACAGATTGTCCATGGCAGATTCTTTTAAACCATTTAGTATGGAAATCTTCAACCCACACAGAAAAGGGAGAGTAGTGTAATATTAGCTGCTGTGTGCTCATGACCAAGCATCATCTTTGGGTCATTGGCATCTACTGCACCTGCCATCCTGCCTTAGACCTCTGTCAATTACAAAGTTGCTGACAAACAAGACAACAACAAAAATTGGAGTGTGTATATCAGCCAGTAATGTTGATAATTCAGAATGTACTTTTGGGGAGTAAATGGATCCGAATCCAAATCCATGGACTGTTTTGAAAGTAATACCTTTACCTGTTACCTTATACCGGTAGGTTGTAGGTTTTTGTGCTGTGGCGTGAGCACGTTCAGGTTTCCCGTTTAGGATGAAGCGTGAAAGTCTGGTTCTAGCGTGTGTTCCCTTTGTGCCTCTTAGGATTGAGCAGTACTATGAAGCCATCTTGGCTCTGTGGAACCAGCTCTACATCAACATGAAGAGCCTGGTGTCCTGGCACTACTGCATGATCGACATTGAGAAGATCAGGGCCATGACGATCGCCAAGGTATATCCTCAGGGCCACTCAGGCTCCCCGCGGTGCCCATGTCCGACAGTTCGACCTTTTCACTATGTAGCAATGCTTTTGTGTCTCATCAAGCAAGTCAGCTCAGCCCTCCTTAGAGGTTCTGGTCTGTCCAATAGAGAACGGGAGGGATTAGCACATAGCTGATTATGAGAGAGAGAGGTAATACTAATTCAAGTGGCCTGACGAGCCAGCCAGAAGTGCCTGTGGAAAAGCCAGGGGCTCTTGTAAGATCCTAGACCCTATGCTCCTTTGATGTAATGGAAAGTTAGGTCATAACAGATTAACTGGATATCACAGCAGTAAAGAGGGGGATGGAATTCTTGGAAGAGCACCCAAAGCATTAGTTACTCTGAATCAGTCGTTTTCAGATTGTGGTCTGAAGAATCCTAGCAGGGGAGGGAGATCCTTTAGGAGTGACAGGGATGGAAGTGAGGAGAGGGGCACAGAAAGTACCTTTTGGGGTCTCCTTGAGCCCTTTTTCTCTTTTAGTTGGAACAGTTTTGCTGGACTCTGCTTTACATTTAGGGCTTCTGAATTATATATCATTTGAAGAAAAAAATTCTCTAGGCAAAAAAAAAAAATTGGCAACCCATTGCTGTGGTTCTTGGGAGCAATGTCTAAACCCTAAAAGACCTTTTATATCTTAATGGGCCTATGATGAATGTTGCTTTGAGTCCCATCTAGTGGGTGACACTTTTTGGCCAACTCTTCCTGATTGCATTGTGGGGCAGTCATAAATCCCAGATCACGTCTCCCCGTTTCCTTTCAGCTGAAAACAATGCGGCAGGAAGATTACATGAAGACAATAGCTGACCTTGAGTTACATTACCAAGAGTTCATCAGAAATAGCCAAGGCTCAGAGATGTTTGGGGATGATGACAAGCGGAAAATGCAGTCTCAGTTCACTGATGCCCAGAAGCATTACCAGACCCTGGTCATTCAGCTCCCTGGCCACCCCCACCACCAGACAGGTCAGCTTGGCACATCTTTCTTTGTATCGGCCATCCGTACCATTTTAAAAAGAAAGGAGTTTGCATAAAACTAGTTTCAGCACCATTTCTCTGAATGCCACATAGCCAGAGTTCTTCATGCACTAAATTTTCAGAATCAATTCTGAAATTCAAAGGAAGAAGGTCTGCTTTTATGTAGTATGAATGTTGTTTGAGGCCTAGCACCTTGATAGCTGGGTATTCTCTGATTCTTATGGCCCTAACTTACTTTCGCAGTGACCACAACTGAAATCACTCATCATGGAACCTGCCAAGATGTCAACCATAATAAAGTAATTGAAACCAACAGAGAAAATGACAAGCAAGAAACGTGGATGCTGATGGAGCTGCAGAAGATTCGCAGGCAGATAGAGCACTGCGAGGGGAGGATGACTCTTAAAAACCTCCCTCTAGCAGACCAGGGGTCTTCACACCACATCACAGTGAAAATTAATGAGCTTAAGGTAGGTGTCTGCTAGCATTTTGCCTGATTTCCCTGTATATGTTTATTTACCTTCAAATGAATTTAAAGACCCTGGTTTCAGTGTTTTTAGGCAAAAATATTAATTTTCAAGAAAACAGGCTTCTGGCAGGATTTCCTTATGTCTAATGTTTCCAAATTTGTAGAAGGTGATCAGGCTGGAGGTTAAACTATTAATTTGTATGTTGTTGAATCAAGCTACAATTCATCTCAAAAGTTTTCATAAGCATTTCACCGTCCATCTCAAAAGTTTTCACAGTTTGTGGGTTGTTGAATCAGGCTATGGTCTGTCTCAGAAGTTTTCACAAGCATTAATTTGGCTTGTTGCAGAGAACAACCTATGATATAAGTTAGACAGGGGGAATTATCTTTATTTATAGACGTGACACTGATGTGAAGAGATTTGGTTGGTGAGATAAGATTTCAAAGCCATAGACAGAGCTGTGACTACCGCCTAGGTGTGTCAGCTCCTAATTCAGTGATGTTTTCTGCTCAGCTAAGCCTAGGCACACTGCACTGGAAAGCCAAGATATGGATAATTTAAGAGGACCACATTTACAGTGCTAATGAGGCCATACTGAAGAAAGAAATAGAAAGTCAACTCTCTCTTTCTTGAATCCTTTACTTTTAGTGGACTTTTTTTTTTTTTTTTTTTTTTTTTTGAGACAGAGTGTTGCTCTGTAGCCCAGGCTGGAATGCAGTGGCACAATGTCGGCTCACTGCAACCTCCACTTCCTGGGTCCCAGTTCAAGCAGTTCTCCTGCCTCAGCCTCTCGAGTAGCTGGGATTACAGGCACGCGCCACCATGCCCAGCTAATCTTTGTATTTTTAGTAGAGACAAGGTTTCACCATGTTGGCCAGGCTGGTCTTGGACTCCTGATCTTGTGATACGCCCACCTTGGCCTCCCAATGCTGGGATTACAGGCGTGAGCCACTGCACCCAGCCTAGTGAACTTTTTAAGAGCAAAAATGATCACAAGAATGACACAGCTACAATGCAGAGTACTAATCTCTATGTGATCAGTATGCCAAAACTGTGATATGTAGTTGTGTTTCTTAATGACTGGGATACATTCTGAGAAATGTGTTGTTAGGCGATTTTGTCATGCAAGCATCATAGAGCATACTTACACAAACCTAGACGGTATAGCCTACTACACACTTAGGCTATAAACCTGTAGGGCATGTTACTGTACTGAATACTGTGGGCAATTGTGACACGGTGGTATTTGTGTGTTTAAATATATCTACACATCAAAAAGATACAATAAAAATACAGTATTATAATCTTATAGGGTTAGATGCAGTGGCACATGCCTAGAATCCCAGCTGCTGGGGAGCCTGAGGAGGGAGAATTACTTGAGCTCAGGAGTTGGAGGCTGCTGATCATGCCACTGTACTCCAGCCTAGGCAACAGAGCAAGACCCCATCTCTTTAAAAATAAAATGTGTTTATACGTATGTGTGTGTGTATGTGTGTGTGGGGGGGGGTGTATCTTATGGGACCACCACTGTGTATGCAGTTCATTGACCAAAACATCATTATTGGACACATGAGTATAACACACACACACACACACACACACACACACACACACACACACACAATGGAGTACTATTCAGCTTTAAAAAAGAAAGATACTACCATTTGCAAAAGCATGGATGAACGTGGAGGACAGGATGCTAACTGAAATACACCAGACACAAATTCTGCATGAGTTTACTTATGTGTAAATTCTAAGAAAAAAGTTGAATATATAGAAACAGAGAGTAGGATGGTGGTTACCAGGGATGGGAAGGGAGGAGGAAATGGGCGGATGTAGGTTAAAGAATACAAACTTGCATTTGTGTAGGGTGAATAAATCTAGAGATCTAAATTCAGCAGGCAGACTACAGGTAGTAACCTTGTAGAGTATATTGAAATTTTGCTAAGAGAGTAGATTTTAGGTGCTCTTACCATACATACAAAAAAAAGATAACTATGGAAGGTGATCATCTGATGTAATCATTTCAGTGTGTCTATGTGTATTAAAACAGCATATTGTATACCTTAAATATATACAGTAATAAAAAGAATCACACAGCTAAATCAACAGAGCTTTCCTTCATTTTTGACAGAGTGTGCAGAATGATTCACAAGCAATTGCTGAGGTTCTCAACCAGCTTAAAGATATGCTTGCTAACTTCAGAGGTTCTGAAAAGTACTGCTATTTACAGAATGAAGTATTTGGACTATTTCAGAAACTGGAAAATATCAATGGTGTTACAGATGGCTACTTAAATAGGTAAACTCAGATAACACTAATCTCATATTTTCCTTTTCTCAAGCTTCATTTTGTCACACTTCATTTGCTTTAGATGCTTGCCTTACAGTTTCTCTATTTACTAGAGATTTACTTACATCCTTCTGTGGTTTGGAGAGCATGTTAATTCCACTATTCTGAACTATAATGTTATCTTAGAACTAAGCTACGCTCTAAGGGCCAGAACTTGAGAATTCTTAAGTGAATACAAAATGCTGGTCTGAATCACAATAGATTAAAAAATAGACAAAAATTTTTTATCTGCTTTGATATTGTTCTCTTTTATTACTAGCTATGAGAGCCAAATCTTCACAGACTAATTATGTCACTGGCAATTTTATCTGCTTCTTTTGCTGTTTCCAGCTTATGCACAGTAAGGGCACTGCTCCAAGCTATTCTTCAAACAGAAGACATGTTAAAGGTTTATGAAGCAAGGCTCACTGAGGAGGAAACCGTCTGCCTGGACCTGGATAAAGTGGAAGCTTACCGCTGTGGACTGAAGGTAACTTGAAAGGTTTTTGACAGTGGTCTGATTTACAGAAAATAATTCAGGACTGAGCTCCCAATTATAAAGCCTCACACAGTTTTCATGAGTTTTGAGGGTTATTGGGTTGCAGTAGCCACACAGGTCGACATCAGTTGTCATCTCTACAACTCTGTTTTCCAGAGTGTGTTAGCAGGAACTATATGAGAAAGTAATTTGTAATGAGATTAGTTTGGGGAATGCTGAGTTAAACTGGTTTCTTTACTGTGGGACTTCTTAGAACCTTTAATATGTTCATATACAAATTATAACAAGATAGCAGAAGGAACTAGATTATTGGAACAAATACTAGGAAATGCAATTCAGTAAATATATTTTCCTGGATTGGCTGTTAGCACTTTAAACTGTGAATATTCTAAAGTGTTTTATAAACTTATCTCCCCATTTGGTGACTTGTACAGTCAGAGAAGGGATTAATTTGCCATCATTTTTTTTCATCTTGCAGAAAATAAAAAATGACTTGAACTTGAAGAAGTCGTTGTTGGCCACCATGAAGACAGAACTGCAGAAAGCCCAGCAGATCCACTCTCAGACTTCACAGCAGTATCCGCTTTATGACCTGGATCTGGGCAAGTTCAGTGAAAAAGTCACACAGCTGACAGACCGATGGCAAAGGATAGATAAACAGATTGACTTCAGGTGTGCCAGCCTCCTCCCCTTCCTTCCCCAGCTTCTCCCCTTTTGGTTGTTCACAACATAATGTCACTTGAAGGGAGCACTGTAGAAAACAGGGGGCTTTGTTTTTTGTTTTTCAGTTTTTTTTGAGATGGAGTCTCGCTCTGTCACCCAGGCTGGAGTGCAGTGGCATGATCTTGGCTCACCGCAACCTCCACCTCCCAGGTTCAAGCGATTCTCCTGCCTCAGCCTCCTGAGTACCTAGGATTACAGGCATGTGCCACCATGCCTAGCTAATTTTTGTATTTTTAGTAGAGACGGGGTTTCACCATGTTGGTCAGGCTGGTCTCGAACTCCTGACCTTGTGATCCACCCGCCTCAGCCTCCCAAAGTGCTGAGATTACAGGAGTGAGCCACCCCGCCTGGCTGACAAAAACAGAAGTTTTGTTTTTTGTGTAACTTAGGCATAACAGATGCTCTTTTCTTGAACTGCTGGTATGCAGCTTTGTTAGAAACAGAAGGAGAGTGCATCACAATAGCCAGCCCTGTGCAGGCCGGGTGCCATCCAGGGTCTTAGAGAAACAGCAGAAGCCCTTTAACCAGTTCTTTTGTACCCTATAAACTGTTATCACTATTGAAAGGAGTAGCTGCTTTGAGTTAGTATTCTTCAAAAATTTATGAAAATGAAATCTTTTTTTTTTTTGAGATGGAGTTTCACTCTTGTTGCCCAGGCTGGAGTGCAATGGCAGGATCTCAGCTCACTGCAACCTCCACCTCCTAGGTTCAAGTGATTCTTCTGCCTCAGCCTCCCGAGTAGCTGGGATTACAGGCATGCGCCACCACGCCCAGTTAATTTTGTATTTTTCATAGAGGTGGGGTTTCTCCTTGTTGGTTATGCTGGTCTCTAACTCCTGACCTCAGGTGATCCACCTGCTTCGGCCTCCCAAAGTGCTTGGATTACAGGCGTGAGCCACTGTGCCCAGCCGAAAATTAAATCTCATACAGAAGAAATGCTTTTCTGCAAATAAGAGTATAAAACATCTCTGGAATATGAATTTGCCTATTCTGGAAATTTTATATAACTGGAATCATACAATATGTAGTCCATTGTGACTGGCTTCTTTCACTTAGTGTTGTGCTTTCAAAGGTCATCTGTGTTGTAGCATGTTTCAGTGCTTCATTTTATTTTCTACTTTCATGTGTTTTTATGGTTGAAGAATATTCCATTGTTCTGCAGTACCGCATTTTGTTAATCCTTTCATCAGTTGATACCTGAGTTGTTTCCAATTTTTGGCTATGATAAAAAGTGCTGCTATGAACGTTCATGTATAAAGTTTTTTTGTGGGCATATGATCAGTTTGCTTGGGTATACAGCAAGTGAATATCTGGGTGACTCTATGTTGCCTATTTTAGGAACCAATAAGATAATGATTTTATTGCATCTATGTCTCCCCAGATTATGGGACCTGGAGAAACAAATCAAGCAACTGAGGAACTATCGTGATAACTATCAGGCTTTCTGCAAGTGGCTCTATGATGCCAAACGCCGCCAGGATTCCTTGGAATCCATGAAATTTGGAGATTCCAACACAGTCATGCGGTTTTTGAATGAGCAGAAGGTATAAGCCAACTTCTTGTTCCATAGCTGTTCGGAGAGCAAATGCGTGTAATTCGTGTTTTCCTCTGGCTTTTACATCAGTGCCTAGTTTTGAAATGATGAATATTTAATATTATTAATCCATTTCGTGAAGGCTTAAAGAATGCCTAGAGGAAAAGCAACTGAGATGTTTATAAGGAGATGCAATCATGAACATAGAAATAATGTTATATTGTTTTTCTCTTCATGTTATCATAAGTTATCTTTATAAATTGATGGGCTAGGCCCAGACAACAGGCTGAGTAGCCTGTTTTTCTTGAGATGGAGTCTCACTCTGTCACCCAGGCTGAAGAGTTTCAGATCTTCCAAACTCTTCAGCATCTCACTTAAGAACCTGTAATAGTCTCCAGATAGTAAGTTACAGATAGTAAGTTAAAGAGCTTACTTCTTTTTTCTGAATGGAAAAAATGCTCATCTCCTAAGCTGTAACTATAAGAATATGAGGCCAGTACATGTAGTAATAAACTGGAAAAAAAAAAAAAGGTACAAATAACCGTGGTAAAAGAGTGAAATCACATTTATGTAAAAATATTTATTTGCATTAACATTGGTAAATATTTTACTTTTTGTATAGAACTTGCACAGTGAAATATCTGGCAAACGAGACAAATCAGAGGAAGTACAAAAAATTGCTGAACTTTGTGCAAATTCAATTAAGGTATGTTGGTTGCATAAAGAATGTTGGTGTTTCACCAAGATTATTATTAACTGCATGACTTGATTTGTTGTAAAGATTACACACTTCCTGAGGATAGTAATTATGGCCTTTGTATATTTTCTTCTAAACAAACCATAAAAATTAAAAATCTGTTAGCTGGAATTCATTCCACATTAGCAATATCCATTTGAATGGCCTGGTTTCTATTCTTTGACTGGTGCTAGGTGCTACATTCTCCATGTAGCATACAAAGGTGTACTGCTTGGTTTAGTAATGTACTATTAGCTGCTTGGACACTAGTGGCACATTATCTTTGGGGTTGGCAATTAGACATCCAGCCGATGATTTAAAACTGTGGAACTGTAGCTGTTAGTGATGCTTTTCAAGTCCATGAAGACTGCTTTTCTTAAACTTCATTATGCTGCAGGATTATGAGCTCCAGCTGGCCTCATACACCTCAGGACTGGAAACTCTGCTGAACATACCTATCAAGAGGACCATGGTTCAGTCCCCTTCTGGGGTGATTCTGCAAGAGGTATATATGTTGTTGCGTATCTCTTAAAACCTGCCCCTCCTTCTGCCTCTTCTTTTTTCCCTGTCTCCTGCCTGTCTTCCCTATCATCGCTGATTTCATCCCGTTTAAGGATATCCAATTTAAAAGGTTTCATAGCAGGTTATGCGCCCTCCAGTATGAGTCATTTATGTATGATACATTTTCAGAAATGATCAGGAATCTGTTATTTAGAGTCTTTGTAGAAATTGGGCTTAAATTTTTGGGTTTGATGAGAGAGACTTCTAAAAAGTAGAAACTATAAATAATCCTGCATGTTCTGCTCATGTACCCCAGAACCTAAAGTTCAAGAAAATGTGTGTGTATATGTGTGTGTGTGTGTGTGTGTTGTGTGTGTGTGTGTATATATTTTCTAAAAGACAGCCTCTTCTCAAAGATGTCAGAGACTGTCACCTGTCAGATGGTTTAGGGGAAACAGCCTGGAGTGATGAGAATGGGATATATTTTTGGCCCTTTGTTTTGCTGTACTTTGTTTTGCTGACTTTGGAATGAGCACACACTACAGAAGAGAATTCACTCTTTATAATTTCACTATTTTAGAAAACAAAATTGGTCAAATTTTATAGGACTTGTTTTTTTTAATGCAATGTCTTTTTCTTTTTCTTTCTTTTCTCCAAGGCTGCAGATGTTCATGCTCGGTACATTGAACTACTTACAAGATCTGGAGACTATTACAGGTTCTTAAGTGAGATGCTGAAGAGTTTGGAAGATCTGAAGGTAATTTACCACTGTTTTTCCTTGGAGCATCAAAAAAGAACATGGAATAGAACCTTATTATTACTTCCACATTATAATGTGGATTTGACACACTCCTGGTAAAACTGTTTCCTCTAGGCTGGGCACAGTGGCTCATGCCTGTAATCCCAGCACTTTGGGAGACTGAGGCGGGTGGATCATGAGGTCAGGAGATCGAGAGACTATCCTGGACAACATGGTGAAACCGTGTCTCTACTAAAAATGCAAAAATAAGCTGGATGTGGTGGCCTATGCCGGTAGTCTCAGCTACTTAGGAGGCTGAGGCAGGAGAATCACTTGAACCCAGGAGGCGCAGGTTGCAGTGAGCCAAGATCGTGCCATTGCACTCCAGCCTGGCAACAGAGTGAGACTCCATCTCAAAATAAAATAAAATAAAAAACTATTTCCTCTAAAGGTTTAGTATACTACTGCTTGTTTGTAAGTCTGGGGTTAGTTCCATCCTCCAATACACTGCTTTAAATGACTTTAAGTAATATTTGCAATATTGCAACAACTTTGCCAAACAAAAGTCATTTTATTTAATGTTTGGTCAAGGAATTTGCTTTATTTCTTTGTGTTAAATTAAGGACAAGAACATCTTGGACTAGGTATATTTGAATTTTTTATATTGAGTGATTGTTCCCTTTACTCCTCATTTATGATACTTAAATTGAGTATATATGTAAACTTAATGTAAACTTGAAATAAAGGGAACATAATTGATGAAGTCATAAGCTTTTGATCTTGAAAGAAATTTCCTCATTTTACAGATGAGGAAGCTCAGACTCAAAGATAATATATCATTTGCTAAGATCATATGAGCAGCTGGTAGAAGAATAATGATGAGAATCCAGATTTCTTGAAGTTTTGCTTAGCAGTTCGTGCCTTGAATCACTATTTACATGTGTGTCCGTGTGTGTAAAGAGAAATGAGAATGCACATTAGTCTGGGAGGTGAAAAGTACTGCTTCTTTCTTGGAATGTGAGGTGTTTTTCTTTTGACATAATTTCTGATTTCACTTCCACAGCTGAAAAATACCAAGATCGAAGTTTTAGAAGAGGAACTCAGACTGGCCCGAGATGCCAACTCGGAAAACTGTAATAAGAACAAATTCCTGGATCAGAACCTGCAGAAATACCAGGCAGAGTGTTCCCAGTTCAAAGCCAAGCTTGCAAGCCTGGAGGAGCTGAAGAGACAGGCTGAGCTGGATGGGAAGTCGGCTAAGCAAAATCTAGACAAGTGCTACGGCCAAATAAAAGAACTCAATGAGAAGATCACCCGACTGACTTATGAGATTGAAGATGAAAAGAGAAGAAGAAAATCTGTGGAAGACAGATTTGACCAGCAGAAGAATGACTATGACCAACTGCAGAAAGCAAGGCAATGTGAAAAGGAGAACCTTGGTTGGCAGAAATTAGAGTCTGAGAAAGCCATCAAGGAGAAGGAGTACGAGATTGAAAGGTTGAGGGTTCTTCTGCAGGAGGAAGGCGCCCGGAAGAGAGAATATGAAAATGAGCTGGCAAAGGTAAGAAACCACTATAATGAGGAGATGAGTAATTTAAGGAACAAGTATGAAACAGAGATTAACATTACGAAGACCACCATCAAGGAGATATCCATGCAAAAGAGGATGATTCCAAAAATCTTAGAAACCAGCTTGATAGACTCTCAAGGGAAAATCGAGATCTGAAGGATGAAATTGTCAGGCTCAATGACAGCATCTTGCAGGCCACTGAGCAGCGAAGGCGAGCTGAAGAAAATGCCCTTCAGCAAAAAGCCTGTGGCTCTGAGATAATGCAGAAGAAGCAGCATCTGGAGATAGAGCTGAAGCAGGTCATGCAGCAGCGCTCTGAGGACAATGCACGCCACAAGCAGTCCCTGGAGGAGGCTGCCAAGACCATTCAGGACAAAAATAAGGAGATCGAGAGACTGAAAGCTGAGTTTCAGGAGGAGGCCAAGCGCCGCTGGGAATATGAAAATGAACTGAGTAAGGTAAGAAACAATTACGATGAGGAGATCATTAGCTTAAAAAATCAGTTCGAGACCGAGATCAACATCACCAAGACCACCATCCACCAGCTCACCATGCAGAAGGAAGAGGATACCAGTGGCTACCGGGCTCAGATAGACAGTCTCACCCGAGAAAACAGGAGCTTATCTGAAGAAGTAAAGAGGCTGAAGAACACTCTAGCCCAGACCACGGAGAATCTCAGGAGGGTGGAAGAAGACGTCCAGCAGCATAAGGCCGCTGGCTCTGAGGTGTCTCAGAGGAAACAGCAGCTGGAGGTTGAGCTGAGACAAGTCACTCAGATGCGAACGGAGGAGAGCATAAGATACAAGCAGTCTCTTGATGATGCTGCCAAAACCATCCAGGATAAAAACAAGGAGATAGAAAGGTTAAAACAACTGATCGACAAAGAAACGAATGAGCGGAAATGCCTGGAAGATGAAAATGCGAGATTACAAAGAGTCCAGTATGATCTGCAGAAAGCAAACAGTAGTGTGATAGAGACAACAAACAAACTGAAGGTTCAGGAACAAGAACTGACACGCCTGAGAATCGACTATGAAAGGGTTTCCCAGGAGAGGACTGTGAAGGACCAGGACATCACACGGTTCCAGAGCTCTCTAAAAGAGCTGCAGGTGCAGAAGCAGAAGGTGGAAGAGGAGCTGAATCGGCTGAGAGGACGGCGTCAGAAGACTCCTGCAAGAGGAAGAAGCTGGAGGAAGAGCTGGAAGGCATGAGGAGGTCGCTGAAGGAGCAGGCCATCAAAATCACCAACCTGACCCAGCAGCTGGAGCAGGCGTCCATTGTGAAGAAGAGGAGTGAGGATGACCTCCGACAGCAGAGGGACGTGCTGGATGGCCACCTGAGGGAAAAGCAGAGGACCCAGGAAGAGCTGAGGAGGCTCTCCTCTGAGGTCGAGGCCCTGAGGCGGCAGTTACTCCAGGAACAGGAAAGTGTCAAACAGGCTCACTTGAGGAACGAGCATTTCCAGAAGGCGATAGAAGATAAAAGCAGAAGCTTAAATGAAAGCAAAATAGAAATTGAGAGGCTGCAGTCTCTCACAGAGAACCTGACCAAGGAGCACTTGATGTTGGAAGAAGAACTGCGGAACCTGAGGCTGGAGTACGATGACCTGAAGAGGGGGACGAAGCGAAGCGGACAGTGATAAAATGCAACCATCTCCGAACTAAGGAGCCAGCTGCAGATCAGCAACAACCGAACCCTGGAACTGCAGGGGCTGATTAATGATTTACAGAGAGAGAGGGAAAATTTGAGACAGGAAATTGAGAAATTCCAAAAGCAGGCTTTAGAGGTATTCACAAATATTTGATCACAGCTTCACTGTTTCTCAAATTATTCATTCCATTATCATCTAATCTGAACTGTGCTCTTGCTGCTTAGATAGATGCTCATAGAAAGACTTTTTCTTTTTATTGCTCTACTACTTCCTGTCATAATCCAGATAACTGCTTTAAAATAATGTCACTGCATCAAATGCTGATCATGGGTAGCCTGTGTTTGGCCCTGCTTTTAAGAACCCTAGTACATGTGTAACATTGAAGAGCACTTCCTCTGAATGTGCCATTCTACTTCTTAGAAGATGGCTCTTATTTGGTGGGCTGTGGCATACGTTTGTAATGAAAATTTTCTTAAATAGAAGCCATACTAAAGTGCTTCTCTATGCAATTTTTAAATCACTTTTTCTTTTGCTGGCTTAGATGAGTTTTCTGCATGCATTATTCTGTGTTCACTTTTGATCATGGCCCTAATGCGCTTCCTTTTGTTTGCCTTTTCTTCTTCTAACTTCTAATACATTTGACTTCTACAGACAATATTTGTGTGTGGCTGGGTTGGGGTGTGTGTGTGTGTGTGTGTGTGTGTGTATTATATATTATATATATTTTGTATATATATCTTCATATGTTTGTATTGCTTCATTAACTATCTTCGTCTAGCTGTAACAGGTGAGATGTAGGTGTAGCAGGTATGATAACCTGGAACAAAACTCCCCACATTTTTTCAAAGCATAATTATTGTTAGGAGTAAGACAGGTCTACAACTTATAATTCCTTCTTTAGAAAAAAATTGTAAGTACGAAGCCATTTATCAAAGGGGCAACATATACCTACAGAACTTTTCCCACAAATGTATAAAATAAGAAGCTCACAGTGTATCCAGGGAAAATATAGAAAGAAAAATAATCAAGCCTTTTTTTTTTTAAGATAGATACAAGAAAAGAAGTTGTGATGATTCAAAAAATTATTTTTTTCCATTTTCTTTCTTTTTCAATTCTAGGCATCTAATAGGATTCAGGAATCGAAAAATCAGTGCTCTCAGGTGGTGCAGGAAAGAGAGAGCCTTCTGGTGAAAATCAAAGTCCTGGAGCAAGACAAGGCAAGGCTGCAGAGGCTGGAGGATGAGCTGAATCGTGCAAAAGCAACTCTAGAGGCAGAAACCAGGGTGAAACAGCGCCTGGAGTGTGAGAAACAGCAAATTCAGAATGACCTGAATCAGTGGAAGACTCAATATTCCCGCAAGGAGGAGGCTATTAGGAAGATAGAATCAGAAAGAGAAAAGAGTGAGAGAGAGAAGAACAGTCTTAGGACTGAGATTGAAAGACTCCAAGCAGAGATCAAGAGGATTGAAGAGAGGTGCAGGCGTAAGCTGGAGGATTCTACCAGGGAGACACAGTCACAGTTGGAAACAGAACGTTCCCGATATCAGCGGGAGATTCTATAAACTCAGACAGCGCCCATATGGGTCCCATCGGGAGACCCAGACTGAATGTGAGTGGACTGTTGACACCTCCAAGCTGGTGTTTGATGGGCTGAGGAAGAAGGTGACGGCGATGCAGCTCTATGAGTGTCAGCTGATTGACAAACAACCTTGGATAAACTATTGAAGGGGAAGAAGTCAGTGGAAGAAGTTGCTTCTGAAATCCAGCCTTTCCTTCGGGGTGCAGGAGCCATTGCTGGAGCATCTGCTTCTCCTAAGGAAAAATACTCCTTGGTAGAGGCCAAGCGAAAGAAATTAATCAGCGCAGAATCCACAGTCATGCTTCTGGAGGCCCAGGCAGCTACAGGTGGTATAATTGATCCCCATCGGAATGAGAAGCTGACTGTCGACAGTGCCATAGCTCGGGACCTCATTGACTTCGATGACCGCCAGCAGATATATGCAGCAGAAAAAGCTATCACTGGTTTTGACGATCCATTTTCAGGCAAGACAGTATCTGTTTCAGAAGCCATCAAGAAAAATTTGATTGATAGAGAAACTGGAATGCGCCCTATTGGAAGCCCAGATTGCTTCAGGGGGTGTAGTAGACCCTGTGAACAGTGTCTTTTTGCCAAAAGACGTTGCTTTGGCCCGGGGGCTGATTGATAGAGATTTGTATCGATCCCTAATGATCCCCGAGATAGTCAGAAAAACTTCGTGGATCCAGTCACCAAAAAGAAGGTCAGTTACGTGCAGCTGAAGGAACGGTGCAGAATCGAACCACATACTGGTCTGCTCTTGCTCTCAGTACAGAAGAGAAGCATGTCCTTCCAAGGAATCAGACAACCTGTGACCGTCACCGAGCTAGTAGATTCTGGTATATTGAGACCGTCCACTGTCAATGAACTGGAATCTGGTCAGATTTCTTATGATGAGGTTGGTGAGAGAATTAAGGACTTCCTCCAGGGTTCAAGCTGCATAGCAGGCATATATAATGAGACCACAAAACAGAAGCTCGGCATTTATGAGGCCATGAAAATTGGCTTAGTCCGACCCGGTACTGCTTAGAGTTGCTGGAAGCCCAAGCAGCTACTGGCTTTATAGTGGATCCTGTTAGCAACTTGAGGTTACCGGTGGAGGAAGCCTACAAAAGAGGTCTGGTGGGCATAGAGTTCAAAGAGAAGCTCCTGTCTGCGGAACGAGCTGTCACTGGGTATAATGATCCTGAAACAGGAAACATTATCTCTTTGTTCCAAGCCATGAATAAGGAACTCATCGAAAAGGGCCATGGTATTCGCTTATTAGAAGCACAGATCGCAACCGGGGGATCATTGACCCGAAGGAGAGCCATCGTTTACCAGTTGACATAGCATATAAGAGGGGCTATTTCAATGAGGAACTCAGTGAGATTCTCTCAGATCCAAGTGATGATACCAAAGGATTTTTTGACCCCAACACTGAAGAAAATCTTACCTATCTTCAACTAAAAGAAAGATGCATTAAGGATGAAGAAACAGGGCTCTGTCTTCTGCCTCTGAAAGAAAAGAAGAAACAGGTGCAGACATCACAAAAGAATACCCTCAGAAAGCGTAGAGTGGTCATAGTTGACCCAGAAACCAATAAAGAAATGTCTGTTCAAGAGGCCTACAAGAAGGGCCTAATTGATTATGAAACCTTCAAAGAACTGTGTGAGCAGGAATGTGAGTGGGAAGAAATAACCATCACAGGATCAGATGGCTCCACCAGGGTGGTACTGGTAGATAGAAAGACAGGCAGTCAGTATGATATTCAAGATGCTATTGACAAGGGCCTTGTTGACAGGAAGTTCTTTGATCAGTACCGATCGGGCAGCCTCAGTCTCACTCAATTTGCTGACATGATCTCCTTGAAAAATGGTGTTGGCACCAGCATGGGCAGTGGTGTCAGTGATGATGTTTTTAGCAGCTCCCGACATGAATCAGTAAGTAAGCTTTCCACCATATCCAATGTCAGGAATTTAACCATAAGGAGCAGCTCTTTTCAGACCCCCTGGAAGAATTGAGCCCCATTGCAGCCATCTTTGACACAGAAAACCTGGAGAAAATCTCCATTACAGAAGGTATAGAGCGGGGCATCGTCGACAGCATCACCGGTCAGAGGCTTCTGGAGGCTCAGGCCTGCACAGGTGGCATCATCCACCCAACCACAGGCCAGAAGCTGTCACTTCAGGACGCAGTCTCCCAGGGCGTGATTGACCAAGACATGGCCACCAGGCTGAAGCCTGCTCAGAAAGCCTTCATAGGCTTCGAGGGTGTGAAGGGAAAGAAGAAGATGTCGGCCGCAGAGGCAGTGAAAGAAAAATGGCTCCCGTACGAGGCTGGCCAGCGCTTCCTGGAGTTCCAGTACCTCACAGGAGGCCTTGTTGACCCGGAAGTGCATGGGAGGATAAGCACAGAAGAAGCCATCCGGAAGGGGTTCATTGATGGCCGCGCAGCCCAGAGGCTGCAAGATACCAACAGCTATGCCAAAATCCTGACCTGCCCCAAAACCAAATTAAAAATATCCTATAAGGATGCCATAAATCGCTCCATGGTAGAAGACATCACTGGGCTGCGCCTTCTGGAAGCCGCCTCCGTGTCGTCAAAGGGCTTACCCAGCCCTTACAACATGTCTTCGGCTCCGGGCTCCCGCTCCGGCTCCCGCTCGGGATCTCGCTCTGGATCTCGCTCTGGGTCCCGCAGTGGGTCCCGGAGAGGAAGCTTTGATGCCACAGGGAATTCTTCCTACTCTTACTCCTACTCATTTAGCAGTAGCTCTATTGGGCACTAGTAGTCAGTTGGGAGTGGGTGCTATACCTTGGTTTCATTTATATTAATTTCCACTTTATTAAATAATAAAGAAAATCCCGGTGCTTGCAGTAGAGTGATAGGATGTTCTATGCTTACAGAAAACATAGCCGTCGTTGAAATCAAATAGTAAAGGTTGTTCTGGCTTTTTATCTTCTTAGCTCATCTTAAATAAGTAGTACATTTGGATGCAGTGCGTCTGAAGTGCCAATCAGTTGTAACCACAGCACAAATTGAACTTAGAATTTGTTTCTTCTCCTGTGTGTTTCGATTTTTTTAATCAGTTCTTTAACTTTGGAAGCCTGTAATACAGTTTTCTATTCTTGGAGATAAAAATTAAATGGATCACTGATATTTTAGTCATTCTGCTTCTCATCTAAATATTTCCATATTCTGTATTAGGAGATAATTACCCTCCCAGCACCAGCCCCCCTCTCAAACCCGAAACCCAAACCCAAGCATTTTGGAATGAGTCTCCTTTAGTTTTAGAGTGTGGATTGTATAACCCATATACTCTTTCATGTACTGGTTTGCTTTGGTATTAATTTGACTGTATGTGCATGACAGCAACGATCTTTGCTTTTCTTTGGTCAAAGCTTTCTGTTTATTTTGCTTGTCATTTTCGATGTACTTTAAAAAGGTGTCTTTAAGAAGTTTGTTATTCTGGCAATAAACTTTGAGACTTTCCAAGTTTTTGTGTTTTTATTTAATGATGTTTTTAAACATGTGTAAACATTTAGCAGCAGCTTTTTATCATAATATAGGTCTAAAAACATTTGTTTACTAAGTACCTATGAAGAAATACCATTAAAAAACTATTTGGTTATGGCCAGGTGCAGTGGCTCACGCCTGTAATCCCAACACTTTGGGAGGCTGAGGTGGGTGGATCACAAGGTCAGGAGATCAATACCATCCTGGCCAACATGGTGAAACCCCATCTCTACTAAAAATACAAAAGTTGAGTGTGGTGGCGCATGCCTGTAATCCCAGCTACTCCAGAGGCTGAGGCAGGAGAATTGCTTGAACCCAGGAGGCGGAGGTTGCAGTGAGCTGCGATCGCACCATTGCTCTCCAGCCTGGTGACAGAGCGAGACTCCGTTTTAAAAAAAAAAAAAAAAAACAATTTGGTTCTGAATTCTTGTTAGAAGGTGGTCTTTTAAAGGTTGTCCTTTAGCACTTCTCAGATGTCTGTCATGCACCCAGTGGAGTCCTTGGAAAAAAGTACTATGTAAAGAGGCCAGCCTGGAGGTCAATATCGTGTTCTAGTTTATTCTGGACACTGAGTACCAAGTAGCATTGGCAAAAGTCACCATCATAGCATTGAAAAAACATGAAGTTGCTAAGATGCCTTTTTGGATATCCTCAAAATAGATAGTGTTTCATTTTGTCCTTTAAGAGGAAAGAATTGTCCTGGAACCCATGAAAAGGACTTCTGAAGAGTTCTTGGCTCTCCGTTGAAAGACAAGGAAATATTATAAGCCTATTCCTTTGGATCAAAGAGAAACTACTAAAATTCACACATTTGTCATTAGATTAACATGACTTCACTGAATACCTACCATGTATAGTTATTGGGGTAGGTATGAAGATTGAGTATAACTTACAAGCCCCCTGACGACAGAGTTGCAATCTGGGTGGGGACAGAAACATAAAGCAATCAATGGGACAGCTTTCAAATGCCAGCAGTATAATGCAATCAAATTTTATAGTACAGGTAGAAAATAGGAAAACAAATGCTAATTGTATAGAACAGAAAAGATCATTAAGATTAGATAAATCATTTGGGCTTTTGGTACTTAGGGTGAAAATCACCTTCATTGTTTTTGCACGGGCCATTTTTCTTCCACAGCACTCTTCTTCCTTATCTCACCTCTTCCTCTTACTGCCTCTCCCAATTTGGAGGAGTTGAAGTTAATTTTATGCATCAAATACTGAGTTCATGTGCCATGCATTGTGCCAGAAGCCATGGAGTCTATGCTAGAAATACATGGTGCAAAAATAGCCCTCATAATCCAAAAGGAGGAAGAAAAATGTGGTAAATGCTGTGAAGGAAATCCCTTATGCTAGAGCTGAGAGCCGTTGCACCTCACCCTACCATAAAAAGATGCCACAGACAGTGGCTTCAGCAGAAGTGTATTTTCCCCACAGTTCTGGAGCCAAAAGTACAAGATCAAGGTGCAGGCAGGGTTGGTTTCTAGTGAGACCTGGCTCATGGGTGGCTATCAGTCTTACCTGATTAGAGTACCTCTCCCTTCTTTATGACCTCATTTAACCTTAATTACCTCTTAGGGCCCTGTCTCTTTATAATAAAGTCACATTGTGGATTAGTACTTAAAACATGAATTTTTAAGGGACCCAATCCAATCCATAACCGAGGCCTAGCCTAGAACAGGAGTCTGGAGATCACTCCAGGAGAGTGATATCAAAACAGTTCAGCATCAGTGTAGAGCAGTTCCTCGGGCTGAAACAGTACTGCAGAGTACAGTCAATTCACAATTCTTTCCTACTCCCTCTGCCAAAGTTGTCATGAAGCTCTGAGATGACATGGGCTGCATCCTGAAGAGAGGATGTTTGACCTGGTCTAAGGTTTAATTTGGTTCACATACACAAACAGGGAAACAGACACTAGAACTTTTTATCAGAAGTCATGTCACATCAGAAATAGTCTCACATTTTCCAGACCAACCGGCTAATTATGGAAATGCAAATAAAAAGTAAGGATACCGTGGGCAGAGTATGAATACATTAATTTCATACTCCTCTCTTACCAGCTTCTAGCCCACTTCTGTATTTTATGGTGCTGCCTATTCATAGTCTTATGACCATTTTTTTTAAGGTGAGGACTGTGCTATTTGCCTTTAGAAATAATTGTTCACCAAAAACTTCCTCCACAGTTCCTTCACAGGGGTAAACAAAGTGCAAAAGGAAACCAAGGTTTGACACTCGGGTCTTGAAAAAATTTTAAAAAGTAATATAAAATGGGTTAGATTCTGAGAGTTAAAACCATTTGGGGAAACTACAAAGGCTAATTCCAGGTCTTGGGTAGGAAATGTACAAAGTTAAGCTTGTGTTATCTAAGTGAGAAAGCATTCAAGGACTAATAGGGATACGTCAAAGACACAGATGGCTTAATGTGGCTTCCACTGGCCATATTTGGGACAATTTGACCATCAACAAGAACTATGACGTTAAAGAAGTATATTATATTGAATTTAAAAAACCTTAAATCAATAACTTTAAAAGCACCTTGATTCCATAGGAAAGAAAACACTAAAATGGAGGTGTGGAAAGAATGCCAGTTAATAAACATAGAAGGCATGATACTATTGTAGAATCATTTATAACTCCTTATGTAACAACAGATTCAATGAAGGACTGTATAAAGTAATTGGGGAACAGGGTATTCTCATGGTCTCAAGGTATAATCCACAGATTACTTACCAATTCCTAAGGGGAAAATGTACTATTAGAATAAAGAGATGTAGCCACCACCTTTACCAAGCGATCAAATTTAGCATCACTAATATAATTTACATATGCATCCCCCTGGGTTGTATAATAAGAGGTACACAACATCTCTTACGTAGTATTCTTGCAAAAGTGCTCAAACTGAGTCTAATCATGAGGGAAACAAAATCTGACAAATCCAGAATGAGGGACATTTTACAGGACAACTGGCCTAGGCTCATCACATTTAATGATTTAATTTAAAAATGAGGGTGGGCGGGGGCGCGGTGGCTCACGCCTGTAATCCCAGCACTTTGGGAGGCTGAGACGCGCGGATCACAAGGTCAAGGGATAGAGACCATCCCGGCCAACATGTTGAAACCCCGTCTCTACTAAAAATACAAAAATTAGCTAGGCGTGGTGGTGTGTGCTTGTAGTCACAGCTACTTGGGAGGCTGAGGCAGGAGAATGGCTTGAACCCCGGAGGCAGAGGTTGCACTGAGCCGAGATTGTGCCACTGCACTCCATCCTGGGCAACAGTGCAAGACTCCATCTCAAAAAAAAAAAAAAAGAAGAGTGAAGGAGGTTGATCTGGATTAAAAGAGACAATAACTAATTACAGCTCACGGGTTGAAAAATGAAACTGCTATAGAAATAATTTTGGGGACAATGGGGGATATTGGAATATGAACTGTATGATAAATGATTTTACGAAATTATTAATTTTCTTAGGTTTGATCATGTATTGCGTTACACAGGAAAATGTTCTTAGAATATGTATGCTAACATATTTGGGGGTGAAGAATCTGCAACTTTTAAAGAATTCATCAAAAATAAGTGAGTGAGGCTTTGAATGTGGAGAGAAGAGACGGAGAGAAAGGTGGCAAAATGTTCACAATGAGCTGAAGCACGGCTAAGCGAAAGCTCATTGTACTATTTAAAAAACTTTCTGTAGTTATAAATCATTTTTTCTGAAAAAGTCCAGGAGGGCGAAGGTCTTTCAGGGAAGGATAGCGCAAACTCAGCTGTGAGCTGAAAAGACATTGGAAAACGCCTTTCAAAATAACAATCCCGCCCTTCTCGGGGCTCTTCCCTATAGGCTGTTCCAGTCACGTGGCGGCTTGGCCCCGCCCACAGCTCCCAGAAGCCCGCGCGCGACGTCTGCAGTTCGGTCGCTTCCTCTTGGCGGGTGGGCTGCAGCCATGGAGGGGGAACCTCCACCTGTGGAGGAGCGGCGGCGGCTGCAGGAGGAGCTGAGCGAGTTCGTGGAGAGCTGCTGCCGGACGCTGAAGGAGGTGACGGCGTCCCTGGGCTGGGACCTGGATAGTCTGGATCCCGGGGAAGAGGAGGCGGCGGAGGTGAGGGGGCGCGGCCGCGGGGCTGTTTCGGGGACTGTCTGCCCGCGATCTTCTGTGGCACAAGGGAGATCCGCACTGGCAGCCGCGAAGGGAAGGGCGAGGAGTCCCCGTTCGTGTGCAGAGCTGCGGTGGGTGCCCGGGACCGGAGGGGTGCCCCGGGCGCTGGAGCAACCCTGACGTCTCTGGGTCCCGGGCTGGGGCGCGCGAGGGCCTCCCGAAGGCTCCACGCTGACCTCCCATGCGGCGCTCCTCCCGCCGAACTTCGAGTTTAAAGAAAAGAAGGGCCAGGCGCGGTGGCTCACGCCTGTAATCCCACACTTTGAGAGGCCGAGGCGGGAGGATCGCATGAGCACAGAAGTTCGAGACTAGCATGGGCAACATGGTGAAACCTTTTGCCTACCAAAAGTACAAAAATTAGCCGGGTGTGGTGGTGTGAGCCTGTGGCTCCAGCTATTCGGGAGACTGGGGTGGGAGGATCGCTTGAGGCCAGGAGGTCTAGGCTGCAGTGAACAGAGATCACTCCACTGCACTCCATCCTGGGCGACAGAGCAAGACCCTGCCTCAAAACACAAACAAACAAAACCCAGGAAGATGCGATGAGTGAGGAGGGAATGGCAGATTTGGTATTTATTTAGAAAGTAAGTGAATGGGTCTCAGAGCGCTGCAGCAGGATTGGCGGTTTGCATTGTCATCTGTCATATGGATTCCGCAGTTGCACCAGATTCCTGTCAGGAGAGCTAGGATTTTGCCAGTTCGCCTTTCTATGCCTTAAAATTGGACACTTCTGACTGGGACAGCACCGATTCTAGGATTATTAAAGGATATCACCAAGAGATGGTAACTGGCAACTCTCGTGGACTTTAGAATTGCTTTTTAAAAAATGTAGGCAAGTGTATTTAGAGTGAACAATCATGATTTTTGTTTGTGCGGTGTTTTTTGGTGGTCTGAGAGGAAGGGAAGTGCTCCAATGGGGGTAATTCATTATCTTTAATATTATTTCTGGGTTTACCAGGCTGTAATAATTTCTCCTGGGTTTAAGTTACATCACTGATTCCCCAGAGACATTTAAAATATATTTGATTTCTGTATATACCATTCATTATTTATTGTATTAAAAGCACAGAGGAAATTTAAAAAATCTTTATTGTTCATTTAGAGAAGTATTTGAAGCTGGGAATTCCATTGGAGTGGGGCTTACCAGACCTTTTTATACATTGTTTACTCACCATTGCGGTAACATTGGATTCCTTGTATTAACATTTAAATAGCACTTTGTGCCACTTACAATACATTACTTCATTTAATACTTATAATAGAGGTAGGTACTGTTGGCCACATTTTATAGATGAGGAAAGGGACATAGAGGTGATAATTTGTCCAAGGATACAATGCTAGTAAATGGCAGCTAGGATTTGAGCCCAGGCCATTGTGGCTCCTGTGAGTCTGTGCTTGATTGCTATGCTGCCTCTTTAAAACTCTTGTAAAATTCCAAAATTCTGACCATCTGCCGTGGGTTTACATCTAATTTTTGCAAAACCAGTCAGGAGAATGACTTGGTTTGAAAATACTGCTTAGTGACATCCATAGTTCTTAGAATGAGTGCAATCCAATAGTGAATCTTCACATTTCCACCAGTGTTTTAGTACTGAATTTAGTGAACAACAGTAGCAGTTCCTGGTCCTGACTGAGCTTATGGTCTGGTGGTGGTGAAGGGGAATACAGAGAACTCAACCATTATGTTATCATGGGTCTATGATGAGTGGAGTTAGAATTGGCTGTAGTACAGTTTATTGTAGGCTGTGGTGGACAAAGTTGTGGTCAACAGAGGCTTCCTGGACAAAGTGAATTCTAAGCTGATAAATAAAAGTGAGCTGAATTAGCTAGGTGAAGCAGCGGGGTGAGGGGTGAGGGGGAAGCATCAACAGCATGTGTAGAAGTTCAGAGACCAGGGAGTGACCAGATCAGGAAGTCTCAAGTAGTTAAGGATAGCTAGAGCATAGATTGTGCAGAGTTAGAGCAGAATGATGATGATGGGTAGAGGCCAGATCTCAAAGGTCCTTGTCAGCTATGTTAGAAAATCTAGATTTTTTTTTTTAATGAAGGCAGTGGGGAGGCATGGAAGTATTTTAAGCCAGGGCATATCATAATCATATTTACCTTTTAATAAAATAATAATTGCTTACATTTATTGGATGCTTGCTATGTACCAGGTCCTATTTGAATTCCTTTATGTATATAAACTTAGGTATAATTTTTTAAATCTTCACAATCACTTTGTGAGAGAGGTCCTGCTATTATTTTCATTTTATATAATAGATGAGGAAAATAAGGCAAAGAGAGATTAAGTACCTTACCCAATTTCTTGCAGACAGTAAGTGGCAGAGCTGGAATTCAAACCAGCTACAGGATGGAGAATGAAGGGCAGGGCAGCAAGACTGGATGGGGTGGGGGGAGAGCGTGAGAGAGATTGAGCAAACGCAGTCAGGAGATGGCTGTTGTATTTCGGGAGACAGATGATGATACCCCGAATTGGGGAAGTGGCAGTGGAGATGGAAGATGTTGGGGGATTTTCAGAGATACTTAGGAGTTAAATTGGCAGTATTAGGTGATTGATTGGATGTGGGTGATGAGGGAAAGGGGTGGTTTCTTGCTTGGGCAAGTGGGACCTTTCACTGAACTAAGAAAAGTACAAGAGGACTAGGTTTGAGGGATAAGAGATGATAAATATAATGAATTTATTTTTGTTCATGTTGAACTTTTAGTGTCTTTAGTGTACGGTACTGGAGAGAAACAAGGTTTAAAGATCTAAATTTTGGGAGTCCTCACTGTTGTGAGAGTTGTAGCCTTGAGATCTTTCAGTAAGCATATATTAAATAGTAAAGTCAGTGATTATATTAATACTTACATGAAAACGAACATCTAAAGGGGGACAAATAGAGCAAGGAAGACACATATTTAGAGGAGATCAAGTAGAAGGAGCCAGAGAAGTAGAAAGAACGTGAGGAATGTGTCAGGATGACAAATGGATAATTGGAGTGTGACCTTCTAAGAGTTCAGATATGACAAGACAGTGACATGTTCTTTGGCTTTAGTAGCAAGGTTATTAGTGACCTATTGACTGGTTTCAGTGGGGCAGTGAGTGAGGAATGGTTGTAGATGAGGTTGTTTAGACAGTGAATGTAAACACATCTTTCAGAGAGTTAGGCTTTGAAGGAGTGGAGAGAGGACAGGGGGCATTTTAGGGGGTTAGGGGTTGAAGGAGTGTTTTTTTTTTCTTTAATACATACCCACATGGGGGTTGAGAGAGGCCTGTGGAAGAGGATGCACTAGACAGTACTGTTACATAATTAAATAGTAAACATTTAATGGGAATAATTATTTATTTAAATATTATGTACCTATTTTCTTTGTTTCTGTTTGATTTTTTTATAGGATGAAGTTGTGATATGTCCTTATGATTCTAATCATCACATGCCTAAATCGTCTTTAGCAAAGCACATGGCATCTTGTAGATTGAGGAAAATGGGCTATACCAAAGAAGAAGAGGTACCATATATTTACTATATTATATATATGTCATGCGTTTCACACATTAATTCACAATTTTTGGAAGTTATATTGTGAAGCTCTCTGACATAAAATAATAGCCTTTATTTGAAGGGTAGGATGGTACTTTCCTAATTTCACAAATTGTGAGAAATAAGTAATACTGATCTATTGTTTCTGTCAAATCTTAAAATAGTCAATTATCTGATACTTAAGAACACTAAGATTTTTTTTTTTTACTGTTCAGGGTGAAATGTATAATCCTGAGTTTTCTATGAGAATGTGAAGATACCTTCAATTACTTTGAGTAAGTATTAAGTAATTATAATTTAAAAATATCTTAGTGTAGGTATTGATTTTCCATTTTTACATTATCAAAAGAATGGATTTTTTAAGTATGCTTATGATTAGGAAGGACATTTAGTACCTTAAGAGAATGTAGAATTAATTAATGTACAAGGAAACTAATTCACAAAATCTGAAGTTTAGAGACCAGGCCTGTGTTAATAGGCAGTGAAAACCTTACAAAGCTTTGTACTGTAGAGCAGACACCTTCCTTCTCAGTTAAAACAAAAATTTGAGGTTGTGACACAGATTGAAGGATAAGACTGAAGATGGACATGTGCTCCAGGGATTCACAGCATATATAGAGGTTAAAGTCTTGGGCTCTGGAAAAAGAATATCCTGATTCATCTCCTGTATTTATCATGAACAGATGTGACTTTCAGCAAGGTAATTAACCTGTTTGTTGCCTAAATTTCTTTAAAATGGAGATGGTTATAGTAGCACTTTGTGAGAATTAAGTGATATGTGTAATATTTTTAGAATAGTGTCAGGCACTTATCTGGAGGCAGCTAGAGGGTCACAGAGCTGTGACCATTACAACACAGGCTTCAAGAATGTTAGCTGTTATTGATCACTAAAATTTGTCACTGCTACTGCTGTGTGCCTAATTATAGGGACGAACTGCTTGAAGTCTGGTTACTTACTAGGCTGTAGATAAATCTGAAAGGATTCTGTGTTCACATTTTGTAGACAGGGTTGTGGATGTTTCTTAAGATTTTGGAAGGTCTGTCCACGTGCCCAAAGAGCTTGGATCAGAAACTAGTTAATCATTTAATTGTGGTCACTGATGATTTATATTGTATTTATGGATTTTTTTTTTTTTGACAGATAAGGAGTCACAATTCCAGATAATTAAACAAGCTAGAACTGCAGTTGGGAAAGACAGTGACTGTTATAATCAAAGTAAGTGGCATTACAGTTTAAGTGAATTAATGAATTAAATTATTATTTTTTTCTCATAAGCATGTTACTAATTTTCTTCAAGAAAAACCTGTGAAAACAGTCACATGGGAAAGGTTAGGTTTTGCATTTAACGTTAGGCTAATTTGCTTCGTTTCAGCTTCATTTCTTAGATATTTCCTGTTAAGATACACCAGAGTCTTACTAGGTCACTATCTTAGCTAGGGGTTTATCCTTTGAAAGTGATTTATAGGTGAGGTTGCCTTGTGGCTAATTAAAAAAAATATTATTTAGTAAATATAGACAGTCCCAATTTAATGATGGTTTAATTTAGGATTTTTCAACTTTATGGTGGTGTGAAAACAATACATAACCACAAGGTTTTAGACTTTAAGCACTAGGGATTCTTTTTATCAGACGGTGGGCTGCATTTTCAACTTAAGGATATTATCAGTTTATGATGGGTTTATCGGGATATAACCACGTGTAAGTCAATAAATGCCACTTAGTGAGGCTCCTTTACCCTGAGATTTCCTCTCTTGAGAGTGTTGAAATGCAATGTAAAGAAAAGGCTTAGGCTAAAAGAGATTAGTCTCCACAACTACCCTCAGGTTACTACCCAGTAAGTGAGTTGGTTTGAGGTGATGAATGCTTGGTCCCCTTCTCAGAAAAAAAGTATAAACACAAACGTTTTACATATAATTTCAGAGGATTCATATTAACAGATCCTTTCATGGCCAGCTTTGGAGCTGGGTTAAAGAGTTTCTGCTTGGGAACCTCAGCAGAGACTACGTTAGAAGTTTTAAGCATAAGCTTTTAGGAAGTTGAAAGAAAACTTAATCTATCAAAAACGTAGACATAGGCCGGGCGCAGTGGCTCATGCCTGTAATCCCAGCACTTTGGGAGGCCGAGGCAGGCGGATCACCTGAGGTCAGGAGTTCAAGACCAGCCTGGTCAACATGGCGAAACCCCGCCATCTTTACTAAAAAGTACAAAAATTAGCTGGGCGTGGTGGCGAGTGCCTCTAATCCCAGCTACTCTGGGAGACCGAGGCAGGGAGAATTGCTTGAACCCAGGAGGTGGAGGTTGCAGTGAGCCCAGATGGCGCCATTGCACTCCAGCCTGGACGACAGAGCGAGACTCTGTCTCAAAAAAAAAGACATAAATGAGTTAATAAAAGTTTAAATTTCTAATGAACCTAGATATGACATCTAACCAAAACCTGAACAGCTTCTCTTAGGATTTCTGCATTGCATTGTCTTCTTTAAACTTTCTGCAGGTAGCTTTCTCTGGACGTCTTACCTTTTTTTCCTCGTTGTTTTTTCTAGCTGAATTATATTTACCAGGCTGTAGTCATGGTTGGTTTTCTCCCTTGTTGAAGTTGAGGATCTTTACCAAATATGTTCCAAGCCAGTATCTGGATTTGATTTCTTAGAGTTGCACTGTAGCTTCAGAAGGAAGACCATCTTATCCTTAGCTGTCTGTATTACATGGGTAATCTACAACAGCCAAAACACATTTATTTTGGCTGTTCCAACTTTTGTCAGTTCCCACTTTTGTCCCTGTCAGCAGAACTCCAGTTTTTTTCCTTTGAGGGAGACAGTTGACTCTCATTTTATTTGGAGAGATTACTGAGCTGTGACTAGTCAAGCCTTTTTTGGCCTCTGCTATTTATTGGTTTTACTCATATCCCCTGGTAATGTACCCATAAAAAAGTAGAGGTTTTTGGTTTTTGAAGGGGATAATACTTAAAGGACTTTATTTGACTCTTATGTGGTTAGAGTTACTGAATTTATTTTAGAGTTGAAAGAGAACTTGGAGATCATCTAATCCAGTGTCTGCATTTTATATATAAGAAAACAAACTGTCTGATAGAGACATGATTAAGTTCTAGTGTGTTCTAAAGGGCTTCCATATTTTAATTTTTTAAAAGCTTCTTTTTTTTCTAAAGCTCTTTTATGAATTTCATGTCTCTTTCACAACAAACTCGTGATAAGTCAAACAGGTACTTTCCTCTCCACAATAGGTGAAGAAACAGGCACACAAAAGTGAAATAACTTGCCTTTGCTAGGTAATAGCAAAGTGGATTCAGAACTAAGTTCTGAATTTTGACACAAACTCTGAACTGAGTTGTTTGATTTTCTGTTAGAAACCCTACATTTAGTAAAATTTGTGGACTAGGATTCTAGGTATTGCTCAAATTTATTTATTATATCTTTCATGATGAAGTGGAAGCATATCACCAACTTTATATCTCTACATACTAATTGTGACTATCAGTGCTGTTCATTGTTTATTCTACTTGGTGTAAACCTGTTTGAAAGAAATAAAAGTAGCTGCTTGGCCATGTATTAATGACAACAACTCTTAGCTTTTGTCTCCTTATCTGTAATGTAAAACTCTCATAGAGTTGTTGAGAGGAACAGCGATAATGGATGCTAAAGAAGCCCTAGCTCCAATAATTGGTAGCTACATGCTCTAAGTGAAAATTAATGTACAGAAAGTAATGTTAAGATAATGAAATGGATGAGTTTTTTATATAATGAGTAGTTTAGAAAATGTTCTGCTTTTAATTTATGGAACAGTAATAAGGTAGATTTGGACATTGAACTTAGTTCTTTTCAAAAGCAAAGAATTACTTTGAATAGTTCTCTCAATAGGTAAGAGGAACTTTGACTTTTGAATTTTTACACTATTTTAAAATTGTTAACAGTAACTTTTTATGTGATCTGTAACCCTCTTTAAAAAATTTTTTTTGGCTGGGCGCTGTGGCTCATGCCTGTAATCCCAGTACTTTGGGAGGCTGAGGTGGGTGGATCACCTGAGGTCAGGAGTTCAAGACCAGCCTGGCTAACATGGTGAAACCCTGTCTCTACTAAAAATACAAAAATTAGCTAGGTGCAATGGCGCGTGCCAGTAATCCCAGCTACTTGGGAGGCTGAGGCAGGAGAATCACTTGAACCTGGGAGGCAGAGGTTGCAGTGGGCCAAGATGGTGCCACTGCACTCAAGATGGCACCACTGCACTCCAGTCTGGGCAACAGAGTGAGACTCCATCTAAAAAAATTTTTTTTTAAAAAATATCCTCTGTAGAGTTATGCAGCTTTTAAACAGATTATTTTTGGGCTCACTTATGTCTTAGACATTTCAAGAGCTTTTCCCTCAAGACAAGAATTTCTTTAAATTTCTTATTGATATATTTACTTTGAAGGAAGAATGACTAACATGAAAAATTTTACATTTCTCCATCTAATTCATTTTATTTGTTATAACTAAAATGTAAGTTTTTTGACAAGGTTTTATGTATGTTTTCATGTCCTCTGTCATGTCAGGCCTAAACTCAGTGTACAGAATTCTCAATCTGTTAAACTTCATGAAATCTCGAACAACCATTAGATCTACATACTTATTTTCAGATATAGTTACTTTGGTTAATTTTTTAACCAAGCTATTTCAATCATAAACAATCATTTTATATTTAGTGGTTTATCTTTTTCCTTCAATATTAAATATTCAAGTGGTATACTTCAGTATCATAAAGTGTGTTTGAGTCATGGCCATGATGTGAAGATCAGTGTACTGTGAAAGAATCTTAAAAAGACAGGATAGAATGGCTTTAGATCCAAACTGTTCCTATCACTTGTGAGACTTTGGGCAAGTCATGTTACTTCTATGACCCTTAATTTCTGTATCTGTAATCTTAGGGAATTGACTCTGAATGAAATTCTCCCTAAAATTCTGAATTTGTATCTTTGTGACAACACCTTCTACTACTATTTAATGTTGTATGTTACATGTTTAAGATCCCCTTTGATGACAAAAGTGACTAACAAGAATGAGAATTGGCATTATTAAAACAATAGATTAGAGTTTCAATTTGGGGTGATGAAAAGTTCAGAGATGGATAGAGGTTGTACAACAATGTTAATGCACTTCATGTCTCCGAACAGTACACTGAAGACAATGGCTAGAATATTAAATTTTATGTTCTATATACTTTGCCACAAAAAACCTGCAAAAATAGACAGCCAAAGGGTCATAGAATTATTATAATTACAGAACATTCATATGTACCTTTAAATCACTTAGAAACGTGCATTTTAAAATTTACATCTTACGTAAATGTAAGTTTATTTAAGTATGTTTATCCTTTCTGTTGTCAGAAATATCTATGTTCCGAATGAACTGAATGCAGTTTGTTGCTTAACCTTTCCTGTACTTTTTCTTTTTCAGTAATTGGGGTGAGTATAAAGAGGAATTAGGAACCTGAATATACTCCTTATTTAAAGATATGCAGTATCCTTTTTGCAAATGATATCCTTTTAAAAGTATCACTCAAATTTCTAAACTTTATCTTAATACCTGTCACATATTATAGTCTTGAATTGGAATTTTGGTTGAATTTCAAGGAATTTAAGTATCAGTCTTCATCATAAAGAAATTTAAGATGAATAAATTGAAGAAAGTGCCAAAATAATTTAAGAAGGAAATTATATTTCTTTGTTTAAAAATAACAGGCAAAGGTTTATGTGGAGCTTGTTTGTAATACATCATTATTTTCTAATCTTTATGTTTTTTCCCCAAATTTTTATAGCCTATATTCAAAGGAATTAGGCATATCAAAGTTGTTTTTATAATTTTGTATTATAAAATGCCTACTATAATTAGAATAAAATTGACTTGAAAGGGATCCCTTTTTCCCACTAATTCAAAACTCTTTGACTAGTAAAAATGGCCATATATTGTTATCAATAGCCCTGTTAAACCATGGCCTCAGATTCATTGCAGCTCTCCTCTTGATATGTAGACAAATAGTATCTCTTTTTTGTTGTAATGCTTAGTTCATAGTATGGTCTTATTTGAATTCTTTTGCCTCTACCTAGGAACTTAATGAGGTTAGACTTTATCAAACATAAGTATCTGGAAAGAGCTACTGATTTTATTTGTTCTATGAACCAGTTACTACTTTAGAATAAGTTAGCAAACAATGAAAGGATTCCTTTAGTAGCTCATGTTCTTGTTTGCATTAGTGAATAATGAAGTCTAGAAAGAATTGTTTTAAATTGCTTTTTTTACAGTTCCAATCATTTTTTTATTTGAGAAAATTTGAATCTCAAAACAAAATTTTCTTCAATGTTTAATACATCATATCAAGGTATTGTATTTACTTTTTTTTTCACTAATGAGCAGATTTTAGAAAATTCTGTAACTACTGGGGGGCACTGCTACTACCTTTTTTCAATTAATTTGGTTAAGCCACTGTGCTTCCTCCTTAGGAAATTAAAATGAGTTTAGTTTCAGTTTAATCTGTGTTTTTCTGGCCTGAGGAGATGTGGGATTTCTGCTACTTAATTATTTTTTGGCCCCTAACTCTAAGTCCTTGCGCAAGTGCAATATATTTTGAATACTGACCATCTAACTTGATGTCTCATACAAAAATATATTTTTCACACAGTTTAAAATATTTCCATAGTTTATTTTCAAAGAGACTATAATGCATATTACTTATTAAAAGGATTTTTTCCCCAACTTTGATGGAAAAAAGCATATCAACAGGTAACTACTTTTGTAGATGGGTAGCCTTTTAAAAATTTTTACCCAGAAGGTTTTCATAGAGCAAATTGTCTCTTATGGTTATTCCTGCCTGCCTTCCTGGGATCTATCTTTATATTGTTGGAGAGAATAGCAAACATCCATAATTCATTTTTTTTTTCATGGATTTTACATTCAGGATAGAATTGTTGTTTGTCATTTATTGCATAGATTGATATTTTGTATAGTTACGGATTCTTAAGAAAAAATTTTTTAATATTGCATTATGAAAGCACATGTTTAAAGATAATTAGATTTTAAGTTCACAATGCTTCATGTATTGTTTATTCTTGTGATTTTATTTTTACTTTAGGGATTTATTCTTCATTGCCTGTTGAAGTTCCTTTGAATCACAAACGGTTTGTTTGTGATCTAACTCAAGCTGATCGTCTTGCCCTGTATGATTTCGTAGTTGAGGAGACAAAGAAAAGCGCTCTGATTCTCAAATCATTGAAAATGACAGTGATCTCTTTGTAGACTTGGCTGCCAAAATCAATCAAGGTTTGAGATGCACATCATAGCTTTACATTTCTTCATTATCATTTTATTGAGTGTTATTAAGATGATTTAATTGTCAGACCACTTGGAGTTAGAATAAAATGGTTTTGTATTATTTAATATTGACATGCAGTTGGCCCTCTGTATCTGTGGGTTCCACATCCATCAATTTGACCAACTATGAATTGAAAATATTTGGAAAAAGTAAAAATGGGTGGTTGCCTCTGTACTATACATGTAGAGACTTTTATTCTTGTCAAAATTCCCAAAACAATATACTAACAACTATTCATACAGCATTTACATTATATTAGGTTTTTTTTTCTTTCTTTTTTTTTTTTTTCCATATTGCAACTTTTCAGCTTGGTTCTCATACACACTTTGGTTTTCCCTCCTTTTTTTTTTTAAAAGAGGGGGTTTCACCATGTTGGTCAGGCTGGTCTTGAACTCCTGACCTCAGGTGATCCACCTGCCTTGGCCTCCCAAAGTGCATGGATTATAGGCGTGAGCCACCGCACCCGGCTGTTTTGTTTTGTTTTAAAAAAGATGGAGTTTTCCTCTGTCGCCTAGGCTGGAGTGCAGTAGCACGATCTCAGTTCACTGCAATCTCTGCCTCCCAAGCTCAAGCAGTTCTTGCACCTTAGCCTCCCGAGTAACTGGGATTACAGACATACGCTACTATGCCTGGCTAATTTTTGTATTTTCAGTAGAGATGGGGTTTCACCACCTTGGCCAGGCTGGTTTCAAACTCCTGGCCTCAAGTGATCCTCCCACCTTGGCCTCCCAAAGTGCTGGGATTATAGGCATGAGCCACTGTGCCCAGCCTCTATTAGGTATTGAAAGTAATTTATCCTTTTGATTTGGGTAAGAGATAAAAAGAAAGAAAAAAAACAAAGAATTTAGAAATACAGTGTATGGGAGGGTGTGTGTAGGTTATATGCAAATACTACACCATTTTATATCAGAGACTTGAGCATCCATGGATCTTGGTATCCTTGGGGGTTCCTGAACAATCCTCCATGGGTACTGAGGGATATTTACTCAGTACCTGAGGTTTTGCTCTGACTTTTACATTAAATGTACCTTCTTTCTGTAAGAATATTAAAACTGGAGGAGGCTGAGATGGGCAGATCACAAGATCAAGAATTCAAGACCAGCATGGTGAAACCCCATCTCTACTAAAAATACAAAAATTAGCCAGGCGTGGTGGTGTGCACCTGTAGTCCCAGCTACTTGGGAGGCTGAGGCAGGAGAATCGCTTGAACCCAGGAGGCAGAGGTTGTAGTGAGCCAAGAGCGCTCCATTGCTCTCTAGCCTGGGTGACAGAGTGAGACTCCATCTCAAAAAAAAAAAAAAAAAAAAAAAATTACAACTGTGCTATTACTTTAATCTATGTACCTAAGCACTCTTATGTTCAGCTAATGACTGGAGAAAAGGAATGATATAAAACTTAGCCCATGTATATAGATAATACAGTGTTTAGAATGTTTTGCGTGCTACTTTAAAGAAGTTAAAATACAGGATTGTGATGTGTTGATTTGATAATTCATAGAATTTAAAAGCTTTGGAGGTTATAATAATTTTATTTTATTCTTTCATTAGATAATAGTCGAAAAAGTCCAAAATCCTATCTTGAAATTCTGGCAGAAGTAAGAGATTATAAAAGAAGACGCCAGTCCTATAGAGCTAAGAATGTTCACATAACCAAGAAATCATATACTGAGGTAAGTTTTACGTAATCTTTGTTGATAACAAAAATTTCCCTTAGGTAATTTTCTAAATCTGTTCTATGGATTTCCACAATTCTTTGGAAATTTTCTGAAAGTGTCTTCAGGGTGGCCCCCACCTGATTTGTATCTGTTCCATCACTTCTAGACCCACCCTTCAGCAGGCAAAGGCTTTCATAGTACAAAAACCTTATATAAAACAGTTATACAATCTTAAAAGATAGCTCCTTGTGAGAAAGTAGTAGTGTATCAGGGTAAAAGCATGAGTCTGGGCTTTAGGTAGACCTCACCTTGAGTTTTGATTCTGCTCTTTCTCGTTGGCCTTTGACTTCAGCAAGTTATTTGAGCTTTTTAGATTGAATGTTTTCTTTTCATAATAATTATATAATCTCTACAGGGTTGTTATGAGAATTGACTGACAGAATGCATGCAAAACAAATTTCTTCATGAATATTAGCTATTACCTTTTTTGTAGCAATCTCAGCATATTTTTATGTACTCTAGTAATATTTGGGCTTAAGAAATGTGTTGATATACATTATTTATACACTAGTCTCTTGGTATATCTAGACTTATTTTCAGATGCCATGTCATTAGAGTTGAATTTTTTTGGTACCTTGCCCAGACTCTACAAATAACTTCCTCATTGATTCCCTAATTGTTCCCATATTATTTCTTTCTTCTCTCTTATTTAAAAGACCTTACATAATCTGGCCTCCTTTTCCCAAGCATTTTCTTTTGCTTTAGTCAAGCAGGTCTCTTAAACTGTATCTAATTGCATATAATTATTCTTACCTCCATGCCCTAATACCTATTATTTTCTTACCTGAAATGTTGTTTTTGCCATAAATTTTGTTAAGTTTAAGGGCCACCATTTCCATGAGATGCTAGTTGTCTAATCTATCGCTAGTTTATTGTACTAATACTCATAGCTCTAAATTTTATGCTGTTCTTTTTACAATTAAAGGTTTTAGACTTACCTTTGCAAGTAGATCTGGGTCCCTGTCATACTACCTTGGTGATTCTTAGAGTCCCTAAGATACTTGACTTATCAGTTGTTTTTTCTCTGGTCTCTTGATAACCTTTGTAATCAAGCTTAAATGTTGCTGCTAGTATTTTTTATGATTTTATAGTTGATGTCTTACTGTGGAAATAGTCAAACATATACTAAAGTGGATAGCACAGTCTAAGGAACCCTTATGTACCCATCACCCAGCTTCAAAAATTGAAATATAAAATTGGCAAGGACTTCATAGAGAAGGTAACCTTTGAGGGAAAGGGAGAAGCCAGGAGGAGTAAAGGAGTGTTTTCTTATTGACTCTTTCCTATGTGGTAGACCTGAGCTAGGTGGGTTCTGTGCAGACATCAGGCTTCAAGGAGCTTATGTACAGCTATTGACAGGGAGGGAGGCTTGTAGATCTGCTGGGAAGTGCGAGAGCTAGAACTTGAGATATGTGTGTGTGACTTATGTTACTCCACTAGGTTGGACCTTGGCATATCTTAGGTTTTCCATGGGATAATATAATGGAGGAGGGGGAGGTGGTAGATAAGGATTTTCTGGGTAGAAGAACTAGCGTTTTGAAAAGCAGATAAAAGTACAGGAGTTTTTCAGAGACTCATTAGTAATCCAGAGTGGCTAGAGCTTAGGACTTTTCCACTGAGAGATGAGGCTGATTTCTATCTGATGTAGTAAAATCCTGGAGGGCTTTGAAGGCTTCATTAAGGAGTTTGGATATCGTTCCATTTTACTTTGGGAGCCATTGAAAGTTTCTTTAAGGTGGGGGAGAAACACAGTCAGGCCTGAATGACAGTGTTTTTGAGATTGCCCTTTGCCCCCTATACTTTTTTCTGAAAACATTTTCTATTTAATCATGAGGAAAGTGTAAGTTCCCATTTTAGTTTTGTTTTTGCCTCTGCAGTGACTAACCCTGTGCTTGGTGGCATGAGTAAATAGGAAAGGAAAAACTTTCCAATGGTTCTTATGGGTAAGGGATTTATAGTGTTATTTGGAAAGTATCTGTGAAGTGACTGTATGTTTCATATTTTGTCTTATTAAGTCATATGATTAAGTCAAGATGACTTAATTATAAGGTTAATAAAAAAACATTTGTAAATAATCTCTAACAGAGATATAAATTGCAAAACTAAAAATAGTACCAAGAACTACCATTATTGGCTTTACCCAGATCACTCATTGTGATCTGTTATTTTGCCACATAGCTTATCATTGGCACTCTCTTCTCTGTCTGCACATTTTTCACTCTCTCGATCTCTATACATATTTTCCCCTGAATTATTTAAGAGTTAAATTACATACCTCATGACCCCTTTATCCCTAGTATGTATTTCCTAAGAGATATTTTATTACATAAAGTTAGTACAGTTAGCAACTTCAAATTTAATATTGCTATAAAACTTTTATCTACTATTCATATTCCAGTTTGACCATTGCCTTTTCTGTGTTCTCTGAACTGCACATGTCCCACAGTCTTTTATGTCATAGCGTTTAGTAAATATTTGATTATTAGCACTGGTTTTTCTAGCATTATAGTCTTAATTTTTTGAGCAGTTTTCTTACCTGAAGTTCGATGCTTACCTCTCCCAAGGTGATTCGAGATGTGATAAATGTGCACATGGAAGAACTCAGCAATCACTGGCAAGAGAGCAAGAGAAAACAGAGGATGATGCCGAAAAGTATGTCATTATATTTATTGGTAGAAATACTCTCTCTTCGGTCTGTTAGTTATGATTGTTAAATTTTAGCATTTCTAAAACCCTTGATAGCACACCATATACTCATCAAAATGCTTATTGTTTTTTGTTGTCAATGTGCTCAGGGTTATTATACCAGAGTTGTTCTGACATTACCCTTTGACAGTTTTCAGGGGACAAGCATATTAGTGAAATATTTAAATAGCAAAACATATTAATATTTATGCCTAGTATTCCATTATTGGAACACCAAGCATGTGGGCATTATTTATATCCTACTGCTCAAGGTCATTGCCAAGGTCATTGCAAAAATTCAAAAACTTGCAACCTCAGGCATAAATGGGTAAAGAGCTGTGTTTCTTTGTCCTCTGATATGGGTTATAAGATGTGCATGTTTAAACCATATCTACCATTAGTTTGATGTAGAATATTGCACTTTAGGCTGTTGTGTCTGTGTGTATATACTGGAGACAAGTGGCAAAACAAACTAATTAACGTTCTTTTCTATGTTTTAGGAATGAAGAAAGGCGATCAGCTTCAGTAGATTCACGACAGTCTGGTGGAAGCTATTTGGATGCTGAGTGTTCACGACATAGAAGGGATCGGAGTAGAAGCCCACATAAACGAAAAAGAAATAAAGATAAGGATAAAAACTGTGAGTCAAGAAGAAGGAAAGAGAGGTGGGTCTAACCCTGCATCATTCAACATTGAATTCTCTACTTTTTAAAAGTAGAACAGATTCTTCTGTTGTAGACGATGCTGAGAAAATATATTTTAAGAATAAGTTAGAGGCTGGGTGAGGTGGCTCACGCCTGAAATCCCAGCACTTTGGGAAGCTAACGCAGACGATCACAAGGTCAGGAGCTTGAGACCATCCTGGGTAACACGGTGAAACTCCGTCTCTACTAAAAATACAAAAAATTAGCTGGGTGTGGTGGTGCGTGCTTGTAGTCCCAGCTCAGGAGGCTGAGGCAGGAGAATTGCTTGAACCTGGGAGGCGGAGGTTGCAGTGAGCCAAGATCGTGCCACTGCACTCCAGCCTGGGCAATGGAATGAGACTCCATCTCAAAAAAAAAAAAATAAGTTAAAGTAAGGAGAGTAAACAATTGATGATGATTCCTAACATTCATTATAGTTCAGTTCAAATAACCATCACTCTAGTGACATAGTTCTCTACATGTGTGATTGGATATTGGTTTCTCTTTTTTATCTCTTCCTTGCTTGCTTCCTAAACAGGACATATGAAAGTAATGTCTAAGTAGAATGTAACTGTTAAACAGGTGTTTTCCTAGATCCCTTTCTTCTGCTCATTCCTTCCTTCCTCTTTATCTTATTCTTTCTCTTTTTTTTCCTTTTAATTCCTTAATTAAGGGTATATAGGGTCAGAGAGAAGATCTGAATTTTGTCAGTCAATTTGGTCCTTGGTAAAATTTTGATAGCTCGAGAGATATGAATCAATACCGAATAGTAAATGTAAATCATTTGAAGCATATTTCTGTATTCCAGCTGCTTACGAGGCATGTACCTAGATTTCAAGTTCATCGGGTCTATAACTAAACTTACCTTTTTCTCAATCTGCTCCCTTTTCCCCAGCATTCCTATCCTGGTTAAAGAGATGATTCTCATCTATTACTTAAGCCAGAAATCAAGGAGTCATTTTAGATACTTCCTTCTACTCCTTACCATCTGGTCAGTTCCTAATTAAATGATGGTCATTTTCCTAATTGTTCTACTTGTCTCTAAATTTACTGCATATGATTCCATCCCTTATATACTGCTAGAATGAATAGTCACCTCATAGAACTCTACTGGCGGCCTGGCTTGGTGGCTCACACCTGTAATCCCTACACTTTGGGAGGCTGAGCTAGGTGGATCACTTGAGCTCAGGAGTTCAAGGCCAGCCCAGGCAACTTGGCCAAACCTCATCTCTACAAAAAATACAAAAATTAACCGGACATGGTGGTGCACACCTGTGTTCCCAGCCACTTGGGGGGCTGAGGCAGGAAGATTGCTTGAGCCTGAGAGGTTAAGGCTTCAGTGAGCCATGTTCGTGTTGCTACATACCAGCCTGGGCAACAAAGTGAGACCCTGTCTCAAAAAAAGCAAGAACTCTTCAGTGGCAAAATTCACATTCTTTTGAATGGCTCTCAAGACTTCTGGGATCCTGGCTCCTACCTACTTGTATTTTGCTACTACCCCATGAAATGCATAACTTGTGCTCTAGCCAGCCTGAGTTACTTACAGTTCCTCATCCACACTGTGCCACATCTATGCCTTTCCACCTTGTGTTATGCTACCTACCTCTGTTTAAAAGCCTGCTTGATAAACTCCTCATCTTTTAAGACCCGTCGCAGCCATTTCCTGAAGGCTTTTTCTCACTCATTCAAGCAAAGCTGATCATCTTTTCCATTTTGTTACCACCCTACCTAGCTCATATTTGTTCTTGAGCTTAATGGTTATTATCACTACTAGACTGTGAGCCCCATGAAGGCAAGGCCTGTATCTTATCTTATTTTGTTTTATACACACAGTGCTGTCAAATATTAGGCTCTCAAATAATATCCTGTCTCTCCAGGGCCACTGGTAATCAGGAATTAAAGCTTATTGTATTGGTTTGGTGATTTTGTTCATCTTACTATCATTCAGTTAATTAGACGTAAAGCCAGCTATGACTTAGTCCTTTTCTTTTTTTTCTTTTTTTTTTTTATTGCATTTTAGGTTTTGGGGTACATGTGAAGAAATGCAAGATTGTTGCATAGGTACACACATTGCAGTGTGATTTGCTGCCATCCTGCCCATCACCTATATCTGGCATTTCTCCCCATGCTATCTCTCCCCAAATCCCTACCCACTGCTGTCCCTCCCCTGTTTCCCCCGACAGACCCCAATGTGTGACGCTCCCCCTCCCTGTGTCCATGTGTTCTCATTGTTCAACACCCGTCTATGAGTGAGAACATGCGGTGTTTGATTTTCTGTTCTTGTGTCAGTTTGCTGAGAATGATGGTTTCCAGGTTCATCCATGTCCCTACAAAGGACACGAACTCATCGTTTTTGATGGCTGCATACTATTCCATGGTGTATATGTGCCACATTTTCCCTGTCCAGTCTATCATCGATGGGCATTTGGGTTGGTTCCAGGTCTTTGCTATTGTAAACTGTGCTGCAATGAACATTCGTGTGCATGTGTCCTTATACTAAAACGATTTATAATCCTTTGGATATATACCCAGTAATGGGGTTGCTGGGTCAAATGGAATTTCTGTTTCTAGGTCCTTGAGGAATCGCCACACTGTCTTCCACAATGGTTGAACTAATTTACACTCCTACCAACAGTGTAAAAGTGTTCCTATTTCTCCACATCCTCTCCAGCATCTATTGTCTCCAGATATTTTAATGATCGCCATTCTAACTGGCATGAGATGGTATCTCAATGTAGTTTTGATTTGCATTTCTCTAATGACCGTGATGATGAGCATTTTTTCATGTTTGTTGGCCTCATATATGTGTTCTTTTGTAAAGTGTCTGTTCATATCCTTCGCCCACTTTTGAATGGGCTTGTTTGTTTTTTTCTTGTAAATCTGTTTTAGTTCTTTGTAGATTCTGGATATTAGCCCTTTGTCAGATGGGTAGATTGCAAAAATTTTTTCCCATTCTGTTGGTTGCTGATTCACTCTAATGATTGTTTCTTTTGCTGTGCAGAAGCTCTGGAGTTTAATTAGGTCCCATTGGGCTATGTTGGCTTTTGTTGCCGACGCTTTTGGTGTTTTAGTCAAGAAGTCCTTGCCTATGCCTATGTCCTGAATGGTTTTGCCTAGATTTTCTTCTAGGGTTTTTATGGTGTTAGGTCTTATGTTTCAGTCCTTAAACCATCGGGAGTTAATTTTAGTGTAAGGTGTCAGGAAGGGGTCCAGTTTCTGCTTTCTGCACATGGCTAGCCAGTTTTCCCAACACCATTTATTAAACAGGGGAATCCTTTCCCCATTGCTTGTTTTTGTCAGGTTTGTCAAAGATCGGATGGTCGTAGATGTGTTGTGTTGCCTCTGAGGCCTCTGTTCTGTTCCATTGGTCTATATCTCTGTTTTGGTACCAGTACCATGCTGTTTTGATTACTGTAGCCTTGTAGGATAGTTTCAAGTCCAGTAGTGTGATGCCTCCTGCTTTGTTCTTTTTGCTTAGAATTGACTTGGGTATGTGGGCTCTCTTTTGGTTCCATGTGAAGTTTAAGGTGGTTTTTTCCAGTTCTGTGAAGAAGGTCATTGGTAGCTTGATGGGGGATAGCGTTGAATCTGTAAATTACTTTGGGCAGTATGGCCATTTTCACGATATTGATTCTTCCTAACCACGAACATGGAATGTTTCTCCATCTGTTTGTGTCCTCTCTTATTTCGTTGAGCAGTGGTTTGTAGTTCTCCTTGAAGAGGTCCTTTACGTTCCTTGTTAGTTGTATTCCTAGGTATTTTATTCTCTTTGTAGCAATTGTGAATGGCAGTTGGTTCTTGATTTGGCTGTCTTTAAGTCTGTTATTGGTGTATAGGAATGCTTGTGATTTTTGCACATTGATTTTGTATCCTGAGACTTTGCTGAAGTTGCTTATCAGTTTCAGAAGATTTTGGGCTGAGACGATGGGGTCTTTAAATATACAATCATGTCATCTGCAAATAGAGACAATTTGACTTCCTCCTTTCCTATTTGAATACCCTTTATTTCTTTTTCTTGCCTGATTGCTCTGGCTAGAACTTCCAATACTATATTGAATAGGAGTGGTGAGAGAGTGCCAGACAAATCCTTGTCTAATGCCAGATTTCAAAGGGAATGCTTCCAGTTTTTGCCCATTTAGTATGATATTGGCTGTTGGTTTGCCATAAATAGCTCTTATTATTTTGAGATACGTCCCGTCAATACCTAGTTTATTGAGGGTTTTTAGCATAAAGGGCTGTTGAATTTTGTCAAAGGCCTTGTCTGCGTCAATTGAGATAATCATGTGGTTTTTGTCTTTGGTTCTGTTTATGTGGTGAATTATGTTTATAAACTTGCGTATGTTGAACCAGCCTTGCATCCCCGGGATGAATCCTGCTTGATCATGGTGGATAAGCTTTTTGATGTGCTATTGCAATTGGTTTGCCAGTATTTTATTGAAGATTTTTGCATCTATGTTCATCATGGATATTGGCCTGAAGTTTTCTTTTCTTGCTGAGTCTCTGCCAGGTTTTGGTATCAGGATGATGTTGGTCTCATAAAATGATTCGGGAAGGATTCCCTCTTTTTGGATTGTTTGGAATAGTTTCAGAAGGAATCGTACCAGCTCCTCTTTGTATGTCTGGTAGAATTCGGCTGTGAACCCATCTGGACCTGGGCTTTTTTTTGGGTGGTAGGCTCTTAATTGCTGCCTCAGCTTCAGACCTTGTTATTGGTCTATTCAGGGTTTCAACTTCTTCCTGGTTTAGGCTTGGGAGGATGCAAGTGCCAGGAATTTATCCATTTCTTCCAGGTTTACTAGTTTATGTGCATAGAGTTGTTTGTAATAATCTCTGATGATGGTTTGAATTTCTGTGGAATCTGTGGTGATATCCCCTTTATCGTTTTTTATTGCATCTATTTAGATTATTCTCTCTTTTCTTTTTTATTAGTCTGGCTAGTGGTCTATTTTGTTGATCTTTTCGAAAAACCAGCTCCTGGATTTATTGATTTTTTGAAAGGTTTTTTGTGTCTTTGTTTCCTTCAGTTCTGCTCTGATCTTAGTTATTTCTTGTCTTCTGCTAGGTTTTGAGTTTTTTTGATCTTGCTCCTCTAGCTCTTTCAATTTTGACAATAGGGTGTCAATTTTAGATCTCTCCTTGCTTCTCATGTGGGCATTTATCGCTATATATTTTCCTCTAGAGACTGCTTTAAATGTGTCCCAGAGATTCTGGTATGTTGTGTCTTCGTTCTCGTTGGTTTTGAAGAACATCTTTATTTTTGCCTTCATTTCATTGTTTATCCAGTCAGCATTCAAGAGCCAGTTGTTCAGTTTCCATGAAGCTGTGGGGTTCTGAGTTAGTTTCTGAATTCTGAGTTCTAACTTGATTGCGCTGTGGTCTGAGAGACTGTTTGTTATGATTTCTGTTCTTTTGCATTCGCTGAGAAGTGATTTACTTCCAATTATGTGGTCAATTTTAGGGTAGGTGCGATGTGGTGCTGAGAAGAATGTATATTCTGTGGATTTGGGGTGGAGAGTTCTGTAAATGTCTATTAGGTTTGCTTGATCCAGGTGTGAGTTCAAGTCCTGGATATCCTTGTTAATTTTCTGTCTCGTTGATGTGTCTAATATTGACAATGGGGTGTTCAAGTCTCCCACTATTATTGTATGGGAGTCTAAGTCTCTTTGTAAGTCATTAAGAACTTGCTTTATGTATCTGGGTGCTCCCGTATTGGGTGCGTATATATTTAGGATCGTTAGCTCTTCTTGTTGCATTGATCCTTTTATCATTATGTAATGTCCTTCTTTGTCTCTTTTGATCTTTGTTGGTTTAAAGTCTATTTTATAGAGATGAGAATTGCAACTCCTGCTTTTTTTTGCTCTCCATTTGCTTGGTAAATCTTCCTCTATCCCTTTATTTTGAGCCTTTGTGTATCCTTGCATGTGAGATGTTTTTCCTGGATACAGACACGGGTTTTGGCTTTTTATCCAATTTGCCAGTCTATGTCTTTTGATTGGGTCATTTAGCCCATTTACATTTAGGGTTAATATTGTTATGTGTGAATTTGATCCTGCCATTTTGATGCTAGCTGGCTGTTTTGCCCATTAGTTGATGCAGTTTCTTGATTGTGTTGATGCTCTTTACCATTTGGTATGTTTTTGGAGTGGCTGGTACTGGTTGTTCCTTTCTGTGTTTAGTGCCTCTTTCAGGAGCTCTTGTAAAGCAGGCCTGGTGGTGATGAAATCTCTGAGTACTTGCTTGTTTGCAAAGGATTTTATTTTTCCTTCACTTATGAAGCTTAGTTTGGCTGGATGTGAAATTCTGGGTTGAAAGTTCTTTTCTTTAAGGATGTTGAATATTGGCCCCCACTCTCTTCTGGCTTGTAGGGTTTCTGCTGAGAGATCTGCTGTGAGTCTGATGGGCTTCTCTTTGTGGGTGACCTGACCTTTCTCTCTGGCTGCTCTTAGCATTTTCTCCTTCATTTCAACCCTGGTGAATCTGACAATTATGTGCCTTGGGGTTGCTCTTCTTGAGGAATATCTTTGTGGTGTTCTCTGTATTTCCTGGACTTGAATATTGGCCTGCCTTGCTAAGTTGGGAGAAGTTTTCCTGGATAAAATCCTGAAGAGTATTTTCCAGCTTGGTTTCATTCTCTCTATCACATTCAGGTACACCTATCAAACGTAGATTAGGTCTTTTTATATAGTCTCATATTTCTTGGAGACTTTGTTCATTCCTTTTTACCCTTTTTTCTCTACTCTTGCCTTCTCGTTTTATTTCATTGAGTTGATCTTCGACCTCTGATATCCTTTCTTCTGCTTGGTCAGTTCGGCTGTTGAAACTTGCGTATGATTCGCGAAGTTCTCCTGTTGTGTTTTTCAGCTCCATGAATTCACTTATATTCCTCTCTAAGTTGGTTATTCTCGTTAGCATTTCGTCAAATCTTTTTTCAAGGTTCTTAGTTTCTTGGCATTGGGTTAGAACATGTTCTTTTAGCTCACAGAAGTTTCTTATTATCCACCTTCTGAAGCCTGATTCTGTCAATTCATCACACTCATTCTCCATTCAGCCTTGTTCCCTTGCTGGTGAGGAGTTGTGATCCCTTGTAGGAGGAGAGGCGTTCTGGTTTCAGGTGTTTTCCTCCTTTTTGTGCTGGTTTCTTCCCATCTTTGTGGATTTATCCACCTGTTGTCTTTGTAGTTGTTGACTTTCAGATTGGGTCTCTGAGTGGATGTCCAGTTTGTTGATGATGAAGTTATTTCTTTCTGTTTCTTAGTTTTCCTTCCAACAGTCTGGCCCCTCTGCTGTAGGACTGCTGAGGTCCACTCCAGGCCCTGCTTGCCTGGGAATCACCTGCAGTGGCTGCATAATAGTAAGGGTTGCTGCCAGTTTCTTCTTCTGCTATCTTTGCCCCAGAAGGATACCTGCCAGATGTCAGTCTGAGGTCTCCTTTATTAGGTGACTCTTTGGATATACAGGGGTCAGGGAGCGGCTTGATGAGACAGTTTGTCCTTTATAGGAGCTCAAGTGCTGAGCTGTGAGCTCCGTTGTTTATTCAGAGCTGCTGGGCAGGTACGTTTAAGTCTGCTGCAGCAGAACTCATAAACCCTTTTTTTTCCCAGGTGCTCTGTCCCGGGGAGTTAGGGCTTTATTTATGAGTTTCTGTTGTGCTGCTGCCTTTTTTTCAGGGCTGCCCTGCCCAGCGAGGAGGCAGCCTAGTCACTGTCTGCCTGCAGAGGCTTTGCTGAGCTGCTGTGGGCTCCACCCAGCTGCCGTGTGAACTTCCTTGCAGTCCTGTTTATATGGGTGTAGTTAGAACTGCTTCGGCAATGGCAGCCCACCTCTATAATGGTGGACTCTCTCTGTAATGGCGGGCTGCCTCAGCAATGGCAAACTACCTCCATAGTGGTGGACTGCCTGGGTAATGGTCGACGCCTCTCCCCCCACAGAGCTGGACCTTCCTGGGTTCAGCTGTGCTTGCTGTGAAACTCTCAATCCAGAGTGTTTCCGACTGCTGTTTTTTTGTGGGGGGTGGGACCAGCTGAGCCTGATCACCTGGCTCCCTGCCTCAGAGCCCTTTTTTAGTTGAATGGTCACCTGTCTCCCAGATGTTCCAGTCGCCTGTTGAAAAGATGCTGGGATCTGTGTGATTTCCTGTGCAGCAACCCACGGCGCTGGCTGAAACAGCGGCGCTGAGATTCCCGGTGCTTTTTTGCCTGGGAATCTCCTGGCCTGGCTCCCTGTTTCACTCCCCTTTTTAATCAGATAAATGGGCGACTGTGCCTTCCCAGAACTCCAATCACCAGCTAAAACGGTGCCCAGACCTGTGTATTTTGTATGGAGAACTGCCGTGCCGGGTTGCCGGCAAAACAGCCGTGCCAGCCAAAACAGCTGTGCCGGCCAAACCAGCCTCGCTGGCAACACGTGGGGCTCTTCCTCCTGGGAATCTCCTTGTCTGTGGGCAATAAAAATCTGTCTGGAAATGCGGTGTCCACTTACCCTCCGCGCTTTCACTGGGAGCTGCAATCCTGAGCTGCTCCTAATTGGCCATCTTGGATCCCTCTCTCCTCCTTTTCTTACACAAATGAAATATTTGCTTAGTAGTCCTTTTGGATTCATACACTATTTTATAATAATTATACATACACAAATTAATTCTTGATTATTAAAATTGTGCTCTTTCACTTCTTTCAGGTTTGGTAGTGCTTCTTCTACTTAAGTAATTTTTGACATTTCTAATCAATCCCTATTGACTCAAATACATTAGAAGTCCTCAAAAATCTAAACATTAAATAATTTTTATTTAAAGAAGATAAACTGGATATAAGCAAGAAATACTTTTCAACAGGCTAATCTTTGATATCCATACCTGGGGTGGACTGAATTATAGGTACTTGGTTTATCTCACATAAACTGGAACAAGTAAAACATTCATTTAGAATTAAACAGTGATTTTTTTTTTAAGAGTATATATGAAAAATGCATTATGAAAACTAAGAGACAGGCTGGGCGTGGTGGCTCATGCTTGTAATCCCAGCACTTCGGGAGGCCGAGGCAGGCAGATCATCTGAGGTCAAGAGTTCGGGACCAGCCTGGTCAACATGGCGAAACCCCGTCTCTACTAAAAATGCAAAAAATAGCCAGGCAAGGTGGTGCACATCTGTAATCCCAGCTACTCAGGAGGCTGAGGCAGGAGAATCACTTGAAGCCGGGAGGCAGAGGTTGCAGTGAGCTGAGATTGTGCCACTGTTCTCTAGCCTGGGCAATAAGTGCGAAACTCCATCTCAAAAAAAAAAAAAAAAGCTAACAGACAAAACTGAAATAGGAATAATAAAAATGATTTTTTAAAAATTACGCTTTGAAGTTCTGCTTTAAAATTGTAATGTATATGTAAATGATAACTAGGAAATTCATTTCAAATAGGATATTAAAGTAGTATATATTACTGTTGAACTATTTTAAAACTCTGATATTAAAATGTCCATCATTTATAACCATTTTTTTGGTACCTCTTTTATTTCAGGGATGGGGGAAAGACATCATAGTCATAAAGAAGAAAGCAAAAAATATAAATGAAGTACTTGTACATGTATTAATTATGCTTATGCCATGATAAACAATATGCTGATATGTTAATTGGAATTGCTTTGCATAGGAGAATGTTTTTATGATCTGTTTAGTGCTTATTTTCCAATAAATATACTTCAAACCATGAGTACACTATTATGCCCTACAACTTTGTTTTCCTTATATTTTAATAGATGGTTTGCTTCCTATAACTGATCTTGTTTTGTTCTTTTTTGCTAATATATGTATCTCAAAATTCTTTAAAAAGTCAATATTTATCATATGTAAACTAAACATGAATACATTCTCATTGCGAAAAACTACATCTTATAAATAAGGCTAACCCTTTGAACACCGTCTGCAGTTCCTGTCGTCACGCCAGTAGTGACTACTGTTTACCACTACACTGGTGAATTGTAATAGGGAGAAACAATCTAAATATTGAAGAGAAATGGCCTGACAAAATACGATGTAGTCATAGGATAGATTACTGTATTAGAGTTAAAATAAGTAATCTAGATCCATATTAACCTGAATTGGTCTCAGAAACATAGTGCTCGGTAAAAATAGCAAGTTGTAGAACGTTATATACAAATTATATATACATACAAAACAATACTATGCATTTTCTATGGCTATATAATGTATGTAAATATATTTTTAAAGGTTCAGAAGAATCCATACCAAAGTTCTAACAGCGAGTAGGGGGTATAGATGAGAGATTGGGGGGTACAAATCAGGATTGGGAGAGTGGCCAAGGGAACTTTAGCTTTATCCATAACACATTAATTAAAAAAAAAGTTATTCATGTTTCATTTAATTTAAAATATACTGTCATGTTGTGTTTTGTAAATCAACAGAATTGAGGTACTATTTACATATATTTAATTGCACCCTTTTTAAGTGTATATTTTATTGGGTTTTGACAGATTCATACCTCTGTGCAACCACCATCACAATCAAGATACAAATATTTTTATTGCCTCCAAAATTCCCATACCCACTTTCCCAATCAATTCCTCTGTCCCTAGCCTAGGCAGCCACAGATCTGCTTTTGGTTACCGTTGATTAGATGTATCCTTTCTAGAATTCATGTAAATGGAATACTGTAGCAGGTACTCTGCCTTCTTCCACTCTGCAGATTTTTGAGGTTGATCCCTGTGTGTCAGTTGACCGTTTTTTCTATTCCTGAGTAGTATGTTCTATTGTATGTCAGATCATTCAGGTGAAACTTCGGCATGAAATGTTAAGCATCTGACATCTAAATAGCAATATTTTGAATATTGGAAACTCGGGTTAATATTTTGTTTCCAAGTAGAAATGAAATCTTACTATTTCAGTAAGTAGCTGACAGTGACAGAAAGATTGATAGGATTTGGATCAGATTGGCTGTTAGGCTTCAAGTATGGGAAACAGTCCTCAGACTTATAAATTGGAGATCAACAGGTTACTTGCCAATATGTAGTCATATTGCTGTCATTGTACTTAATTTCTAAATATATAAAATCCCCATTTAAAAATGTAAAAGCAAGGACTTGGGAGTGACTGATGAATCATGAAATTGCTGCTTTAATAGATCAAAACCATTGGAATCATCAGGAATTTCATATTGCTTCATATTGTGTGACAATTTGTAATTTTGTTTTAAATTATGATTTCATTGATTTTACTAACTAGAAGAAACAGAAGAGTAAAATTGGCATATTTAGGTTTTTTATAGAAGAAAGAAGTGAAAATTAGGAGTGGATTGGAGAAATTGGGGGGGGGGGAAATAGAACAGTATGGAGAAAGGAAAAGATTGAAAATGTAACCAGAGTTCTTTAAAGCTCACATTTTATAGTATCACTGCTGCAAACTAATAAAATGTGGAATTGGATGCAAAGAGGCATTTGTTTGATCCTTGAATGAATTAATCTTACGTACTTACCTGTTTGTGTTTTGGACCTTTCACTAGATTTGAGCTAATTGAGAGCAGGATTTATACCTTCATCAGTGTGACTGACCCCTGTGCCTGCAACCTAATAGTTGTTAATTTGTAATTTAAAGTTTTGACAAAAGCATTTTCACAGCCCTGTCACATAAGATCTAGTTTTTATATCTAGAGTGATCCTATGAATAATTACTATAGCTGCTGTCCATCTTGCCCATCTGTTAAGATACCTTCTCACCAACATTTCTAATCTACTGGCTGGGGTGCAGTGGTATAGTCCATAGCTCACTGCAGCCTCAAACTCCTAGGCTCAGGTGATCCTCTTGCTCTGGTCTCCCATGTAGCTGGAACTATAGGTGTGTGCCACTATACCCTGGCTAATTTTTTTAATTTTTTTAGAGACAGAGTCTTGCTATGTTGCCTAGGCTGGTCTTGAACTCCTGGACTCAGGTGAGCCTCCTGTCCTCAGCCTCCCAAAATGCTGGGAGCCACCAGGCACCAAGCGTGAGCTACCACACCTATCTAAAAAGTATGTATTAAAATTTTTTTTTTGTAGAGACAGGATCTCATTATGTTCCCAGCTAGTCTCGAGCTCCTGGCCTCAGCCTCCTAAAGTGCTGGAATTACAAGTGTGAGCCACTGTTCCTGGTCACTTTGAGATATTGACAAGTCAACTGCTGTGCAAAGCCTAGGGTACTGGTTATATTCAGTAAGAAACTGAACTCAGCACTCAGAATTTTAAATTATATCAATGATCTTCAAGTATTTGCCACTTTTGAGTACAGCTGATTGGATAATCTCAAACCCTTTAGTGAAAATTCATTGTCAAATGGTTAATTTGAGATAAAATATTTTAAACACATTGAAAAATATTTTCTAATTACCTAGGTACACTATAGTACAGACATATTAATTCTATAAATATGTTCATAGATCTTCCACCTGTCTTCTGAGGACATTTTCTGTTTCTTTTTAGTGAGTTCATGAATGTCTAAGGGTTCTGGTGCAAAGCTTTGTTGCATTCTGAGTATAAAAAAAAAATCCACTTATATTTGCTTGGGTGTGTTTACAAGTCAGCTTCCTTTTATGTAGCTTGCTTTTTCATTTGCTGTAATTGATTCTGCGGGTGTGTTAATTACTAAACTAATGCTCTTTTAAACCACACTTATTACATTAGTGATTGTGCATCCTGCTGTGGTCACAGATTTGGGAGTTTTTGGTGTTATAGGAAGTGCTCATAGTTTTTGGATATTTGGACTGGGACCAGTAATTTCTAGAGCTCCTTTTCAGAAAAGTAAAAATAAGATTTGCCAGATGTAAGGGACTCTGAGCTGGATTCATCTTTATTGAATAAGCCAAGTCACTTTCCCATTCTAAAAACAAGTAAGTCCACCTATGAAAAAGAGGCTGCCTTAAAGTAGAATATAAATTTCTAAACTTGTTTTTAGTCCTTTGTTTTAGCATTATAAAGCAGGAGGCACTTCCAGTTTACAATGTTGCTACATACACCATTGGGAGAATGATAAATGAAGAAGGGCTGCAGGCTCCAGGAGTCCTGCCTTAGGAGTTTCACATCTTGTGGCACCAATTAAGGGATCTGGGTTTAAGTTGCTGGTGTACTCTTTATAAGGCTAATTTCCTATACATTCCTTTCTATCAATAACTCTTTCAACCAACTGCCAATCAGAAAATCTTTAAATCTGCCTATGACTCAGAAGCCCCTGGTTTGAGTTGTCCCTCCTTTCTGGACAAAACCAATGTACATCTTAACGTTTATTGATTGATGTCTTGTGTCTCCCTAAAATGTTTAAAACGAAGCTGTGCCCCAACCACCTTGAGCACATGTTGTCAGGACTCCTTGAGGTTGTGTGACTGGTGCATCCTTAATCCCAACAGGAGAAACTCAATTGGTTGAGACTTGTCTCAGATCTTTTTTGTTCACAGTTGCTTACTTAATGATTTTATTGTTGAATTTGTGTCTTGTACCTGAAGCCCAATGGGACAAAGAAGGCTTGGCTCCCTTGTGGTGCTGCTTCCCTTCTCCTTCCACCACCTGCCTCCCTGGAAGGGGTTCTTAGCCCCAGCCTGGTGGGAGCTTGGGAGGGGATGAAGGAAGTTGGGGGCATTCACAGCTGCGACTCCTGTGAGGCTCAACACTTCCCTGATTGATTGGTATTCTGGTGCCAGAGGAAGTATAGCATTAGAAATAAAAACCACCATGGCATGTCAAGAGAGAATCATGGAAGAAAGGAAAAACCTTTTTTACTCTGTGTCTTGAACAAGGGGACTGGATTTTCATTTTGTGCAGGGCCCTGCCAATTATGTAGCTGTCTCTGCCCATGCCTACGGTTTTACTAAAGAAAAAGAACTGTACGTAGCTATTTGCCCTCATTACGGGATGTCAGCATATAAAAAGAAAGATGAATTGCACTTGTCTTTGCTTTTTTGTTTTCACTCCCAGTATTAGCATCTTAAAATAATCATTCTTTTGATATACTAACATTCTTCAGTGTTTATTTGGCAATGAAACAAGCCATTAGTTTTGAAATTAAAGGCTAACATGTCAAAAGTCACAAATTTCCCTTTTGGTGCAGAGTTTGGCCATAATACATATACTCACTAAGTGCTTTTTAAAGTGGTCTTTCTATTAAGGAGGGTCAAATATTATACACGTTTACTATTTTTAGGAAAAAACAAATGGAAGTAAAGATAAGTCAGTTTTGATTAAAAGAATAATGTATAAACTTGAGGTTGGGTGCAGTGGCTCACACATGTAATCCCAGCACTTTGAGAGGACAAGGTGGGTGGATCACCTGAGGTCAGGAGTTCGAGACCAGCCTGGCCAACACTGCGAACCCCTGTCTGTACTAAAAAATACAAAAATTAGCTGGGGGTGGTGGCATGCGCCTATAATCCCAGCTACTCAGGAGGCTGAGGCAGGAGAACTGCTTGAACCTGGGAGGCAGTGATTGCAGTGAGCTGAGATCGCGCCACTGCACTCCAGCCTGGGCGACAGAGCGAGACCCCATCTCAAAAAAAAAAAAGAAAGAAAAAAATTATTCCTTAAGAGATCAAGTAGTACATAATGAGTAGATGGGATTTCTATTGGTGAAAGACCTGGATAAATATAAACATAGTATGACTGTGCTTTTCAAAAGCACATCAGGTTTACATGAGTTCATTTAAAAAATTATTTTTATATTGCGTTTTACTTTCGTTTTAGACTTTTATTTTTCATTGGCTTTCCAGGGAAGAAGGCAATGATTCATGGGAATTTTTGGTTATTCTTGATTATTAGGTAATTGGGCAATATATATTTTTTCTTTATATATATATATATTTTTTTTTTTTTTTAATTTATTCAATCAACTAAGCAATGCCCCATTTTACAGATGAGGAAAAGAAAGCTTAGAGAAGGCAAGTGCCCTGCCTAGGGTCCCAGGTAGCAAGGAGGATAGAAAGATACGGAGGCAGGTAGTCAAGGCCATCACTCAGCCTGTACAGGACTGATTTAAGGGCTGCCAGGATGGCTTCTGTAGATGCTCAAGGTGTGTAGAATTGACTTTCTATTTCTTAGTGACCTGAAATCTGCTCTTTTACTCAGTGTGAGCACCTTCTCTTTTAAATTCTCTCTTCCTGTCTCTTCCTCAATTGCCCGTTTAGGGAATAGCTATGGTTACCCTGAAAGGGGAAGGGGGAAGTTGCTTTGGGAGCTTTCTGCTTACAGTAGTTCTCTTTAATTCACAGGGGATCTTTCCCAAGACTCTCAGTGGATGCCTGAAATTGCAGATAGCACTGAACCCTATAGATACCCTCTTTTTTCCTATACATATGTATCTATGATGAAGATTGATTTATAAGTTAGGCATAGTAAGAGATTAACAACAATAATAACAAAATAGAACAATTATAACAATAAGCCAGCATCACCACTCTTGTGCTTAAAGCCATTATTAAGTAAAATAAAGATCACTTGAACACAACCACTGTGATACTTGGACAGTCAATTTGATAATTGAGACAGCTACTAAATGACTAAGGGGCAGGTGGCATAGACAGTGTGGAAATGCTGGACAAAAAGAAGGATTCCCATCCCTGGCAGGATGGAGGAAGACAGCCTGAGATTTCATCATGCTACTCAGAAAGGCATGCAATTTAGAACTTAATGAATTTCGTATTTCTGGGAATTCCCACTTAATGTTTTTGGTTGACCATGGGTAACTGAACCTGCAGATAGGGGGGACTCCTGTACTTGTAGTGTAACACTGGCTGGCTGCACAGCTGACCTTGGCAGCCCTGGACCCTGGGACAGTCCATCAGTCTCACTGATTTTTCTCCCCCTCAGTGGCAACCTGAAGGTAGCTTCACCTCTGGTTTGGATAGCATCTGGTAATTTCATTGTGGATTGTTTAGTTCACTGGCATGGCTGGAGGGGATGGCAGTAGAAGCATCTGTCAGAAGCAAGGCAGAAGTGAGAGAACCCAATTGGAAGTACAAGGACCATTTGCCAATGCCCTGCTGCCAAGAAACCTGGTCTCCCAGGGTAGTTGGGCTGTTGACTGTGAGGATAACTAAGATTAATGTGACTTCTGGACCCCAGGAGGTTCTCTTTCCCTACAATCATGTGCCCCATTCCTATCCTGATTTTTGAAATTTTGTAATTAGACATTTTTATGTAATGCTCCTTATCTTAAAAGTCAATGGTGGATTAGCCAATTAAAAAAAAAAAGAAGAAAAGTTTTCTTTTTGGCCAGGCGCGGTGGCTCACGCCTGTAATCCAAGCACTTTGGAGGCCAAGGCAGGTGGATCACCTGAGGTCGGGAGTTCAAAAAACCAGCCTGACCAACATGGTGAAACCCCGTCTTAAAAAAAAAAAAAAAAAAAAGAAAAGAAAAGTTTTCTTTTAATGTAAAGATTCAGACTCCTGTGGTATAATATAAATCATACCACAAAAGTCTGAATCTTTACATTAAGAGAAAACTTTACATGTGTGGTATAATAGAAATTAGTTCCTTATAGATTTTTCAAAAAATCTATAAGGAACTAATTTCTATTATACCACACATGTAAGCTATGTGTAATTTCAAAAAATAACATCATATTTTGAGTTACACACAGAAGCAACTGTGGAATGCCATAGTTTTATAGCTTTGGTATCTATTAGTGCTTTAGGTCTTTTATTTTATTTTATATATATATATATATATATATATATATATTTTATTGCGTTTTAGGTTTTGGGGTACATGTGAAGAACATGCAAGATTGTTGCATAGGAACATACATGGCAATGGTTTGCTGCCTTCCTCCCCATCACCTATACCTGGCATTTCTCCCCATGTTATCCCTCCCCAACTCCCCCACCTCCCGCTGTCCCTCCCCTACTTCCTCCCTACAGACCCCAGTGTGTGAAGCTCCCCTCCCTGTGTCCATGTGTTCTCATTGTTCAACACCCGCCTATGAGTGAGAACATGCGGTGTTTGATTTTCTGTTATTGTGTCAGTTTGCTGAGAATGATGGTTTCCAGATTCATCCATGTTCCTACAAAGGACACGAACTCATCGTTTTTGATGGCCACATAGTATTCCATGGTGTATATGTGCCACATTTTCCCGTCCAGTCTACCATTGATGGACATTTGGGCTGGTTCCAAGTCTTTGCTATTGTAAACTGTGCTGCAGTGAACATTTGTGTGCACGTGTCCTTGTAATAGAATGATTTATAATCCTTTGGATATATACCCAGTAATGGGATTGCTGGGTCAAATGGAATTTCTGTTTCTAGGCCCTTGAGGAATCACCACACTGTCTTCCACAATGGTTGAACTAATTTACACTCCCACCAACAGTGTAAAAGTGTTCCTATTTCTCCACATCCTCTCCAGCATCTGTTGTCTCCAGATTTTTTAATGATTGCCATTCTAACTGGCGTGAGATGGTATCTCAATGTAGTTTTGATTTGCATTTCTCTAATGACCAGTGATGATGAGCATTTTTTCATATGTTTGTTGGCCTCATATATGTCTTCTTTTGTAAAGTGTCTGTTCATATCCTTCACCCACTTTCAAATGGCTTGTTTTTTTCTTGTAAATCTGTTTTAGTTCTTTGTAGATTCTGGATATTAGCCCTTTGTCAGATGGGTAGATTGCAAAAATTTTTTCCCATTCTGTTGGTTGCTGATTCACTCTAATGATTGTTTCTTTTGCTGTGCAGAAGCTCTGGAGTTTAATTAGGTCCCATTGGGCTATGTTGGCTTTTGTTGCCGACGCTTTTGGTGTTTTAGTCAAGAAGTCCTTGCCTATGCCTATGTCCTGAATGGTTTTGCCTAGATTTTCTTCTAGGGTTTTTATGGTGTTAGGTCTTATGTTTAAGTCTTTAATCCATCGGGAGTTAATTTTAGTGTAAGGTGTCAGGAAGGGGTCCAGTTTCTGCTTTCTGCACATGGCTAGCCAGTTTTCCCAACACCATTTATTAAACAGGGAATCCTTTCCCGATTGCTTGTTTTTGTCAGGTTTGTCAAAGATCAGATGGTTGTAGATGTGTTGTGTTGCCTCTGAGGCCTCTGTTCTGTTCCATTGGTCTATATCTCTGTTTTGGTACCAGTACCATGCTGTTTTGATTACTGTTGCCTTGTAGTATAGTTTGAAGTTAGGTAGCATGATGCCTCCTGCTTTGTTCTTTTTGCTTAGGATTGTCTTGGCTATACAGGGTTTTTTTTGGTTCCATATGAAATTTAAAGTAGTTTTTTTCTAGTTTTGTGGGGAAAGCCAATGTTAGCTTGATGGGAATAGCATTGAATCTATAAATTACTTTGGGCAGTATGGCCGTTTCGTGACATTGATTCTTTCAATCCATGAGCATGGAATTTTTTTCCATTTGTTTATATCTTCTCTTATTTCCTTGAGCAGTGGTTTATAGTTCTCTCTGACTAATGGAACAGAACACAGGCCTCAGAATTAACACCACACATCTACAACCATCTGATTTTTGACAAACTTGACAAAAACAAGAAATGGAGAAGGATTCCCTATTTAATAAATGGTGCTGGGAAAACTGGCTAGCCATATGCAGAAAACAGAAACTGGACCCCTTCCTTACACCTTATATAAAAATTAACTCAAGATGGATTAAAGACTTAAACACAAAACCTAAAACCATAAAAGCCCTAGAAGAAAACATAGGCAATACCCTTCAGGACATAGGTATGGGCAAAGACTTCATGACTAAAACACCAAAAGCAATTGCAACAAAAGCCAGAATTGACAAATGGGATCTAATTAAACTAAAGAGCTTCTGCTCAGCAAAAAAAACTATCATCAGAGTGAACAGGCAACCTACAGAATGGAGAAAAACTTTCCAGAGTCTACGAGGAACTTAAACAAATGTATAAGAAAAAACAACCCCATTAAAAAGTAGGCAAAGGATACAAACAGAGACTTCTCAAAGAAGACATTTATGCAGCCAATAAACATATGAAAAAAAGCTCATCATCACTAGTCATTAGAGAAACAGAAATCAAAACCATGATGAGATACCATCTCACATCAGATAGAATGGCGATCATTAAAAAGTCAGGAGACAACAGATACTGGCAAGGATGCAGAGAAATAGGAAAGCTTTTACATTGTTGGTAGGAGTGTAAATTAGTTCAACCATTGTGGAAGACAGTATGGTGATTCCTCAAGGATCCAGAACGAGAAATACTATTTGACCCAGAAATTCCATTACTGGGCATATACTCAAAGGGTTATAAATCATTCTACTATAAAGACACATGCACAGGTATGTTTATTGCAGCACCATTCACAATGGCAAAGACTTGAAATCAACCCAAATGCCCATCAATGATAGACTGGATAAAGAAAATGTGGCATGTATAAACCATGAAATACTATGCAGCCATAGAAAAGAATGAGTTCATGTCCTCTGCAGGAGCATGGATGAAGCTGAAAGGAAACCATCATCCTCAGCAAACTAATACAGGAACAGACAACCAAATACCACATGTTCTCACTCATACGTGGGATTGAACAATGAGAACACATGGGCACAGGGAGAAGAACACCACACACCAGGGCCTTTTGGGGGGTAGGGGGGCAAAGAGAGGGAGAGCATTAGGACAAATACCTAATGCATGCAGGGCTTAAAACCTAGATGACGGGTTGATTGGTGTAGCAAACAACCATGGCACATGTATACCTATGTAACAAACCCGCACATTCAGCACATGTATCCCAGAACTTAAAGTAAAATAAAATAATAAAATAAAATAAAAAGAAAACCAGTATGGAGGTTATTAAAATCATTAAAAATAGAACTGCCATATGATCCAGGCATCCCCCTACTGGGCATAGATGTCAGTGTACATATGGAAATGAAATCAGTATGTGAAAGAGACATCTGTACCCCCCTGTTCATTGCAGCATTATTCATAATAGCTAGGGTGTGGAACCAAGCTAAGTGCCTGTTAGTCCATGAATGGATAAAGAAAATGTGCTACACATACACACTGGAATATTCTTTAACTTTTAAAAAGAAAGAAAGCTTCCCATTTGCAACAACATGGATAAACCTGAAGACAATTAAGCTAAGAAAGCCAGACACAAGAAAGACAAATACTGCATGGCCTCGTTTACATATGGAATCTAAAGAAGTCATACTCCTAGAAACAGAAAGTCAAAGGGTGGTTACCAGGGGTCAGGAGGGGGCCGGAGGAGGTGGGAGACGTTGGTTAAACAGTACAAAGTTTCAGTTGTCAGATGAATACATTCTGGTGATTTAAAGTATAACATGGTGACTGTAGTTAATAATAATGTATTATACACTTGAAATTTGCTGAGAGAGTAGGTCTTAAGTATTACCAACACACACACACGAACCATGTGAGTTGATGGATGCATTAATTAGCTTGATTGTAGCACTCAATTCACAATGCACCTGTGTACAAAAACATCACGTTATACACCTTAAATACATACAGCTTTTGTTGATCATACCTCAGTAAGCTTGGAAAAATAATAAGTCTATGTATGAATGATTGACTGTCAAAGCATGCAGTGTCCCTGGTGATGTTCCGAACCCTGGAATGATACAAAGAGCCAGAAAACCTTGTATGTGCCCCAAGGAGGTTGAGACTGTTGACAGGTTACACAGATACTAGGCCAGGGAACTTAGAACGTGGCTGAGCCCTGTCTGTATGATTCCTCAAGATTCCATTCTTGCACAGGTTTTATTATGCCACATGAGCAGTTATTTGTGCAAACGACTTCCTTTTTATTGCCTAAGACAAAAGTTTTCAATGACACAAACACACTGTATACATATTGTGGGAAATTTTGAGAGAGAGAGACAAGAAGAGAAGTCATTCTCCCTCGTAGATTCCCCCACTGTTTATCTTTGATTGCTGTCATTTGCTCACTCACTCTGCAGGTACACATGGAGCACCTACTGTGTCCCATGCATTGTTCCAGGCACTGTTAGGGACTATGACAATGAACAGGACAAAGGAGATCCCTGCTCTCATAGGACTCACAGTGCAGAGGGGGGAGCAAGGAACAGACATGCAAAGAACTTTCAGATGATCATGCTGTTCTGTGTGGAGAATTCAAGCAGCATGCTGTGGCAGTGCGTGACTGGGTGCCGGCTGGTGATCAGGAAATCTGCAGGCCTCCCTGAGAAGGGGACGTTAGAGCTGAGACCTGATTGATGAGGGGCTGCCAGCTAGGAGCTGTGGAGGGGTGGGGAAGAGCATTGCAGGCAGAGACCCCCTAAGGTAGGAGCAAAGGCCCATGTGGTAGGAGCTGGCTGGGTGAAGAGGAGAGCAGTGAGGTGAAGGCTGAGCGGTCCCTCAAGGAGAGGCAGCACCTTATAGGCTGACCATGACCTTGCAGGCTGTAGTCAGGAGTTGGGATCTAATTTGAATATTTAAATCATTTGGCTTCTGAGTGGAGAACTGATTATGGGAAGGCTGAAGATGAAGCAGAGAAAGCCAGGAGGTTATTGCATTAGCCCAGGTGAGAAACAAAGGACTACTCTTTCCAGTCCTTTAAAGAAAAAAGAGTTTTGGCTAGGCGCAGTGGCTCACGCCTGTAATCTCAGCACTGGGGCCGAGGCGGGTGGATCATGAGGTCAGGAGTCCCAGACCAGCCTGGCCAACATGGTGAAACCCAGTCTCTACTAAAAATACAAAAATTAGCTGGGCATGGTGGCGGGTACCTGTAGTCCCAGCTACTCGGGAGGCTGAGGCAGGAGAATCGCTTGAACCTGGGAGGTGAAGGTTGCAGAGAGCCGAGACCACACCATTGCACTCCAGCCTGGGTGACAGAGCAAGACTCTGCCTCAAAAAAAAAAAAAAAAAAAAAAGAGGAAGTTTTTACAATGTTATGTACATATATAGATTTAATACAGTTTTGAATGGGATTATGGTCTACAGATCATTTTTAGTCCACTATTAAACTTACTATTTGTACTATGTACACGATTCTATATCATTAGGTAATCTTCAATGGCATCATTAAAAATGGTGAGTCACTGTATCAATATTTAACCGTGAAACACGCTAGTCTTGTACACTGATTTGTGAATCTCTCAGGCTGTTTACAAAAAGACATCCAAGGGATGCCAAAGAGAAGGTGCTGGGCTCTCATGGCCCCATGAGACTCTTAGACCAAGGAAAGAATGAGTGGATTTAAAGTAGATTCTCAATGACGATGTCCATCATAACGTGCTCACAATACTAGTCAATGCTGATTGAGTGATGACCATGTCAGGCTCTGTTCTGAGTGCTTTGCACATGTTCACTTGTGAGGAAGAGGCTATTATTCTCATCTTTATTTTACAGATGAGGAAGCTTGGGCACCAGGCATTTAGTAATTCTGTTCGAGGCACTTTTCTAATCAGTCCCTCTATTGATCTAAAATGGAAGTTACTGGGTTATTAGGACCATGGGATTCCCATAAGTGCTGATAAAAGCATTTGTTAGAGACAATGGGCTTTAGCCTAGTGAATTACAATCATTGCCTCCAATCTCCAGACGTCCTGGAGTTGTGACAGGTGGGCCAGCACAGCACAGCCAATCTCTGGATGAATCTCACAAGGAGAGAGCAAAACCCCTTATACCTCTAATTGGAGGGAACCACAGAACAAAACAAGCACCAGGGAATCCCGGATCTTGGGGGCTCCTGGGGTACCCATTGGCTGTGAGATGACTGAAGGTGGTACCTCAATTCCTCATCTGCCAGTCAAGCATCCTATAAAACAGGATCGCCTACTTTAAAAACACATTTTCAAGAAATCTCCTAAGAGTCTGCTGTCCCACCTAAAAAGGTGTACCAAGTGTGGCTGATAAAGCAGTCATTAAATCAACCATGAATGTGATGCAGCCATGGTAGCTTGTGCCTGTAATCCCAGCTACTCAGGAGGCTGAGGCAGGAGGATGACTTGAGGCTAGGAATTTGAGACCAGCTTAGGGCAACACAGCCAGACCTCATCTCTTTAAAAAAAATGTGATCATTGGTAATTTTTGCAATACTGGGAGATTGGTCAGTCTTTGGGCATCATTTAAGAGCAGGCAAGTGAGCGCAAAGCTTCAGAAGCTTGAGCCCTTCGGAGCCCGCTGCCTTCTCATCTCCCTCAGCTCAGCGCTTTCATCGTTGCTGCCCCACAAACGTGCATGTGACGCAAAGGCAACAGAAAGGCAGCTGAGTTTCACCTGTGGGGGAGACAAACCTTCAAACATTTTTAGTTTGATAGAAGATTTTTCCAATGTGAAAGGTGGTCTTGGAGACACAGTACACGCTCGGATTTCATCCTACAGACATTAAAATCAAGATAGAAAAATCAATGAGCCTTCCAGTTCAGCAAAGGTGATAACATTGATTTCATGCCTAGAGAAAGTGAATGATCAGGTTGTAAGTCCATGGTTTCTTTTGTGTTTCTCAAAAAGACCAAGCGTCTCAGTGGAGAAGTTTTTATTGTATTTTACGAGCATTTAACACTAAAAGGAGCTAAAACGGAACTCCACCATTGGAACACTATGTAACCAGATGGAACAAGTCAGTTCTCACAGTGTTTTGCTCTCTCATTGCGAGACTCATCCTAGGATGGGCTATACTATGCTGGCTGCAGATACTGTTCAGGGAGCTCCTTTACTAGGGTTTGACTCCCGTGGTCCATTGTACTGCACTCATTTGGGAGAAACAACCAGTTCATATGTCAGGGTAAAAGAGCAGACCAGAAAGTGGCAGACAAAAAGAGGCGATGGGTAAGAGTGGCATTTGTAATAATAATGTGTCTATTTTTCACATCAGATGGGTAATGTGCAGATGTGGTAACAAGACTGGAGGGAGGCACATCTCACAAATGCACGCTGAAAACCCAATCATCATGTGTATGAACTACAAAAGGATCATTTATTATTTATCGAGCTCCGAGGACATCATTTTAAATAACAACCCCCTCCCCCCCCCACAAAGCATGGTTTTCCTGAAAGGGATCTACAAGGCCAGGCGTGGTGGCTCATGCCTATAATCCCAGCACTTTGGGAGGCCAAGGCGGAGGATCACGAAGTCAGGAGTTCAAGACCAGCATGGCCAACATGGTGAAACCCTGTCTTTACTAAAAATACAAAAGTTAGCTGGGCATGGACAAAGGAGATCCCTGCTCTCATAGGACTCACAGTGCAGAGGGAGAGCAAGGAACAGACATGATCGTGCCATTATGTGCGGAGAATTCAAGCAGCATGCTGCGGCAGTGCATGCCTGGGTGCTGGCTGGTGTGTGTCCGTAATCCCAGCTACTTGGAAGGCTAAGGCAGGAGAATTGCTTGAATGGGGATTCAGGAGGCTGAGGCTGCAGTGAGCTGAGATCACACCATTGCATTCCAGCCTGGGCTACAGAGTGAGACTCTGTCTCAAAAAAAAAAAAAAAGGGGAAGGGATCTATAGGCCCGCCTCCACCTCCCTTTCAGCACCCCTGACTCAGCGTTTTCTTTTGGCCCAGGGCCATATTCATATGTGCAGGTGAATGTTTTCCATCCTCCTGGAACGCTTGGTATGCTTGAGGTCATCACATGGTTAATCACATATTGGAACTGACAATAAAACGTGAAATTGGCTTCTTTTTAAATGGGAAAATACTGTGATTCAGAAGCAGCAAATGTAGTTGAGCAGCTCTACTCCACCTGGCAAATCTCTCTATAAGTGAACAGTCAGAGGATGTATGGTAGGCATTGTGCTCAGGTTGACATGGAAACAGTGGTCTATGCAATCAGGGTGATTCAAAATCAAGGTCAGAATTTGAGACTGCTATTCAGACACGATGCCTGTATTAGTCCATTTTCATGTTGCTGATAAAGACATACCCGAGACTGGGGAATCTACAAAAGAAAAAGGTTTAATGGACTTACAATTCCACATGGCTGGGGAGGTCTCACAATCATGGCAGAAGGCAAGGAGGAGCAGGTCACGTCTTACATGCATGGCAGCAGGCAAAGAGAGCTTGTGCAGGGAAACTCCTCTGTATAAAACCGTCAGGTCTCATGAGACTTATTCACTATCCCGAGAATAGCATAGGAAAGACTTGCCGCTATAATTCAGTTACCTCCTACTGGGTCCCTTCCACAACAAGTGGGAAGTCAAGATGAGATTTGGATGGGGACATAGCCAAACCATATCAGTGCCCAAGCCTACTCACGAAGAGATTCCAAACATCTTTACACAGGAGAAACACTTTAAGAAATGCATTTTTCTTCTCTTATTAGTTTTACCAATTTTGTCATTAAATTCATGAAAACTACCCCTCCCTCTCATATGATCTCAGTTAATACACTATACTAGAGATAAAAAAAAAATATATACATTATCTTAGTAGCTGGTATCAGAATTCTCTCAGAAGTTTCCTCTGAGCTCCCATAGCCCTTGGCCTATACTCTTTCTTAAGTTTAAAAAATTTGATAAAATGCACACAACAGAAACCAGTTTTAGGTGTACAGTTCAGTGGCATTAAATACATCATAATCCTGTGCAACCATCACAACCATCCATCCACCAGGACATTTTTCATCTTCCCAAACTGAGACCCGATACCCACTCAACACTAACTCCCTGCTTACTCCTCCTGCTGGCTCCCCGACCCCTGGCAACCTGCAATCTACTTCCCTTTCTCTGAATTTGACTACTCTGGGTACCTCATATGAATGGAATCATATAGTATTTGTCCTTTCACGCCTGGCTTATTTGACTGGGCATAATGTTCTTAAGGTTAATCCATGTTGTAGTGTGGGTCAGAATTGCTTTCCTTTTTAAGGCTGAATCATATTCCATTGTATGGACAGACCACATTTTGGCCTATACGTTTGACCCGGCACTCACCAGCTACTGTCTCTTCAGGCCTTCAAGCTGGCTGGGGACAAAGGCATATAAAGGATTCACACTTTGAATCCAATCACCTCGATTTGTAGCAGAGTATCAGGCATATCACAAATACATTTTACTCAAATAGCGTTGGCTGTTAATGCCAACTACACACACACACACACACACACACACACCCCAATGTGGGGGTGGGGGGGCATGACTGACTATGATACTATGAATGAGAGGGAATAACCTGGTCCTAGAAGTAGTTTAACTACTTGATTGACTGACTGACAAACTCATTCTTTCACCCCCAAGAAATACTTTATATGCATCTATCATGTGTCAGGCATTTTGCTAGTGACTGAGGCCACAATGCACAGTCTTTGCCTTCATAGAGTTTTCAATGAATGGGGGAGTTTTTAAATATTATTCCCCAAATAAATATATAATCACAAGAGATGATAAGATCCAGGAAGGAAATTTATAGATAAGACTGTTTTATGTGTTGCTGTAGAAATCCCTTTAAGTTTTATTATTTTTTTTCTTCCTTCCTTTTTCTCTCTCTCTTTGGCTCTTTTTCTCCTTCCTCCCTTCCCTCCCTCCCTCCTTCCTTCTCTCCCTCCTTCCTTCCTTCCTTCCTTCCTCCTTCCTTCCTTCCTTCCTTCCCTCCCTCCTTCCTTCCCTCCCTCCCTCCGTCTGTCCCTCCTTCCTTCCCTCCCTCCCTCCTCCTTCCTTCCCTCCCTCCTTCCTTCTTTCCCTCCCTCCCTCCTTCCCTCCCTCCTTCCTTCCTTCCCTCCTTCCTTCCTTCCCTCCCTCCTTCCTTCCTTCCCTCCCTCCTTCCTTCCCTCCCTCCCTCCCGTCCTTCCTTCCCTCCCTCCTTCCTTCCCTCCCTCCTTCCTTCCTTCCCTCCCTCCCTCCTTCCTTCTTTCCCTCCCTCCCTCCTTCCTTCCTTCCCTCCCTCCCTCCTTCCCTCCCTCCCTCCTTCCTTCCCTCCCTCCCTCCTTCCTTCCCTCCCTCCTTCCTTCCTTCCCTCCCTCCTTCCTTCCTTCCCTCCCTCCTTCCTTACCTCCTTCCTTCCTTCCTTCTTCCCTTCCTTCCTTCCTTCTCTCCCCTCCCTCCCTCCTTCCCTTCCTCCCTTCCTCCTCCCTTCCTTCCTTCCTTCCTTCCTTCCATGAGACACGGTCTTACTCTGTCACCCAGGCTAAAGTACAGTGGAGCAATCATGGCTCACTGCAGCCTCAAGTTTTCAGGCTCAAGTGATACTTCCATGTCAGCCTCCTGAATAGATGGGACCACAGGTGTACCCCACTATGCCAGACAAAGTTTTTAATTTTTTGTAGAGATGAGGGTCTTACAGTATTGCTTAGTCTGGTCTGGAATTCCTGCCCTTAAGCCATCCTCCCACCTTGGCCTCTTGAAGTGTTGGGATTACAGGAGTGAACCAACTTGTCTGGCCATATACTTCTTTTAATAAAAATTTTTAATATAAAGAAAATGTATTCATTGGGTCCCTGACTTCTGATTAAAATCAACAAAGGGAAGTCCAATCTCAAAACCTTCCTCCCCCAAAACCTAACAGTGTGAACAACCAAAGAGGAAGTGTCAGCAAATACCCGTCAGCAGCAATAAGGTGAAGGAAAGGGCTGGTTTACAATTACAGGCAGGAAAGGAAAACCCAGACAGCTCAGTAGCATCTAGTTTCCAGCAGCTCCTAACTCCACCCTCAGACAGAAACACTACCTGAGAGAAATGAGTCAGTGAAATCCCAGCAAATTGCACAAATGACTTCCAAACTGCAGGGAGGCAGAGGAGAGAGGGGCTGCTGAGGAAGGAGGCGTACCTGAAACAGGCGCCCCAGGAGGCTGCCATGCATGACCGACTGTGGAGGAGAGGGCTGAGCTGCGTGGAATGCTGCCATTTAAAGATCAAGTGCAGAATTAGGGCTAGCAAAGAGGAGTGACCAGAGACAAACCAGAAAAGCCAGGTGACGTCCCAGAGCCAGGAGAAGAGGCTGCACCGCGAAGAAGAATCCATCGGCTGTGCCTAGAACTGCCGACTGATTCCATGCTATGAGGATCTAATACTTTCATTGGATCTGGCAAATGGGAGGTGAGGGAGTCCCGGGCCACAAGAATTTGAATGGAGTCAGATAGGCCAGCTCATGGCATGCAGGCCCCTTGAAAGCCACCTTGACCAGTGGGGTTCCATTGCCATTAATCCACAAGTGCTTCGTGGAGGTATCTCGTGACTGCCCACTGAGGCGTAATGGCAAGCTCAGGTGATAATCATTGCCCTGAATGTGCTGACGATTGGCCACCTGCAGTACACGCCTGCATCTTATATACCCCTGCAGTTTCTTCTCTCAAAGCTTTCTCAGCGGCTCCACCCAAGTCTACTTTCTAGTCTCTCTGTTGCATGGAAAGTCTGAAAATCTAAGATCAAAAGGACATGTATACAGAGGAGAAGAGCCGGAAGCCCACCCCAGGTCACTGTTTCTGCCAGAGATGACCCTTCTCTCTACGAGTGGCTTCGTTTGGTCTTCACATTCTCCTCTCAGCTTCAACCAGGCCCAGCGTGTGAACTCTGTTACTCTGGGTGAGTAATTTGAAGGGCACTCAGGGAACTAAAGGGTCTTCTGAAAGGTATGGTCATCTCTGGCAGGTAGAATATGAGTTGACAGTTAATCCTTTTCCATGTGGTATCAATATTTCTAGTAGTTGTATGTGTTCATTTCGTCGGCTTTCAAAAACATTAATTAATATTTTTAGCCATGTTACAAACATAGTGGCAGGATACTCTGTGTAGTGTTCATTTATGTTTCCAGGTTACTTGGCTGGAAAGGGGAGTCATCTCCAAGGCCTCTTTTCCCCTGCTTTTTTTTTTTGTAGACAGAGTCTCACTCTGTCGCCCAGGCTGGCGTGCAGTGGTGTGATGTTGGCTCACTGCAGCCTCTGTCTTCCAGGTTCAAGAGATTCTTGTGCCTCAGTCTCCGAAGTAGCTGGGATTACAGGCATGAACCACCACACCCAGCTGTTTTTTTGTATTTTTAGTAAAGATGGGGTCTCACCATGTTGGCCAGGTTGGTCTCAAACTCCTGACCTTAGGTGATCCACCCACTTCTGCCTCCCAAAGTGCTGGGATTACTGGCATGAGCCACTGCACCCCGCCTCCCTGATTTTTATTTACACACGCTGTGGGAACTGTATCCTGCACTCAGGGTGGCAAACAGAGCCTCAGAAGGGATCTGGTTGCAGGTCCCCAGCCTTAACTAGCATTCCTGTGCCCGAGGAATCTCACTGGAGTGTCAGGGATGCTGGACATTTGGAACTACAGAGACCAACAGAAGCCCATTGTCATCAGTCCCTTAAGATGGGCAGAAACACCTTAGCGACTCTAGCACAGATGAGTGACCTAAAGACTGGATGACTGAGAGCCCAGATGTGCCAGTGACTGTCACTGCAGGACCCCTTTCTTTGTTTTGGCCCCTGGCACCATCTCACTTCTCTGGAGATAAGAAGAGAACCCTAAAAATGGCTGAGATGGTTTCCCTCCAGCCCAGGGAAGGTGGGCACCTAGCCAATATTAATTTGATCTAAATAATGTTTTTAAAATGCATTTCTTCCGGTGCACTTGAATATGAGGTCAGAGAATAGTCATATTTGTCCCACATTATGTTAATTTGAAGAAGTTAAAGTATGATCAGCTCTTTTTTTTTCTTTTTTTTGACAAAAAGAAAGAGAAGAAAAGAAAAAAGAAAGAAAGAAGGAAAAAGAATGAAAGAAAGGGAAAAAGAAAGAGAAAAAGAGGGAGAGAGAATGGGAATCTTGCTCTATTGCCCAGGCTAGAATGCCGTCTAAAAATGGGTATTGAAAAGCTCTTTTATACTAATAATTGTGTTATACAATGGAGACAGGAAGGAATAAGGGGAGGAAAAAAACAAACAGCCAACCAATATTTCATTTAAACCTATGAAATGCTATGCAATTGCTGGGGGAGTGATTTACTTCCAACCATGTGGTCACTTTTAGAATAGATATGATGTGTTACTGAAGAAAAAATATGTTTTGTGGATTTGGAGTAGAGAGTTCTGTGAATGTTTATTAAGTTTACTAGTTCAAATTCTAAGTTCAAGTCCTGGGTATCCTTGTTATCCTTCTGTCTCATTGATCTGTCCAATATTGACAATGTAATGTTAAAGTCTCCCACTATTATTGTGTGGGAGTCCAAGTCTCTTTGTAAGTCACCAAGAAGTTGCCCTATGTATCTGGGTGCTCCTGTATTGGGTATGCATAGACTTAGGATCGTTAGCTCTTCCCGTTACATTGATCCCTCTGCTATTATACAAAGTCCTTCTTATCTCTTTTGGTTTCCGTTACTTTAAAGTCTATTTTATCAGAGATGAGAATTGCAACTCCTGCTTTTTTTTTTTTTCCCTCTCGATTTGGTTGGCAAATCTTCCTCCATCCCTTTGTTTTGAGTCTCTGTATATCCTTGCATGTGAGATGGGTCTGGATGCAGCTTACCGATGGGTTTTTTTGGAATGGCTGATACTGGTTGTTCCTTTCTGTATATAGTGCTTCTTTCAGAAGCTCTTGTAAAGCAGGCCTGCTGGTAATGAAATATCTGAGTACTTGCTTGTTCATAAAAAATTTTATTTTTCCTTCACTTATGAAACTTAGTTTGGCTGGATATGAAATTCTGGGTTGAAAGTTCTTTTCTTTAAGGATATTGAATATTGGCCCCCACTCTCTTCTGGCTTGTAGGGTTTCTGCTGAGAGATCTGCTGTGAGTCTGATAGGCTTCCCCTTGTGGGTAACCTGACCTTTCTCCCTGGTTGCCCTTAGTATTTTCTCCTTCATTTCAACCCTGGTGAATCTAATGATTATGTGCCTTGGGGTTGCTCTTTTTGAGGAATATCTTTGTGGTGTTCTCTGTATTACCTGGAGTTTAGTATTGTTCTGCCTTGCTAGGTTGGGAAAGTTTTCCTGCATAATATCCTGAAGAATATTTTCCAGCTTGGATTCATTCTCTTCGTCACATTCAGGTACACCTATCAAACGTAGATTAGGTCTTTTCACATAGTCCCATATTTCTTGGAGACTTTGCTCATTCCTTTTTACCCTTTTTTGTCTAATCTTGTCTTCTCGTTTTATTTCATTAAGTTGGTCTTCGACCTCTGAAATCCTTTCTTCTGCTTGATCAATTCGACTGTTAAAACTTGTGCATACTTCACGAAGTTCTCGTATTGTGTTTTTCAGATCCATTAGTTCACTTATGTTCCCCTTTAAATTGTCTATTCTTGTTAGCATTTCGTCAAACTTTTTTCAAGGTTCTTAGTTTCTTTGCATTGGGTTAGAACATGTTCTTTTAGCTCACAGAAGTTTCTTATTACCCACCTTCTGAAGCCTGATTCTATTAATTCCTCACATTCATTCTCGATCAGGACTTGTTCAATTGGTGATGAGGAACTGCAATCCTCTGTAGGAGGAGAGGCATTCTGATTTCGGGTGTTTTCAGCCTTTTTGCGCTGGTTTCTTCCCATCTTTGTGGATTTATCCACCTGTTGTCTGTGTAATTGCTGTCTTTCAGATTAGTCTCTGAGTGGACGTCCAGCTTGTTGGTGGTAAAGTTTCTTCTGTTTCTTAGTTTTCCTTCGGTGGACACCCCTGCCCCACAGAGCTGGACCTTCCCGGGTTTAGCTGTACTTGCTGTGAAGCTCTCAATCCTCAGCAGTTCCAATTGCTGTTTTTTGTGTGTGTGGGGGGCGGGTGGGACCAACCTTCCCCTGCGGTGACCCACTATGCCAGCTGAAACAGTGGTGTTAAGATTCATGACGCTTTTCTGCCCGGGAATCTCCCGGTCTGGTTCCCCACTTCAGTCGGCTTTTCAATCAGCTGAATGGGAGACTCTGCCTTCCCGGAGCTCCAACGCCAACCAAAAGGGCACTCAGTCCCCTATACTCCAGACTGAGAACCGCCGCGCTGGGGCGCCTGCAAAACGGCCGTGCTGGCGACCCGTGGGGCTCCTCTGCCAGGAATCTCCTGGTCCGTGGGCAATAAAAATTCATCTGAAAATGTGGCGTCCACTCACTCTCTGCGCCTTCAGTGGGAGCTACAATCCTGAGCTGCTGCTAATCGGCCATCTTGGATCTCTCCCTGATCAACTCTTAAGATAAAATCAAAATTATTTTTCTTTAATATTTTTGATTTGTGTTCATGGAAAAGAACAGCACATAGATGTGGAAGCCACTTCGAATCCCAAACTGCTTTTCCTCCTTTAAGCCCTTTTCCTGTAGATTTTAAACAACTGCAAAAAATGTTTTGGCTTCTTTCCCTACCTTCTCCTGTTGTTAAAAATCATACATAGCCGCTTCGGAAAACAGTTTGGCAGGTTCTTATGATGCTAAATATGCAATTACCATGTGATCCAGCAATCTCATTCCTGGCTGTTTACCCAAAAGAAATGAAAACATATGTCCACACAGAGGCCAGTACTTGAGTATTCACAGCAACTTTATTTATAATAGACAGAAACTGGAAAAAATCCAAAAGTACAATTGGTAAATGGAACCCAAATTTGGTTTATCCATACAAAGGAACACTACGCAGCAAACTGAAGGAAGAAATTGTTGATACACGTAACCATATGGATCACTCTCCAAAATACAATGCTAAGTGAAAGAAGCTAGATGCCAAAGAGTGCCGACTGTATGATTCCACTTATATGAAATTCTTTCAAAGGAAAAACTACAGTGATAGAAAGCAGAGTGGTTGCCAGGGCCTTGGGGGAGGAGACTGGCTGCAGAGGGGTCCGAGGGAATTTTTTGGCTTCTGGAATATTCTATATTATGATGGTAGTGATGGCAGCAGGACTGCATGCATTTGGCAGAACTTATCAAATTGTTTACTTAAGATTGGTGAATGTTATTGTCCATTAGTTAAACCTCAAAAGAGCTGACAAAAATCATTAAGGGAGGAATGAGATGATGATCATAAAGGAATTGACTGACTAGTGCCTGAAGGTTTGATAGACCTGTGGAAGGGACTCCCTAGATTGTGAATGCTAATGATTCTTTAATTTTTTTTTTTTTTGAGATGGAGTCTCACACTGTTGCCAGGCTGCAGTGCAGTGGTGCTATCTCGGCTCACTGCAACCTACGACTACCTGGTTCAAGCGATTCTCCTGCCTCAGCCTCCCAAGTAGCTGGGAATACAGGCATGTGCTACCACGTCCAGCTAAGTTTTGTATTTTTAGTAGAGACGGGGTTTCACCATGTTGGCCAGGATGGTCTCGATCTCCTGGCCTCATGATTCCCCTGCCTCAGCCTCCAAAAGTGCTGGGGTTACAGGCGTGAGCCACAGTGCCCAGCCTCTTTAATATTTTTGACTTGTGTATTGCATATCCCCACCCTCCACCCACCCAAACCCCAGTGCTCCAGTCTGAAGGGACCCTCCTCATCTTCTCCAGCACCCCTAGGTTTAGCACTTCTAACTGGTTACTGGCCCCAAGTACAGCATGAGCTGACATTGACCCTGCCCCCCCCCACATCCTCTGTGGTAGGTAAGATTTCCTTTCACCTCTGTCCTTCACTCTCACAGCTTTACTGCTGATCGTGGGCAATCTTTGTCACACGGTATTAGGCAGGGTTCTCCAGAGAAACAGGCCAAATGATCTATCCATCTATTCATCTACCTACCTAGCTTTTCCTATATATCTATCTATGTAGCCATCCATCCATCCATCCATCCATCCATCTTTGGAAAGAGAGAAGACAGAGATTTTAAGGAATTGGCTGCCATGCTTGTTGGGGCTGGCAAATTTGAAATCTACCATGCAGATTGGCACGTTGAAAATTCAGATAAGAGTTGATATTGCAGCCTTGAGTCCAAAGGCTGGAAACCTAGGCAGAATTTCTGTGCTCCAGTCTAAAGGCAGAATTCCTTCGTGGAGGAACCCCAGTTTTTGCTCTTGAGGCCTTCAACTAATTGGAGGAGGCCCACACTCATCGTTATCGGCTTTACTCAAAGTCTGCCAATTTACATGCTAATCATATCTAAAACCTACCTACAGGGCAACACCTAGACTTGTGTTTGACTAAACAATGGAGCACCAAGGCTAAGCCAAGATGGCATTGCAATATGGATATACACATTCATTAGCTCCTTATTCCCATTTGAAGGAACTAAAAGTATAAGTTTGGACACTGGCTCTGCCATCAATTTGAGACAGTTACTGTGTCTCTGGTCCCTATTCCCCAATATAAGCCAGAAGCAGCAATAGGATTGTTATAGAGATTAAAAGAGTTAATATGGGGCCAGGTGAGGTGGCTCATGCCTGTAATCCCAGCACTTTGGGAGGCTGAGGTGGGTGGATCACTTGAGCTCAGGAGTTCAAGACCAGCCTGGGCAACATAGTGAAACAGCATCTCTACAAAAAATACAAAAAAATTAGCCTGATTTGGTGGTGCACATCTGTAATCCCAGCTATTCAGGAGGCTGAGGTGGGAGGATCGCTTCAGTCCCTAGGGTGAGGCTGCCGTGAACCGAGATGGCGCCACTGCACTCCAGCCTGGGTGACAGAGTGAGACCATATCTCAAAAACAACACCCCGAGCGAAACCAGCCCAAACAAAAACAGCAAAGCAAGAATATTCTTAAGGAAAAAGCTTTAAAACATTTTCTTGAATGCTAGAACTTGATTAAATGTTGATAAGAAAGTAAGTAGGAGAAGCCCTGGGGCATTTGTGTAAATATTTGGGTCTGAAACTCCTGTTTCTTTATCCCATCTAATTTACTTCAAATGTTGGATCCCCATTCCTTTCCTCTGACATCCTGCTTGAATCAAGTCATTCACTGGCCACGACTGGGGAATTTTTTGACTCATAAATGCAATTTTGAGATAAATAGAACATTTTATTGAAAATTAGTTAATACATGTAAAATACTTAAACTAGTGCCTGGCATATTGTAATCAGCTTATACGTGCTGGGTGCTCTTCTAGGCTCTTTGAATGTAACACTATTTTATTTTTATTGAGTTGGGGCTTCACTCTGTTGCACTGGCTGGAATACAGTGCCATGATCATAGCTCACTGCAGCCACGAACTCCTAAGCTCAAGCAATCCACCCATCTCAGCCTCCCAAGTAGCTGGGACTACAGGTGTGCACTACCACACAGTGCTAATTTTTATATTTTTTGTAGAGATAGGGTTTCACCATGTTGCCCAGGCTGGTCTCAAACTCCTCGGCTCAGGTGATCCACCTGCCTTGGCCTCTCAAAGTGCTGGGATGGCAAGCATGCGCCACTGTGACTTTAAATCACTAGCTTGGCAGAAGCCTTAGATTTTTCTCTTTTGGTAGTATATAAATGACATTTCTTGTACATTTTGTTTTAAACATGTGTCTGTGGGCTGGTTGAGACCCAGTTATCATGGATCAAATTTTTATGGGAAAAAGCATTCCAAGATCCAAGCAAATTACTTACAAACAAACTTTGCACAAATAATGTGACTCTAATTTGATGACTGTCTAAATGTAGACAATGTAGTGAAGTGGTTCAGGGTGGAGGCTTAGGAGCTTTCAAACAGTTGCGAGTGCGACTCCTAGCCCCGCCGCTGGCGCCAATGTCACTGTGGGAAATTCCTTACTTCCCCAGAGCCTCAGTTCCTCAACTCAGTAATAAAAATAATAAAGAATACGTCATAGATTTGTTGTGAGGATTCAAAAGATTAAATGGAGCATAAAAAGTGCTCAATATGGGTAGTAGGCTTAGTACCTGGGTGATGAAAAATCTGTATAACAACCCCCTGTAACACGAGAATACCTATATAATAAACCCGCACATGTACCCCTGGATGTAAAAGAAAAGTTTTTAAAAAAGTGATCAAAAGATGCAGTTATTCTGTACTAGAGATCATCTCATAATATTCATAACATTTCAACTTTTGGTAACAAATATCCTTATATCTTGCTTTACAAGCAAGAAAAGTCATCAGCAATATTAACAATTACACTTCTAAGCTCCCTATGCAAATGGATTTATTTACATTTCTCCAAAGAGTATTCTTTTCCATTCAAGGACTTCCTGTATAATCGTCTACTCTCGGGCTTCAGGAAGCACTTCTGAGATCACCAATAGTTTCTGCACTGCCAAATTCAAAGGATCCTTTTCTCCTTTAACTTACTGAGCCTCCTGTACTGTTGGTCTCCAGCTACCCTCTATCTACCCTCCCTTATGTGCTGAGTTTTGTACCGCCCCCCTTAAATTTATGTGTTGGAATCTTAGCCCCCAGTACCTCAGGTTGTGACTATATTTGTAGACATGGTCTTTAAGGAATTAATTGTTGGCTGGCGCGGTGACTCATGCCTGTAATCCCAGCACTTGGGAGGCTGAGGTGGGCGGATCACGTGAGGTCAGGAGTTCAAGACCAGCTTGGCCAATATGGCGAAACCCCATCTCTACTAAAAATACAAAAATTAGTTGGGTATGGTGGTACATGCCTGTAATCCCAGTTACTCGGGAGGCTGAGGCACCAGAATCGCTTGAACCCAGGAGGGGAGCTTGCAGTGAGCCGAGATTGTGACACCACACTCCAGCCTGGGTGAGAGAGCAAAACTTTGTCTTAGAAAAAAAATAAAAATAAAGAGGGAATTGCATTAAAATGGGTCGTGGGGGGTGGGCCCTAATCCAGTCTGACTGGTGTCCTTATAAGAAGAGGAGGACACATGCATGCAAAGAGGGATGGCCGTGTGAGAACAGAGGGAGAAGATGCCATCTACAAGCCAAGAAGAGAGACCTTGGAGGGGACCAATCCTGCCCACACCTGGGTCTCGGACTTCCAGCCTCCAGCACTGTGAGAAGATAGATTTCCATCTATTTTCTCTACAGAAGGCACCCAGTCTGTGCTGTTTCCCCCTGGTAGCCCCAGAAAGCTAATATGGCCTCCTTTTTGAAAGCCACTATGGCCTGGGTTCCCACAGCTCCGCACACTCTCGGTTCCCTTCACACTTTTCCAGCTGTTCTTTCTGGATGGACTTCCTGTCCTTTGCCCATCCTTAAATATTGGGGATTCTCAGATTGGTGTTCTCTCTCATTCTGCATGCTCTGCCTAGCAGCTGTCACCCACTCTGATGTTTTAACTATGCTGACAACCAGTTCCATGACTTCAGCCCAGCCCTCTCCTCCAAGCGCAGTGTCTATGTGTACAATTGCACAGCTCCCCCTAGTGCTCGCCACGTACTTCTGACTCCACACTGCAAGACTACAGTTATCACCTTCCGTCGAGCCTCTGCCTCCTCACTCTTCTTCCTGCATTAGTTCACATCACCGTCTTCCTTTTCAATCATGCTAAAGACCTGAGACCTGGCCAGGTGCAGTGGCTCATGCCTGTAATCCCAGCACTTTCAGAAGCCAAGGCTGGAGGATCACTTGAGCCCAGGAGTTCAAGACCAACCTGGGGCAACATAGCAAGACACCGTCTCTATGAAAAATTAGCCAGATGTGGTGGTACATGCTTGTAGTCCCAGCTACTGGGGAGGCTGAGGCAGGAGGATCACTTGAGCACAGGAGGTTGAGGCTGCAGTGACCTGAGATTGCACCACTGCACTCCAGCCTGGGCGACAGAGTAAGACTCTGTCTCAAAAAAAAAAAAAAAAAAAAAGGAATCTGAGAACCATTCTCGATTCCCCACTTTCCATTACCATTATAGATTACCTCCTAAATATCTTGTACAGGAGGTTGAGTATCCTTAATTTGAAAATCTGAAATCTGAAATACTCCAAAATCCAAAACTTTTTGAGCACTGACATGCTGTTGGGCCTCAAGAGGAAAATTCCACACCTGACCTCATGGGATAGGTCTCAGTCAAAACTTTGTTTCGTATTTAAATAATATTGTATGAAATTGCCTTCAGGCTATACATATAAGGTATATATGAAACATAAATGAATTTTATGTTAGATTTGGGTCTCATTCCCAAGATATCTCATTCTGCATATGCAAATATCCCCAAATTTGAAAACAATCTAAAATCTGATAGGCTTCTGCTCTCAAGCATTTCAGATAACAGAAACTCAACGTGTACTGAGCCCACCCCCTTCCTTCCATACTTACTACTGTTTTAGTAAGAAAAAGCCAATGGACTGTTTTCTCTTACTATACTCTCAACACAGAACACTTTTGTGAACAGATGTGTGTGAATTTTCCCCATACATCACTTCTCTGGGGGACACAACCTGGGCATCAACAATTTAACTCATTTCTGACGTTGTCTACCTGGAGTTATCAGATACCACAAGTGAAGGGCCCAGTCCCACAAGACTAACCCCCACTTCAGATACAGTCAGATGCAAGTCTGGGCCCCTGGCACTTCCGATGGACTGGCTATAAACTGGAGGTTCCCACAATCCCCTTCTCCATTTGATCATTTGCTAGCGCAGCTCATAGAACTTGGGAGAACAAACACGTTACTTGCTATTGCTGATTTGTTACAAAGAATGTCTTAAAGGCTACAAATGAACAGCCAGATGAAAAAATACACAAGGCAGGGTTCAGAAGGATCCCGCACACAGGACCCTCTGTCCCAGGGAGTTGGAGTGCACCACCCCTTCTGAATGTAGATGTGTTCCTCAACCCAAAAGGAAACTCTGAACCCAGACTTTTAAAGTTTTTATGGAGGCTTCAATAAGCAAGCATGGCTGGGCATGGTGGCTGATGCCTGTAATCCCAGCATTTTGGGAGGCTGAGGTGGGTGGATCACCTGAGGTCAGGAGTTCGAGACTAGCCTGGCTAACATGGTGAAACACCATCTCTACTAAAAATACAAAAATTAGCTGAGTGTGGTGGCAGGCACCTGTAGTCCCAGCTACTTGGGAGACTGAGGCACCAGAATCGCTTGAATCCGGGAGGTAGAGGTTGCAGTGAGCCGAGATCACACTGCTGCCCTCCAGCCTTGGCAACAGAGTGAGACTCCGTCTCAAAAAAAAAAAAAAAAAAAAAAATAAGCATGATTGATGATATCATTGGCCCTTGGTGATCAACTCAACTTTCAGCCCCCTTCCCCTCTTCAGAGATGGGGCACTGGTAGGGCTGAAGGTACCAACCCTATCATCACGCTGCCAGTTCCCCTGGTACCTAGTCCCCATCCTGAGGCCATCCAGGAGCCCCCAGCCACTCATCAGCTCATTAGATACAAAAAGACACCCATCACTGGAGGTTCCAAAGAGTTTGGGAGCTATGGCTCAGAAAATGAGATGAAGAGTAAATGTATGTTTCTTATTATAAATCATAGTATTTTACTGCCCTGCCTAGTTTGAGTGGCAGACACCTGTTGCCTGTACTACTGCAACCGTCTCTTTATATTGCTCTTTCTGCCTCTTTTGCTCTCAGACCAGCCCCACTTATAGTTGCTTAAGTAATTGCCTGGATTCCTCCCCGGAGCTCTTCCCTCTTCCCCATTATGGTCACATATGCTTTCAGAGTCTGAACAGAGATCACCTCTTCCAGAAAGCCTTATGGACCTTCCTGGAGAGGCTGGACAGGGAAGGACTGACTGGGAAGATATGAGGCCGGGCCTGTAATCTCAGCTACACCGGAGGCTAAGGCAGGAGAATTGCTTGAACTCAGGAGGTGGGGGGTTGCAGGAGCCGAGATCGCGTCACTGCCCTCCAGGCTGGGGGACGGAGCGAGACTCCATCTCAAAAAAAAAAAAAAAAAAAAAACACAAAAAACAAGAAACAAAAAAGTCGGAAGCACATTCTTCCGAATACCTGCCATGTCTTTAAAAGTATATACTCAAAATCGACTTCAGCTTTTGCATTTTCCCAAAGGTTCTGGCTAAGGGTGGTTTGGTTCGTACACAGCTCCCTACCGCCACCTTATGGCAAAAAGTTGAAAAAAACTTCCGTGCATACAATTCTGTGAACTTTTAAAAGCCTGACAACTTTCCAGTTCATTCCTAGTGCAATGGATGAGTTATCCTGCATTCCATCTAAGAATATCACCTCTTCTCGAGTGCTGGAGACTGTCTTCTCTCACCTGCTCAAAGATGTTGTTCATAATTATTTCCCTCTATCTTGCATCATCGACCGTCATCTCTCAATTGACTCATTCTCACTAGCACTCAAACCTGCTTATAGAACATCTATCTTAAAACAAGGCAACAACGAAGACCTTCCCTTGACCCTACCTTTCTCTACCCACCCCACTTCTCTGCTCTCCTTGATGGCAAGCCTCTTCAAAAGAGTTTCTGTACTTGCCGTCCTCACTTTCTATTTTCTTATCATCTCTTGCGTCTATTCTCAATCAGATTTGCCCCAACGCTCCACTCAAACTCTCGGCCAAGGCCAGAAATGGTTTCCGCACTGCCAAATCCAATGGGTGCATCTCAGTCTTTGTCTTGACCCAACTACATGTGGCCGTTGCTCTCTCCTGGTTCTCCCTCCACTTCACAGGCTGTCCCTTCTCAGCATCTGTGCCTCATTTCTGCTCATATTTCTAAGCGTTAAGCATTGTAAGGCTCATGGCTCACTCTTCCCACCTATTCTCTGTCTGCGTTCTCTCCCTAAGTCCCCCACTCCCACTTTTTTTTTTTTTTTTTAGATAGAATCACTCTGTTGCCCAGGCTGCAGTGTAATGGCATGATCTCAGCTCACAGCAACCTCCACCTCCCGGGTTCCAGTGATTCTCCTGCCTCAGCCTCCCAAGTAACTGGGACTAAAGGCGCATGCCACCACACCCAGCAAATGTTTGTATTTTTAGTAGAGACGGGGTTTCACCATGTTGGCCAGGCTGGTCTTGAACTCCTGACTTCAGGTGATCTGCCCGCCTCTACCTCCCAAAGTGCTGGGATTACAGGCGTAAGCCACCATGCCCCACTTAAGCCCTTTTTATGCTGACGACGCCAAATGCCACCAGCTTTTCCTCCTGAATTCCAGACTGGACACCACCACTTGGATACCCAAGTGGCATCTCAAAGCAAATATATTTAATAGCAGTCTTTTGATTTCTTCTCCACTTCCCATTCTAATCAGCCTTTCTTGGGATTTCCTCATGTCAGTAAATTGCAATTTCATTCTTCCAGTGGCTCATCTTTCACTCTTTTTCTCATATCCACATCTAATCCATTGGCAACTTCTACTGATTTCAGGGTTTTCCCATTTCATACCACCATGCTTACCATCAGCCTAATCAAAGCCGTATTACCCCAGACAACTGGACAACTTTCTTCTGTGTCTCTATGCTGCCAGCTTGTCTCTCTCTTGTCTATTTCTCTGTGTAGGAGCCAGGAGCCTGCATGGTCCTATAATAATGAAGGTAAGACCATGTCACTTCTCTGCTCAGAACTCTCCAGCAGCTCCCCATCTCTCACAGAGGAAAGTCCAGATTTCTCACCAAGACCTCAAAGACCTGCATGGTCTGTGCCCACCCCCTCACTCTGATCTCACACCGTGCCGTGGCCTCCCTCACCCATCCTGCATCCACTCCTTGCTCCTTAGGTGCATGAGGCTCAGCCCGTCTCATGTTCTCCCTAGTCCTCCTGTTGAAAATCTTGTCTTCACATCCTCTGGTTCTCTATTCCAGAGTCATCTTTTCAGAACAGCCTTTTCAGACCTTCCTATTTAAAACTGTACTTTTTCCCTCCCTCTCCCCTTCCATTGTTTTTCCCGGTAGCACTCTGTAACCTAACGTAGCTTATGAGATTGTAAGTTTCACAAGCGCAGGGGCTTGGTTTTTCTGCTCCCTGCTGCATCCACAGTGCCTGGCACATGGACATGCCACAGATATCTGTCAGATGAATGAATGAGGGCCAGTGTCCAAGGCTATCCAGTTTCACAAAAAAGGAACATACTCTCTCTAACCTGTATACTTGTGGTTGACTAAAGCAACAGTATCTTTAATGAATTTTTAACTAACTGATTACATGTTTATGTGGAGAGAAGCTGCCATTGTTCATTGTTTCTCCGTCTGGACAGAGACAACAAGGAGGATTTTCTCTGTCATGGGAAGAATCGAGTGAATACATTTGTTTCTGTGGACGTGCGGCAAGCTTTGTCCTCGAGGGGTGGGCCAGGGCCTTTTTGGTGACTTCAGGAGGCTGTCCCTCACTTTGATCCCTCCCTTAAGTGTAGGGAGATAAGGAACTTCCTTTGAGGAAAGAAATGAAAACCTCGATCTTTTCCTTTCTGAGGCTAAGCATTATCTGGACCTCTACATTTGGAGATCATGCCTGCTAGGCGGGTCTACTGATGGAAGGAAGCTCCAAAGTCTCCCTCAGGCAGCTAGCCTGGTGACCTGGGCTCCAGGTTGTCATGGGCATGAAAAAGGTTCTGGGTAGTGCTGGGTGGGGCACTTCTTTGCCTGGGGTGCATGCTTGTGAGTAGGATCTTGGGGGATCCAGTGTGGGACTTCCTGGGTGGAAATATTCTGGGAAAAGTGGAATTTTGCTGCCTTGACGAATCACTAAGTCTTGAAACCCACAGTAGTGCCAATGATCTCTTTGAGTTAGACAAGAAGACTACTTGATTGTAGTTCTTGCAATCCTCACTGCCTGGCAGGGCAGCTCATTCCGGAGCAGCCTCGTTCTGGGGTAGCTGTGGTTTTCTTCAGCCCCAAGGGCACTGGCTGAGTTTTGCTTCATGTGACGGGATGGGATTGGCCTTGGAGACACTAATAAGCACATAGGGGTTTTTGGACAATGCGAAGAGGTTGGTGCCAAGCTACAAACGGGAGATGTTGAACTTCCTGCGAATCTGGTGTGTCGTAGCCTGAGCCGGTTTCAATATGAAAAATAAAAGTGACACTGCCTTCCTTGTATGCTAATCTGGTGAAGTGGCTCATGGTGGCCGTGTAACAACCTGGTAGCCTCCTACAGAAGCAAGTGGGGTGTGGCATCCCTGCTGTCTGCATCTCCTGTTTGTCACCTCACCCGCTCTGAGGCCATATCCCTTATCCTGATGGCTTCCATCACAGCAGCAGGGGGCAACTCAGCCTAGACTCATCCAAGCCTTTCTCTCTGTTCCTACCACGGTGCTGCTAGAGAGCATCACAAGACCCCAGCCTGGTGCCACGAAGGGGTAAGGACCCCAGACGCTACCCTCCACGCCTTTAACTCCCCCTCTTCCTGTCTTCTTTGCTTTCCTCAAACTGACATCCTGGCCACTTCTACCTTCGCTTCGAAAATAGAAACCGGAAGACACAAACTTCTTTCACGTCCTGTCACCAAGGCTCTTCCCTTCTGGGCATGTGGGATGATGAGAGCTGATTCGTACTGAGTACCTCCAAAGAGCCAGGGCTGCCCTCCAGGCCTCACACACTAACTCATTTAATTGATGGTTTGTTCTTTCCTACATAAACACCCCCAATCCCAAAGCAACCAACAAAACCCAAGGCACAGAGAGATGAAGCAACTTGACTGAGCTCACACAGCACTGGGATGGGACCTCAGCCAGCCTGACTCCAGGGCACCCAGCACATGCTGCAGAGCCTGGAACACAGAAGCCACCCGGGAACAACGGATTTAATGGTTCCATGCAGGAATCTAGGACTCTGCAGAAACAAGGAGGCGGAACTGCAGCTCTTTAGAGTGGAATGCCCGTCAGCTCAATATCAAACACAACTGGCAAATGATGATGATTTTGGGGAAGGAAGAAGTGGTGAGACAGTAAATTTATATTTAAATTTTATTTTTCCAATGTAAAAAAATCTTCTAAGTGAAGAATATATAACAAATTCACACAAGTATAAAGAAGAAGTATAAAACCACTAGGAAACCCAGTATGCTTTGTTCCCTTTTGAAATCCAAATATCTCTGGGAAAAATACTAATACAGGCTACTCTCTTTTACATCTTTGTCACAGTGAATTTCAGATCCCCGCTGACATTACCGTGTGAGTGTTTAAGGTTCAGAGGTGCCACAATGGAGATCAGAGTCTTAATTGTGGCACGGTGCGTGGTGGCTCACACCTGTAATCCCAGCACTTTGGGAGGCTGAGGTGCGTGGATCACTTGAGCCCAGGAGTTCGAGATCAGCCTGGGAAACATGGTAAAACCCCTCTCTACGAAAAAACAAACGATTAAGCAAAAAAAAAAAAAAATCAACAAAAAAACAAAGTCTTGATTGCATCAATGACACGGAGGCAGGTGCTCACTCACTGTCAGATGTTTGTGGGACCAGCTTGGAGACTGAATGTGGACTTCTCATGTCCTCTCCCAGTGTGGGCCTGTGTGGATCTGCCCTGGGCTCACTCATTGTATTTGTCAGGGTTTTTCCAGAGAAATAGAGTCAATAGGATGTGTGGAGAGAGAGAGAGAGAGGTTTTTTTTTTGAGATGATGTCTCAATCTGTCGCCCAGGCTGGAGTGCAGTGACATGATCTCTGCTCCCTGCAACCTCCACCTCCCGGTTTCAAGCAATTCTCCTGCCTCAGCTTCCCGAGTAACTGAGATTAACTGGGATTACAGGCATGTGCCACCACGCCGGGCTAATGTTTTTGTATTTTTAGTAGAGACAGGGTTTCACTATTTTGGCCAGGCTAGTCTCGAACTCCTGACCTTGTGATCTGCCTACCTCGGCCTCCCAAAGTGCTGGGATTACAGGTATGAGCCACTGCACCTGGCCAAGAGAGATTTATTTCAAGGGATCCACTTCTGCAATTGTGGAGGCTGACAATTTCAAAGTCTGTAGGGTGGACCAGCAGGCTGGAGACTCAGGAAGAGTTAATGTTACAGGTAAAGTCCAAAGGCCATCTTCTGGCAGAATTCCCTCTTGCTCAAGGAATTCCGTCCAGATCTTCCACTGATTGGATGTGGCCCACTCACATCCAGGAGGGAGATATGCTTTACCCAAAGTCTGCTGATTTAAATGTTAATCTTGGCTTCAAGAACTGTGGGTTATGGTGCAGACGAAAATTCAAGAACCATCCTATACACAACCAGTCCTGAAAATACCATAGAATGCATCCAGAAATCCTAATCTCAAAGACTGATCTCAAAGGAATGGACCCCAAGCTCCCTAGAAACATGCGCTTCACCTAGAGGCACCACAAGAAGGGCCTGGAGAAGAGGCAGGCCAACAACATGTGAGCTGAGGTGATCAAGGCCCCCCCTAAAGCCCAAGGAAATCAAGCCCAAGATCCCAAAGGGCATCAGCTGCAAGCTCAACCGATTTGCCTACATTGCCCACCCCAAGCTTGGGAAGCATGCTCGGGCCCACATTGCCAAGGTCTCAGCCTCTGCTGGTCAAAGGCCAAGGCCAAGCCCAGGCCTCGGCTTCAGCTGCAGCTCCAGCTCAGTTCCAGCTCCTGCTCAGGCTTCCAAAGGTGCCCAGGCATCCATGAAGGCTCTGGAGCAGAGCGCTCCATCTGCCAGTGTGAGGACAGGAGGATGGGGGTGACCCCTCCCTGGGCTGCTGTCTGCGGGGGGGCTGGTGTCCTCCTGTGCTGCTTCTGTGAATAAACCTGGGGCAGGAAAAAGATGTTAATCTCATCCCAACACACCCTCATAGAAATATCTAGAATAAGTGTTGACTACACATGTGGGTACTATGGCCTAGCCAAACTGACACATACAGTTAGCTGTCATACTAGCTAGCTGCAGGTGTCAGAGCTGGGAAAAGATTCCCTTCCATGATAAGAGGCCCTGGCTGGCAGGGAGGGGGCTACCATATGGAGGCTAGAGGTGGGGGAGATCATTGTCCTCCAACTCAGGAGGTCTAAAGGCGATAATAAGCTATGCCGGATGAGAGCAGGTACTAATTGGACATGTTAAATAGAATTGGGGGCAGATTCCATTTTTTGGAGCCATCTTTTTAAGAATACAAAATTAGGGGCTGGGTGCAATGGCCCACACCTGTAATCCCAGCATTTTGGGAGGCTAAGGTGGAAGGATTGCTTGAGGCCAGGAGTTCAAGACCAGCTGGGCAACATAGGGAGACCCTGTCTCTACAAAAAACATTTTTAAAAATTGGCTAGGTGTGGTGGTGTGGCCTGAAGTCTCAACTCCCTGGGAGGCTGAAGTGGGAGGATCGCTCGAGCCTGGGAGGTTGAAGCTGAAGTGAGCCATTATGATGCCACCGTACTCCAGCCTGGGTAACCGAAGCTGGAGTGACAGAAACTAGGTGACAGGGGGTCAGAAAAAAGTTAGGTATCCGGCCTTGGAAGGAGATCCAAGCATAAATTTTGTTATCCCAGAGTAAGTCCTCCTTGAGAAAGAATGCAGGTGGGAAAGAAAGACAAGAGAGGCCCACTTCTCCAGCATTCCTGAAGCAGGTAGAGAATAGATTATCAGTATTTGCATTTGAACAGGTGACTGAGGAATGAAACTTGACGGGTGAAAGTTGGGTGATGGTTGGTAGTTTTTGGTCACTGGCCTTGCTGTCCTTCTGAACCACGACTCACCACCTCCAGAAATGAACCAGTGCTTGAGCTTGTCCAAGTTCATATGTCTTTCCTCTGAATCGGGGCTTGGCAAGCTTTTTCTGTGAAAAATCAGGGGGTAAATATCTTAGACTGTGTGGGCCATACAGTTTCTGTGGCAATGACTTGAGTCCGCTATTGTAGCACAAAGCAACCAGAGCTGTTGGTAAATGAAGGTGTGTGTCTGGGCACTAGTGGAATTTCATTTACCAGAAGAGGCAATGAGCAAGATTTGGTCCCCAGGCTGCCTTTTGATGACCTCTGCTCTAGGTCACTGGTTTTCAATATTTAAAAACAGGATATTTTCTTCAAATCATTTTCAGTAGCCTCTAACACATAAGCCAGATGAAAATGGTTGCTGCAGTTTAAGTTTGGGCAGGTGGGGGTCAGCCTAGAGCCTGGCCCTTCTCATGGTGACACCAAAGGAAGATCCCTCAAGCTCCCTGGGTTCTGAGGAACCCACAGTGAAGTCCACTGCCCACCCCGCATGGCCTGTCCCCGACACGCTTCTGAATGACCTTTCCTATATTTGCTGTGATGTTACTTAGTATGTATTATCCCCACAACTAGAGTGTAAGACCCTCGAGAGCTTGGGCCAAGGCCTTGCCAGCTTTTTCCCTTTACTGTGGTGCCAAGCATGACCTGAGACTCAGGCACAGCTGTTTAACGTGGACTAACCTGGGAGCTTGGTCTAACCTGAGTCAGTCCCTGATGCAAGGTAACCAGTTGCTGAAGTACAGGTGCTAGATCTGGAAGAAGGCAGGGTTCCACTTTCTTCTCCTTGTGGGCCCCATCCCCCAATTTGTCAAGTGGGAGAATGAGGCCCATTCATTCATAATGTCATTCACATCCGAATTTGTGCTCTGACCAAGATTTTACTTTCTCACAGATATTAAGTTTGGGTTTATTCCCAGTGTTTTTTAAAATAAGCTTTCAAAGTTGTTATGGAATTATTAGAAGAAAAAAGGTGGGTGGCAATGGCAGTATATGTGTGTGAGTGGGTTAGGGTGGGGTGGGGAAGTCGGTCAATGTGTACAGTTCCTGCAATAGAAAAGGAAGCATGTGTTTCAGGTAAAGGGAATGCCGCTGTCAAGGGTCTTTACTTATGCCTAGAATGGTGCTGGCAGACATCCTCAATATTGGGTGAATTAAATGGAATGGTAGCTTCAAGGAGCCCTCACTATTCTAGTAGTCATTATCTGAGTTCCTGAAGTTATAAAGTTAGTTACACAAAAAAGCAAAAATAGACACATTATTATAAATACTTAATGTCCACATATAAAATCTTCCCCTGCTTGGCCAGGGGTGGTGGCTCACACTTGTAATCCCAGCACTTTGGGAGGCCGAGGTGGGCGGATCACTTGAGACCAGGAGTTCGAGACCAGCCTGGCCAACATGATGAAACCCTGTGTCTACTAGAAATATAAAAATTAGCCAGGCGTTGTGACGCATGCCTGTAATCCCATCTACACAGGAGGCTGAGGCAGAGACTCACTTGAACCTGGGAGGCAGAGGCTGCAGTGGCCTGAGATCATGCCACTGTACTCCAACCTAGGAGACAGAGCAAGAATCCATCTCAAAAAAAAACCCTGCTCAAACATATGTCCCAGATACCAAAAATCTCTGATGACAGTCGGGTGTTGTAAACACTCAATGCAATGCCACAATGCTAGAACACAGGGACTGCATGGTAGCAAGGCCAGTCTGGCAAAACAGGTAGAGTTTTTGAGACAATCATAGTGGATTGCTGCTAAACTCTCCTGCAAAGCCATCAGCAAACGAGGCTCCAGAAGCGGGAGACCAGTTGAGGAATGAAGAAGAGAAAGTTGACCAAAAAGTCAGGATAGACTCTTGAAAAGGGGATGATTTAAATATGAAAGGATTCAGAGAGACCCTTGGAAGAATTGATAAAGCAATTTTTTTGTGTGTAAAAAATGAAGGCAGTGATCTTACACAATCATAAAATTTTATCAGAAATATTACCTCCTTTTGAAAAAGTCTGATTTACTTCTTGTTCATTTTGAAAATTAGTATATGTTTGAAATTGTAACAAAAATTGTGTTAGATACAAGATTAAAACACATTTAATTTCATCTCCCCCGTAAAATTTCAACCAAAACCCCCTTTTCATTATGTCAATCCAAAACTCTTTTTCATTATTTGTTATAAAAACATTTTACCTCTTTTAATGGAGTTCACTCTAAGCCATCTTTTCTTGGTACCAATTATCCTTGGATAATGAGGACTGTTTTCCATAATGTTGGTGCAGGAAAAAACCTTCTTCTAAGCAAGACACAAAATGCCAGAGGAAAAGACTATCAGAATTGACCAGGAAAATTTTGATACTTTTGCATGATAAACTAATAGACTATAACACCCCAGGTGAAAATATGCATAACAGATATAATCACAAAAAGGTTAATAGCAGTGATATAGAGACGGCAATACAAATCAAGAAAAGGAAAAGTAACCTGGAGGCAAAATGGGCCAAAACCATGCTTGTGGATTCACAGAAGAGGAAAAGCGGGGAAAGAGTGGGGCATGGTTAACAAACATGTGAAAAGATCCCCACTCTTACCGGTCGTCAGGTAAGGGCAGAATAAAGTGTCAAACACCACCCCACCCATACGTTCGGAAAGACTTGGGGATAATAGCCAGTATTGGTGGAGGTGCAAATGAATACACACTCTCATACCCATTTTTGCCCTACGGGATACACAGTTGAGCAGTGTCTAACAAAATGAAAATGTGTGTGTCCTTTGATTTCACTACTAGGAGTAGGAATATCCCTTAGAAATACACATGCTCACACAGAACTATTTACAAGTTGTTAGACTATTATAATAGCAAAAATAGGAAATAGTGCTACTACTATTGTGAAAGTTATCATCATCAAAACGAAGTCACTAATGTTAATAAAACTCCAACAAATAGAGCCGAGGAAGGCCATAAAGAGAGGGCTCTCATGCTTGTATACCTGATAACAATAAAGACTGAAAAATACCATACAGCTTCTTGGACAAAGTTTTCTTGCACAAAAGCCATCACAACACTATACAAAGAAATACTTCCTCAGGGACATCTGCCCAGCACTCCCTGTCCAACCTCAGACTGGTATCAGCCTTGTTATTGATCTTTGTAGCCAAGGATAATTACTTCAAAACAATTAGGTCATATTCCTCATTTTTCTCCTTTAAAAATCTTTGTCTTCCTTTACCTCTCTGAATACACACATGCTTTACTATGGCACACATATTCCCATTGCAGTGCTCTACTCTCAAATAAACGTCTTTTCAGGAGCGGCTGTTTGTTATTTTGGTTGACACTGTTCATAGCTGATTCTTACATAAGGCCTTCTCTGGGTGGTCACTTTTCTAAGCATGTTACATAAATGAGCTCAATCCTCCATGACGACCCTGTAAGAAAGTACTTTTATTACCCTTAGTATGCAGACAAAGGACCCAAAGCACAGAACAGAGTGGTTTACTCAGGGTCACTCAAACAGCAGGAGGCAGAATTGTGATGTGCCCCAGGCAGCCTGGTCTGGGCTCCATACCTCTTACTATACAACTTACACCCAGGATACAATTGGTTAAATAACCATAGAAAATCCTTACAAGGAATAACGAACGACACATATTGTAAAAGGAAACGAATGGGTGGCAGTGTAATCCTATTTTTGAAATATGCAAACTGTGTATGTATGGTTTATGGGGTGTTTATGTGGTTGTGTGTGTGTGCATAAATGCACTACGATAAAGTGAATAAAGACACAAACTCAGTAGTGGTTGCCTCTGCTAAAATGCATGGGATGGGGGCAGATGACAGGGGGAGGAGTGCTGGTATAGAAAGACTTCTAATGTCTGCTGCATACATTTTTGGATTGTTGAATTTATAGGAGAATGTGTTTTACTAGATCTATATTTTTATTTATTTTATTTTATTTTGAGATGTTCTCACTCCGCCTCCCAGGCTCAAGTGATTCTCCCACCTCAGCCTCCTGAGTAGCTGGGACTACAGGCATGTGCCATCACACCTGGCTAATTTTTTGTATTTTAGTAGAAATGGGGTTTCACCATATTGCCCAGGTGGGTCTCGAACCTGAGCTCAGATGATCCACCCATCTTGGCCTTCCAAAGTGTTGGGATTACAGGTGTGAACCACCATGCTTGGCCTGTATTACTGTATCGCAGGGCCATGCGATAATTTTTAAGATGCACAAATGCAACACGAAGGGGTTGCAGGCATGCCTGACCTGGTCTATGAATGGTGTCATTTTGAGGCTCAATGATTGTTTATATGTTTTACCCAGGATGGAGAGCAGAGTGCAGGCAAGAAAACCTGGGTGGCTGGGGAAGTGGCCCAGCCAGGCGAGCAGTGGGCTGGCAGCTCTCTTCCTCCGTCAGTACTCCTTGACTGGATTAAGCCTCAGTCATAGGGGTGAGAGAGGAAATAGGGATGTTTCTCATCCGGGCGGTGTATTAATACTAGTACCCAAGCAGGCAATGACATGCTTAGTATAGCTACGCCATTGCAGATGGCAAACCCAAGGTCATTTACAATCCCCCTTGCCTTCCTCAACTACTCAACTATAGAGGATTTTGTTCTTGTTTTTGTTTTTTTTGAGATGGAGTTTTGCTCTTTGTTGCTGAGGCTGCAGTGCAATGGTACAATCTCAACCCACTGCAACCTCTACCTCCTGGGTTCAAAGCAATTCTCCTGCCTCGGTCTCCCGAGTAGCTGGGACTACAGGCACATGCCACCATGTCTGGCTGGCTAATTTCTGTATTTTTAGTACAGACTAAAAATATAAAATTTCACCATAGTGGCCAGGCTGGTCTTGAACTTCTCATCTCAGATGATCCTCAGCCTCCTAAAATGCTGGGATTACAGGCAAGAGCCACTGTGCCTGGCCTAGAGATTTGAAAACTAAAATATCCATGTTCCCAGACTCCCTTGCAGCTAAGTGGTGGCCGTATGACCCAGTCCGGGTCCATGAGATGTACACTGATGTCACTGCTTAGACTTCCAAGAATGCTTCTTCCAGTGCAGACTAGACTGGAATGGCTCATCAGATGTTTTCTCTTTCCCCCTTCTTCTCGACCAGACCACAAATATGATGCCTAGAAATGTAGTTACCATCCTGTGGCCACAAGGATGAAAGTCACACACTCTTTTGGTGTCCTAGGGCTGCCGTAACAAATTGTCACAACCTGGTAGCCTAAAACAGTGGAAGTTTATTCTTTCACAGTCATGGAGGCTGGAAGTCTGAAATCAAGGCATCCCAGCACCATGCTGTCTCTGGAGACTCTAGGGGAGGATGCTTTCTTGCAGCTTCCTCCCCAGCTCCTGATGCTGCCAGCAATTCTTGGCTTGGAGGTGCATCACTCATCGCTCCAGTCTCTGCCTCCTTTGACATGTGGTTTCTTGCTGTATCTCTCCTCTTCTTATAAAAGGCATCAGTCATATAGATTTAGAATCTACTCGACTCCAGTATGACCTCATCTTAATTATATCTGCAAAGACCCTATTTTCGAATAAGATCACATTTACAGGTACCAGGGGTTAATACTCAAACATATCTTTTTGGAGGACATGATTCAACTCACAAAACACACTGAGGATGGATAATGGGAGGATAGAAAGCCCTGATAGCCTCGTGCAGCCACTCCCAATCTTGGGCAGTCTACTTGTGATTTCTTGTTGTGTGATTCAAATAAGTTCCTTATTTATTGAAGCCACAGTTTAGGTTTTCTTTTGCTGGAAGTTGAACACGTTTCTAACTGCCACACTTATCTATCCATCCATCCATCCATCCATCCATCCATCCATCCATCCATCCAATCAGTTTTTGGGAAGTGACTATATTGTGTCAGACGGGAAGCTAGGTGATGTCTTACTCAGAGTCGAGGCTGGCACAGAGAAAGTACTCAATATTTACTAAACGCATGAATGGAAGACAAATTCCTTTCATGGAACTTAAGAGTTTAGACATACACACAAAAAATAGACAATTAAAATGTGTGCACAGCCTTGTATAATACCCAACTCTGACTTGGGGCTTAAAGAGTTTTCCTGGTGACTAAGAATGGTGGTAGGAGAATGTACAGAAGCCAAAGAGAGATTGAGAAACAGAAAAACTGACTATGACTGACTCATGGAAGGCAGGGAAGTGGGGGAGTGAAGAGAGGGAAAGGGGAGGTAGGGGGAGCGAGGGAGAGAGAGACATTGTGTGGGTGTGTGCATATTAAAAGGTCAGTCTGGAAAGATGAGGCTAGAGACAGAAGCATGAATACTTGGGATGATTCTTTAATCTCTAAACTCTTGAATGCAGGACTGCTATATGTATTCTGAGGGCAGGGGGGATCTGTGGAATGAGGTGTCTTTTAATCTGTAAATTTCTGGCTGATATGACAATATGTACAATGTGTAGCAGAGAAGAACGAACCTGTGTGAACATCCCTCCTTTGTATGGTTGGATGCTGCCCTGGTAAATACATGATTCTTGGGTCAATAGAGTCTGCAAAGCTCAAGCTGTGTATTTTATGTAGCATGTGTTAACACTTAAGGGATGTTTCCAGTAGGTCTTGCTTTAGCACATCATCCTTATGCAGCTGTGTTTTTTGGATGAGGCCACGGAGAGCTGGCTGATGCCAAAAGCTCACTCTGGACACTCAGCTTCTCGCCTTGCTTCTTGCTTGACAAGGGGACAGGCAGAGACAGCTTTCCTTCCATGGGCTTCCTTTTCCGCATCTCTAAAATTAACCTAAAAATTTCAGAAAAAAAGAAAAAATAAACAGTGCCTTGTGCATAGTAAATGTTAATAATCGATAAAAAAGTATGTATATTAAATATAACATCATCTATAATCCCATATAATCCCTTACCATTGTGAGTGGATAGTCAGAAAGCAGGTTGCTTTTGTGTCCCATGGCTCCTTGTGGTGAGCTGGTACCTGCCCCCCCCCCCCGGATTAATACTCAGGCAGGATTGTGGCTTTTCTGGTCATCTTAACTGGTAGTGACTCAAGGATGTAGCTGGTGTGCTCCAGACTTGGCAGATGTTTAAAGCTGAGTATTTCTCTTGAGGATTCTTTTGTGGGTTCTTGGGAGAACCCCATTAACGTGGATCTCTCACCTGCATTCTCTTGACAAAGATGAATACATCTCTATACTAGCTGGTCCCCTGTACCCCCTTCACAGCCCCTGGGCATCTGCTGTACTCCTCTAGACTCTTGTTTTGGGGTCTTCTTGCCCCTGTAGAGTAGCCTTTTTGGGGCAGAATCTAAGAGAGCCCCTCCTCTGCCCATCACACATCCTTTGCCAAGTTCAGGGCTCAGGACAAGCCCAGTGCAGCAACCTCTCCTTCCTCTGCCCACAGCTCAGGAACCTGCTCCCTTTAGAGAATGCAAGTCAGACACCAGTCCTTTGCATCCCCTAAACTACAAGAGACACACTAAACGATTTTTAAGGGGTCCCACTATGCCGTTTTCCCTAAGCTTGAGGCAAGAGGTAAGCATCCCCATCCTACCCCAGTGAGGGAGGGGTAGACAGACAGCATGTCAAGAACTCTCTATATATCCCCCTCTGTCAACGCCCTCCACCCTTCCATTCTCCATGTGGTTGAGGAACCCAGGAGTCATGAACCAGTTTTGAGAAATTTGTAATGTACAGTAGTGTCCTTCCAAAATTCACATGTTGAAATTCTAATTTCCAAGGTGATGGCATGAGGAGGAGATGGGGACTTTGGCAGATGATTAGGTCATGAGGGTGGAGCCCCCGTGAATGGGATTAGTGCCCTTATAAAGAGGCCCCAGGGAGCTCTCTTGCTCTTTCCACTGTTGTGAAGGCAAGAGGAGAAAATGGCCATCTGTAACTGGAAGTGGTCTTGGGGCCATCTGGGTAGAGATCCCAGGGTCCCCGGTATTCAGAGCATAGAAGACCATGGCCTCTGAGGAGGCATGTTTCCTTAGTCCTATGGACAACTCACCCTGTGAGATGGAGCATGTCTAGAAAGCCAGAGAAGGACCCTTAAAACATGTGGCTCAGGGCAGTGGATCCTCTTACCTGAGTCTAATGGCCATTCTTGACTGTCAAGTTGGTTTCCTAAATGAAGCTATATTTCAAGAGAGGACATGTTGGCTGCTGAGAACAAAAACAAAACAAAACAAAACAAAACAATGGACAAAAAAGAAGGCTGGAAGAATTGGCAGGATGAATAGCTCAGTTCAGTGGAACCAGGTGCAATTGTTTAAGTATGGGGTGAGGCTGTGCTGACCAGCCAGAGGCTGGCTCCTCTCTAGCAGCCCCCCACCCCGGAACCCGCGAGTGCTGGGAAATAGAGCATTTTCATGGAAAGAAAGCAATCATATCTAACCTAAGAGCTCAACAGCTCTGGTGTGGGGGAACCCCTCTGAAAGAGCTGACCATGTGGATCAGGAAGCACCTCCATAAGTCCAAGGAGGAGCACCATGCAGGTTGGAGGTATAGCAGGCTGGTGGGTATAAGGAGGTTAGCTGGACTCGGGGAGGCAACAATGAGAGAGTGGAGAAATAACAGTCAGTGGGGCAGAAGGTCGGAGAGGGTGGTGGACCCGAAAACAGGGCCTGGAGAGCTGTTGGCAGCAACCCTCACTGTGGGTGAGCTTCTTGGGACACTAGAAAGAAAGGCTAAGGAACAACCTGGTTATATGGAGAACCCCTGTGGGGGAGTTTGGGGGGGGCACTCAAGGGGAGGATTCTGGGGGAAAGACAGGCTTGCTTGTAATTCAAGGTGATTATTCAAGTGCAGACTCCGAGCTTCTAGATGTGGAGCCAGTTGAACTTGATTAACGTGAGGAGCTAGGCCAGTGAAGCCTGGGGGTTTTCCAGCTTCCTGTGCTTTTTTTTGGGTGGGAGAGGAAGGCAATCTAAAGAACAAACTTCTGTTTTATAAAGAGGAGTCTGGGTGCCTCATATACTCATAATACATTCTCATCGATGGTTTGTGGATTAATGGGGCAGGTACACAGCAGAAAATGCTTCCTACATCCAGGAAGCCCTTGAAATGGATGTTCCATCTCATCCTCAGTTATAATCTTTCTCCAGTTCATTCTCAGGGAGACAGATGTTTCCAATTTAGCCTTGAAAAGTACATAGTAATAAAATAATCTTCAAATTAGCATGTCGGCAGGGCCTAGTGTTTACAATCCATTTTGAAAACAAGTCCCTGCCTTTGCCTGTTTGCATTTCCATCAGGAAGATGGGATTGCCAAGCAGGCATTATCGTGCTATCTTTTCAACTTTTATGCTCACATTCTGGTTCAGACATAACATTCTTCCTTTGACGCTCTCTGCAGAAGCTGACCAAGTATTTATACTTTTTTAAAACATAAAGTTCCTTCTTTTTTGGTGATCAAACAATCTGCCTTTCTGATGCGACCTCATTACCTTTTATTTGAATAAGTTTGAAATGCTTTAGAAGATGGTAGAGACCTGTTTGAGTGGTTAAGCCTTTAAAGGAATGAGAGATTCTCAGAGAGGTTCTTGATCTGTTTAACTTGAAGGAGGTTTGGGTGAGTGGTGGAGAATGACAGAAACTGTGTGAGGATAGGAACCTGGTCGTCATTAAAGGTGCCCCACAGAGCTACATAAAAGAAGAATGTGACTTCTAACACCTGGCCTCTGCTTCAGATGTTTGGTGGGAAATCCTTTCTAGGCTGAGGCCAACCACCCCAGGCTTCTCGGGAGCAGGATCTGAGTGCAGCTTGCAGTCCATTCATGAGAAGTTTGAATTCTCTTTCTCTTGTGCCTCCATCTTCTTCTGGGCTCCAGGTCTGTGCTCATCCCCAGTGGGAGGGCGTTGTGATGGATGCCATTTCTTTGGCACTTCTCCTATGAAGAGGTGGTATCAACATTCCCCTCCTTGTATCTGGGCTGCTCCATGACAGCTCTGAAACAGAGTGTGGTAGATGTGGTGCTATGGCAGGTCCAGGTCTTGGCTTTGAGAATATGACAGCTTCCACTCTGGTCTCCTGGAGTCCGGAGCTGCCATGACTCCAAGAAGTCCACCTACTGTTTTAAAAAGACCACATGGCAAGGCCCTGAGACCACACAGAGAGAAAGGGGGTTCCAGCTCAGTTCAGTCTTCCAAACGTTTCCATTGAAGCACCCGGCCCGTTAGTGAAACACTCTTAGGCTCTCCAGACCCAGACCAGCCTCCAGCTGAATACCATTTAGTGACCCCAGTCAATATAGCATGGAGAGCAGAAGAATTCCCCCAACTCAGTCTTGCCCAAGTTCCTGACCCACACAATTGTGAGCAATAATTGTGGTTTCAAGCCATTGCATTTTGGATCATTTATTTATGCAGCAACAAATAGCTGGAACAGTCATGGAGGCCACCCAGGAAGTATGCAGAGAATTGAGATATCATCATGGTGCATGTTGATGGAGCCCATTTGTGGGGATTGCAATGTAGGAAAAAAAACCCAGGAAGAGGGATTCCTCTAAACATTTCCCCTCTCTCCAGGGAAGAGCCTCAGACACCAAAATTGGAGACTAGCGTCCAGGTTACATGCATCTGCCTAAGTGTGTGCTTTTTGCTAAGTTTTAGCCTCTCTACAACTAGGCTTTAAGTGGATAGACTGGCAGTCCATCATACTGCGCAGGTCTGAGTCTTGCTGGTACATACAGCCTGTGCTTAAGCCAAGATCTGCTGTCAAAACAGTATCTCTTCCAAGAACAAATGTCTATTAAAAAAAAATAAAAGAAAAAGAAAAGAGTATCTTACTTGTACCCAAGTCAGCATCTCTGATCTGTCAAATGCTCCTTCTCCATTACGATGAATCAAACGACTCCACCATTACCACGGTGACAAAGGAGTGTGGGTGACATTGGTCTCCCATCAAATGTAAACCTGATCTACATCACAATTGTCTTTGGCTGGGAATATTCACCATAATAATTCTCGTAACAAGTACAGCTGTAGTTTGGGAGAAAGAAAAGAATAGTGGAATGCAGCCTTGTAGATAAGAATACAAAATATTTTAACAAAAATTTACCAGCTGTTCAAGCCTCAGTATATCTCACAAAGTCAATAAAATAAACACAATCAGCATTATTTACTCAGTGTGAATGATTCCTGGCTCTGGCACCATGGCTATTTAGTGAGTTAAGCTGGCTTTAGCTGGGCCATGTCTGCCAGGTTGTCTTCTGAAGGTAATGGCTTATAAAACTGCATGGAAAAATCTTAAGGAGTAGCCTCATTTTTAAGGCAATAATCTTCACTAAGGAAAACTGGGTTAAATTGATTAGTGTAATGAACTCAACTTAAGGATTTTATCATTTCTTTTCCATTGTTAGGAAATGTAGCATGAAACTGAATTTTCTCTCCATTATTATTATTATTATTATTATTATTTTTAACAGAGTCTTGCTCTGTTGCCAAGGCTGGAGTCCAGCAGCGTAATCTAGGCTCACTGAAACCTCTGCCCCCGGGTTCAAGGGATTCTCGTGCCTCAGCCTCCCGAGTAGCTGGGATTCTAGGTGCGCACCACTACACCTGGCGAAGTTTTTGTATTCTTAGTAGAGACAGTGTTTCTCCATGTTGGCCAGGCTGGTCTCAAACTCCTGATCTCAAGTGATCTGTCTGCTTCAGCCTCCCAAAGTGCTGGGATTACAGGTATGAGCCATCGTGCCAGGCTTCCATTGTTCGAAGTTTATTTTTGGCGACTTTTTCCGTACTGAATGGTAACATTTTGACATGAAGGATTTCTGGATAAGAAAGCAAACAAACACACAAAAACTCAACTGGTTTAATTTCCCAAGAAATGCTCTCAAATCACCTTTGCTATGCTTTTCTGTGCAGTAGGAATGTTCTGGATGTGTGTTGAATTTTCATATTTGGCTTCTGTTATGGTAGTGTGTATATTCTAGGAGACTCATGAGTTCTCTACGAGAATTTTATATTTTCTGTTTTAATTTATATCACATAAAAAAATTAATATTAGCATATCTGAATTGTCTGACTACATTATCACCATAAAATACTACCACATAGTTTCAGTACCAGTACTTATTTGAATTTAATATATTAATTTGTTTTAATTTTATAGTTGTATAAAACAATAGTTAGGCTGTAGTCCTATCTGTATGTTTGCGTGTTTGTTATTTTATTAAGCTCTTTTCTTTGTGCCAGGTGCAGATCTGAAAACTCTGCATGTATCATTGTCTTGCTACTATTATTTCTATATTGTATATGAGAAAATGGTGACGCAGAGTGGTCAAGTTTAAGTAACAGAAAACCCAACTCAAAATTTCTTAAATGACAATAGAGGTTTGTCTATTCACATCATTGAGAAGTCCAGAGGTAGAGAGGTAGATTGAGTTTCTGGTGTGGTTTGGCTGGGGCTCTGCCTCAGTTTCTTAGCAATGACTCTGGCCTGACCCCTTCTATGGGTCAGCTTTATTTTCTGGTTGGTGTTTCCTGGCTGGGTCACAAAATGGCTGCCTTTGTCTGTCAGGACCACATATTTCCTTGCCTACATGTAGAAAGAAAGTGTCACTTCTACGACTACTACCAGCTTACTGTGATTTGCAGTCACATAGTCTGGGATGCTCTGCATTGATTAGTTTAGGCTAGGCATCATCACTGTGCCCATGAGACTGGGGATTATCACGATTGGCACTGTAAACTCATGGAGCTAGAGTCTACCCACGGAGTTTGAGGGAAATTTATTCCCACACAAACTACCCAGCTGCTGCACAAGGGTGGTCTGCTGAAATGGAGGTGAGGGTAGATGCAACCACAATCTCACCCTACTTAGGAAGTTGCCCAAGGTGATGTGGTTAATAAGAGGTAGCTGGGATTCCCATCTAGCAGAATGACTCCAGGTCAACAATCTTACCCACTATCCTATAGATTTAAATAACTTCACGTTGAAAATTATTTGAGGGACCATCAAGTCCATTCAATACTCAATTTTAAGAAAGACTATGGGAGAGGATAGTTTATAAGAAGATGGTTGATATTGTGACTCAAAACTCCAAAGGCAGGAAGCCCAAGAAAACCAGAGGAAGCCATAACATTGTTTGCAAACTAGTCTCAAAAGTCGTACAATATCCCTTTCATCACTTACAAGCCTACCCAGACTCAAGGATTGGAAATGTAGATGCCACCTCTCTGTGGGAGGACTGTCAGAGTCACATTGCAAGAAGAACATGTGGGATGTGAGATCATCGTGGCCATATTTGGAAAATACAATCTGCCACAATTTCTGTACTTCTGTTATTGACAAGTTCTCATGATCTTTAAAACAGAATTAACACCTAATGAGTAGCCTACACAGTTGCTTATGGACACCCATAGCTATTGCTTGCTTTCAAATTTCAAGTGAAAACTTTAAAATGTGGTTTCAAAGAGAGTAGTAATTTCTTCCCCACCACAGTCATGTCATGCCAAAATGTACTTTGGTGTACCATTTTCAACTGCAAAAACTTTGTTTCTGTTTGCAATTTAGAAAAGAATACCATTGGGAAGTTGGTGTCTTAGCTCATTTTTTGTTTCTTCTAACAGCATACCTAAAACTGGGTAATTTATAAAGAAAAGGAATTTATTTCTCACAGTTCTGGAGGCTGAGGAGTCTAAGGGTGAGGGGCTGCATCTGGTGAGGACCTTCTTGCTGGAGGGGACTCTGCAGAGTCCTGAAGTGGTGCAGGTCACCACACGGTGAGGGGGCTGAGCGTGATGGCTCAGGTCTCTCTTCCCTTCCTTATAAAACCACCAGTCCCAATACCATGATAACACATTACTCTACTAGCCCAAGCTATTAACACATTAATCCATTTACCCATCAATCGATTAATGGATTAATTCATTCATGAGGTCAGGGCACCCATGATCCAATTATCTCTTAAAGGCCCCACCTTTCAAAACTGCCACATTAGGGTGACTCAACATGAGTTTTAGAGGGGACAAATTCAAACCATAGCAGTTGGAAATAGAAAAAGAAGATAAAGTGAATGGCAGACCAGGAAGAGAGGTTTTTTCACTAAAGCTTAGGAGAAAAAAAAGGAAGCGAAAGAATATTTAATCTGGGATTTAAAATATATTCTCCTGTCCATGGGATAGAAGGAGCTGAGACATTAATCAGAGGAGCTGACAGCTCCAAATTAGTCTTGAAGTGATGCTGGGCAAGTCAAGGCTTAATAACTCTGAGTATTGGGAAAGGATGTTAAGAATGTCTACTCATTCATACTGCAGAAGAATAAGAAATGCCTACTCACCCATGCTGCAGGAGAATAAGAAATACCTACTCAACCACGCTGCTCTTGTGCTCTGGGGCCAGCATGAGGTACAACAAGCGTGACTTGAACACAAGCACTGCAGTGTTACCACAGTCTATCTGAGAACCCAGAAGGCTGATAAGCGATTAACAGGTGGGTACCGAGGATAACATGGACCTGCTTAACAAAGGATGATTCCTGGCCTGGGCAGGATGGCTCCAAATGTCATCATGCTACTTAGAAGGTGTGCAATTTAAAACCTGTAAACTGTTGGCCAGGCGTGGTGGCTCATGCCTGTAATCCCAGCACGTTGGGAAGCCGAGGTGGGTGGATCACCTGAGGTCAGGAGTTTGAGACTAGCCTGATCAATATGGTGAAACGCTGTCTCTACTAAAATTACAAAAATTAGCTGAGCATGGTGGCACGTGCCTGTAGTCCCACCTACTCAGGAGGCTGAGGCAGGGGAATCGCTTGAACTTGGGAGGCGGAGGTTGCAGTGAGCTGAGATCACGCCACTGCACTCCAGCCTGGGCAACAGAGTGAGACTCTGTCTCAAACAAAACAAAACAAACTTATAAACTTTATTTCTGGAATTTTCCTTTTAATATTTTTAAACTGCGGTTGAATCTGGGTAACTGAAACCACGGAAAGCAAAACCACAGATAAGGGAGAACTACTGTATTTGCATATAATGGAATATGATTCAGCTATAAAAATAGAAGGGAATCCTGTCCTATTCTATAGCATGGATGAACCTGGAGGACATTATGCAAAGTGAAACGAACCACTCACAGAAGAACAACTACTGCAGGATTCCACACATACAAGGTGTCTAAAGTAGTCAGCCTCATAGAAACAAGAAGAGGTTACCAGGCTGGGGGAGATGGGGAAATGGGAGCCGTTATTCAGTGTGAGTATAGCGTTTCAGTCATCCAAGATGAAAACACTCTGGAGATCTGCCAGACAATATTGTATCTACAGTTAGCAATACATAGAAATTTACCAAGAGGGTGGACTTTGTGATATGTGTGTTTCACCACAATAAAAACATCATTGGTAATTCATTTACTCCGTATGTTTCCTTTCTGCTTATTTTTTGTGAATACAAAATGTTATAATGATATTCATATGTTCCCTTGTAATTTCTCCCTTCCCACCTTATTTTTGCCTTTGCATTTCTCAAAATTAAGCCATACCCTGAGGCTCTTAGAAAACTAGCTCTCTGTGACAACTAAACACAAAAGGAAAAAAGATAAAGAAAAGTAGCTCTCACCCCATCTCACAGGGACTGAGTGCTGCACTAACACAAGCTTCTTGAGGGTAACTGTATGTGGTTGTAATTTTTTAAGATTCAGTGAATAGTGCATCTGAGTCTACACTGTGAGCAATTTTCTAAAACAGTTACTTGTTGAAAACATGGAATTAAGTGGGAGCTCTTTTAATTAATTGCTTTCATGGTTGGTTACTCCTTCATTGCTTGTGTTTACAACCAATTTTCAGAAATAATTTTTGCACTTCCGTGTGAGCACACAAGGTCAGGAGAGTGACTCAAAAAAAGAAGCTTGCGAGAGCAGAATATCAATACCATTTAAGAGATTTCATGTCTTAGAAAAAGACTTTTGATTCAATTGATTTGTTCATTTTTTTTTAGTACCTAATGCTTTAAAAATCTACCTTTCACTTCTCCACAGTAGGAAAAAAACATACTTTTAGAACATAAGGAACTTTTTGACATTTTCAGAATAGACCAGTGACCAGGAATTTTCTGAATCAGAAGGTTATGGCTCAATTTTATAGATTTTCCCTTCCTTTGAAGATGGATCTTATCATCTATAGCAGCGCTTTGTAGTTTTGAAAAAATCTAATTATCCAAACTGTTTTCTGGATCAAGAATTATTAACAAGAAACCACTGAGGATGCCTAGAATGAACTTCAGGGTTCTATGAAGATTTTTAGTTTACCACATCTAGACCCTCGAGGATAATCCATTCCCATCTCTTTTCTTTCTCAAGCAAAGAAAAGTGGGCACTTAGTTTGGGGCCTTTTCTGACAATGCAATCGAATACTGGAAATTCGGACTGGAAACCAGGATTCCATACTTGGTTGCGTAACTGTGATCTTGGCCTCTGTATGAGTTAACACACTGCTATAACGAAGTGCACAGACTGGGTGGCAGCTGAAACAACAAAAGTTTGTTTCTTACAGTTCTGGAGGCGAGAAGGCTGATCTCAAAAAGTGCTGTCTCACTTTGGGAGGCCGAGGCGGGCGGATCACAAGGTGAGGAAATAGATACCATCCTGGCCAAGATGGTGAAACCCCGTCTCTACGAAAAGTACAAAAATTAGCCAGACGTGGTGGTGGGCACCTGTAATCCCAGCTACTCGGGAGGCTGAGGCAGGAAAATAGCTTGAATCCAGGAGACAGAGGTTGCAGTGAGCCAAGATGGCGCCACTTCACTGCCGCCTGGCGACCCGCCCAGAGCTAGACTCTGCCTCAAAAAAAAAAAAGAAAAAAAAAGTGCTGTCTGATCTGGTTTCCCTGAGGGCTCTCTCCTTGGCCTGCCGACAGCCATCTTCTCACTCTGTCCTCACAGGGCCTTTCCTCCCGGCATGCACGAAGAGAGAGGACTATTGTTTTTTTTTTCTCTTCTTATAAGGGAACTAATTCAATCTTAGGGTCCCAACCTCATGGCCTCATCTAACCCTAATCCTCATCTAAAGGCTCCATCTCCAGATTCCATCACATTGGTGGCTAAGGCTTCAATATATGAATTTTGGGAGACACCATCCAATTCATAGCAGCCTCCTTTATCACCTTTTTTTTCTGGAATATAATCGAAGCTCTAATTTTCTGAGATACTTTCAGAAACAGTATCTTCTCGGTATTTTGATTGCAATATCTGAAAAAATGATTCTTACTAGGAACTTCTCAGGAATGTCAAAGTTTATTTAGAAAATAATTGCATGTTATAAAAGATCAAATCTGGTACCTTCGATGTAAAAGTTAAACTGAAGTATATTTTAATGATTGTTATCACTTGTATTGGGAAATTGTTGCTACAAACATACATTCTTGTTATCACTCCCTTTAACTCATGGGTCTAGTAGATAGAATGAACTCTAGTCTACGTCTCGAAGCTCAGGTACTAGCTCTACTCTGGAACTTGCAAATCTGAACTGTCAGTCTTTTCACCTTTAAGAAGTCCCTTCCCTCCGTAATTTTGGGAAAGAGGGGTGGATGTCTCCCATCTGCTCTCCTTTGACTTCTCAGACTGATATTCTCACCTTTTCAACTTTAGGCTTCACTTCCTTCACAGCTGGTCTCAGTCTGGAACCCACTGACCGCAGGGCCCTTGCTCTTTGCATATGCATGTGTGTGTGCATGTGGGTATACATGTACATGTGTGTGCACATATGCAAAACAATGCTGATTAAACAGGATGATTATCCAACACCAGTCAGCTTGGATAATCTGATTGTTCAAGGAAACTCAGAGGAATGTATTGACTCACATGAAAAGTAGTGCAAAGGTTCTTTACCACTGGAGTCTAGAGAGAGAGAACAGTCACATGAATCAGGCAAAGCAATTGTATTACTCACAGATAGGTGGTGAGGATAAACAGAAGCCTAGGATCCATGGCAAGCCAGTTCCCCCAGGCTCAGGAGGGCTGCACTGGATGGCTAGAGTCTTGTCTACACATGCCCCATGTGGCACTGCAGCTAAGGTATCTCAAGAGCACTCCACCCTTACTTTTATGCCCTTGATGGAATTTGAATCACTGAGTTCAAGTATTGCAGGACATCCTGTTCTAGGAGGGACGAGGACATAGCCCAGGCAGTTCCAGACAATTGCCCCTTACCTCAGGATGTTGCATTCTCCGTACATTCTGCAGTTATTCCAAGAACTACCAGCAGGAGTGGGGAGGGCAAAGCCATCTGGGGACCTCTTCTCCTGTAGGCAGAAAACACAGGACTAGCCAAAACTCAGGCTCTGTTTTTTACCTCTTTCTTTCTACATGTCATCGTTCTCCTAAATCATTTCACTCCATAGGATTAAAATTACAGCTGCTTGCAGCATTGGGCACAATCTTCCCAACTTTCCCACCTGATAGGAAAGAGCTTCTTCCAGCTTTAGCTGAAAAAACCTGGGCAAGGGTTCTGATTGACCTGGCTTGCCTCCTGGGTCAGCTTGATGAGCCTAGCTAGGGCCAAAAGTCTCCTTTGGACACATGTGGTCATGAGGGTGGTGCCCTGTGCACACACGTGGATCACCTGCCACAGTGAGACCATTTCCCCAAAGAAAGGAAGGTAAAGATACAACCACCATGTGGATGTGAGCTGGGCAGCCATCCTCACTTCTCAGCTTCTGCTCTAGTGGGACAGGTTTTGCAGCCCTCTTTTGGTCTGTAGAAGTCCTCTTTATAGCCCGCCACACACAGCTATATGGGTAGATTGGATTTAAGGGAATGAAAATACATAGTGGACAAAACTGCAAACCATAAGCTGGCACTGCCCATGGTCTAAGGGCAAGCATGCAAGGCAGTCAACCTCCCGTGGGGGACCCTGTTCTGAAGTACCAGTTTCTTTTCTGTTTTTTTTTTTTTTTGAGACAGAGTTTCGCTCTTGTTACCCAGGCTGGAGTGCGATGGCGCGATCTCGGCTCACTGCAGCCTCCACCTCCCAGTTTCAAGTGATTCTCCTGTCTCAGTTTGCCGAGTAGCTGGGATTACAGACGTGGGACCCCATGCCCGGCTAATTTTTGTATTTTTAGTAGAGATGGGAATTCACCATGTTGGCCAGGCTGGTCCCGAACGCCTGACCTCAGGTGATCCACCTGCCTTGGCCTCCCAAAGTGCTGGGATTACAGGCATGAGCCACTGTGCCCTCTCTGATGTACCCAGTTTCTGCCCTCAGGCCCCCAAGTCCCTGTGCCATGCACCTCCTGTCTCTAAGCTCCAACTTGACTCTCCTGCCATTTGGAAAACCCTGTCACACACATTGTTGTGCCCAGCACACACTCTTCTCTTCCCAGCAGAACTTTTGCAAAGTCTCAGCAAGTCAGTCTGGAAATACTATCCCAGTAGCTCAGGGAGGGACAGGCTGTAGTGGCCTTTGCCATCCAAGTTCTGCAGAATTGTGCAGGCAATGGACTTTGATACCACTGCTTCTGAATATGCTGTGTCAGACTCTACTATGTTTACACCCTGGCTAAGAGTGTGAGTTGCAGATGTGGATACAGTCAGCTCGTCATATCTCTGGGTTTCACATTCATTGATTCAACCAATTGCAGATTGAAAATATTGTCAAGAACTGGTCTGTATGGAACATGTACATTTTTTCCTTGTCATTATTCCATAAACAATATAGTATGACAAAGCTGGGCGTAGTGACTGACGTCTGTAATCCCAGCACTTTGGGAAGCCAAGGGGGGCGGATCACCTGAGGTCAAGGGTTCGAGACCAGCCTGACCAACATGGAGAAACCCTGTCTCTACTAAAAATACAAAATTAACCAGGCGTGGTGGTCCATGTCTGTAATCCCAGCTACTCGAGAGGCTGAGACAGGAGAATCACTTGAACCCAGGAGGTGGAGGTTGCAGTGAGCCGAGATCGCGCCATTGCACTCCAGCCTGAGCAACAGGAGTAAAACACTGTCTCAAAATAAACAAAACAAAACAAAAACACTAGAGTATGACAACTATATTCATAGCATTTACATTGCTTTAGGTATAAGTAAGCTAGAGATGATTTAAAGTATATGAGAGGATGTGCATAGGTTATGTGCAAATATGATGCCATTTTATATCAGGGACTTGAGGTCCAAATCCATCTGTAAATTTTGGCATCCTTGAGGGGCTGTGAACCAATCCTCAGTGGATCCTGGAGACACTGTACTTATTTTTCTGACTGTCTAGCGAGAGAGAGAGAGAGATCAATACTTTCCTCACAGTTCCATCACTGCAAGTCCTGCTCACTCACAACAGGATTCTGTTCACTTTGCATTTTATTTTATTTATTTTTTGAGATGGAGTCTTGTCCTGTCGCCCAGGCTGGAGTGCAATGGCGCAGTCTCGGCTCACTGCAACCTTGGCCTCCCAGATTCAAGTGATTCTCCTGCCTCAGCCTCCCCGAGTAGCTGGGACTACAGGTGTGTGCCACCATGCCCGGCTAATTTTTTGTATCTTTAGTAGAGACTGGGTTTCACCATGTTGGCCAGACTGGTCTCGAATCCCTGACCTTGTGATCCACCCGCCTTCGCCTCTCAAAGTGCTGGGATTACAGGTCTGAGCCACTGCTCCCGGCCTCACCCTGCATTTTAAATTGTCTCCTTGTGGGTCTGTTGGGGATAATAAATAGGCTCATTACTCAGCCGTGCTCAATGACTGCTCCCTTGGCTATTAAAAAACCTTACCAATACACTGAATTTTCTGCTGAGAGGATTAACTTCTTAGATGAGGATCATGCTTCCTCATCTCTGTCTGGAAGAAAAAGGTTGTTTTGTTTGTTGGTTTGTTGGTTGGTTGGTTGGTTTTTGAGACAGAGTTTCACTCTTGTTGCCCAGGCTGGAGTGCAATGGCGTGATCTTGGCTCACCGAAGCCTCCACCTCCTGGGGTTCAAGCAATTCTCCTGCCTCCGCCTCCTGAGTAGCTGGGATTACAGGCATGTGCCACCACGCCCGGCTAATTTTGTGGTTTTAGTAGAGATGGTGTTTCTCCATGTTGGTCAGGCTGGTCTCAAACTTGCCACTTCAGGTGATCTGCCAGCCTTGGCCTCCCAAAGTGCTGGGATTACAGGCGTGAGCCACCGCGCCTGGCCAAAAAAGGTTGTTTTTTTTCCCTCTTCATTATGCAAGTTATTTTACTTTGAGTATCCACAGCAAGCTCGAATAATTCTTTGAAATGTATGGCTTATCTTAAAATTATTGTAAACTTTTCATTCTATTTCATTATATATCTGTTTGTTATATAAGTAATGTTTTAAATTACTTTCTGTTTAAGCAAAATAGATTTTACAAAAAGATATGTCAGATTTATCTTGTGCTTCTATTATTCTGTAGCTGTGAGTTCTTCTTGGCATTGAGCCTGAGCATATACATATGAAATTGTAGCCTGACGACCCACCACTCGCAACCCTAATCCTCTGGAGCAACTTTGCGAGCTCGAGCCTTTGTAAAATCGCATCTTTGGAACACACAACCATATCCAGCTCTTAGAGGGTGACAAATGGAAAAGAACTTTCTAGACAAGCTCAGGACAGTCAGAGTTCACTGTAATGCCCTGTGGCATGTGCAACACCCACGCCTTCTTTTAACAACTTCCTTCCTGACTGGGACTTTGGCATCACGTACTCACTGGCCTCAGGTGAAGCATTGATTTCTTGAGTTCTCAGCTGAGTGCAGCAGCACCAATTCCTGGTCAACCTGAATGTTATTTAGAAAGCCCAGGGTAGAGATCCTGGACTGGGTGTGCGAATGAGTCAGGACGTCCCCATGCCTCTGGATCTGGTGGATATGCCTTGCTGCCCAGTATCCATTTGTTCTTCTCTAATAACCACACCCCAATATCCTTCTGGGAAACCACCTCTAATGCACTTCCATTCTATCTCCTTCAGGCAGCCCTAACTTCTTTGGAGGGTGGAACATATGACTCAGGTCTGAACAATCAGGGTATTTCAGTTCCTGACCAGGGACTGAATATGACACAAACAGGGCAAATAAAGTAAAATCCTATTGACCTTAAAGTCCAGAAGATGCACAATCTAGATCCTCTGTAGAAATCTCGGGATCAGGAAGACTGACTCTCTGAAAATAAGCCCAAAACCCAGAATAGGTCATGGCTAATTGACCATGTGATGAGGAGAAGCTGGGTCCTGGTAACACGGGTTGGCATTTGCAGCAAACTACACTTGAAGCCAATGCTACCTCTGAACTTTTTTGTTATCTTAGCTAGTAAATTTCACTTTTCCATAGGTCTAGTTGGGTTGGATTTTGGTCTTTTGGAACCAAAAGAATTCTAACTATATGTTCCATAGAAGCATAGATCTTGCTTCCATGGGCTATGGAAGAAAATGGGGGAGGGGGCGCCTCCCAGAGCATCCAGGCTCGCTAACCAAGGATGAAAGTCCAATGCCAGGCAGCAACTCAGTGTTGTTATTCTTGTCGAGCAGGACATGACATGTGCTCTAGATTGGTGAAGACTGTAAATTATTCTCATTCTTGCCTTTCCCAAATGGTGGCTTTATGGCCATTCTCTTGTTCTCTCTCCACCTTCATACACTGAGTGCATTAGGGGTTGTCAAAATTATTATGAGGCATGACATTTTGCCTTGACTGACAAAATCGCATCTCATCCAGTGATCTTAGGCTTGACTTGGTGCTAGATTAGATTTGAATGATTTTTTTTTTTTTTGACGAGTAGTGAGTTTATTTTAAATAGGTGCAGAAACTTGCAAGGTGTGGGAGGAAGGATGTATGCATATGTGTGTTCTGGGCAGCCAAAAGAGGGGACGGAATGATTTCAGTTGTATTTTGCCACCCGGTCAATATTTACTCTTATTCTGACAACTCTATGTGATTTCCCCTGGGGAGATCACCTCATCCTGACTCCCTCAATGATACATTCATATCTAGATGTGGGAGCATCCAATTCGGTATCTACACATGACCCAAACAAAGCCGAAGATACACCGTGGGGCTTTTTCTAAACTCTCTGGGAAAGATTCTTGCTCCTTCTAGCTGGAATCGAAGCTTAAAGAAGAGAAGATCTGGAATGACTATAGCCATCTTGTGACCAGTGAGCGAGAACTTACTTGAGTGTAAAGCTGACCATATGAAGGACAGCAGATCCATCTGAGCCAAAAGACGGTGTTGTGATATTTTAAGTCCACGCTTTGTAGTACCTGAAGTCAATTCTGTCCTTAGACTTTTCAGGTGAATGAGCCCACGCTTTCCAATTTATCAAAATATATTTTCTGGTGGGTTTTCTGCCATTTTCGACTGGAAGAGTCCCAACTGATATCCTGGACAAGTATCCAGGTTGGATTTTTGGTCTTTTGGAATCAAATGAATTCTAACTATATGTTCCATGTAAGCATGGATCTTGCTTCCATGGGCTATGGAAGAAAATGGGGAGTGGGGGAGCCTCCCAGGGCACCCAGGCTGGCTAACCAAGGATGAAAGTTCAATGCCAGGCAGTAACTCAGAAAGGGATTGTTTGGCCAAATAATCAGTTAATATATCCAGGGAAAGAAGAACCTAAGCATCAGAGTTGCGGTTCTGCTGTGATATGATACTACTCAGCAAAATATTGATGTGGCTTGCAGAGCTTTCTGGAAGCTCCACATCTGGGATGATGCCCTGTGTTGCAATAACTGTAACATTTTCATCTAGGACTCCTGGAGATGATGTCCTGAAAGGAGAGCTTGTTCACTTGAGTGTAGGTAGCTTATTTGGGAGGTAAAAATAAAGGAGTAGGGAAGTGAGACAGGAAGGATCAACCCTTCTGGGGATGCTCTATGTCGAATGCAACTCAAAATTGTCCCACCAGGAGACAGGGAGCCTCTGACATTTATACACTGCCACCTATCCCTGTTATTTCAGGGCTACTTTTAAAGGTCTTAACTCCAGTGTATATATGGATTGCAAATAACTGAAGCAGAGCTGATTGCCATAGTTCTGGGGGAAAGCTCTGAGCCAGCAAAGCAGAGGGACCCTGAGAAATTGAGAAATGCGCTTGATGTGAGTCATTGGCAGCATGCATGCATCACAGTTGCACTGAAACTAGACAAACCGAAGGGGAGGGACATGGTGTGCCACAGGCATCAGCTATAGAATCCATTTCCGATTTGTCCCTTGCAAATTTCTCCAATAACAGACTTAAAAAACTTTTTCTATAAGAATTGAAAGACCTACTTACCTGACCTTGGGTTGACTGTTCCAGTGGAACTCTTCCAAATCTTCAAACCAATATCTCTAATACCATGGTGGTAGAGCAGGCCTTCATAAGTGGACTCCTGAAAATTTACTACTCCCAGGCCTACTTCTCAAAGATGCTGGTTTGATTAAGGTAAATTTATCAATGGGATATAAGACATTTATAAAAATCAAAAATCTTCCAGCAGTGACGACACAAATTTGGATGAGTCCAGAGCTCAGTGACCATGGACTCTATCTATATCTGAAGAAGCTTGGACAAGCCAAGACAGCCAAAGCTCCAATGAGAGGAGGTGAGTTCTGTTCTTGAAAGACCTGCCTTCCACATCTAGTCTGTGCTAGTGTAAGCTGGAAACCAGGTCAAGAGCTGTCACAGTCCTACGCTTCAGAGTTGCTGTTCTGCTGTGATATGATGCTACTCAGCAAAATACTGATTGTGGCTTGCAGAGCTTTCTGGAAGCTCCACATCTGGGATGATACCCTCTGTTACAATAACTTCGACATTTTCATCTAGGACAATGGGAGACCCAGAGAGTTAGCCTCATTCCTGAGTCCTGAACTGTCTTGGGAAACACCCACCAGGACTTCACGCTACTTCCTGAATCTGCAAGAGTATTTAGCAATGTCAGACCCCCTTCCAATGATGGCTTATATTATCACTGGCTTCTACCCAGTCTGCCCTCATCACCTGTAAATAAATCTAAGATTCTTCTTCAAAGAGCTCTCCAGCCATTCTATTGTGGTCTGCAGTTTATATTCTAGCTCTGGAAAGTTTTATCCAAATTCTACCATGTCGTTGGATATATTCTGGAAGAGTATTTCAATAGCTATATTAACAATAGACACAAACTGGACAGAATCTCTGTAACAGAAAATCTCGTGGACCAACCAAGAATAGCTGCAGCACATCCTTCAGGGTACCAAGACGCTGTTTGGAGCATGAGGCTCCAGAAAACATGAGAGATGATTTAGACAGGAGAAGTTGCTGGCTTTCTTACCCCTGTCAGGGATATATACCACCTGATTACACCAGCTTTTGCTGAAAACTGTTTCCAAGGATGATTTGATGTACAAAGGCAAAATCTACCCCACTGTATCCTGCTTGACCCATTTTCTCCTGTTTCCTGCTGGTTTCCTTTGTCACTACCCTCCACTCATCCTTTAGTTCAGCTCTGTGGAACCAGAATACATACTGGAAAAACCCTCTAGCTCTATCAGCACCATGGTGTAGTTATGCAACAAATATTTGACTAATAAATGAAGACATGTTTGTTTACATATTTTGGTAGCCATTTTTAACATGCCTAGACAGCTAGTACATTAAGCAAAATGCACCTCATCTCTTGAATTTGGGGCACTGACTTAACACACAGGATTGATCTGGGATGCTGAATGATCTTTCCTGCTGAAAGGCTACTCAGGGTACATTTCTCATTGCTCGTGCCTGATCCTCCTGGAGGCCATGTTTCTCAAAAGCACTGAGCCTCAGCACTTCAGTTAGGTTGTATTTTCTTGAAAGCAATTGCATTCAATTTTATAGGTGTCCAGTTTTAGGTACAAGAAATACAAACTAAAAATACAAAAGGGAAGCAAGCACTTCCAGAGGAATAATTTAGTAACTTTCCTCTTCTTCTTTTTTTTTTTTGAGATGGAGTCTTGCTCTGTCACCCAGGCTGGAATGCAGTGGCCCGATCTCGGCTCACGGCAACCTCTGCCTCCCAGGTTCAAGCGATTCTTCTGCCTCAGCCTCCTAAGTAGCTGGGATTACAGGCGCCCGCCACCATGCCTGGCTAATTTTTATATTTTTAGTAGAGATGGGGTTTCACCATGTTGGTCAGGCTGGTCTTGAACTCCTGACCTCATGATCCACCTGCCTCAGCCTCCCAAAGTCCTAGGATTACAGGTATGAGCCACCACACCCAGCCCAATTTAGTAACTTTCTATGTATAAGAGAACCTAGACCAGGCTCCTTCATTACAGAAAATCTCTTTCATGTAAATAGTAGTAATTTTTTTCAGTCTTTAAATTTACCTGATAATTTCCCAGGCTGTCTTTATATCACCTGCCTAGTGTTGGATTTGCTTTTGATTTTAAATTTCTTTTCGTTGGTATTGTGCTGCAGGCAATTTCCAGATTTTCCTATCACTATTCCAAAATTGAGACTAATTAATTATTAGGCTCAGAAGAGGCGTTACCAGTGTTTAGGCAAGATGGTTCTCTGATGAGATTATCTTATGCATCACAGGATATATGGCACCCTTGGGTCCGATTTAGGTGCCTGTAATACCCCCTGTTATTGTGACCACCAAAACTGCTCCCACTCTCTCAAACACTTCACCTGGCTGAGGAGCGCTAAAGGACAAAGGGCTTACTTTCAGGAGACTGCCTGGGATTTACATGGCAAATCTATACTTACCTTCGGGAAGAATCCTGATAGCAGATAAATAATGCCTTCATTGTCCACTGGAAGTAGCTATTCTGTGTAATGTAATTTGGGCTCTGGATTGGTATCTGATTCAATCCTAGAATGGCTCTAAGAAATTTTTCTAATTTCATTAGAGATGTCGAATTTCATTTCCAGGCTTGACTTTGACTCTGGAGTTTATTCTAAGCTAGTCTCCTTGCAGGTATTGGAAATAGATACATGGGTTGAAAATGAGGCTTTCCCCCCAGACCAAGTCTCATCTGTATGTAGCTTGTGCTAGAGTCTCTGGACCCTCCTAGCCTGCCCTCATTTCCTGGAGTGGGGAACTAATATCCCTAGTTTACTTTTTGTTCCTCTGTAGGCATTTTAGTATAGGACTGCTGTATTATATGAGGGAAGAAGATCCTGGCTTTGTTAGGATAAAAACTTTCCAAAACTAATGAAAATGTAATGCTTATTACATGTGATTATTAAAGTGAAGCATTGTTTTAGAATGTTGTTGACACAGGTCTTGGAACTGCCTGTACATAAATATAGTGCTCTCATGGGTGGAAGAAAATTCCAATCTAGGTTATTTTTAGAGAAAATTGTAGTTCTTTGTTTCTCCTAAAATAGAAAGGATCCCATTTCCCATGTCTTTGTGGCTGTATCATGTTAATGAGAAGAGTGAAATATGTGGCCGTAGCTGTGGTTAGATACAGTCCTCATCCCAGAGGGCTGGTGGTAAGCACACGCAGAGCTCCTTTTGAAAGGCTCAACACTCATGTATTGAGTATGTATTATGGCTAACACACCACCAAGTGCTCATGGAATACAGAAAGGCAGGCTACGTAAGGGATATTTGTTCCTTTCCCATCAAAAGTTTCAATGAGTCACATGCACACAAGGGGTGTCAGGAAGCAAAGTCAGGCAGTGTAGAATCACATGCCGCCATGAAGGTCAATGGCAGTATTTGAAAATTCTTCTGTTGGCCTTGGCCATACCACAGTTGCTTTATCTCCAGGTCACATTACCTTAACTCTCACGTTATTGTCTACATGCAGATTCCAGCTACTGCCTCTGTGGGGGATCATTTCACCATATGCTTCTAACAGCAGATTAAATGTTTTAGGATAAAACCTCCTACAATACAGTAAAAAGGAAAAATCCAAATAAATGAGAACCTGAGCTATCTAATATCCTTATGAATACATTGTTCTGGACAGTCAAGTTTCCCAGATAGCTATGGGTCTAGTCCTTTGAGGGGTTCAGGTGAAACACTGTCTACAATTTGTCATCCTGGGAGTGATGAACCATTTCTGATTCAGGATTTATGGTCACTTCAATCTCAATTCAATTTAGCAAACACTTAATGAATGGCAGTTCTAGGAACACTGCTATGGGAGATATAAGGATTACTTAGTGAGCCTCAACCTTTCCAGGATCACAGGCTACACCAGTGATTCTCGACCCTGGCTATCTAGCAGAATTATCTGACAAGCTCAAAAAATATAGAGAAGGCTGGGTTCCATTCCAGTTGAGTTGAATATGAATCTCTGAGACTGGGAGCTAGACATCACCTTTTATTTTTCTTTTCAAATAAACAGCTCCTTAGATGATTCCAACAGGCGCTTCCAGGGGTACTGATCTAGGCAAACACAGACCACAAAAACAACAACCTGATAAACAGTATAGTGTAAATATAAATAAAATGTAAGATTAATTTCAAATGGGGACATTGAAGAACTCTTTTTGGAGAATGCAAGTTTGGAGCTGAGCTGGATTGCTGACATTTTTGAGTCCTTATGTCTGCCTTTCATAATTTTTTTTTCCAGTTTATTTCCTATCAGTAGGCTCTTAACTGTCTTTCTCATACTGATGAGTGTATGTTTATAGCAGCCCATTTCTAATGTCATATTTCTAGGCATCTGGGGCTAGGAAATTTAATCTCTAAGTTTGTTGGAATTGAATGTAAATTAAGAATAAATAGGTTCTACTTCCCACTAAAGGAACTAAGACTCCTTGGAGAAATGGCTGATTCCAGGTCTGGGGAAGGAAATGTATTTGGTAAACCTAGGGAAACTTGTTATGCCAGAGAGCAAGGAATTTATGAAGACGAATGGGGTCATGTCACAAGGACACAGTGCCAATCTGAGTTGGCATCTCCCCCAGGCCAAAGAAGGGACACCTGGAGTATCAATAAGGATAATAACAGCAGTGGGTCAGAATACATGAAATATATAAACACCCAGTGGTTCATAATGACACTAAAACAAACAATAAAAGCAAAACCACCCAAGTCACAGTGTTGAATTGGAATTACTAGGGCACTGATTCGTTATTCTGAAAATTCATAAGGAAAGGAGAGCATCAAGTGTTTGTCCTTTCTTCTGTTGACTCTTTCAGGGTGAACAAACAGCTACTGGGGCAAGATAGCTGTGTTTGCCTAGATCAGTGCCTCTGGCAGCCTACTGGAATCATCTAAGGAGCCACTATTTTTTTTTTAAGTGGCAGATTTTTAGTTGATTACATGAAGCAGAAATTAGAAAATCACATTTTAAAATCCTAACGAGCATAGGCACAGCCATCAGTAGGCGCTACCTCAGCCGTCTGTGGTTACATCACACACCACCAGCACCTGGTGGCAGTTGGGGTCACTCATGCAACCACATTCTTCTGGGAGCCCAGCCAGGGCTGGAATGTCCACAGTGGCCCCACTCTTGATCTGGGGCCTTGGTGCCTGTGGTCACCACAGAGCCTCAGTTCTCCTTCAGGTGGCTTCTTATCATTCAACAGCCTGTCCTGTGCCTGGCTTCCACAAGAGCAGAGACAGGAGCCGTCAAAGCTATCAGGTCTCTTGAGGACTAAAGCTACAGGTGACACATTATCACCTCTGTCACCATCTATTGGTTGAAGCAAGTCACAAAGTCAGCCTAGATTCACAGGGGTGGGGAGAATAGACTCCCACTCTTGATGGAAAATGGCTCTCCCTGGGGACAGTCTACTGCTCTCTATTCTCTGGCCACAGTGATTCGTGTCCATTCTGCATACAAAGTACAACTATCCCCTTTTACAACTGTCTCCATTTTGGCATCTTCTCAAAGGCCAGGATCTTTTCATCTAAATCAGGTCCTCAGGTGCGACTCCTCTTGCTCTGAGACCTATGAGGTCAGAGGACAAGTTATTTCCCCATCCACACACCCAATGTGCAATGGTAAGACTGCAGTAGGCACTTATGCTCCACAGAGGAAAGAAAGTGATGCACCTAGCCATCAATTCTGAATCCAGGTGGACATGTGTCACCAGTTCCCATGATTCTGGGGCCACAGGTGGGAGCTATTGCTGGTGGTCATCTTTGGAAACAATGCTCACAGATACTAAAGTCTTTGGGGAATGTGGGTAGAGAACTGTATGCTGGAGAGATGAGGCTGACACCATGTGAGTCTAATGACCAGCCTCGGCAATACTCACAGTGTGGCCACCAGAACTATGAGTGTTATGAGATGGTACAACAGGAAATATGTACATAGCATCACCTGCCAGTATTTTTGTCTCAAAATTGATCCTGAATCTTCTCAGACATCTAGACTCTATGATCAATATGCAGGACACACAAGAGCTACAGGAACGGGTTAAATGGCACAATAATAGCTAGACCCTGAATGTAGCACATTCTACAGGATGAAGGACCTACGTTCCTCAACAAATCAATACATGGAAAGCACACAGAAAGGAACTGGTAGAGAATGAAAGAGAATGAAGAGGCATAACCATCAAATGCAATGTGTGAACCTTATCTGAATCCTGATTCAGACAAAACTGCAAAATCTCCCTTTCAAGGCAATTAGCAAATTGTAATTGCAATCAGGTATTCGATGATATTAGGGAATGATTGCTAATTTTATTAAGTATAATATCAGCATGGTGATTATAAGAAAAAAGGTCTTTATCAGTTGGAGATGCATACTAAACTATCTGTGGGTAAGATACCATAATGCTTGGGATTGGCTTTAAAATGTTCCAGTCAGGCTGGGCGTGGTACCTCACACCTTTAATCTCAGTACTTTGGGAGGTTAAGGCAGGGAGGATCACTTGAGTCCAGGAGTTCAAGACCAGCCTGGGCAACACAGAGAGACTCTAGATCTACAAAAAAAAAAAAAAAAAAAAAAAATTAAAAATTAGCCAGGCATTGTGGTACATGCCTGTAGTCTCATCTATTCAGGAGGCTGAAGTAGAAGAGCCATCTGAGCCTGGGAGTTAAGGCTGCAGTGAGCCGTGGTGGCGCCACTGCACTCCAGCCTGGGCGGGGCTATACAGTAAGACTATGTCTCGAGAAAAAAAAATCCAGGTGAAATAAATGGGGCAGGGTGAGGGTGGGAAGGCAAATAAATTAGGAAAATGTTGGTAATTGTTTAAGGCGGGAAATAGGTAAATGGGGGTTTTTCCCACTGTGTGTGTGTGTGTGTGTGTGTGTGTGTGTGTGTGTGTGTGTGTGTAAGAGATGAGGTCTTGCTCTGTCACCCAGGCTGGAGTACCGTAGCACGATCATGGCTCACTGCAGCTTCCAGCACCTGGGCTTAAGCAATTCTCTTACCTCAACCTCTGGAGTAGCTGGGACTACAGGTGGGTATCCCCATGCCCAGCTTCTGTGAATGTTTGAACATTTCCATGATAAATGTTAAAAAAAAATAATAGCTTCTGAATGAAAGAACTGGATTTGAGGGTATCTTAAATAAATCAATGAAGCACCAGCACTCTGGGGCAGCATGTTTGGTAGTCAGGAGTCCCAGCAGGGACTCAGGGCCCTGGCTTTGGTTTGCTTCTAATGCTCAGCTGGTCATGGGAGGTGGGGGTTATGGTGAAAGCAGGAAGGCAAAAGCTGTGAGCTATTTGGTGATGAGAATTTACTCCTTCTTCATGGCATTTTTTATTGAAAATAAAATAATCCATTGGTCTATATTAAACAAGTCAGTCAATCGATCAATCAATTATTTATGGAGCCCTTGTACTTTTAAGACACTGGTATTTATTATCTTAAAGTAACGCATGTACATAGTTCTGAAAAGTCAAATAGGTCTACAACACAATCTACGATGAAAAGAACAGCTCCTTTTCCCCCTTCCTTCCCTGAATTTCTTCTCACCAGAGCTGCCACTTCCAATCTTTTTAGTTCTTTCTTATGGTATTTCTTTTTTTCTGTCAAAGTGACTGGCTTGGCGGGGTGCTGTGGCTCACACCTGTAATCCTAGCACTTTGGGAGGCCGAGGTGGGTGGATCACAAGAGGCCAGGAGTTTGAGACCAGCCTGGCCAACATGGTGAAACCCTGTCTCTACTATACTAAAAAATACAAAAAATTAGCTGGGTGCGGTAGTGCATACCTGTAGTCCCAGCTACTCAGGAGGCTGAGGCAGGACAATTGTTTGAACCCGGGAGGTTGAGGTTACAGTGAACCGAGATGGCGCCACTGCACTCCAGCCTGGGCAACAGAGCGAGACTCTGTCACAGAGCAAACGAAAATAACAACAACAAAAAGAGCTTATTGTACTTTTCTCTTTTATTTTTCAACTTTAGATATAATTATTGGCTTCTGAGTGAAGAAAGTAGGAGTTAGCCCTGTCACGTCACCCTCCACACATATAAACTATCTTCTCTTTCTATTTTCCTAATAGCGTCATTTTTTGTTAAATCAATATTTAGTGTTTGCTCTATGAGAACCAAGCAAATATACGTATTCTGAGTTCACTACCCAGCCAAGTGGTGAACTCAGATTCTATTTTGTTTCTTGTGTAATTTTTGGCTTCTCAGATGCTAATAATTGTTTTATTTCTTCTTCTATTCATTTGCTTGGTTTCCTAGGTTCCTCTGGCTTTGACTTCCCTGCCGGAGCTGTGCAAGCCTAGTATGTTCTCAACGTGCTTAAACACATCAGGTAATTATGGGTTGCATCTTCATCTCCTCGGAGACATCCCTCTTTATCCCCCAGGTCCTCTTCCCAGATGCCCACTTGAGCTTCCTTTCACCTCTTTCCTTTGCTGGATTCTTGCTTTCTGGATCCCAGGCTCCCTCCTGGTTCTGGTGGAGCACACATTCTCGCTGTTTCTTGTAAGAGAGCACAGAGAGGGCACTGATGAATATTAAATTTGTGATACATGTCAGAGGAGACGAAGACTCCATTGTCACAGGTGGGTTCCTTGATGGAGATGAGCATATGGGGGCTTTACTAGGGATGCTCTTGGGATCACCACTCTGGAAGGGAAGGAGTCAGGATTGAGTGGAGGCAGAAGCTGAGCTGAGTTGCTGTCTCAATGGTCTTCTAGGTTGTTCTGGAGCTGGGATGAGCCTTCAGAGTTGTCCCTAGTTGGGATGAGGGGCCTTTATATACATATAAGAATCAATCATTGGATTTGGGGCACTCTGGGAAGTGGTGTGACCTCATATAAGGCACCTCTCTTCATCAGAGGGAATTGCTGTGTGGGCTGGAGGGTCTGAGCAGGGCACCTCAGCATCCACCCACAGCCCGCTCCCAGGCTGCTCACATGCACTTTCTTGTATAAGGACTGCGTGCAGTTCCTCCAGGATTCCAAAGGGCATCTTACTTTGGGAAATTGGGAAGCTGGAAGTCAGTGGAATACACTGCAGCTCTTACCTTTGACACTGCTCTAATGTTTGTTGACGTCTTCCTCTACTTTCCTCTTGAGATGCCTTCTTTAAGTTGGCACCTTTGCTGGTCTCTGTGGCTTGGGGCCATAACCCAGCCCTTTATCTCTGAGGATCTGAAATTCTGGTCACTATGCCTTTCTTAGGCTGTGGCTGCCACATTTGCCCATATAAGTCAAAAAAAAAATCAAGGGAAGACCAAGATGCCCAAGCAGATAGATTTATTTATTCCTGATCCTATTGCATAATGATGGCCAAACCTCCTGACAACCAAGATTAATTTCCCCTGCCAGGATGGTCACCCCTCTTCATACCTGCCGATCTTTTGGCAGGAGGGGTCTAACATGCCCAGTTGTGGGTCATACCTTGGAGTTTAATGGGACTTGCTGTGTCCACTGGGAGAATATTTACCCCTTTGGGGTCCTCCAAACTTGCAGAGCCCAGAGGTGCAGGGATAGGAGGAGCAAATTCCCCAGGTAGGAGTGATGGTAAGTAGGGTACCTCTGCTTCCACCCTTTGGTTCCTGGATCTATGTATTCTTCCAGTTGAAAATACAGTGTCATATAAAGGTCACTTATTTAAACTGTACACTGCAGCTGAGAGGATGCCACTCAACCTCACGTGATATTACGTCCAAGCTGGCACGTCAGTCTTGTCTTCCACATGCCGTAACATTCCTCTCTCAGGTCAGCACCTTCTCAGTGGGACAGTTCAAACTATAGCCAGTGGATTCCACAGCCATATGCTCGCTCCACACACCTCCTTTGCTGCAAAGCGGATCCCTTTTTCTTATAGGATGCTATGTAGACTCCTGTGTTGCTGGATGCAACCATCTGTTAGCTCTTAGACCATGGTGTTGGCTGAGTGCCTAAGAGCAGAAAAGACTGTCCCATATCCATAATATGTGTGTGTTCCTGCTAAAATGAATCATTGTCCCTTCTTGAGACTGATTGGTCACTTTGAGGGATAGCACCACATCAGGGGCTTAGCATTGGCCTCTGCTGCTGGCAGGTCTCCCATTCAGAATGGCAAGAGCTAGATCTCCTTGGTACGTGGAAGCCTGTCATTGGGCATGTGCTTAGCCTGTATCCCTACCACTCTGTTCATGTACCCATTTTGCTTATCCAGTTCATTTAGCATGATGTCATCGATATGGTGGGCCAGGGTGCTGTTCTGTAGGACACCTAGCTGGCCCTGGTTTCCTCAGACTTTATTGTGACAGTATGGGAGCATTAACACAGCCTTGTACCAAGGCCATAAAAGTAACATGGTTCACTCTTTCAAGTGAATGCGTTTTAGTCCATTTTCTGTTGCTTATAACAGAATACCTGAAACTTAGTACTTTATAAAGAAAATAAGTTTATTTCTTACAGTTCCAGGGGCTGAGAAGACCAGAGTTGAGGGGTGGTATCTGGTGAGGGCCTTCTTGCTGGTGGGGATTCTCTGTAGTGTCCTGAGGTGGTGCAGGGTATCACATGGTGAGGGGCTGGGCATGCTGGCCCAGGTCTCTCTTCCTCTTCTGATAAAGCCACCAGTTCCATCCCCATGAAAACCTAGTAATCCATCAGCCCATCAGTCTGTTAATTTATGAATGGGTTAATCCACTTAAATGAGGCAGAGCCCTCATAACCCAATCACTTCTTAAAGGCCCCAGCTCAATACTGCCCCATTGGGAAATAAATTTCAATATATGTTTTGGAGGGGACAAATAGTCAAATCATAGCTGTCTGTTTCTAAGCCTCTTTTTTTGAAATGGAGTCTTGTTCTGTCTCCCAGGCTGGAATGCAGTGTCACTGGGCATGTGCTTAGCCTCTGTCCCCTGCCACCCTATTCATGTGCCCATTTTGCTTCTCCAGTTCATTTAGTGTGATGTCATTGATATGGTGGGCCTGGGTTCACTGCAACCTCCACATCCTGGGTTCAATCGATTCTCCTGCCTCAGCCTCTTGAGTAGCTGAGATTACAGATGTGCGCCACCTCGCCCAACTAACTTTTGTATTTTTAAGTAGAGACGGTTTCATCATGCTGGCCAGTGTGGTCTTGAACTCCTGACCTCAAGTGATCTGCCTACCTCGGCCTCCCAGAGTGCTGCAATTATAGGCATGAGCCACCACACCTGGGCCTAAGCCTACTTTTTTTGATGAGGATAGAGGAGAATGCATCTGCCAGATGAATGGCCACAGGTCATGACCTGAGGCCACATTAAATCTGCTTAAAGACCCTTTGGGTCTTTTAAGACTGGCTGTAATCTCAGTCATTCTCTCTGGGGTACATTATTGTTGTCTGGGGAGGGGCAGTTTCTATAGCTTCTACTTTGCCTTCCCTAATAGGAGAGCTCCTAGTAGGCCAAGGAACGGATGGAAGAGACTACCAGGTAAGCCTATTGTAATTCGACCCTCATATATTGGGGAAATGACCCCTGGGTGGGTCCTGGAAACCAGTGCACTACTGTGTATCAGGCCAAGGCCAGGATTCCTGGTCTCACATGTATCCCTCTCTAACAGTGAGTGGGCATAATGCCACCTTGGGTTACTGGGTATCAACATCAACTTGGACCCTGAAACAAAAAGTCTTGGGATGTTTGACCCTTCCCCTTTCTCTAGTGTCCTCTTACCTGAGTAAATGACTGCATGTCCCTCTGGAAGAAATGGGAGACTCATTACCAAGTACATTTCCTGTGGTTGTTTAGTATTCTTCTCGCTGGGGGACTCAGGCTTTCTATTCGTCAATGGGTTCTGGGCCTAAAAATTGTCTTGGGTCTAGAAACAGAAAAATTGATCATGACTGTTTCGGAGGCAACTGTCCTCAGCCTGCAGCTCATCCATCCTTGATTTCTTTTGTTTGTGCAGATTGATTTGTGTCCCATGGCTGCCCATCTACTTGGCTTCTAGGGACACTGTGTTCTATTAATCCTTTCTCTAACTCTCTGTGGGTCAGCCTCCCTGGTTGCCCTCTGACCTACCACTCACTGTGATCATTGAATCCATTTGGCTTTTGACAGTGACATGCTACCACCTGGCCTCTGTTTATGGAGGCGGGGGCAGCTAACTCACCATCCCTTTCCTACCAGTGACTCAGTTCTGTGCCAGCATGTACTGCAGAGCCATCATTGATCTCCTGAGTGTCATGGAGCATCTTGCCCCAGCAAGATCCTTAGTGCTTACGAGAACCGTGCCTCCTCTGGGATTCTCCCATAACAGAGATCACCCCAGCATACTTATTTCTCTGAGCTTTTCATTCCCCCCTGGCCACCATCTGGCATGGTAGCTCTGGCACTGCTACCTCTCTTACTGTGGACCACTGCTTTTTTCACGCATCCAGGGTGTGTGTGCCCCATCTCCTGGATCCTTGCCAGGGCGTTCAATCCTGTATCCCAGAAGGGAGCTCTCAAACCAGTAAACCCTCATCCAACCTTGAGTTCTGACTCCCTGGATAATGCACCCTCAGAATCCAGCCTCAGTGGTTCTCCCAGCTTCTGATACAACATGAAGGTGAGGTGCTGCTTCTCCTTGGGGTACATTTCTTTCCCTTTTTTAGCAGACCCAACACATTCCCAGCCTTGTGAGACTGAGACTTAACCCTGCTTCTTGGCTCAGTGGCAAGAAGGGGAAAGGGGACAGATTCTGAGTGGGAAAGGGGAGGCATGTTATCTTGCAGAAAGAAGCCCTTGTGTGATTTCCAAGCAAGCGGGGGAGTGCTAGCCCTTAGCAGAGAGATGTGAGCCACGTGGAGGGCTCAGAAGCTTTAGGGAAATCTGGAGATTCGAGAGTCTGGGGTACATCAACCCAGATGTCCTCATCCCATGTATCAGGCTCCTGTTGTTTCTTAGGCACTGCCCCAACCTTGATGGAGGTGACCTGCCTTGGTGCTTCAACCTTCTGTTGAACTCAGTTACCATTATAATGTGAATCCCGAGTCTAGGTTAGCCTTCTCTGCCCCTCCACTAAAGGAGAGGAGAATCTCTATATGCCACCAAGGAGGATCTCCAGCTTTCACACTTGGCCTTGTTTTCCTTTTAACACGTTTATTGTGATATAATTCACAAACCACACATTCACCTATTTAAAGTGTACAATTTAATGTTTTTTACTGTATTCACATGATTGTGCAATCATCACTACCATTTAATTTAAAAACATTTTCATTCCCACTAAAAGAAATCCCATATCCATTAACAGTCACTCCCCGTTCACTCCTTCCCCTACCCTCTGGCAACCACTGATCACTTCCTACCATGTAGATTTGCCTATTCTGGACATTTTATGCAAATGGAATCATATAATATTTGGTCCTTGTGACTTGCTTCTTTAACTGAACATAATGTTTTCAAGTTTCATCCATGTTTTAGCATGTATCAATACTTCATTTCTTTTTTATTGTCCAATAACATTCCATTGTATAAATATGCTACAGTTTGCTCATTCATTCATCAGCTGATGGACATTTGATTTCACTTTTCAGCTATTAGTGAATTACATTACCATGAACATTCATGTACAAGTTTTTGTGTGGATGTATATTTTTCATTTCTCTTGGGTATATACCAAGAAGTGGAATTGCTGGATCATATGATAGCTCTATGTTTAGCATTTTAAACAACTGCCAAACTGCTTTTCAAAACAGCAACCCACAGGCAAAAGTGGGAAGCATTCCCCTTGAGGACTGGAACAAGACAAGGATGCTCACTCTCACCTCTCCTATTCAACATAGTACTTGAAGTCTTAGCCAGAGCAATCAGGCAAGAGAAAGAAATAAAAGGCATCTAAATAGAAAGAGGAGAAGTCAAGCTATTTCTCCTCATTAATGGTACGATTCTATACGTAGAAAACCTTAGAGACTCCGCCAACAGGCTCTTGGAACTGATAAACAACTTCAGTAAAGTTTCAGAATACAAAATCATTGTACAAAAATTATGCATTTCCATACTAATAACATTCAAGCTGAGAGCCAAATCAAGACTGCAATAGGATTTACAATAGCTGCAGAAAAATAACAAAATACCTAGGAATACATCTAACCAGGGAGGTTAAAGAGCTCTACAAGGAGAAATACAAAACAGTGCTGAAAAAGATCATAGATGACACAAATGGAAAAATATTTCACACTCATGGATTGGAAGAACTGATATAAAAGTGGCCCTAGTGCTCAAAGCAATTTACAGAGTCAGTGCTATTCCTATCAAACTACAAGTGTCATTTTGCACAAAACTAGAAAAAACTATTCTAAAATTCACATGGAACCAAAAAAAGAGCCTGAATAGCCAAAGCAATTTTAAGCAAAAAGAACAAAGCCAGAGGCATCACACTACCTGACTTCAAATTATATTATGAGGCTACAGTAATCAAAACAGTATAGTATAGTATTATACAAAAACAGACATGTAGATCAATGGAACAGAATACAGAACCCAGAAATAAACCCACATATCCATAGCCATCAGATCTTTGACAAAGTCAACAAGAAGCAATGAGGAAAGGAATTCCTATTCAATAAATGATACTGGGATAGCTGGCTAGCCATATGCAGAAGAATGAAACTGTACTCCTACCTTTCACTATATTCAAAAATTAACTCAAGATGGATTAAATAGTTACATGTAAGATCTCAAACTATAAGAATCTTAGAGGAAAACCTAGGAAACATTATTTGGGACATCAGCCTTAAGTCCTCAAAAGCAAGTGAAACAAAAATTGACAAATAAGATCTAATTAAACTAAAGAGCTTCTGCACAGCAAAAGAAACTATCAAATAGTAAACAGGCTGGGCACAGTGGCTCATGCCTGTAATCCCAGCATTTTGGGAGGCCGAAATGAGTGGATCACTTGAGGTCAGGAGTTCAAGACCAGCCTGGCCAACATGGTGAAACCCTGTCTGTACTAAAAATACAAAAATCAGCTGGGCATGGTTACAGGTGGCTGTAGTCCCAGCTACTTGGGAGACTGAGGCAGAAGAATTGCTTGAACTGGCAGGCAGAGGTTTCAGTAAGCTGAGATTGTGGCACTGCCCTCCAGCCTGGGCAACAGTGAGACTCTGTTTAAAAAAAAAAAACACTAAACAGACAACCTACAGACTGGGAGAAAATATTTGCAAACTATGCATCTGACAAAGATCTTACATCCGGAATCTGTAAGGAACTTAATTGATCAAGCAAAAACCAAAATAACCCCATTTAAAAATGGGCAAAAGACATGAAAAGACATTTCTCACAAGAAGACATACAAGCAGCCAACAAACATATGAAAAAATGCTCACTACTAATCATCAGAGAAATGCAAATCAAAACCACAGTGAGATACCATCCCATGCCAGTCAGAGTGGCTATTACTAAGAAGTAAAAAGATAACAGATGCTGGTGAGGCTGTAGAGAAACAGGAACACTTAATACACTGTTGGTGGGAATGCACATTAGTTCAGCCACTGTGGAAAGCAGTTTGGAGATTTCTCAAAGAACTTAAAACATAAACCAGTTAAAACTTAAACATAAACCATTTAACCATTTAAAACTTAAACTGTTTGGCCCAGCAACCTCATTACTGGACATATATCCAAAGGAAAATAAATCATTCTACCAAAAAGACACATGTTCATTGCAGCACTCTTCACAATAGCAAAGATGGAATCAACCTAGGAATCCGTCATTGGATCATTGGTGGACTAGATAAAGAAAATATGGTACATATACATCATGGAATACTATGCAGCCATAAAAAAGAATGAAATTCATTAAAAAGAATGAAATCATGTCCTTTGCAGCAACATGGATGCTGGTAGAGGCCATTATCCTAGAGGAATTAATGGAGGCACAGAAGACCAAATACTGCCTATTCTCACTTATAAGTTGGAGCTAAACGTTGGGTATACATGGACATAAAGATAGCAACAGGTCGGGCGAGGTGGCTCATGCCTGCAATCCCAGAACTTTGGAAGGCCAAGGTGGGAGGATTGCTTGAGCCCAAGAGGTCAAGGCTGCAGTGAGCTGCTATCCTACTACTGCATTTTAGCCCAGGTGAGAAAGTGAGACTCTGTCTTAAAAAAGAAAAAGATGGAAAGAAATAGATGCTAGAGACTACTAGAGAGGGAAGGGAGAGAGGAGGGCAAGGGTTGAAAAACTAACTGTTGGGTACTACGCTCTGTACCTGGGTGATGGGATCAGTGGTACCGCAAACCTCAGCCTCATGCAATATATCCAGGTAGCAAACCTGTACATGTACCCTCTGAATCTAAAATAGAATTTGGAAGAAAAAGAAACTTCAAAGCAGCAGCCCTATAACATTCCCCCCCCAGCGTGGATGAGGGTTCCAATCCCCCCCCACATCCTCATCAGTGCTTGTTACTGTCTGTCTTTTTGAGTACAGTCTCCTAGTGTGATGTGGACCCCCGCTGTGGCTTTGATTTGCATTTCTCTGATAACTACTGATATTGAGCATCTTTTCATGTGTACATTGACCAGGCCATTTGCATATCTTTTTTATTTTTGGCAAAACATCTATTTGAATCCTTTGCTCATTTCAAATTTGGGCTGTTTTCTGTTACTGAGTTGTAAGAGTCTTTATGTATACACAGAGCTTTTTAGCTACAAGTCCTTTATCAGATATATGACTCGCAATTTTTTTTCTTATCCTATGAGTTGTTTTTCACTTTCTCAATGGAGTCATTTGGTGTGCAGAAGTTTTTAATTCTGATGAAGTCTAATTTATCTATTTTTTATTTTGTCATTTGTGCTTTTGATGTCATAGCTAAGAAGCCATTGCCTACCCAACTTATGTTTCTCTGAGAGTTTTGTAGTTTTAGATCTTACATTTGGGTCTCTGTTCCATTTTGAGTTAATTTTTGTATACGGTATGGGGCAAGGGTTCCATTTGGTTCATTTGAATGTGGATTTCCAGTTGCCCGACACCATTTGTTGAAAATACTGTTGTTTCACCATGTAACTGTCTTGGTCACACTCAGCTTTTATGGGTCAGTTTTAATCATTTTCAGCTTTTCATTATCTTTTTTCCAAAATTGAACCGACCTTGGGAATAACCATCCGATTCCACTGTCCTTACAGTTATGATTTCATCCAAATTTCTTAAACAATATCAATGCAAAATTTCTAAAATATGAGCAAAGGGTATTTAGCAGCACATTAAAGAGAATACAACCAATTCAGGATCACAGGAATGCAATTTATCCTGTACTTAAAAAATTCTGATTAGTATTTTTGTTGAAATTGTAGTAAACTCTTTTTTTTTTTTTTAAGACGGAGTCTAGCTCTGTTGCCCAGGCTGGAGTGCAGTGGTGCAATCTCGGCTTACTGCAACCTCTGCCTCCCAGCTTCAAGCAATTCTCCCTGCCTCAGCCTCCCGAGTAGCTGGGATTATAGGCGCCCACCACCATGCCCAGCTAATTTTTTGTATTTTTAGTAGAGATGGGGTTTTGCCATGTTTGCCAGGCTGGTCTCAAACTCCTGACCTCAGGTGATCCACCCACGTCGGCCTCCCAAAGTACTGGGATTACAGGCATGAGCCACCTCGCCCAGCCAAAATTACAATAACTTTATAGATTAATTTGGGGATAATTGTTAGTTAATAAAATTAGGGCTTCTTCTACTCAGGAGGCTGAGGCAGGAGAATCAGGAGGTGGCAGCTGCAGTGAGCCAAGATTGTGCCATTGCACTCCAGCCTGGTCAACAAGAGTGAAACTCCATCTAAAAACAACAATGACAACGACAAAAACTAGGGCTTCTTCTTCCAAAACAGTGTGTCTTTTCTCATCTGTTCAAATCTTACTTGACAAATTTTGTTTATATATTTCTAATATCTTTGACTAACCATAGAGTGTACTTACACAAACCTAGATGGTGCAGCCTACTACACGCCTAGGCTGGATGGTACAGCCGATTGCTCCTAGGCTGCAAACCTGTACAGCACGTAACTATACTGAAGAGTGTAACATTGCGGGAGCCTTAGAAAATGTAAGGTGGGGCCGGGCACAGTGGCTCACGCCTGTAATCCCAGCACTTTGGGAGACTGGGTGGATCATCTGAGGTCGAGAGTTCAAGACCAGCCTGACCAACACAGAGAAACCCTATCTCTACTAAAAATACAAAGTTAGCCGGTTGTGGTGGCACATGCCTGTAATCCCAGCTGCTTGGGAGGCTGAGGCAGAAGAATGGCTTGTACCCGGGAGGCGGAGGTTGCAGTGAGCCAAGATCACGCCATTGCACTCTAGCCTGGGCAACAAGAGTGAAACTCCATCTCAAAAAAAAAAAAGGAAGGTGGCTCTTGTTTACCTGATTAGTCCTATGTGAGCTGGCACAGACTCTCCCCCGGGTCTGTATTCAGAGATGGTGGGGGCAGTAGAGCCGATCATCTCATCTCATTCTGGACACACTCGGGAAGTGTGCAGGATGTAGAAATCCTAAGACCGAGCTCATCATGGCAATCTTTCTCCTTGCAGGTGGCTAGTTCAAGGGAGGGCGTGTATCCCTATTCTGGCCCATGGGACTTGAGAAGATGTCTCTGGGGCGACTTCTGTACAATGATCAGCAGCCCGTGTCCTGTGGACACAATATGTCTGTGCTTGCTACAGTCATCTCACTGCCAGTCTCAGTATGAAACCAACACATGAAGCCATGAAAATCACAGAAATGAGCTGACGCCCTGATGGGCCTAGAGCTGCCCTCCTTGGGTCCTTCTTATGTGAAATATTAAGCCCCTTATTATTTGTATCAATGCCAATTAGGATTTTCTACCACTTGCAGCTGATGACATACTAAGGACTATTCTTATAACTGGATGTTAAGTGCAGCTATTTCTGTTTCAGATTCAGCTAGGTCATCACTATTCCAGAGGCCCACTTCTCTGACTCGCTGAAGGAGGATCACTATGCGGGACTTGTAAAACAGATTTTGGATCACTTGAGGTCAGGAGTTCGTGACCAGCCTGGCCAACATGGTGAAACCCTGTCTCTACTAAAAATACAAAACTTGGCCAGGTGTGGTGGCAGGCACCTGTAATCTCAGCTACTTGGGAGGCTGAGACAGGAGAATTGCTGGGACCCGGGAGGTGGAGTTTGCAGTGAGCTGAGATTGCACCGTTGCACTCCAGCCCGGGCGACAACAGCGAGACTCTGTCTCATAAAAAAAAAGAGAGATTTCCAAAAATCAGTTTTGTAACCTTAGGCCCCGTGTCTATGCAAGAGTATCAAAGAGTGGAGGCAGTTACCCAGGAGGTCTGAAATCACAGAAGGTGTTTAGAGAGAGTGCTTTGCACTCTGTGACTTCCACCCACACTTCGTGGGGAAGGGATGGAGATGCCTCCTCCCTTTTCCTCACTTCCAACCCGGGGGAGGGGGGGGGGAGCTTTAATAGGATCCCTCAAGGAGCTGGACATTTAATTCACAGAGCATAAGGGCCACGGTGGACTGATGTCTGATACATGCCTAAAAGTTTTAAAGCGAATGAGAACGTGGTTGTGGATGGCCTGGACTCATGGACAGAGTTCCACAGAGCAGGTGTGTACCTGGCCTTGTGACAGCTCCTGTGGGGTTATTTTAGATGCTGCCTCCTATGGGCTAAATTGTGTTCCTTCCCCCACTAAATTCATGTGTCAAAGCCCAAACCCTGTGACGTGTCTCTTCCTGGCCTGCAGATGACCACCTTCTCACTGTGTCCTCATTTGGCCTTTCCTCTAAGTTGTGCGGAGATAGAGCTCTGATGTCTCTTTCTCCTCTTGTAAGGACACCATTCTTATTGGATTAGGGCCCCCTGAGTATAACTCATTTAGCCTTAATTACCTCCGAAAAGGCCCTATCTCCAAACACAGTCACATTGGGGGTTAGAGCTGCAACCTGTGAATTCTGAAGGGGTAAAATGCAGTCCAGGGCTGAGCCTGGTGGCTTACATTTGTAATCCCAGCACTTTGGGAGGCCTAGGCAGGAGGATCACTTGAGGCCAAGAGTTCTAGACCAGCCTTGACAACAGAGCAAGACCCTATCTCTACAAAAAATTTTTAAAAGTTTCTAGTCTGTGTGTCTGGCTAATTAATTAAAAAATAAAATTTAAAAATATAGCTGGGTGTGGTGGCACACTTGTAGTCCCAGCCACTCGGGAAGCTGAGGTGGGAGGATCGCTTGAGCTCAGAAACTGGAGGCTGCAGTAAGCTATGATTGCACCACTGCACTTCAGCCTAGGCAACAGAGCAAGACTTTGTCTCTAAAAAAACAAAGCAAAACATAGAAGAAAATACCAATGCAGTATCACAAAAGGTAAGAGAAGTCACCCCCCTTTTTTTTGAGATGGAGTCTTGCTCTGTCGCCCAGGCTGGAGTGCAGTGGTGAGATCTCAGCTCACTGCAACCTCCACCTCCTGAGTTCAAGCCTCAGCCTCCCAAGTAGCTGGAACTACAGGCTCGTGCTGCCATACCCGGCTAATTTTTTGTATTTTTAGTAGAGACGGGGTTTTACCGTGTTAGCCAGGATGACCTCGATCTCCTGACCTTGTTATCTGCCCACCTCGGCCTCCCAAAGTGCTGGAATTACAGACGTGAGTCACCACGGAGTGGGCACATTTTTACCCTACCCCTGAGGCAGGGATTCTCAAATGTGGACATGATTTACATTTGGGACAGATCATTCTTTGTGCTGGGGGCAGCTCTGTGCATTGTAGGATGTTTAGCAGCTCTTCCCTGGCCTCTTCCCACTAGATGCCGTAATATACCCCCACGCTACCCAGTTGTAACAACAGCAATGTCTCTGGACATTACCAAATGTCCTCCTGGGGGCAGAATTGCCCCTGCTTGACAGCCACTGTCTTACGGAGGTGGAAGTTAAGAAATAGAGGGAGACTGGGGAGGGATAACATGGGGAGAAATGCCAGATATAGGTGACGGGGGGGATGGAGGCAGCAAAACACCTTGCCATGTGTGTACCTATGCAACAATCCTACATGATCTGCACATGTACCCCAGAACCTAAAGTATAATTTTAAAAAAAAAGGAAATAGAGGTTTGGGCTTTACTTTTAACTCCATGTTTTTGCTGTGTGTAAATTTTTTGCAGTATACAAGTATTTCTTCTGTTAAAAAAATTAGGAAAAAAAGTCAGGGTTAACGAATTGGTCAAATGCGGTAAGCATTTGCAGGTGACCCAGAGGTGCTGTTGGTGACCTGTGACATGTTCAGGGGTATGGTGGGAAGATGACACCAGGTGACCAAGATTCAAAAGGGCCCAGGGGAGAGAGGAAGCTGAGTGGTGGAGGCCCAGCATTCGACAAGGAGAGAAGTGAGGAAAACAGAAATAAATTCATGGTCATAAAGCTTCTCAAATACTACCATTTTCCCTGATTTTAAAATCTCAAAGAAAGGCTTTTCTCAGTTTGCTTTATGTAAGACAATTCTGGAAACATCTGAAGTTTGGCAGCAATTCCAGGAGAATTTGGCTCTGCAAATCCCAGTAGCTAGTTGTACTAGTTTGCCAGGGCCACAGACCGGGGGCATTAAACAGGACTATTTCTTCACAGTTCTGGGGGCTGGAATTCCGAGATGCAGGTGCTGGCAGCGTTGGTTCCTCCCGGGGCCCTTCTCCTCAGCCTGTAGATGCCGTCTTCTCCCTGTGTTCCCAACTGGTCCTCCGTCTGTGTGTCTCTGTGTTCTGATTTCCTTTTCTCATAAGGACACCAGTTAGATTAGATTAAGTCTCACCCTAACGGCCTCACTTTAACTTAATTACCTTTTTTTTTTTTTGGAGACCGAGTCTTGCTCTTTCATTCAGGTTGGAGTGCAGTGGCGCCATCTCACTGCAACCTCCGCCTCGAGGATTCCAGCCATTCTCCTGTCTCAGCCTCCCAAGTTGCTGAGATTACAGGCGCGCCATCACACCCAGCTACTTTTTGTATTTTTTTTTTTAGTAGAGACTGGGTTCCACCATATTGGCCAGGTTGGTCTCAAACTCCTGACCTCGTGATCTGCCCACCTCGGCCTCCCAAAGTGCTGGGATTACAGGCGTGAGCCATCACATCTGGTCCTTAATTACCTCTTTTAAGGCTCCATCTTCAAATAGAGTCAAATTCTGAGGTACTGAGGGTTAGGATTTCAGCATATGAATTTTGGGGGAGCATAATTCAGCTAATTGCACTGGTGACCATCTCAGGGGTCTGTAGAGCCAGACCAGTGCTACAACCAGTGCTCCCCATTTCCATGACAGGAGCCACTGCAGATAGCCCCAGGTCACAGTGGTTGCCACAGACCACTGCCTTCAGCACCCTCCCTCCCTCTCTCCTGCTTCCCTTCTGTCATCCCCCACAGTGACACACACACATTATTCTCATGGATCCTAAATGTGAATCGACTGCTCCTCATTCATCCTGGGTGTAGCCGACATCTTTGAATCATCTCAGGGCCACTCCTATTTGTCTCCTCGATCACTGGTTACTTGAACTTAAAGAGGTCAAATAAACAGAGTTCAAAGCTATGGTGCATATAATACAGTTTGGAATTCAGGATGTAGACTGGGAACCTCCCTAAATGTTGTTGCAGTTCTCTTGGTCCTATACTAAGACATGTCCCAGGTTAGAAAATACAGCTCAGATGAGGTTTTTCCCTGGGGACAGCTGTGCCCCTAGAGAAACATCCCATTCGTAATGAGTCACCACTAAGAGAGAGTCAGCTCATGTTTTTGGTAATTTGCTAATAAAATGGCATCTCTGTTAAACACATATATAGAAAGGTAAAAATAGATTGAGTATTTTCTAAATAGCTCTGGCTCAAGGTAAAGTGGTGAAGGAGTTGTTAGTTCTTTTGGAGGCAAAATAAAGCTGCTCTTCCTTCATCCCCGACCACACTGACACTTCATCCTAGGACAAACAAGAAATCCCCCAATGAAAGAAAATGAAAATGCTGTTCTTGACTGGATTGCTTCAGAAATATGCTTGGACTTGAGAGTTCCAGCTTTTCTGGGATTCATTCTTACAGAGTCTAACCCTTGTGGTTTTTTGGTAGGAGGCAATTTCTGTGCTGGTTATGATTTGAAGGAGCTGGCCCACGGCTCAACCTTGCTTAAATTGGAACAAGATGTCACCAGTGGTCTTGCTCCCATAGGAGGTACTAGGAAGCAGATTCCTGTCAGATGAATTTTAGGCCATTCCGGGGACTCTTGTTAGTTTCCATGACTAGAAATGACACCACCATTCTGTCACTGCGTTTCAAGTGCCTCGTACCACGCAGGGAGTGTGAGTTGCAGTGGGTGGTTATTTTTTTCTTTTCAATTTTTTTTTTTTATTTCAAGCACTGAAGGTAATGGCAAAGAATTTTTCATAAAAACAAGTGACAAATTTCACTCGAGTTACTGACACATAGAAGGAAAAAATTAGTTTTGCTTTGAAGCTAACCAGAAACAAATGGAACTGTTTCTCCAAAGGAAAAGTTGGAGTTTGGTTATGATACATCCCCTCCCAGAAATCTAGGAAATTATACATACTGTACCCTCTGTTTATAAGAATATGAATAACATGATTGTGTGCACAGGGTCAATTGCAGTTCAGATGAGAATTTACTGCTGCTGAGCTGCAACTGTATAAAGGCAGGGAGAGCTGCTGTTAACCCCTTATGAACACGGCCCAAATGCCTTTGTTGAAAGGAAAACTTAGATCGAAAGCTCCTTGAGGCCAGGAAAGATGTCTTAAATATCTTTAGTTATTTCCCCACCTCCAGTGCGGGTCCTGGTGGTTGGCACACAGTAGGTGTTCAAGTGAATGAATAAATCACTCTTGATCAAAAGAAGGAGCAGCGTTTGTTTTTCACATTGAGAAATGGGAGTGGTTGTATTGTAACCACCTTGTTGAGTCCCCCGTGTGCCACGTGACTGAGCAGGAGAATCATAACCGGGCTGAGCCCACTGGCTCCCAGGCTGACAGTGCTCTTAGCAGCCTCGGCCACAACATGATCTCAGTGACAGCAGTCATGGCGGGTCAGGCTCTGTGCTAAGGGTTTTCCATGCCTCCAATGCATGTACCCTACCAATCACCCAAGGAGTGGGTGTCGTCTCTGTTTGGGGGATGTTTTGGGAGAGGCCCAGAAAGGTTAAGCAGCTTGCTTGGGATTACACAGTAAGTAGCATGACAAGAGCTTACATTCAAGCTTGCCTAATTCCAAGAACCACGCTAGCACGCTGCCCTCCGGGGTCTTCCCAAAGGAATCATGCTTGTTCAGAAAGCCAGTCTATTGGAAGGACTATGTAATCACAGTAGAAGAGCTTGGGAAGAGTGTCAGGCAGTCTCCGGGGTGTTTGGGGTCTCCCGCGTCCACTCCCTGGCATTCCTGGAGGGCTCTAGGGAAAGCGTGATTATCCCGGGCAGCCTTCAGCAGTGGAACTACAGGGAACGCCAGGGTTAGGAAAAGCCGTGGGAGGGAGGAAGAAGCTAGAGGGGGAGGGCATGCCCGCCTGGGGCCTGAGTAGCCTCGGGGTGTGCAGGGTGGGGAGTGGTGTTTTGGACACCGGCCTGGCCCCACCCTGCTGGCTGCCTCTGTGGGAGGAGGGTGGGGTCGTGAAGGGAGGGTTGTTTATAAGCACCTCTGGCCTTTTTAAAGCACCAGCTGATGGCGCCACCTCCTTTGCTTCTAGTGTAAGGCCCCTCTGAGTCACTGTGGCTCCAGCCACCTGCAGTCCCCAGCCCGGGCTGGGGCAGAAACGTAGAGCAGCAGAATGCGCGTGGGTTTTGAAGTCCAGCTGTGATTTGGACCAGCTGTGGGCAGATTACTTAACAGCTCTGTATCCTTTTTGAGGGTAATACTACCCACCTTATGCAATTCTTGTGAGATCAAAATGAGTCCAAGCATGTGAAATATTTAATGCTTGGCACTTAAGAAATGTTCAAGAACAGTTATTGGAACAGTCTATTCCACATTCGCCCATCCTCAGCCCGCAGTCAGGGTGGCTCTTGAGTGCACTGCAGATATGCTCTAGGGCACGTTTGAGAGAGGATATGGGAATTTTCCTGCCTCTCTTCACCTAGGTCTTTACACATGATCCTCATTTGTGGAGTGGTAGCAGTAAATCCTTGAAAGAAATGCATGTCCACAGTTCTGCTCCACGTTTACTAAAGACCTACTATGTGCAGACACTGCCGGGGACAGAAAAATGAATATGACATAGCCCTGCCCTCAGGGACCTTATAGTCCAGCTGAAAACATAGACACACAAATAAGCAATTTAAATATTATGCATTAAATGCTGTGATGATGGTGTGCACAGAATGCTAAGACAGCACAGAGGAAGGACAATGAGAATAATCTTGGCGCTGAAGATAATGTCCCCAGAAGGGTATGGTCTGAGTTGAGTCTTAAAGGACCAGGAGAAGTTAACCAAGCCGGTGACCTTGGACTTAGTCAATGAACTAAGCTGGAACTACATTTCCCAGAATTCCCTTCCCTGTATGGCTCTGGGCTCAGACTGACCCCATGAGAAATGTGCCTGAGGTCTGGAGGGTAGAAGGGAGGCAGGCAGCAGCTGTGTGGATGCTCCGTGTGTCAACATGGGGCTGGGTAGCTCACGCTTGTTGCAGATCCACAGGCTTCCCTTGTTGAGGTGAGGCAGCGCCTTCAACGTCTCTGACTCCTAGGCCAGGTGTGTGTCTAGCTCAATGATGGAAGGTGCCAGCTTCCTTTGTAAGTGACCAGCACTGGCTCTGCTTCACCCTTCTGGGCTCCCAGGTGAGTTCTGGTTTGCCCTGGCTCTCCCCCACTTCAAGCCTCTTTCCTTCCCAACTGCCTGCCCTGATGACTTCAGGCCCAGAGCCAGATACAGAAAGAAGAGGTGTGTGTAAACTGTTGAACCAGCTCCTACAATTGCATGGTGGGGGTGGGGAGTCAAATCCTGTAATAAATTCCTTGTTTGAGATCATGTTGAATGATTCTACTTCTCTGGTTGAATTTTTTTTTTTTTGGAGACAGAGTCTCGCTGTTGTCACTCAGGCTGGAGTGCAATGGCGCGATTTCTGCTCACTGTAAACTCTGCCTCCCAGGTTCAAATGATTCTCCTGCCTCAGCTCTTCAAGTAGCTGGGATTACAGGCACCTGCCACCATGACTGGCTACTTTTTGTATTTGTAATAGAGATGGGATTTCACTTTGTTGGGGGCCAGGCTGCTCTTGAACTCCTCACTTGGGGTGATCCACCTGTTTCAGCCTCCCAAAGTGCTGGGATTCCAGGGGTGAGCCACTGTGCCCAGCCCTCTGGTTGAATCTTGATGGATGGACCAGTTAAGGATGGCTGGGGAAAAAGGTCCAGGCAGGAGGAGTAGAATGAGCAGAGATATGAAAGGCGGGGCTCATGCAGGGAACCACAGGTAGCTTGGCATTTCTAGAAATAGGATAAGCAGGGAGAACAAGATGAGGCTAGAGAGGGAGGGAATGGCTGGGCTGTGGAGGAATTGAATGCCATACTGAATGTTTGGAGAATGCAAGACACAGCTGAATGAAGGAGGCTTCTGTATGTGTGGTGATGCTGCTGTGAGCAGTTTATGTGATCTGTTATGGTATTTGCTGTCCTCTGAATAATGTTCTACATGACAAAAATGTTGTACTTTTTAAAATGTTGTTTTTAACAATGTACTTTAAAAAATGTCATTTCTGGCCGGGTGTGGTGGCTCACGCCTGTAATCCTAGCACTCTGGGAGGCCGAGGTGGGTGGATCACCTGAGGTCAGGAGTTCAAGACTAGCCTGGCCATCCTGGTGAAACTCCATCTTTAAAAAAAAAATGTCATTTCCTTCCTACAGTCAGATAACAAGAATTAGGAGATATATTCTACCGGGACAGGATAGGTTATACTGTCTAATAAATAAACCACGTATTTCAGTGGCTTCTTGATAAAGGATTTGCCTTCCTCATGTCATGCTGGGCAGATATTTTTCTTTGGTGACTCTTCATCAATCAGTGTCTTGGGGCTCCAGGGTCCCTTTATTTCGTGACATTGCAAACTTAAATGTGTGGTATTTGAGGCTGCCAAGAAAATGAGGTTGCAGATTGTGGACAATCTTGCTGGTCGGGGTGGGGTGGGTCCCTGCTGGGCCCGAGCGTGGCTTCCGTAACTTCCAACAAGTCCTCACTAGTAGCACCCATTCACCCATCCCTAAATGCTAGCAGGCTGGGGAATGTGGGCTGGGAAAAGGAAAATAAAATGGGATCTGGTAAATACAACGCATTGTAAATGCCAGTATTATCAGTTTGGAAGCTTTTCTTTATGGCTCAATCCCAGTAAAAGAGTAACTGTGCTGGTGCATGGTTGAAATGTGTAGGTTTCCTTTTCCATTACATCATTTGGATCTCTGTCCTTATTTCCATGCTTTTAGGTATTCAAAGACAAAAAACAACTTTAATTTTTCACGTCACAACTGAATGCTCCTATTCTACCATTTTAAACTACTCCTCTGCTTCTATCTAGACAGGTGGCCCTAGCTTAACAAAGAAGCTTTATATGAAAACACATATGGATCAGGGTTCTCCCTTCTTTTTCCTTTTCCTTTTCCTTTCCTTTTTCTTTTTTTAAAAATTGAGACAGAGTCTCTCTCTGTCACCCAGGCTGGAGTGCAGTGGTGTGATCTCGGCTCACTGCAACCTCTACCTCCTGGATTCAAGAGGTCCTTTTGCCTCAGCCTCCCAAGTAGCTGGGATTATGGGTGCACGCCACCATGCCCGGCTAATTTTTGTATTTTTAGTGGAGATGGGGTTTCACCATGTTGACCAGGTTGGTCTCAAACTTATGATCTCAAGTGATGTGCCCATCTCGGCCTCCCAAAGTACTGGGATTACGTGCGTAGGCCACCGTGCCTGGCCCCAAGTTTCTCTTTCTAGAATACTTTTCCTTTGTGTCCTGGGATGAATGCCTGGGTACCAGGATTGTTTGGGTTAGAGAATATTAGCTAATGAAAATGTAGAATGGTTGCTTTTTATGATTATGCAAATATAGAGAGCAAACCAGTTACAGGTGGCCAAGAGCATCATCACCCTTCCCATGTCTGCTTGTCTCAAGTCTCCCCAGTCACAACTCATTTCTGGGGAGGCCAGCACAGGCAGGATATTACTGGTGTTTTGACTGATGGTTTAGAATGTGTTTCCCCTTAGACATAGTGTTACAGACAATGATTAGGTGTACCTGAAAAGGAACCATAGGTCGCATGTTTTTCAGGCACATGATGGATTAAGCAGGCGAAATTTAACCATTCGTTACATTAACTGTGGCAATTGTATTACAAGTTCCAGACAAAGAACTTAAACTTTTGGAAAAGGTTCTTTCTTTTCTTTTTTTTTTTTCCCAATTTCCAAGAGGCTCTAATTATCATTTTCATGCCATAATGTTTCAAAGATCAAAACGATCATGTAAAATACTTTGAATTATAAGATATTACACAAAAGATAATTCTGTTCTCATTTTTTGTAGAGAGCCTCAGATTGAGCATTGTGATATTGTGGCACTTAATTTTATGTGTCAACTTGGCTAGGCTGTGGTACCCAGATAGTTGGTCAAACAGCAGTCTAGATGTTGTTGTGAAGGCGTCTCAGGGGTAGATAAACATTTTAATCAGTAGAGTTTGAGTAAAGCAGATGACTGTCCATAACACAGATGGGCGATGGGCTTCATCCTATCAGTTGAAGTCCTTGAGAAAAAAGACTGAGGTTCCTGGAGGAAGAAGGATTTCTGTCTCTAGGCTGTCTTCAGACTCAAGCCACACTGTTATTTCCTTTCTGGGTCTCCAGCTTGCTGGCTTTCCCCTGCAGGCTTCAGACTTACTAGCCCCTACAACAGCATGAGCCAATTCCTTAAAGTTATCCATCCATTATCTATCTATCTATCTATCTATCTATCTATCTATCATCTGTCTATCAACCTACCTATCTACCCATCATTTTCCTACATTCTATTTGTTCTGTTTCTCTGGGGAATCCTGACTAACAGAGACATATTTTCAGAGAAAAGGAAAACAGACAATATTTACTAATTTGCATCTAAAAATATTAAGAATTGTACATCTACATACAAAATGTTCTTTGAGAAACACAAATTCAATTGATGAAGGAATCTGTCTTCAGCCGTCTTCCACCTTCTCCTATTTTCTATAAGTCCTTTCTGAGGTCTCCCCCACTTCTGCGTTCCCTGCTTGAGGGCACAGCAGGCAAACACTTTTAGATGCGAGAACCCATAATCCAGTAATGAGTTTAGGACTGTTCACTTTCAAATCCATGGAGAGGGTTAGTCTCACTTTCTCCTAACTCTTATTTCACCTCTTATAAGGAATTTAATTCACGGTTAGGTACACATTCGATACCTTTCCAGAGACAAAGGAAATTGGCGCTAAGATATTAAATAGCATTTAAGACACGAGCCAATGGAAGAAATGAACATTTAAAATATGACTGACACGGTCTCTGACCTACCACTCCAGGTTTGACTGGACCCCTGATGCTCTGTGTGATGTTCCATGCTTGGAATAGGGTTGGGTATTTGAACAAGTAGAGTTGCACATAGAATAAAATGTCAGCTTTATGAAGGCGATTTGTATTGCTTGAGGTCTCACCTCCTGATAAGGTACGCAGGAGAAACAATGTCCTCTGAAGAAGTAACGCTGTGTATGCAACCGTCCTTGTGGTGTGTCAAAAACCATTCATGTCTGTTGAAAAAGTCCAAATGAAACCAAAGTAAGAAACAGTGAAGAATTAAACATAATAGAGGCTAACTTACAGATGTCCAGTCTAAGATACATTTTAGGAAGCGTTCCAGTCTTTTCCTTATTATGTTGGAAGACAATAAATCTGAGAAGATTAAAAATGAGGGGTTTGGGGGGAGCGGCTGGAAGTAAATTATTCATGCTATTCCTTTTTCTTTCCTTGTTTTAGAAAGTGGGAAGATAGTGTATATCTTCTAAATTGAAATGCCCCATCATAAACCTCATTATGTTAGAAGTTCAAGTCCTATTTATCATCCTCATTAAAGACAAAAGCTCTCTAGGATGCAGCTGTCACTAACTCTATCCAGGACCAGTGTTAGAGAAGTTCAAAGTGAAAGCAGACAGCAATGTAGGCATTGACTTGTATTTCAGAAGGCGCAGAAAAGAACAACTGGGGGAATAAAAATGAAATTTGCCTGTACAGAGGACATAAGATTAGTTAAACCATAAACACGGAGTAACACTGAATTCAGGAATGAGGATCTCTGAGGTCCCATGCAGCCTTGCAGTGTGAGATTTTGAGGGAATGACAGTCTACTTTCTGCTTTCCCAGAGATAACTGTTTCCATTCTTTTTTTTTTTTTCCGAGACAGAGTCTTGCCCCATTGCTCAGGCTGGAGTGCAGTGGTACGATCCTGGCTCACTGTAGTCTCCGCCCCTCGGATTCAAGCGATTCTCCTATCTCAGCCTACCGAGTAGCTGGGATTACAGGTGCACACCAGCACGCCCGGCTAATTTTTTTGTTTTTAATAGAGTTCAGGTTTCACCATGTTGGTCGGGCTGGCCTCAAACTCCTGACTTCAGGTGATCCACCTGCCTCAGCCTCCTAAAGTGCTGGGATTACAGGCGTGAGCCACCGTGCCCAGCCAACTTTCAATTTTCATGTTAGTAAGGCAGCAGATATCCAGGGGTTCTTGCAGGTTCCCACCCCTGGAGCATTTAGCACAGTGCCTGGGACCCAGGAGGCTCTCCATATATTGCTGAGAAATTGATTCCTCAATAGATATTCTAAAATTAACATATCAAGGTTGTGCCTTAATATGTAATAGGATTGTCAGAATTAAGTCCTAAGGAACTTGTTCTCAGTCTCAGGTTTTTGTCTCTAATTGTGCATCCTTGGGCAAGTCGGTAATCTTCCCAGGCCTCAGTTTCCTCATCTGCATAGTGAGGAGGGTCAATTAGATGGCCTTTATGTTCTCTCTGGCACAAGCATTCTATGAATCTGTGAAACTAGCTTCAGGATACCCCAAGTTTAAACCACATAAATCCTGATTGAACAATTCAATCCAGTTCAACCATACACATTTAAACAAATATTTATTAATTTTTTATTTATCATCCATATTAAAGACATGTGCAGGACACTCTGTTATCTGCCAGAGGTAGGTGAGGATGAAGGCTGCCATCTGCTCTTGTCCTCAAGGAGCCTACCCTCAGCAAGGGTGGAAGACAGGATGTGAAGTGAGTATCAGAAGGTTCTAGAACTCCTCTGGGACAACACTGTGTCCATCATATTGGGACGGTCATGTTCTTAAAACTGGGGGGAGGGGCTGTGAGCTAAAAAAAGGAAAGTTGAATGATATTCAAAGGGTAGTGAATTCACCCTATCCACCTGAGCAGGAGCAGAGCTTTACCATGGAGGGGACACTCAGCGTGTGTTCGGGAAAGAGCAAGTGTTACCCTTGAGCAGAATGACAGGGCGGTGTGGAGAAGCAGGGAAGGGAAGATGGAAATGGTAAGTGTTGGCAATTTGCAGAGGGTCTTGGACAAATGCAGAACACAGAGACTGTACTAAATAGCCGTAAACATTTCCCAGGAAGGGCACGAGAGGATGCTACATGACAGATCAATCAGAAAACAAATGGAGGGGATGGAGGGACCCATCCATTCAGTTAGACAGAACTTGGGGGTGGCTGGGGATAGGACAGCTTCCTTACCCTTGACCTGGTTCAGCCACAGGGTCCTGCTGTAAAAATGGCAAATAGTGATGAATGTGTTACTAGAAAGGAGTTCGGACCCAGACCCGAAGAAAGGGTTCTTGAATGTCACACTAGAAAGAAATTGGGGCGAGTCTATATGATAAAGCAAAAGCAAGTTTATTAGAGAAGTAAAGAGACAAAAGAATGGTTACTTCATACACAGAACAGCACTAAGGGCTGCTTAACTGAGTGCGTTTATGGTTAATTCTTGATTATGTTAAATCTATGAGTTTTCTGGGAAGGGGGCAGGCAAGTCTCAGAACTGAGGGTTCTTCCCCTTTTTAGACCATATAGGCTAACTTCTGGATGTTGCCATGGCGTTTGTAAACTGTCTTGGTGCTGGTGGGAGTGTCTTTTAGCATGCTGATGCATTATAATTAGCATATAAGGAGCAGTGAGGATGACCAGAGGTCACTTTTATTGCCGTCTTGGTTTTAGTGGGTTTTGATCTGCTGTTTTATCAGCAGGGTCTTTATGATCTGTATCTTGTGTGATACCAGTTCTGCTGACCTCCTGTCTCATCTCGTGACTAAGTATGGAATGCTGGGAATGTGGCCCAGCAGGTCTCAACCTTATTCTACCCAGCCCCCATTCAAGATGGAGTCACTCTGTTTCCAAAGTCTCTGACAAAGTTGAATGTGGGACGTCGCTGCTACTCAAACCCTGTACTTCTGAAGGTATTTCCTCATTTTGCTAGGGTCTCCCCTGGAAGTGGTTTTCCAAGACTGTTATTGACGCAGCCTATGGTGGGGAAATTCAGCCCTCCTCCTGGCTGATTGCCCATTGCTGGGGTTTTGGCCATCTAGCAGTGCTTTGGGATATGTCTGGGTGAAATGACTCTGAAGGGAGTGGCCACTGGTGGTCCTTTTTGAAATTTTGGGTTTTTTTGTTTTCTTGCCCCACCAGGACATATCACATCATAAGGCAGTGTTGAAAATGGGAGAGCCAGGATTCTCTCTGGCTTTAATTGTCGATTTAATTGCTTTTCCATTTTTTGGCTAGCCTAGATGGTGGAGCAAATGGAGTCAAAACATATGTTCTTCACAGTTTATTATAATGGCGATAATGAAATGTTCATTACTACTAGACCAGAAAGACACTACTACAAGGAATTTCATCTCCTGGTTTCTTTATTTCTTTTTAACCTGCCTCCTGCCTGTTTTGTTGTTTGTTTGTTTTAAGCAACTCCTGACATTTTGTATGCCTTTTTGACATGGCAGCTCCAGAAATTTCAGGCAGCAAGCAAACTTCACGCAGGGCAACAGGATAAAGTCTGTTTATCCAAGTCTCCTGGGTAAAGAGACTTGCGCTGCAGCACGCTGAGTATTACTGGGCAGCGGCTCTGGTGGGGGAGATTGTGGAAGGTCCTCCTGTTCACTCCTGGGTGCAGAACTTCCTCCCAACTCCATCGGTTTCACTGATCCCTCTTTCTTTTCTATTTTTGTTTTTGGGCAATCGACCACTGAATGACCTTTCCTCATCTTGCCACTTTCTTCCTCAGGATTTTTGTTCTCTTGTCGATCTTTGGCAAAGTCTCTGCATATGTGTTTGAGTTTTTATCCAAAGATTTCTTTTTTCCTGCCTTTTTTTTCATACTGTATTTTCATTTACATTACAAAAGAGCTTGACCTTTTGCCGATTAAACAATGGATCATTCATACTTAAGTTTTAGATGTTTGGATATCTTGACACACATGTAAGAGCAGATGTTTTCATGCAAGTATGACTGTCAAAGTTAATTCAACTTTGTTTGCAACTGCTATTTTAATGAAATTTGGACTTTTTTTGACTCTCACTCCTTCCCACTTGTGGCATTTTACTTATTTGGAAATACAATATTCACTACATAGTAGAATTATATGTTATTCCCTTGTGGTTGATATCTTTGCCTCTAAAGCTGACTTTCTAAGTTTTCAGCATTCTTGAATGTAATGCTTCTGCAGTAGGCAGAAAAGCCCAGTGTATGGTAGTTATATTCTTCTAAACAGTTGCCCTAGGAATGACATACCTATGGTTTTCAGTAAGGTTAACGTAGTGTTTTATCTGGTGGGTCTTATGCACACACACACACCACAATGCAAACGTTATGCTCAACAGAGAAAAAGTTATGGTGCACAAGAAAACAAAACCCAAAAGATAAAAGGCAGAGCAAAAACCTCTTCAAAGTAGAGTATTTGTTTAAAGTCGCTAAATTACACATTTTGGACCCAAAAATGTTTGTGAAAAGTGCTCTGAAATTATCAGACCACAATACTCCTTTTGAGCCTGAAAAACATCTTGAGGTTGGGTGACATGTTGCATGGCGTCTGGGCTGGCCAAAGAAGGATGTGTAGTCAAGAGTGTTGATGGGAGACAAGAGAGTGATGGAGAACTGAGGGCCTGTCCCTGCAGGTTTACAGACTGGGCATGAGGGAAGCAAGGGCGTGACAGGGCTCCCAAGACGGGTACTTTGGTCAGAGAGAGGAGATGTTGGCTATTTAATGCTTCAAAGGAATCTCAAAGTTCTGCATGTGACATCGGACCTTGAGAGCTTGTTTGGAGGCTCTAGCAGGGGAGTGCAGCTACTCGTATACCCTTGACCGAAGACCAGTCCTCCTCTATTGGGGATGGTCGTCCTCTTCGACTTGCACAGCTTCAGGAGGGATGCACATGGAGCAGTAAGGGAGGAAGGGGACACCCGCCTAGCCAGCCAGATCAGCCGAATCAACCCTGGCGATCAATGGGGTGACAGATGTTGCAGCCAGATCACCCTCACATCCCTGCATGTGACATTGGGTGTGGGTAGAGTCGGCAGAGAATGAAGTGGAGGTGAAGGTGGGTGGAGCTGAGGTGCTCAGAAACCAATGAGGTGGGCAGGCTTCTAGGTGGTCTACATAGACGCTGCTGTCACCCAGCATGTTAGCAGCTCAGGAGAGAGGACAGAACTGTGAGCCGAACACTGTGCCTCTTCCCATGACCCTCCTTAACTAATTGTTAATCCGTCATTCATTCGACATTCATTCAAAAATGAATGTGCATTAAGTGAGGATCCCATGGCATTGTTAATTGCTGAAATTACAAAAATAAATTCAGCCAGGCATGGTGGCTCATGTCTGTAATCCCAGCACTTTGGGAGGCCAAGGCGGGCAGATCACCTGAGGTCAGGAGTTCAAGACCAGCCTGGCCAACAGGTGAAACCCTGTCTCTGCTTAAAATACAAAAGTTAGCTGGGTGTGATGGCCCACACCTGTAGTTCCAGCTACAAGCTGGAGGCAGGAGAATGGCTTGAATCTGGGAAGCAGAGGTTGCAGTGAGCCAAGATCACACCATTGCACTCCAGCCTGGGCTACAAGAGTGAAACTCTGTCTCAAAAAAATAATAATAATAATTAATTTTAAAAATAAATAAATAAATCAGACATGGTTACAGAGCATGGAAAGCTTACTGGCTGATTGATAAGGGTGAACATGTACCAGTTATCTCAACCAGAGCTTGTAAACCCACAGGGCTGCAGGGGCCAGGTGGGGCATGAAAGCATAAGGCCAGCAGGTGGAATAAGGAGGAAACATTTGGCAACTGTGGTGAACCGGAAAGCTCATAGCTCACTTAAGGGAGGCAGCCATTCCATGTTGGCAAATCTTTTGATTTAAAAAAGAAAAAGCCAGACACAGTGGCTCATGCTATAATCCCAACTACTCAGTAGGCTGAGACAGGAGGATCACTTGAGCCTAGGAGGTTGAGGCTGCAGTGAGCTGTGGTGGTGCCACTGCAAGACCCTGTCTCAAAAAACAAACGACAGACAAATAAAATGTTTACTCAGTGTTTCTTACATGGCAAGATAAACAGAAAGCTTCTGTGAAGGAGGCTGGTAGAGTTCTTTGCTGGCCATCTGGCCTCCCGCTGAGTTTTTTTTTTGCTGAGTAAGGTCTGGAGGAGAGGGCACTGAGCGGAATTGCTTGGACCAATAAAGAGGACTTCTGGAAGCTGTTTGAGGAGAAGAGAAACAGGAGGAAAAGGAAACCTAGTGAAGGGCCACTGGAAAAAAGCCTTGGAATAGATAAGGACAGAGATACCTATTGTGCACGTGGATGAGGTTTTGCTATGTGCTGTGTGACGTTGTCTCCCCCTTCATCTCCTCACAAAAAGATACCACTTACCAGTGACTTTTGCTGTTTTTTTTTTTTTTTATGAGCCAACTGTAAGGCATGTTCGAGTTGAACAGAGACCACCTAAATGGTCCAGCCACCCTCAGGTTACAGTGATAGAGGGCTACCATAATATCTTCTTGCTAAATAGTATTGCCAGAAAACAGTGTATCTTACCAAATAAAAGTGTATGCTTCCTTCTGCCTAAAGAGAACTATGTGATTCATTGAATATTATGTTTGTTTGTTTACCATTGGCTAAACAAGGTTAGAACAAGATGTAATGCTCAATTGCATATCACATTTCTTTGTTCTCTCTCATATAATTTCTGATCTCTCTTTGCTATGTTTTTTTAAACTTCGTATTTTGTATGTTTTCAAGACTTCTCATATTTGTGTGTTTTAAGACATCCCAAATGGTTTGTGGAAGCCAAGGAGGGGCCAAGCCAGCGCTATCCAGTGGAATTTTCTGTGTGATGGAAATGTTCTGTATCTGTGCCATCCAAAATGGTGGCCACCACCACATGTGGCTCTTGAGTACTTGAAATGTGGCTAGTACGACTGAGAAACTAAATGTTCAACTTTGTTTAATTTTAATTAACTTAAATTTAAGTTTAAATAGCCACCTGTGGCTGCCCTGTTGGATGGCACAGGCCTATACCATTTGTAAATAAACAAATGCTTCTGAACACCTGGAAAGGGTTTCTTCTCAAGTTCAAATGTTCTTTACATGATGAATTTATTTAGAAAAATCTTTTTGTGTAATAAGAAATAATTATTTGTGTTTGTATAATAAGGAATAATAAGGAAGTTTAAACTCCATTTGCTTCTAAAAATAACAAAATTAACCAAGTACTTTATATTCACTGGAGCTTCGGTAGTTTCATTATCAATTTACATCCAAACTTTTGCTAAATAACTGAAAATAGGGTTGCCTAACCATCAAAACTAGATGATAGCTTTTATTTTAAGTAGGAAGTCTGTTAAAAACAACGTTAAAAAAAAAATTTTAGTTCTATTTCTTGACCTGGGTGGTATTTACCCAGGTGTTCGACTTTATAACTGTTTAAATGTTCTTACATATCATACGTACTTTTTCAATATCTGTTAATTTTCACAATAAAATATAAAAATGATAGTCTTTTTCAATTTTAACAGTATAATGTGATGAAATTGTAAAAGTATTCACGTCATAGCCTGATTAAGGAAACTTCATAGAAAATCTAGAAATAAATCAAGAACAAATGAGAACTTAGTATATAATATATGTGGCATTTCAAGTTAGTGGAGAGAAATATGAATTAACAACTGGAGATGGGAATATTTTTATCTATTTTATAGAGTAACACTATGCATTGAAATTTATATTTACTGGGATTAAGTTGTTGCCATTTGAATTTACTGTTTTTCCCAATTCAAAAAAATGGTGTTAGGATACTCTTTAGCTATTCAGGGTCAAACTATGGCCACTTATATTTACATTTAAGGCCAGGAGCAGTGGCTCACACCTGTAATCCCAGCACTTTGGGAAGCCAGGCCTTGAGGATCCCTTAAGGCCAGGAGTTTGAGACCAGCCTGGGCAACATATGAGATCCTGTCTCTAAAATTAAAAAAAAAAAAAAAATTTACGTTTACATTCTAATATGCAAGTTAAGAGCAGGCATTGATATCACATTTCCCCAGGAAGTCTCTCTTACGTTGTTTTAATTAAAACTGAAAAAAGTAAAAGATCTTAAAAGATTATAAAGTTGGAATGTGGCATCCAATGAAAGTGATTGTAAAAACCTAAATCTAAAATACCCCTTTTGGAAAGATGTTTATTATTCTTAAAAAACGTTTTTCAGCTGTTACCTACAATTTTTTTTTTCTTATTAATTTGAATCTCGGTAGGTCGAGATTCTTACTTTAATTAATTATGAACCCCAAATTAATTCTAGATAGATCAGTGTTTACACAGAAGAAAGTGAAGTGGTAAGAAAAAAAAAGGAAATATCGGTGAGAACTTTTTAAATAATCTTTGAATGGAAAAGGGCTTTCTACCATACTACCAAATTCAGGAACCACAGTGGAAAATAATCATAAATTTGACAATAGACTTCAGAAAAATCTCATTGTAACAGGAATCTTCATAAAGTAAAAGCACAAACAAATGTATTTAGAACATAATGGCAATAAACTGTCTGATTTCCATAAACCATGCAAAAAGTTCTTTTAAATTTGTTTTTAAAATAATAGAAAAATGGGAAAGATAATTCACATAGAAAGAAATATAAATGGCCAATGGATATAAGATACTCAGTTTCAGTTATTAAAGGAATTCAGATTAAAACTTTACTTTTGAAAATAAGTTAATTATTTACAAGGAAGTGTAATACTGTCAATCAACTGGCAGGGTTATTTTATCTCTTCCTGAATTTTAAACTTGCCATGCATACCTTTAGCAGAATCTTCAGGAAGTGGTTTCTGTGAAAATGACCCCTTCAAAAATTAGAATGACTGAAAAAGAGAAAAGGTGATCTTATAGGTTCACAAGGATGCAGAGTAATTGGAATTCTCATCCATTGCTGGTGGGAAGGCAAACGGCTCAACCGCTTTGGAAAACACTTGGGCAGTTTCTTATGAAGTTAAACACACATTTACCAGACAGTGCAGCAATCTCACTCCTAGGTATTTACTCAAGAGAACTGGAAACTTTCGTTCGTGTGAAAATTGTGCATGAATGTTTCTAGCACATTTATTCATAATCACCAAAAACTGGGAACAACCCAAATATCTTCAGTTGGTGAGTGGGTAAACAAACCGTGGCATGTCCAAATAATGGAATACTACTCAGGAATAAAAGGGAACAAATTACTGATTAATGTAACAACATAGATGAATTTCATACTAAGTGACAGAAGCCAAACTCAAAAGACGTATTTTGTACAATTCTGTTTACATAACATCCTAGAACACACAAAATTATAGGAACAGATCAGTGGTTGCCAGGAGTTCAACATGTGGGCTGGGGTTGATTACAAAAGAGCAAGGAAATTTTGGGGGTGATGGAACTGTTCTGTCTTGATTATGGTGGTCTAACTGCATGTACTCATCAGATTCATATAAATACACACCAAAGAAGTTAATTGTATTGTACATAAATTAAGTGAATAAAAGGCTGATGTCTTTCTAAATTATTGTATTAGATTGAAAGCAAAACAGGTTCTTATTTCTCCATTTTTTGACTTAGATTTGATAATTGATGTTCGTTTATTTCTGAAGTAGACTTCTACATTGATGTATAACATACATATAAAAGTGCACAGATCGTACCTGTAAAGCTTGATGAATTGTTACAACTGATATGTTTAACCAACTGCCACCCAGATCAAGAGACAGGCTGGGCACAGTGGCTCACTCCTGGAACCCCAGCACTTTGGGAGGCGGTGGTGAGAGGATTACTTGAGGCCAGGAGTTTGAGACTAGCCTGGGTAACACAGGGAGACTTTGTCTCTACAAAATACAAAAACTAGCTGGGCATGGTGGCACATGTGTGTGGGCCCAGCTATTCTGAAGCCTGAGATGGGAGGATCACTTGAGCCCAGGAAAGTCGAGGCTACTGCACTCCAGCCTGAGTGACAGAATAACACCAAACCAAAAAAGACAAAAAGACATAGGACATTATTAGAAACCCCTCCCCTACCGCCTCGATCTTTCAGAACCAGTATTCTGACTTCCAACACTAGAGATTATGTCTGTTTTTGAACTTTGTGCAGATAAAATCATACAATATTGAATGCTATGCTCTTGATAGGTTCACTTATAATTGCAAATTAGTTCTGTGTGTAAAGCAGCATATATATGCCAAATAACAATGAGGAGACTAGACTGGTCAAGCACTATGATCACTTCTAGGTCTCAAATGAAGTCTGAGAGTTGAGAGAACTCTGACATACTTTTGGTTTGAAATACATTTTGGCCAGCCAAATCAGCGTTTTTTTTGTTTGTTTGTTTTGTTTTGTTTTTTGTTTTTTTTAAAGCTAATCTAAAGGCATTTGGGAAATGCACACCATACTGTTTCTTTATGATCTCCAGAATTATATTTTTCGCCAGTATTATTTTCTGTAGCATGGGTAGACATCAGTCTTAAAATTGGCCTGACACCCTGATCGTGTCATATGATACAACCGTGGTACTTCACCCAGTGATGATCTGCTTTGTTCTTTGGAGATCAGGCTTGGCTTTTGCTCGGTTATATTTAAAGCTGTGGGGGAGAAGAGACTTCTTGAAAAATAGGATACTGAAGCCTGCTGTAAACTTGAATATTTGAAAACCTCCAGTAAAAGTAAATCCATATGGCAGGTCTGGTCCCAGCTTGATTCCTGCCTAATTGGGTCCAAGATCCTTTATGAACTTGTGTGAGTGTGTGCATGTGTGTGCGTACAATCTTGTGTATGCTCTTCGTGGTGGAAGTCAGTTATGCTGGTTTTTGTTTTTGTTATTCTTTCCAGTGAGAGAATCTGGAGTATCAGTTCTCAGTTTCAGGGTTGGGGCAGGTTTTATTTTCTTAACAGTTACCAAGCCACAAAGAGAAAAACAAAACAATCTCTGACAATTAAAAAATGTCTTGAAAAATAATGTCAATAACAAATACTAACTTTTAAGAGTTCAGTGTGCTCTCCAATAAATTCAAAGCCTAAATTAAACATTACACCCTTGGATCCTTTTTACCAAGCCTGATGGACCAGCGTCAGCCCCAACCACACAGCTCAAGTGAAGGATGTCCCCAAGCTGGGTGTGACCAGTAGGGCCACCAAACCATGGATTCCTTGGTTATTATAACTCAAAAATACTCAAAAGACTGGCCTTTGTGAATAGGGCTCAGCCAGAAGATTCTTCATTGTATTCACTTATTTCCTCTCTCCACCTTTTATTGTTAGAATTCCAACTCTAGGCTGGGTGCGGTGGCTCAAGCCTGTAATTCCAGCACTTTGGGAGGCAGAGGTGGGTGGATCACTTGAGGTCAGGAGTTCGAGATCAGCCTGGCCAACATGGTGAAACCCCGTTTCTACTAAAAGTACGAAAAATAGCCGGGCGTGATGGCTCGTGCCTGTAGTCCCAGCTACTGGGGAGGCTGAGGCAGGAAGAATCGCTTGAACCCAGGAGGCAGAGGTTGCAATGAGATGAGATGGCACCACTGTACTCAAGCTGGGTGACAGAGTGAGACTCTGTCTCAAAAAAAAAAAATTTCAAACTTCTCACTCTTCATGGTGAGAGTTTTAATGCAAATAAATTTTGTTGTTGTTGTTGTTGTTTATTGTTGTTAGTTTCCAAGTTGAGATCTTGGCAAGATTCACAGATTAAATTATAAACTACCCCTATGGGACTCAATACAAGTTGGCACTAAGGATCTATAAATAAAATCATAGAATGTTAGTGCTGGAAGTCTAATCGGTTTCATTTTGCAAAGGAGTGACTGGGCTCAAAGAAGGTACATGGCTCGCCTAAGGTTGCATAGGTAATTAGTGGTGGAGGAGGACCAGTATCTTGGAAGCCTCCAGTTTTCTAGTCAAGCACTCTTTTCCTGTTTTATTTTTCGTTCTCCCAGAATATACTTAGGTGGGTTGGATTGTTGCAGTTGGAAGTGTGTGCGTTGGAGTTGTGTCTCAGGGATTTTAGTTAAGATGTTTAGTTAAAGGGATTTATTGGATCCTGTAACTGAATAGTTTGAGGGAGGGTGAACTTTGGGAATGGTTTGATTTGGCAGCCTCATGACATCTTCCAAGACAAGGCTTCTCTTTCACCTTCCCATTTTAGCCTTCCATGGTGTCATCTCTTTGTGGTTAATATATGGCTGTCAGTAACTCTCTGGTCTGCATGCTTCTTCATCAGGACCCAGGAAGTGAGTGAAGGGGTCATTCTGGAAGCTTCCAGAAGACCTCAAAAAACCTTTCTTCACATTTCACTCACTTTCGTGGCAGATGGGCCCATTTCTGAACCTTCAGCTGCAGTCGGGGGATCAGGATATACTGATTAACTTAAGCCTGAGCAAATGTATTTCTCTGAAATCAGTCTCCTTCCCCTAAAATGTGTGAATGTCACTAAGAAGTCTGGGTAACAAAGAAATCGAGGTAGTTGCCAAGAAAGGGAAAACACATGTCAGGAGGCGACTCAATGTCTACTATAGTTGTAAGTATCAGAAATCAACCAGAACTAGCTTAAACAAGAGTGGGAATTTATTACACAGATACAGGAGTGTCTCATGGACCCGAAGCCAGGGATGCTGCAGGGCATGAGCAGCGGGGTGGGAGGCAAGAACCAGAGAACCATCAGGAGCCCAGGTCACCACCTGCCCTGCCCTCCCTCCCCTCCCTGCTCCTCTTTTCCCTTCCTTCCCCTCCCTTTCCCTCCTTCCTCTCTCCACTGACTAGCTGTCTCAGATTTCTTTTTTCTTTCTTTCTTTCTTTGTTTTGTTTTGTGTTTGAGATGGAGTTTTGCCCCTTTTGCCCAGGCTGAAGTGCAGTGGCACGATCTCGGCTCACTGCAACCTCCACCTCCCAGGTTCAAGTGATTCTCCTTCCTCAGCCTCCCGAGTATCGGGGACTACAGGTGCATGTCACCACGCCCAGCTAATTTTTGTATTTTTAGTAGAGACCGGGTTTCACCATGTTAGTCAGGCTGATCTCGAACTCCTGAGCTCAGGTATCTGCCTGCCTCAGCCTCCCAAAGTGCTGGGATTACAGGCGTGAACCACCGCACCCCACCCCGTCTCAAATTTCTGATTCCTCATTCCTATTTGGCCAGCCTGGATCAGGTGTCCACCTTGGGATAAGCAGGATGCACTAACACAGATAAGGCTGCCAGGCCCCTCCGTGTGGTGATGTGGGGTGAGATGGGGGCCCTAGTGGGCCTGTAATTCTTAGAGCATTGAGGCTATGATGCCCCCCCTCCGAAGGCACTGCGAAAAGAAAGGGGATTTTCAGCCCTGGGTCATGATCGTGCTCCGAGGTGTTACGTGGTTCTTACGTGGTTCTGAGGTGCAGCCGATTGGGGAAATGCCTCCACGGGAGAGACATCTGTTGCCAGTGCCCCCCCCCCCATCCCCCCGCCATGGTGAGGACACGGAGAAGCAGATGACATGGGTAAGAAGAGAATTTGTACTTCTAAATGGCTTCAATGGAAATTTGCAGCCATGAAACCGAAAGGAGGTATTTGCTGAATCACAGGCACATTTTTCTGGTGTTTGAAGCTAAACGTGGGCAAGGACATTAGTGAGAGCTGGTCCACAACCATCTCTTTCAAACCGGAATCTCTCGGTGCTGATGATCTCCACCTGAGCTAGGGAGCCCCGCTCCCGAGACGAGATAGCACATTCCCAAGCTTCTCAGACTCAGGTGCCGGCTCTCTGTTGACTCTGCAGCTCCACCCTTTCCTCCAGTAGGTGAGTCACGGCGCTGGGCAGTAGTGTCTGAGGTCTGAGAGCAAAGTCGAGATGACTCTTTTGGGAGCTTGAAACTGTCCATTGCAGCGAGGAGTCCTTTCATTCTCACCCTTGAGGGTACATCTATCAGAGCTTTTGTCTGTTTTACAACTTCCTCCTAAACTTAGAACAATGGACTTAGAAAAGGGCAGGAAGTCTGTGAGTGTCTACCCCAGGGAAGGGGGCGTGAGTAGCATGGCTGCCTGGTGCCTGTTAGGTTATGTCATTTAATACAGGCTGGGGTTCGTGGGTTTAAAAACTGAGAAATTTCAAGAGGATCTCACCCCAAGTGCCTTCAAACTTCCTACAGGAGCAGGATCATTTTGAGAGACTAGCAAAAATATATAGGAGAGAAAAAAGAAGTAAAAAAAAAAAAGGAAAGTTACAATAAAGTATATATGGAAGTGGCTCAGGTTAGCCAAAAGTTAAGGGTTTAAGAACATGAAAAAACCCCAAGGTAGACCTCATTAAAGAGTGAGGTTTTATTAAGGAATTTGGTTTTAGTGTTAAAACCTGAAGGAGTTTGACAGAAAAGGAGAATAAAGATGGAATCAATGCTGGCATGATTAAGCATAAACTACAGATTTATGGGTTGGATACCAAGAGCAGCAGCTGTGCAGTAACTTTTAATAGTACTTTGGACTTTACAACATTCTCTTTTCACATTCACAATATTTCATCCTCAAAGCCACATTCTGAGGTAGGCATTATTCCCATTTTGTGGACGAATAAAATGAGGCTCAATAAGGTAAGTACTTTGTTTCAAGTCTCCTACCTGGTCCGCTTTGGAGCTGGGATATGGATTCAGGTCTTCTCATGCGTTATGCGTCCTAATACTCTCTCACCCATCACAATTATAAAAGCCCGTCAGCCTTTATTATCCCACTCTATTTTCACAACGACACAGTAGCACAGATATGTTTTTATCTATTCTGGCTAAACGGCAATGATATTTACCATGTACTGACTGTTTATCCCTTATGATTTGCCAGGAATAAAGAGTACACTGAGTTCTCCATAGATATGATCTCTTGACTCCTTCCGCAATCCCATGATCCTCCATTTTAAAGGTGGAGAAACTGAGAGCTGAAGGGGCTGGGATATGGGTCCAAAGCTCTCCAGCTGTGGAGCGTTACAGCCTGAGTTCTCACTCTAGAGCCATTTGTCATCAGTCTGCCAAGTCAGTCTAAACAAGATGGTGCTGAACCTTGAGTCCAGGCTTCCCAGGCTTCCTACATCCAGCTCACTGGATTACACTTTTTTTTAAATTCATTTTTTTTTTTTTAAGATAGAGGGTCTTGCTTGTTTGTCTAGGCTAGAGTGCAGTGGTGCCGTCATAGTTCACTGCAGCCTCCAACTCCTGGGCTCAAGCCATCCTCCCTCCTCAGCCTCCAGAATAGCTGAGACTACAGGTGTGCACCACCATGCCCATTTAATTTTTAAACCTTTTTTGTAGAAACAGGGGTCTCATTTGCTGCCCAGACTGGTCTTGAACTCTTGGCATCAAGTAATCCTCCCACTGCAACCATCAGAATTATACTCATTTAATGAACACTAACTGAGTTCCTCTTTAGTGCTAGGCATATTACTAAGTGATAAGGAGGAAAATTTGCACAGAAGATGTTTCTGTGCTCCGACAGCTCTCAGAATAATAGGAAAGTGCCATGGCACCATTCACACTGTATGACATTCACGCTAAGTGTGACCATGGTGTCTGTGGCGTCCTGGGTGCCTGAGGTCACTGGCACACCACTGCATGGAAGCGTGTTTCTAAGAGGCAAAGGCATCATCATAGTCAGGCCTGCTTGCCAACTGGGTGCAGGAGGCACAGTGCTGAGGGCCCACGGTACTTGGAGGAGTCCACAAAAGTGTTTTATTTCTTTTAAAATCAGAAGAAAGAAAGTAAATTTTTAGGCTGAAGGCTTTGTGTTTTCACATGTCAGATTCATATATTTGTTTTTATGCCAGTGTGGCTGCAAATTATAATTTATACATGTACATCATTTTCTTTTTTGGTGGAGGAAAAGTCCAGGAAGACAGAAATGCCAAAGGGCCCACTAGAGTCCAAACGCGTCCCAAATATAGGAATTTATTGGGAGGCAAAGCTCCTTCCTGGATTCTGGACCTGGTTTCATTCCGTGCTGTGGGACTGGTGGCGTGGGCTGCGTGCTCCTTCATTCCGACTTCCGGGTTCATCAGGAGCTCTAACTTCAGGCAGCACAAAGGCAGCACTCAGAGAGAGCAATTTTTTTTTTTTTTTTTTTTGAGACAGGGTTTCACTCCATCACCTGGGCTGGAGTACAGTGGTTTTATCTTGGCTCGCTTCAGCGTCAACCTCCTGGTCTCAAGGAATCTTCCCACCTCAGCCTCCCTGAAGCAGGAGGGCCACAAACAAACCTCTCGAACACTGAACAGGGAAGGAGGTGGTAATTTTATTCCACTGGGAGCTGTGGTGGCATAGATGCCTCAAAAACCGAGTTCCCGGACAAAGAAAACCCTGGCCTTTTAAAGGCTCACAGTCTAAGAAGTGCACATGTGAGAGGGTCAGGAGCATGGGGGACCTGACTCAGGTGGGGGGGTCTAATTGTGATTAAGTAAGAAAAGTACCTTCCAGGGAAAATCCTCCATATCGTATCTGTAATCTATATAGATTGGATTGTGGTTAGCAGTAGGGGGTTTAATCCTTTGGACCTGACCAGCGGCGCCAACCGGTCCCTCCTCTGGCTGACTTTTAACTTCTCCTTTTGAGATGCAATGTAGAAGGCTAAAAGGGAAATGGCCTTAGAACCTCATAAGGAGGGGGGTCTCCTTCCTCATCCCCCTGCTTTGAGAACTTCACCTATAACATTAGTGAGAGTTCTCACTCTCATTCTCATTTTCCTGATCCTCTAAAGAAACTGATTGATAATGATTCATATAATATTCTTGTGATGTGGTTTTCTGGTTAACTACAGCAGTGATGAATCCTCTGATCATCTGAAGGAACAGGGGGAGCAAACAAGGGAGTAACAAGCAAACACCTATTATTATTACAGCACTTATGATGAGAGTCTTGAATCCTCCCAAGGATGACAGCCAACCTCCAAACAAGGACTCAGGGTTAAATCCGTGCCATACCAGCACAGGCACGTGTGCCAGTTTGGTCATGTCTCTGACAATGTCCTCAACTGCTTGACCCTGGTCATCTATATGTAGGCAGCAGTTGGTTAGATTGAATTTTCCACAGACTCCTCCTTCAGCTGATAGCAAGTAATCTAAGGCCAACCAGTTCTGATAAATCGTATTTCTCATTTGAGTTTCTTGTCAGGCCAAAAGGGACAGAGCTTTGCCCGTTTCATTAGTGAGTATTTCCAAGACAGCCTGCAACCGGATGATCCAGTTGAGCATGTAAATAGAAGTCTGGTATCCCCATGAGCCATCCTCTGCCCATGTGGCCTGCTCATAGTACTCAATAATTTTCTCTGGTGGCCACTCGTCATCTTTCATTCACCTATCTTTAGACTTCCTTTCTCCCAGGCAGAGTACATTGGATATCCTAACAGCTCACCTGTCTTAACAGGTAATAGGAAAAAGAAGTCTTAACAGTGCCTATGACACAGCTACCTGTCCATCTTTCAGGCAGTTGTATATATGTTCTCTGTCCACATATCCAGTACAACCCAGCTGGGGCCATCTAGTCTCTCCGATACCCAGGATGGTTCCAAGCATCCTGTAGTTTTGGGAATTTTAGGAGGGTTTTTTTTCTGTGTAATTTGAACTCCACCAGGTTACAGTGTCCACTGTTCCATTATACAGTTGTTGCCCTAAGCAGCTAATCTTTCCTACTGGAGTAGTGAAGTCTTTTCCTTCTCTGGCCAAACAGTATTGTCCAATAATTGAAACCTTTAAAATCCAAAAACTATTGGTTTGAATTCTTTGAACTGAGGTTAGGTCAGGGACAGGGTCAGAGGGTACTAACTCATGAGCTTCCCATGGCCACCGATCACCCATGGTAGTTCCTCCACAAAGCAAAAAGTGACATTAAAGGAATGGGCTACATTTTCAGACAGTTGGAGGAACAAGTTCTTTAACTTATTGGAAGCTCCGACGCTGGCTCATTTAATATACCATAGAAAGTCTGGTACACTGGCTGGGATGAGTGTTTTTGGATTGTTCCCTGAATCTGGATACTGACTCCAGGATCAAGTCCTTTTCCATCAATTCCTAACTTTACACTCACCCCTTTTTCCCTTTTGGGTTCTTGGGGTTTGTGATTATTAATTCTACCGGGTTACAATGTCTGGAGATGCAGGGAGACATTACCCCATGGAATGGTGTCTCTCCCTTTACAAGGCGAATGGGATCATTTTTATCATCATTCCAAGTGGTCCAGATAACGCGTGATCAATAAATGCATTCACTGCACCAGGAGGTTTTCTGGCACATGTACTTATGCTCATTTGCATAACTTTGTTCCCATCTGAGGGAACCACAGCCCCCCATCTGGAATGATAGGCATTGTTGGCTGAACAGGCATCAAACCTTAGGCTGACCTGTTTTGGGTTTCTCTTTTCCTCTGTTTTAGCTATTAACTTAGTAGGGCTGTTCCATTGCCCTGTTATGAGTTTAATTTCAAAAGTTGTATGCATAGGGGGTTCTGATGGATCACAGCAGACATCAGGTTGTCCATCCCCTGGGCTACACACCTTATACTGAGTACCATTATATAAACAAGTCCCCTTCTGTGTCCCTGCACATTCATAATAACTGTAGAACAAAAGAATGGCAGCAACTTTCTGTCCTGCCTCAGTAACCTGGTGCACACACTGAGAGCATTCTCCAAAATCAGTGAATGTTCCTAGTGTATAAGTCCAAATTTTAAGAAGAATAATTCCCACGATGAATTTCCTCATGCTTCAGCCATGTGTGGACCAGCCAGCTTCTGGGATGTGGCTTGTTGACCTTCTCAAGGTGATCTGCAGCCGTTGTCTGCGTCTGGTCTAGTTTCCCAAGTTTCAGCTGCTGCAGGCTTTATGAGGCTGCGGTGGATCCAGACTGGGATTCCCTCTACCTTTACGGCTGTGGGAGTGGTCAGGATCACAGTCCAGGGTCCTTTCCACCATGGCTTCAGAGGGACGACATTCCAGTCCTTTATCCATACTCGATCACCTGGTGAGAAAGGGTGAGCTGGGGAGAATAAGCTTATAGGGCATCTTTCACTTACCCAGGTTGAAATATCATGAGTGATTTCTCCTAGAGCTTGTAACTGTCATCCTAGCTGAATCTCTCCCCACTCCTGAGGAGTTCCCGGGAGTGCCTGCAGTATGGGAGGGGGCCTATGATATAAGACTTCATAGTGGGAATATCCTGTTTTCTTAGAGGGAGTACATCTAATTTTGAATAACACCAAGGGAAGTGCCTGCACCCACTTTAATCCTGTTTCCTGACACATTTTCCCTAAGCTATTCTTAATGGTCCAGTTCATCCGCTCCACCTTTCCGGAACTCTCTGGTCGGTAGGCGGCGTGCAGCTTCCAAGTGATACCCAATGCTGTTGCCGTTTTCCAGACCAAATCAGCCACAAATGCTTGTCCATTGTCTGAGCTGATGTGCAATGGCAGTCCAAACCTGGGGATGAGATCTCGAAGAAGCACATGGGTTACTCCATGGGACTTTCAGTCCTAGTCGGGAAGGCCTCTACTCGGGAAGGCCTCTACCCACCCAGAATATGTGCACACCAGGACCAACAAATACTTATGCCCTCTACACCTGGACATTTCAGTGAAATCTACCTGGAGATCTTCAACGGAGCTGCTCCATAAGCTTGAATGCCAGGGGGGAATAGTTGGACCTTGCCTCAAGTTGTGCTGCCGACAGGTAATGCATCGCCGCTCCACAGTTTGGGTCAGTGCTGATAAGTGTGAAATGTAAAAATACAAGCCTAACAACTTTTCAAATGACTCTTGGCCTAAATGAGTGCTTTCATGTATGGTCTGTACAACTGCGGCCCCTAATAGCTGTAGCACTGCTACTCTTCCATCTGGTAGCCGGATCCATCCCTCTTTGTTTGCCCTCCCTCTGCTTGGAGAAAGTCCTTTTCCACCTTAGAATAAGTGGGCACCAAATCAGGTATCTGGGGGAATTAGAGGGGCTGTAACTGCTGCTTGGTAGGGAGTAGATGCCGCCTTATGAGCTGCTGAGTCACCTCAGGCGTTTCCCAGGGCCATGGAGGTGTGGGCCCACTGATGTCCTCGGCAGTGCACAACTGCCACCCTTCAGGGTTTCCAGACTGTTTCTAATGACTGCAAGATTTCATGTCAGTAATTTATTACTTGTCCCCCTGAATTTACCAGTCCTTTTTCTTTGTACAGCACCCCATGGACTTGAAGAGTTAGAAAGCCATACCAGGAATTAGTATAAATGTTCACAGCCTTACCTTCACTCAGTTCTGGGGCTCAGGTCAGAGCAGTAAGTTCAGCCTTCTGAGCCAAAGTACCCTGAGCCAGTGGCATGGCCTTGATTACAGTGTCTAGAGTTACTACTGCATAGCCTGCACACTTTTCTCCTCGTGGATTAACAAAACTGCTTCCATCCACATACAACTCCCAGTCTACTACTGTCCATGGTTGATCCCGAAGATCGGGCCTGCTGGAATAAACTGAGTCTAATACTTCAACACAGTTGTGTTCAACCGGGCCCTCTGACACCAGGAGCAAAGTGACTGGCTTTAAGGTGTTGCAGACATCAATGGTGATGTGGAGGGGTGGAGATTCTCACTTAGCAGGCTCTGGTATTTGGCTAACCTAGCATTTGTCAACCAGTGATGTCCTTTGGTATTCATCAAAGTCACTACTGTGTGGGGTGCTTTGATATTTAAGTTTTGCCCCAGAGTTAGCTTATCAGCCTCTTGTGCTAGCAGAGCAGTTGCTGCCAGGGCCCTTAAACATGGGGCCATCCCTTGGAAACTCCATCCAGCTGTTTGGAGAGATAAGCTACAGGCCTGGGCCAAGGTCCCACTGTTTGTGTTAGAACTCTAACTGCCATTTTTTCTCTTTCTGACACATACAATGTGAAGGGCTTTGTTAATCAGGTAACCCCAAGGCCGGGGCTGACATAAGTTTCACTTTCAGTTCCTGAAAGGCCTGCCGCTGCTGAGATTCCCATTCAAAGGGTTCCTTGTCTCCCCCTCTTTGTAACTTCATATAGGGGTTTGGCCAGTACTGTGAAGTTTGGAATCCACAACTTACAGAGACCCGCGGCCCCCAGGAACTCCCTCACCTGCCTTCTAGTCTCGGGTTCTGGCAGGTTGCAAATGACTTGTTTCCTCTCTGCTCCTAGGCTGTGCTCTCCCTGCCAGATGGTGAACCCCAGATACCGCACATGCTGTCAGCAAATCTGGGCTTTTCTCTTAGACACGTTATACCCACAGTCCTCCAGGTGCCAAAGTAAGGCATCTGTTCCTTTTGCACACCCGACTGCTGTGGGGTGTCCCAATAAAAGGTCATCAGCATACTGGAACAATACACAGCCTAAGTCCTTAGCAGGAAACTTCTGGAGGTCACGGGCTAGTGCCTCCCCAAAGATGGTGGGAGAGTTCTTGAACCCTGGGTTAGCCAGGTCCAGGTGTACTGGGTGGTTACACCTGTTTCTGGATTTTTCCACTGAAAAGCAAATAGTTTCTGACTCTCTGAGGCCAGTCTAATGCTAAAGAAAGCATCCATTAAGTCCAAGCAGGTGAACCAACTGTCCTCCGCTGGCAATAATCCCACCAGTGTGTATGGGTTGGGTACAGTTGGATGCAAAGTCACTGTGGCCTGATTAACCAAACACAAGTCCTGCACTGGCCTGTAGTCTTTGGTCCCTGGTTTAGGAACAGCCAAGAGGGGGCTGTTCCATGGAGACTGGCAAGGAACTATAATTCCATAAACCTTCAGGCATCTGAGATGGACTAGGATGCCTTCCAGAGCTTCCCTTGGGACCGGATACTGTCTCTGATGGGTAATGCCCCTGGCTTTACTTCAATAATCACCAGGGCTTGGTTTACTGCCAGTCCTGGGGGGTTCTCCTCTGCCCAGACCTATGGCCATTGCCTGGATAGAGCAGGGGTTAATTCTCATCCTGGTTCAGTCCCTTGGGAGGGACTGTGAGAGCCATGATCATCCCTACCTGAGGCAGTTTTAGTTGCAGGGAGCCCTTATCAGTGAAGGTGATAGTAGCACTTAGTTTGCTTAGCAAGTCTGTCTCCAAGAGGGGGTAGTGGCAGTCCGGCATGTACAAGAACTGATGTATAATCTCATGGCCTCCCACCGAACAGGTCCGTGATAGGCAAAGGCCTGCTTTTCTGAAATTCCAGTTGCCCCAATTATGTTTATTGTCTTGCTGGACAGAGGGGCCATGGGTTGTGTCACCACCGAGTGTTCCGCCCCAATGTTGACCAAGAAATCAATGTCCTTGCCTCCCACTGTCATCGTGACCATGGGCTCTGCGGGCAATTGAGCCCGGTCCCCTCTGTCCAGTGGCCCTTGTATTAGACTGAACAGAGCTCCTTCACTTTTGTCTGAAGCCTCAGGCTTAAGATCTCCCTGTTTTCGGGGCACTTGTCCTTCCAGTGTCTTACTTCCTTACAGTAAGCACACTGGTTACACTGCAGGCACCCCCCTCTTGCCTGTTCCCAAATGGGGTACCAAAGACTATAGGCCAGTGCAGGACTTGTGCCAGTGGAGAATAGACTGGGTAGCTTTCCAGGAGCCCCCCTTTCCCTGCCCTTTTGGGGGCTCTCCTCTAATAGTGGCAGCTATCAAATTGGTGTTCTGTTGAGCTTGATGTGTGTTTTCTCTACAACTCTATGGCTTACCACATCTCTATTCACAAACACCTGGTTAGCTATGTCCAATAACTGTGACGTATTCATGCCTGCAAATCCTGCCTGCTTCTGTGGCTTTCTCCTAATGTCTTCTGCACACTGACTGACTAATGCCATATTTACCATGCATTGGTTTTCGGGGCTCTTAGGATCAAAAGGAGTATACATGTGATAGGCTTCACACAGCCTCTCATAGAACTGTGCCCGGCTTTCCTGCTTCCCTTGAATAACCTCAGACTTTATTGATGTTTGTAGGTTTCTGGGCTCCCTTTTTCAATCCTTCCAATAAGGTATCTCTGTACCGGATTAGTCTTTGCATGCCCTCTGGGGTGTTTGGATCCTACCAGGGGTCAGTCCCCAGTAGCTAGGCCCTGACATACTCTTGGGGTTCTGGTAATCTACTGGAACATGCTCCTCTAACCATTCAGAAGCGGCTTGGAGTACTCTCCACCCTTCATCAGTATTAAAAAGATACATAAGCAGCTGGTGGCAGTCCGCCCAAGTGGGGTTATGAGTCTGGACAATAGTTTGCACTAGGTCAATGAGAGCTTCAGGCTTCTTAGTATAAGATGGGGTGTTATTTTTCCAGTTGATAAGATCAGCTGATGTGAGCGGCAGGTACGTGAAAACACATCTTTCCACCATGCGGCCATCCTCACCCACTCCCATATACCTCTGCTCTCTTAAAGGCATCTGCACCTCTGCCTTGGGTCGCAGACGGGCTGCTAGAGGGGGAGTTCCTCCCGGGAGGCAGGCGGCTATGGGAGGAGTCCCTCCGCATTCTTTCTTGTCTACCCTGGGTGGTTTAGGGGTGTGCAATTCTAGTGGGGTTGCTGAGGTTTCAGGCCCAGGGGCCAGGACTCCTTCCTCCTGATAAGGGGGAGGTATCATGGGCAAAGGCTCTTCTGCTGGTGGATCTGTCAGGACCTTAGGAGTCTGCGTCCCTCGGCGGGTGGAGCGGGGTTTTTCCCTAGCTGCCTGCCCCTTTGCCATCAGTACGGTTGTTGCCTGTCCTGTTAGCCACTGTGGGCGGTTTAGAATGAGCTGCAGCCATGAGTCTATACACAGAAATCCATCAGGGTGTCCTGGCTTGCATGTAACCTTATGCCATACTTTGTTGACGAGAGACCTGTCTGAGCTTCCCTCTGAGGGCCAATCCACCCCAAATGCTGGCCAGTCTACCTCACATAAGGTCCTCAGCTTTCCTGGTGTCATAGTCACGCCATAATTTCCACCACATCCCTTCCTGAAATTTTTCAGCATGGTCCCCAGAGGAGTAGGCTTGCTATGAGTGTGACCCATGTTTTTTTGCACAGGAACAGCGCTCACAGGCAGTAAAGAGAGTCACACTCCACCCTCAGTTTCTCTCGCCCTGCATAGCGTGACACACTCTCTTTCATTTTCACTGCAGGCCAGTAGGTGAGTCTCCCTCTCGGGAGTGTTTCAGATGCCGCTTGGCATCGGAGAGTTCGTTACTCCCTTCACAATACCTAGATTGCAAGGGCACCTTTTTCTAGCTGTATGTGGATTTCCCCTAATCCCAGCTGGCCTCACAGTGTGCCCAGAGCTTACGGTCCTCTCTAATGGGCTTGCCACTTCCACATTTCATGGCTGATGAGTCCAGCTGGACCCTTCCGATCACTCACACAATCATACACCACCCACCACCCAAATTGAAACCAAAAACAAGACTTCCAAGGCTAGTTACAGAGAGAGAGAGAGAGAGCCGAGTTCAGGAGTGCCAATTTCGGCACATGTGGGTGATCAGGCCACGCTTCCACCTAAAGAAGGTGGGCAAGTTTCCCAGGACCGGTCCTACCGTGTTTCTGTCATCAGACACTTCAGGCACCTGTTCCTTCTTGGTGTTTAGCCACTGGGTGAATCCACTGTGGGGGCCTACCCTGCTTTGCTCCGGCAAGGCATTCCGCCGGGGCCAATGCCTACCCGGGAGCACCCTCAGGACTTGCATCGCCCAAGTGGGCTGGAGTCCCCTGAGGGGATGACCCGCAGGGCAAGGCAAAACTGCCTGGGAGGCTGTCCCCTGCTGTCTGCCAACCGAAACTTGCTTCCTGAGCAGCTGTGACCACAGGTATGCGCCACCACACCTGGCTAATTTTTTGTATTTTTAGTAGAGATGGGGTTTTGCCATGTTGCCCAGGCTGGTCTTGAATTCCTGGACTCAAGTGATACTCCTGCCTCAGCATCCCAAAGTGCTGGAATTACAGGCGTGAACCACTGCATCTAGCCGAGAGCAATTTTTAATAGCAACAATGATGGTAATGATGGTAGCTCCATACCAAGTGCTAGGCACTGCTCTGAGAGCATTCCAGTCATTATCTGTTCAGCACTTGCTAGGTTTCAGGTGTTTTCATAATATTTCACAGCTGCGCTGGGCTCTACTGCAGGGTCTGGCTTTGTGCGTGGGGTTTGAGAAGGAGAGCCTTGCATACCTATTGTCATCTGATAATGTAGAGTATATATAGAGAGATATATAGTATATATACTCTTCATAGAGAGGATAGTACATATAATATAGAATCAGATGACTATATATTTGTCTATATAATAAATATAAATATATATCTGTTTATATAGAATCAGATGACAATACATACAAATATATATATTTGTTTATATATATGTTTATATAGAGAGAATCAGATGACAATATATATATATATGTATGTTTTTAATTGGAGATAGGGTTTTGCCATGTTGCACAGGCTGGTCTTGAACACTTGGGCTCAAGCAATCCTCCTACCCAGGCTTCCACAGTGCTGGGATTATAGGCATGAGCAACCACACCTGGCCCGCTTCTCATTCTTGAAAATATTTTTTAAAATCTTAAAAAGCACTTTTTCCTCGTAGGAACTCTACTCACAGTTGTTTTTTGTTTTTTTTTTCCTCAATGGCAGGACGTCTTATGGGCATGTCTTGGAGGCTTTAGCTGGTAGAGTTGGGCCAGGAAGGGAGAGAAAGGCACGCAAAGCAAAGACTTCCCAGGTGTAGATAATAATCCCGATGATGGGACCTGCACAGGTTGGTTGTGGAGGTTCCTGAGGAAGTACGTTGTGAAGGGTAGAACTTAAGAGATCTAGCATAGCGAGCCTACTCTCTCACTTTGGAACCTCTAGAGGCTCTTTCACACAGGGCAAAATGAAGCACCCGAATGCCTTCGTCCTGATGAGCACCCACTAGCCTGGGCTCTGGAGACTTGCTCTCAGGCTTGCATGTCCCTGCAGGTGTTCAACTCAAGACCATAGGCCACTTGAGTTCATTGGCCTATTGGGAGCCTTGGGCCTGTCTTGCCAGAGCACCTCCACAGTGTGTTTTGGAAACAGGTGGGTTGGGATTGACCAAAACCGACATGACTAATGGCAAATGTTACCAGGGTTTGGGTCAACTTTCTCTGACCATGGAAAGAAGAATCGTTGTCTGTCCTTGCTAGGAACCTCACATGTGCCAAGTTTATTTTTAATGTGTTGCTAGGAATATTACTACCAATAATTAATAATTAATCCCAGAATTCATTTTTGGAACTTTGTTGGATTTTTTTCTTTTTTCTTTCTTTTTATGACTCAACCATTAGCTTGTGTGATAAATCTAAAACTGAAATCTGGTAGTCACCCACTACTTAAAACACCTTTAATGGCTTCCTGCTTTTCTTAAGAGAAAGACTTAAAATATTGGTTAGTGATGCCCAGTCCCTAGGTAGTCTCTGTCCTACCCAGCTCTCCAGCCTCATTCCTGGCCCTGTACCCGCTCTGCCCTCTGCTTTGCCCCTTGGACTACCCAGATCTCCTAGTTCCACAAATGCACCCACGCTCTCCTGTGGAGGGTCTTCCAATTAGAAAAGAGCAGTCCTCCACTGAGATGGTTCTCTCTCCCTCTTCACTCTCAGTTAACTCTGTCTCACCCTTTAAATCTCTGCTCAGATATTCCTTGTTTGGAGATGCCTTTCTTAACCTTCTGGTTAGGTGGTTAAGTTCAACCCTTTTAACCTTATTTTCTTTTTTTTTTTTTTCGAGTCGGAGTCTTGCTCTGTCACCCAGGCCGGAGTGTAGTGGTGCAATCTCGTCTCACTGAAACCTCCGCCTCACACGTTCAAGCTATTCTCCTGTCTCAGCCTCCTGAGTAGCTGGGGCTACAGATGCCTGCCACCATGCCCGGCTAGTTTTTGTATTTTTAGTAGAGACAGGGTTTCACCATGTTGGCCAGGCTAGTCTTGAACTCCTGACCTCAGGTGATTCACCCGCCTCGGCCTCCCAAAGTGCTGGGATTACAGGCGTGAACCACTGTGCCTGGCCCCTTACGTTCTATTAAAGTGTGATGTTCTTCTTTATTGGAACCTTTATCCCAATTGTTTCATCAAACTTATTTTTTGATTCTTTGATTCATGTCCGTCTTTCCTACTAAATCTCCTGCCACAAGGGCAAGGACTGTGTCTGGTGCCACTGACTATTGTCTCTTGAGTGCCTATAGGATGATAGGCATTTAATGAGTATTTGTCCAATAAGTGACAAAACGAACAAATGACAAAAATGAATGAAAGATCAGACAAACCCTCGTTGAGAGATTACAAAACAAAAAATTACTTGAATATACGGGTTATTTATTTAGAGCAAAATGATACCTAAATTATTCATAGAACACACAGAGTTTTCTGGGGGAAGGGAAGAATCCCATAACTAAGCAAGCCTCCCATACAAGATGATAGATGGCTATTATGTATTTTTTCCTTCTCTGTATTTTTCTTAACGGAAGCAAATGGAACTTTCCAAATATCACTGTATGATTGGAAAAAGTGAAGCAGTCTGTAGTGCCATTTTGGGGGAAGGAGGGGGAAGAAGGGGAAAAGAGTCTGAAAAGGGTTTATGTTTGCTAATGGAAGTCAGATGTAGTACTCATTTTATGTTACTTAAGTAATGTGCTTCATTTTCTCCATTAGTGGTCTTGTCCAGCATAGGATGTTTAGAGGAAGTTGCAGTAAGATAAGTGTGTCCTTTAAATTCTGTATCTTTCAGACCTTAGCAGTCTGCTGACTCCAGCTTTCAGCAGAGCAGAAACAACGCTTAGGGAAGGCTTAAAACAACTTTGAATAAGAACCTGCTTGAGAAAGATTTCCCTTACAAGCTAAATGTTACATTTCCACTCAACAGAAAGGTACTGCTGTGTGGCCATAAAAAGCCGGCCAAAACTCTGTAACCTTTGCAGTTAGTCATGTTATTTTTGGTTCATGCCAACATGGATCACAGCTGTGACTCAACAGAGCCACTGAAGCAAGAATTCAAAGAGTTTAAAGAACAGCAAACTCAGAAATGACTTTTTTTTTTCTTATGGTGTCATTACGCAACATTTCTTGTAGTTTACCTTTTCAAATTTACCAACTCCATACAGATGAGCTCAGTCGTTGTTTGGCAAATGAAAATCTGAGTTGCGTCAGCACACTTCCCCAAATCCCACTGCAGGCGGAGGATGATGGAGCTTTCCTTTCTGGGGTGTTTGTTTTACGTAAGTAGTGACTTACTTTTCAGAGGTTAAAAAAAAAAAAAATCTGTGTTGATATATGTCTCCCTCAAATAAACCAAAAATAGGATTGGGGGTTGATTTAAATGTTTGCAGTTCCCCATTTGAAGATGACAGAAAGCCCATATTGACTGGTTCTGCTTTTGTTTTTGTTTTTCACCGATTTGTATTCACAAGATGAAGCCATAAGCTTAGACTTCACCAAATGGAAAACAAGCATGGACTTCAGCAGGCAATATATTAGCATATTTATCAACATCCTTTAGATTTTTGCTTTCATTTTTTAAATTACCATGTAAACTTGAAGACAACCCAAGTTTTCCCATTTGTGGGAACATAAGAAAGGGAGATGAAAAAAATCCTGTTTGTCTCTTATCTATGAAGTACTTTTATTTAAAAAAAAAATTTTTTTTTTTTTTACCTGAAGAACTACATTATCATCAATATGAAGTACTGTTTTTTTTTAGCATTATGGTTAGACTTAAGAATTCTAAGGACTAAAGTATTAAGGTGTTTTTTGTTGTTATTGGCTAATCATTAATCAAATGTTTTACCTGATTAGTTTTCTCTTTGGGAACACAGATCCAGATCATGATCTGTAAGACCAAAGTAGACATTCCTTTATCAACTACGAAGGACTTTAAGGTTAAAGAAACAAAACATTGGCCAGGCGTGGTGGCTCATGCCTGTAATCCCAGCACTCTGGGAGGCTGAGGTGGGTGGATCACGACGTCAGGAGTTCAAGACCAGCCTGGCCAAGGTAGTGAAACCCCGTCTGGGTGACAGAGCAAGACTCTGTATTAAAAAACAAAACAAAAAAGAAACAAAAAGTTACCTATGGATTGAGAGCTCAGGGTCCAGCTGGCATTGCAAATTTCTAAATTCCTATAAGAAAGTCCATAATCTCACTAAACTCCCTAACAATAGGAGCTATTGGGCAAATTATCTTAACTCAAATTTGCAACCCAGACCACTACTATTCTGAATGGACAGAGGATGAGCCTTACAAACATTCGTTTCTGATGAGCAATTGCAGACCTTAAGCCAGTTTCAGCCAGCTTACAGAGGCTGCACACACACTGACTTTGTATCCTATAGTTCACCTTTTGCCCCAAAGTGAATATGGGATGTATATTACACGTTTGTTTACTCATTGTGCCTGTGCTCAGCTCTCCTCATCAATATGTATAGCTTCTCCCCAAACCTGCTGAGTATGTGTGACTCTATTGTGTAATACAGACTCTGAGAGGCATGAAACCCAACCTGTCCTTTCCCTGTTTGAAGAGAGAACATCTTTGGGTCACTCTGGAGATGTTCTCTTCCAGCTTGCAATTGATATCACCAATAAAGCCCTTCTTTTTACTATTTAGCCATCCTGGTGGTCTTTTGGATGACAGGTTTTTATGTCCTATCGTTATACCCATTGCTTATGCTTGCCACATAGAAAATGCCATCTATAGACATAGCTCTTCATTTAAGTACTTAAAGGTAAATTAAAAATGTGCAAACAGGCTGGGCGCAGTGGCTCATGCCTGTAATCCCAAAACTTTGGGAGGCTGAGGTGGGTGGATCACCTGAGGTCAGGAGTTCAAGACCAGCCTGAACAACATGGTGAAAACCCATCTCTACTAAAAATACAAAAATTAGCTGGGTATGGTGGCACGCACCTGTAATCCCAACTACTCGGGAGGCTGAGGTGGGAGACTCACTTGAACCCAGGATTCGGAGGTTGCAGTGAGCCGAGATCATGCCATTCCACTCCAGCCTGGGTGACAGAGAGAGAATCCATTAAAAAAAAAAAAATTGTGAAAACCCCATGCTGGAGGTTTTCTTTCAATAGCAAAGATGTTGCCCTAAAAGAAAATAGATTTCTATGATACCCTTTGGGTGTGGTAGGGAATTTTATATACCTCCATAAGGCAAGTATATAAAATTCTTCGGAGCTATCTTCAAGTATTTGCTGTACAGGGGATATGGAAGCTGCTCTACTGAATGAGTGTCTCCCTGTGCATTGATCCAGGAACCAGTTCAGCACATGATAGCAGCTATTCCTTTTTAATGTAAACTGTTGGAACTTCTGTTCCCTTTTCCCTGGTTCTTTTGTTTTTGGCAAGTTCTTACTTGAAAATATTTTTGAACTAGAATGTTTTGAGCTAGGAGAACCTACAGAAACCATCTTATTTATGGATGCAGAAGGTAGCACAGAGAGGTTAAGGAACTTGCCTATAGTTACACAGCTAATTTGTGGCAAAAGTAGATTCACATCCAGGCTCAGTATGTCCTTTGAATCACACCATAACCTGCTTTGAAGAACAAATTGATCTAAAGAATTGACTGTACCAAATAATTCCGGTTTATAAATCTTAAAATCATTTAGATCACAAAATGTCATGAGAGAAAACACTGAGAATATTGAGAAATGTCGAGACTATTGGAACAAATTGAAGTTGTACCTATTTCAAGAAAAATAAAATCTTTCCTATATCTTTATGCATATTATGATTTTGAGATTAGTTTTTAAATTGCCAGAATTCAATTTGGAAAAGCAATGAACTTTGAAACACATGTTTATAAACTGAAGCCTTACTTACTGATTTTCTATAAACAAATTAACACTGAAATGTTATCTATAATAATGAATATTCCTTTGTTCCTGGCACACATTGAAATGTTCAACAAATATTTGTTGAACAATTGAATAAAAATTACAGTGCTGTAGAGGTTAGCATTGGAGGTTAACATATTAGTATAATGTATAAAATATATTATTGAACAAAACAGACACCAATCAGCATACCGTGTGATTCCATTCATATGAAATATAAAAATGAGTATATTACTCTGTTCTCACATGGCTATAGATATGTGAACCTGGATAATTTATAAACAGAAAAGGCTTAATTGGCCCACAGTTCTGCAGGCTGTACAGGAAGCATGGCTGTGGAGGCCTCAGGAAACTTACAATCATGGTAGAAGGCAAAGGGGAAGCAGGTGTATCTTATATGGTCAGAGAAGGAGGAACAGAGTGAAGTGGAAGGTGCTACCCACTTTTAAACAACCAGATCTCCTGAGAACTCACTGTCACGAGAAGAGCAAGAGGGGAAATCTGTCCCTTTGATCCAATCACCTCCCACGAGGCCCCTCTTCCAACACTGGGGATTACAATTCAGCATGAGATTTGGGCAGGGACACAAATCCAAACCATATCAATGGGCAAAACCAATTTAGACTGTTGGAAGTCAGGATGGTGGTGGTTCTTGGGATGGGTTCCTGGAAGTTGCTGGAATTGGGTGTGAAGAGCTGGTCATGTTTCTTGATCTAGGTTCTGGTTATATATGTGTGTTCAGTTTGTGAAAATTTATCAAAAAATACCTCTGTATTTTTGTGAATATATATTATACTTCAGTAAAATGTTTTAAAAAATGTATATCATTTCATCTTAGAAACAAAACACATTAATAAGTGACTAGGTTTTGGAAGAAATTAATATAGCATAAGTTTAAAAACAAGATGTTGGGGTGGGGTTTTTACTTTCCATAATGCTGTAAAGTTTGCAGTACGCACACAGTCACAGAACAAATAGAACTTTGACTTTGGTTTCAAAATTTATGCAGCTGCCTCCATATACTTTTTACAGTTTAATCACATATTTAATAGTTACAAAGCATGTTTTAGACATCAGGAGGATACATGGAGATAGTGGTAGGACTTAAATACCCATGGTCGTGTAAAACAGGAAAAGTGTCAGCAAAAATAAACTATTATGCTGGTCTATTGAATGACTTTGTCAGCTTTATAAAGGAATGAATATACAGTGTTGAAGGATAATCTTTCTGAATTAGTAAGTTATTTTTTTAAAAGCACATCTAAATAAATACCCTTTTGTTAGAAGAAATATAATAATGTTAGGCATGCTAACATGTATAAAACATAGTTTTTGAAAGAAACAGCCGATACCTTTTAAAGCTTACATAGGATTAGAAATAATCTGACTTCCAAATGCTCCCCGCTTTGGTTGAAGCGGGAATATTCTTATGAGGCATTTAAGGGAAGAGAAGCAGGGATTGTGAGTAAACAGGGTGTGGACGAGTGAAACTTGGGGGGGATAATCGGTAGCTGAACTAAAAAATTCACTTATTTAGACTTTTTACCAGTGTCCTAACTAAGTTCTTCTCCAAGAGAGGCTGATGTATATTTCTGTAACCATCTTTTAGGGCTTAAAAAGTTTACAATTTCAAAAGACTCCTAAAAGGAAACAGGCCCTATTTTTTCTCCCCCAATACCCTGAACTTTGGGGCTAGAACCCAGGAATCTTTTTGTTTAAGATCTTTGTTCATTTGACTTTTGGTATTTCTTGCTTTTGTCAACAGGAGTTAAATTCTACGTGAATTCATACGCCAGCATGATGTTCTCAATGAGCTGAACCAATTATTGCATCAAAAATGCTCCATTTTAAAAATGGAGACCTGCCTCAATTTCTCCCCAATGGAATGTGCAGTGTGTATTTCTCAATGAATTGAAAAAATAGATGTCAACTAGAAGCAGGTGGCTGCTACATATTTTTGCAGTACTTAAGCAATTAATTGGCTTATTTCTCTTTAAGAAAAACAGCCTTCTCTAAAGAATTAAACTTAGCATCATCATCATATTATGTTTACTTAGCATTTTCCAGTTTACAAAGCATGTTTTCTATTTTTTTTTCCTTATTCAATTCTCACAATAATTCCATTAGTACTGGTTAGGTATGATTGTTACTCCTGTTTTACAAATGAGAAAACTCTGACTCAGAGGGCAGAGCCAGGGCTGTCTGCCGTGTGTTTAGCTGGGTTACGTCTTTTCCACGACATCATATGGGCTTGTGGACCAGAAAGGGGAAGAATTTTTTTCTAACATTTTTTTCTGAAGAAAAAAGTTTTGCAAATGATATGGTAGAATATAATTGGTATACTGAGAATATTGTTTTCAAATTAGACAGAGTTTTTCAAAATAATTATTTTATTCGGCAAATTAATTTTATTTCAAAATAGTAATTTATTTGACAGGTATTTGTTCAGTAACTCTTGGGAGCCACAAATAATTCTGGGTTCCGGAGTGAAAATGTACGTGGTGTAAGTTGTATCAAAGGTATCATCTGCTCTCTTGAAGATTACGGAGTTCTCAGCAAGACGCCGATTAAACAATCACGCACAAATGGATAAATGTTTAAATGGATGGTACATACTAAAACAAACCTTAGAGGGCGCTGTGAGAGATGATTACCTGGGAACTCAATTTAGACCACGAAGGCCTCTTGAAGGAAGTGGCATCTAAGCCTTGAAGTAGGATAGAGCTGGGTGAAGGGTTGGGGAGGTGAGGGAAGAGTATTCTAGGTGGAGTGAACGAAGTGTGCCGAGTGCCTGAGGCAGACATTGTGACCACTAGGAGATGGAAGCAGCCCAGATGTGAAAAGAGACAGCAGACGATGAAGGAAATGGCATGATTCTGAGGCTGCAGGATGTGGGGGAGCCCATTCACGTTTTTTGAGGAGGGGGTACAGTTTACATTTAAAGACCATCATACCTGCTGCTGGAAAAAGAGGGGCAAGGGGTTGGAAGAAGGGATGGGATAGGTCTGGAAGAGCGAAGAGGGGGACTGCCTCAAAACCGTGGTGTGAGGCTGTTTTAAGAATGAGGGAGAGGCTGAGTGTGTTCATTGCCATGAGAAACTTCCAAAGCAGTTCTTGGACCTGACAGTGTGGGGGGTCAGTGATGACCCCATGTGGTGTGGGGTGGAAGCTAGTTGGGGTGAGCTGACATGGAGACAGCACTTGCAGACCCACTTAATAGGAATTTAGTTGTCAAGGGAATGGGAAAGATGGGGAGGGTGTTGCATGGTCTGAATGTTTGTGTTCCTTCCGAATTCATATGTTGAAATCCTAACCTCCAAGGTGATAATATTAAAAGGTGGGGTCTTTGGGAAGTGCTTAGGTGGCAAGGGAGAGCCCTTGAGTGGGACTAATAACCTTATAAAACAGGCCCAAGGCAACTTGCTTGTTCCTTCCACCGTGTGCGTTGGCAGTGAGAAGATGGCAGTCTATGAACCAGGAAGGAGGTCCTCACCAGACACCGAGACGTCCGCTGGTGCCCTGATCTTGGACCTCCCACCCTCCAGAACTGTGAGTTTCTGTTGTTTATAAACCACCCAAGTCTAGGATATTTTATTATAGCGGCGTGAACAGATTCAGACAGGGTGTACATTGGGCAGGGAATTGAAGGGAAGTTTTTGTTTGTTTGTTTGTTTGTTTGAGATTGGATCTTGCTGTGTTGCCCATACTGGAGTGCAGTGGCGTGATCATGGCTCACTGCAGCCTCGACCTCCAGGACTCAAGTGATCCTCCCACCTCAGCTTCCCAAGTAGCTGAGACCACAGGTATGTGCCACCACACCTGGCTAAGTTTTTGGTTTTATTTATTTTTTGTAGAGATGGGGTCTCCCTGTGTTGCCCAGTCTGACTTTGAACTCCTGGGCTTAAGCCATCCTCCCACCTCAGCCTCCTAAAGTGTTGGAATTACAGGACTGAGCCACCATGCCTGGCCTGAAGGGATGATCTTGAAAGTGGAACATACTAAAGTATCTGGGCACAATAATGAAAGTCATTCATCAGTGAAGGAGAGAGGGATGATGGTGGCGGTGGTGGTGTGTAAGAGAGAGAATCGCAGACAGACACTGTCAGCTAATCAAGGAAGGAAAGCCCCTGGGAATTCACAAGAAGATGTGGCCAGAATGCATGCGGAACATTTTACACTGTTTTACGCTGCTCCTGGAATAGGAGAGACACTTCCATTGTGGTAACAAGAAGGAAAGAGGAGAAGATGGGTTTACAGATTTGGTGAGGGAGGATGAAGACGTTTTATTCCAAAGGTTGTTTTTTTTCCCCCCTCCTTTGTGAAGCATGGAGTGGGGCAAGAGGAGAGCTGGGGTTGGGCAGACTGAGGCTGTCTGGATGGATGCTGTGGCCTTAGTGTGGAGATGAAGAGAAAGCTTGCTAGGCAGTGTCCTTGGAAATGGGTGAGGATGACCTTGATACCAGTCCCTGTACTGAGTATTTTCCCTCAGCAGCATTTAGCTGTGCGGTGTTTGGGGTTCATCTAGTTTGGGAGACTATTGGAAGAGTTGTTGGTTGATTCAGATGATGAATAATTGAGTTAAGGCCAGGGGCAGTGGCTCACTCATGTAATCCCAGCACTCAGGGAGGCCAAGGCAGGTGGATCACTTGAGGTCAGGAGTTCAAGACCAGTCTGGCCAAGATAGTGGAACCCCATCTCTACTAAAAACACAAAAAAATTAGCTGGCTGTGGTGGCAGGCGCCTGTAATCCTAGCTACTCGGGAGGCTGAGGCAGAGAATTGCTTGAACCCGGGAGGTGGAGGTTGCAGTGAGCCGAGATCACACCACTGCACTCCAGCCTGGGCCACAGAGCAAGACTCCATCTCAAAAAAAAAAAAAAAAAAAATTGAGTTGATCATGCTTTTCCGAAACGCTTACAGTTTCTATCAAAATATTTGATGTGAATATGACGGCCCAAGGGGAAGCCCTGGAATCCAGGGCAGTTCCGCAGCACTGACTTGGCCTTCCTGGCTTCTGTATTTCTTTTGTTGGGAGCAAAGGCAGAGATGGAGACAAAGAATTGGAATTTAGACACTGGAGATTTAGTTTCTGGCTGCTAAATTCCACTGCAGTGTTACATAGTTCAGAGGGCTGGTAAAAAAGGTACAGTGAGTCCCGTGACCAGGTTAGAAGCGTGCCTCTCTGGGACTCACCGTCGTCTCAGAGCACAGAGCTGCAGGAAGCTCACGGAGTCCCTCTCGGATCACTTCTGAGTTAAAGTGGGATCCCCTGCCCACCCCTTGCACACACACCTTCCTTCCTTGCCCCTGGCGCCTCAGGTTTTCTTATCTCTTTCTTTCCTTCACAGCAGGCCTTCTATTTCTATTTCTTTTGCCTCTCTCTTTGTTTTTTTGAGATGGAGTCTCGCTCTGGAGTGCAGTGGCACAATCTCGGCTCACGGCAACCTCTGCCTTCCGGGTTCAAGCAATTCTCCTGCCTCAGCCTCCTGAGTAGCTGGGACTACAGACATGCACCACATCACCACCCCTGGCTATTTTTTAAAAAAATATTTTTAGTAGAGACGGGGTTTCACGGTGTTAGCCGGGATGGCCTCTATCTCTTGACCTCGTGATCCGCCCACCTTGGCTTCCCAAAGTGCTGGATTAGGTGTGAGCCACCGCGCCCGGCCCTGCCTCTCTCTTTCTTCCCTTTTCATGAATTCTTCAGCACCTTAAATGCCAGCTTCCACCTCTCTGCAGTTGCACTCCCCAGGCTCTCAAATGACCTTCTGGTAGCTACGGCTGGTGGAAACTCTCCAACTGCCGTCTTACTCGATTTGTCCTGTATTATTTCCACTGTGCTGTCTCCTGCTTCGTGAATTCCAGGGTGCTGTTCTTTCCTTAATTTCTCACCTATCTCAATGGCAAATTCTTCTTAGTCTCTTTGTGGGATCTTCTTCCTCCCCCAACTCCTAAAACATCATAGGTCCCTCAAAACTCTGTCCTGAGTCAAACTGATGTCTCCAGCCAGCCTGACACTGAGGGCTATTCCTGTTTAACTAGGCAGCTCCATGTATGTGTTCAAGGCCTTAAATTTCATATGTTCAAAGTCGATCTCATCATCTTCTGCTGAACTCTGTGTTTGCAAATGTCACTGCTGTTCGCCAGGTTCCTCAAGTCAGAAACCAGTGGATCATTGTCAATTTCTCCTTCTCTGTCTTCTTGTGCATCTAATTAATCTTCATCCAGTGTATATCTTAAATACCCCTCACCTCTTTGCTTCCCACAACTGCCGTCACTCGAGTACAGGGGCGTCTCCCCCTCTCACCTGAAACATTAGTTTCCTTCCCTCCTGTTTCTAAAAACACAGTTTAATGTGTTTTATCAAGCTTGTCCAACCCATGGGCCACATGTGGCCCAGGACAGGTTTGCATGTAGGCCAACACAAATTTGTAAACGCTCTTAAAACATTATGAGATTTGTTTGTGATTTTTTTTTTAGCTCATCATCCGTCTTTAGTGTTAATATATCCTATGTGTGACCCAAGACAATTTCTTCCAAGGCGGCCCAGGGAAGCCAAACACCCCTGCTTTAAATGAAGAGGAGCTCATTTCAGTTCTCTTTGGCCTTTGGGGCGTGTGGAAAAGGACTTCAGTGACTTCTATGGCTGTTGAGGAGCACAGAAGTTAGGTGAGAAACAGGAAGGAGGGTAACTAGGAGACATCTGAGGTAAGAGTAGGCCCAACCTCGAGAGGAGATTGAGAGCATGGGCCACTCTCAGAACCAGACACATGGCTGCCCCTTTCCGAAGGGGTCTTCAAAGATGGGGAAGGCAGAGGTGAGCCCAACTCACCCCCAAAACCACACATGCTGCGTTTGTAGAGACTACCATATCAGTGGAGGGTACCAGCATCAGGTTGAACTGGAGTGGACCAAAGATGCGTCCTATCACCACCGCTAGTGGGATATCAGATGCTCAGTATGACCTCAGCTTTCCTGTATGTTTCCCCCAGTCTTCATTCCTGCCAGAGGCAGACCCAGGAGAGGGAGGAGAAACAGGTGTTCTAGAACTAGATTACACTCTTCTGTCCAATTCAAGCTGCTGGCATGGGAGGGTACAGAACAGAGGGAAGAGCTTTAACTTGCACATGTGTGCGTGTGCCCTACGCCCATACAAACACACACACAGAGTTTTAGGGGTCAAGAAAGGACTTGGAAGAATAAAATAAAATAATTCTGATGCTTGAGAGTCTCTACAGGCCAGCCTATCCTAGGTTTTCTTAAATCAGAACATGCTGATAGGATAAAATGATATAACACTAGCAAGGACACACAGGATATTTTGCAAACTTGGACGAATGTAGTGAAATATTGGCTAACTGATTAGTTAAGTTCTCTAAGAAATCATTCCAGATGTATTCATATCTGTCTTTGTTCTTTCAGGCTGCTGTGATGGAATAGCATAAACTGGGTAGCTTATAAACAATAGAAATTTATTTCCAGAGTTCTTGGGGCTGGGAATTCCAAGATCAAGGTGCCAGCAGTTTCTTGTCTAGTGAAGGCTTGCTTTCATCTAATGAGGATCATAGATGACACTTTCTAGCTGTGTCCTAAAGTGGTGCAGGGATTGAATGAGCTTTCTCGGGCCTATCTTACAAGGGCACCGATCCCATTCATGAGGACTCTTCTCTCATGCCTGATCACCTCCCAAAAGGCCTCCCAATGACCTTGGAGGTTAGGATTTTAACATAAAAATTTTGGGGGAACATGAACATTTGGACCATAGCAATATTTTGATATAAGAGATATTAAAGGAAGAATAACATATCAAAAGGATTGAAATTTTGAACAAGATATCTGATATAAATCAATAATCATCAAATCAAGATGTACATCAAGGCAATAGTAAATTAAGAAACATTCATATTCATCAGTAAGCAGATGGAAAGCCATGCATTCATGCACAAGCCAATCATACTCAGTGATTCCCAGCATTTTCTGATCAATCACAGGATTTTGTAAAGGCAGAAATCAGAAATGAAGAAATCGAGAAGGTTAAACTGAAAGTGAATGGCAACTTATTAAATCTTTCCCAATGTGTTAAGACATGGGAAACGGATTTGAGAGAGAGTATAGTTGAATGCAAAGATTGGAGAACAATATAAAATGATTTATATTTTGACACCCCCAAGTTGATACTTCTAAATAAACTAGTTATTTAATACTGTTTGTCAGTAGTTCTTTAGTTAACTGAATTTCTTGTTGTTCAAGATTTCTGTTCTTTGCTTTTTCTTCCACATTAGTTTTCTATTGCTGTATAATCAATCACCCCAAAATCTGGCAGCTTAAAACAACAAACATTTATTATCTCATGGTTTCTGAGAGTCAGGAATTTGGTTGCGGCTCAGCTGAGATTCTGGGACTCCAGGTCTTGCATGAGTTTGTGGTCAAAGTGCCAGCTTGGGCTGCAGTCTTACCTGAAGACTCAAGCGAAGTGGTTTCTCTTCCAAGCTCCCTCATGTGGTTGTTGGCAGGATTCAGTTCCTCATGGGTTGTTGGGCTGAGGGCCTCAGCTCCATGCTGACTGTTGACCAAAGGTCTCCCTCTGTAATAGGTGGGCCTCTCTACAGGGCAGCTCACAACACTGTGGCTGACTTCCTTCAGAATGAGTGAGTGAGAAAGTGCCAAAGAGAGAAGTCACATTTTTTTCATAACCTAATTTCAAAAAGGATATCCCGTCACTCCTACCATATTCTGTTCATTAGAAGTGAGTTGGTACATCCAGCCCACACTCAAGGGGAGGAGATTGCACAAATCCATGAATAGCAGGAGGTGAGGATGACTGCAGGCCATCCTAGTGTCTATCAAATCCTCTCTCCCATACCACACCCTTCCCTCTACTCTTTTCTCCATAACTCCCAGTCTCACCCAGTGACCTGGCCTTCTATTCTTTAAGAAAATAGATGGGAAGCTTTTCTTTTATATTTTTCCAACTAAGTCTCAAATCTTCTTGATCTTCAGCCATTATCTTCTTTCCTGTTGTTATCACTGACAAAAATTACCCTTCCTTCTGCCCCTCCCCCTATCACAAATAAAAATGTCCCTAGGACTCCTTGTTCTCCTGAAGCTATCATCTCATTATTCTGCTCCCTTGTACATAAACCCGTTTGAACAAGTTGCCTTTACATGTTCTCTCAACACGTCAATTTCCATTCACTAATTGGCCTTAATCATGCTTCTGTCTCATCACCTCATTGAAATTAGTTTTGTCAGGATCACCGATGATTTCTACGTTGCTGTATTCAAAGAGCATTCCTCTGTCCTTGATGACATTCAACATGGTTGGCCATTTCTTTCACTCTCTCTTGGTTTCCATGACACCACACTACATGGCTACATATTTTTTTCTAACCACTCTGGTCGCTCCTTTCTGGGCTCTTTTGTTGGCTTCCCTTCTGTCCAGGTTCTAAATGTTGGTATTTTCCAGGGTTCAGCCTATATCTTCCCTCTTCCGTAAGTGATCTCATTCATTTCTGGGGTTTTAAAAACCACTTAGATGTGGATGAACCTGAAGTTAACTTATGCAGCCAATACATCCTCTGAACTATAGAATGGGTTCTTTAAACTGTTTACTTGATAACTCCATTTGCGTATCTCAAAGGGAGCTCAGAATGAATGGCTATAATAGAACTTCTGAGTTTTCTAACTTCCCTCTTCCTAACTGGTTTCTCTCTAGAATTCCCCACCTCTGTAAATGGAGCTACCAGCCAACTTGTTTGCCAAGTATAAATCCTTGGTTCCTCCTCTTCCTCAATCTTCCATTTCAATCTATCCACCAAGTCCTGTAATTTCCCTGTTTTCTAAATATATGCCCAATCTGTATATTCCAGTATTTCCATCCTAATCTAAGCCATCTTCTGTCACCTGGCTCACTATAATAATTCCCCATTGACATTTCTGCTTTTATGCTCTGCAAAGAAGCCAATTGAATAGTTTAAAATAATCTATTGAATTATATTTCTCTTGGTTAAAACTCTTTGGTGCCATCCCTCTGGAATGGGATTTTCCTACCCTTTGAAAATCTAAATTTCTCAAGGTCGCATATGATATGTCTCTGGATGATCATCCCAGCCTCAGGTCACCCCATTCACCCTGTACTTACTATGTGCTTTCAGCAGTTCTGAAGCCCACCAAGTCTCTGTCGTTTCCAGGCCTTTGCACATGCTGTTCCTTCAGCTTAAAATGCCTTGCCTCATTATTTCCCACGGCTGGCTCATGCATTTACCAAAATAAGTAATCGTAGATTTATTCATTGTTTATTGCTTACCTCATTAGACTGTAAACCCGATAAAAACAGAGACCAACCCTGCTGTGTTCACACTTGTATACCCAGCACCAAGCACTTAAAAAGTATTCAAAAAATATTTGAGTAAACAAACAGGCTCACAGTCTCACAGTCATGTTCCAGGTCTCAATTCAAATCTGCCTCCTTAACAACCTTCTCAGCCCATGAAGTCTTCCCAGATTCCTTCAATCTGACCCACAGATTCTTCTCTCCTATATGTTATTTTATATGTTTTACACGCCTCAACTGGAGCAGTTGCTGTGGTATTGAGAGTTCCTTGCATGTCCATCTCCATGATAGCCCATAAACTCATTGAGGACAGGGACCTTATCTTTTCATTACGAAAACCCCAAGCCTGCTTTGTAGTCCCCAGGGTCCACCCAGCAGGTGCTCTAAGCATATTTGCTTAAGGGTGTTCTGAGGGTCCTTGACAGCAGCCCTCCTCTGGCCCTTAGATGAGAAGAAGGAAACTCTTCCTGGCTGAGGCATGAAACCCAGGCCCCTGACTGCTGCCAGCTGCCTCCCTCTGGAACCTGCAGCAACCTGAAGCCAAGTCCAGGCTTCTCCGGAAAGTGCCCCTTTGAGGCCCTCAGATTTTGTTGAGTGAAACAAACTTACAGTAGGAAAGAATATAGTCTTACAAAGAATGTTTCTTGAGTTCCTCTGCTAAAAGGTAAGAGAAAATGACCTAGGGCAAAGGTAATTTTTGTAAATGGTTAACGTGGAGCACATACTTTCTAAACTTGTAAGTGATAATAACATCACTTTAATTAATTGGATTCCAGTAGCATCTTTCTTTCCCTTTGGTTCATTTCAGATAACAGGGACAGACCCCAGTCTTTGCTTAGCAAAGTGTGCCCTGGTGACAGCAGCCTCATCCCACTGGCATCGTCTGGAAGAACTCCCTTTTATCAATGCTGGGGAGTCTGAATTTGAAGCAGGTGTATGTGTGCATTTGAAAGAATCTCTTCCAGATGCCAGGAGATTCAGTTCTGGAGTGGGACATGAAGGAAAATTGTGAGAACAAGTGTCCTATTCACATGCTAGGAAAATAAATGTTTTACTAATCCTTAAATAACATTTTACTCTGAGGTGTATTGGCAAATTTTAGTTTTATTTCGGTATGAAAGTCTCATTTTTAGGAGTGTGATTTATACACATTTAAGCAGTAGAGGTGACTGCTAAAATTAGTTCTGTCATCCCATGCTAATGTCTGTATAGGAGGAGAATAATATAATTTTAAAGTCCTGACATTTTGTTAGTGGATACTTTACTTACTATTTATTATCATTGGATACAATGTAGTTTAATCATTAAAAATGCACATACTTTCCTATGTTTTGCAGCCTTCGCATGGTAGAGAAAGTATGCCATCAGAAAGATGTCCTATCTATGTGTTCTGTTTCTCTACTCAAGGCTTAATGGATAAAATTCCATCATTAGACAAATATTTGTTTAGCACCTTTCTGTGTGCCAGGCACTGTGCTATGTGCTGGGATACAACAGAGCTCACAGTCTGGATTTTTGGCTAGGTGGAAAGTGGGGTGTGGTGGATTCTCACCTGCACAAATCAGACTGGATATCTCGGGAGTGACTTAAAAGTTAGCTATGTGTTACCTGCTCTACCCCGTTCACTTGTTTACAGAGTAAACTCACAAGCCTCCATAGGAAATTTGGGAAAATAATACCATATAAAAACCCAAACAGTACTTTCTATGTATATGGAATATACCGTATGGATCTTATTGGAGTAGATTTGGCATATTTAATGTATTTTATTCAAGTAAAAGGAAAAATCAGTATGTATTCATCAATGCAGAGAAATAGTGACTGCATTCATTACATAGTCATTAGAGAAACTCTACCAGGACTAACATTTTACTGCAGTTAATAATATCATCTATAGATAGTAAATTCTCCCTAAAGAGTAAATTATCTGGGTATTTAGAAGTTGACTCCAGGGAAGCCCCCTCATCCCTGAGGGCCTGACTCCCCCTCTCCCACCAAGAGACACCTGGGGGCCTGGACTGGGGAAAGCCCTTCTGTCTCTTCAGGCGCCAGCAGGAATCAGTGGGGGACCCCAACAGCAGCGGAAAAACCAAGCAGACGAAGATAACAACACAAAGGCGCTGGAAATTAAATTGCTTTTGGAACCATCACCCAGAAAATTAGGCCAGGACCTGCATGCGGAACCTACACAGGACAACTGCCTGATAAAATAAAATATGTAAATAGAACTCAGAGACTGTTAACATAATAGACAACAACGTCCTGGATACCACAAAAAATCGTCATACCAAGAACCAAGAAGTTCCCGATTTAAATGAGTTAAGACAATCAACTCTCCACATCATTTAGTCATCAAGGAAATGCAAATTAAAATAACAATGAGACACCACTAACATCCCTGTTAGAATGGCCAAAATTCAAACAATGACAACACCAAAAGCTGGTGAGGATATGGAGCAACAGGAACTCTTAGTCACCGCTGCCAGCCACTTTGGCAGACAGTTTGATAACTGATCATAAAACTAAACATTCTCCAACCATATGATCCAGTAATCACACTTCTTGGTATTTACCCAAAAGTGTTGAAAATTTATATCCACACGAAACCTTGCATGCAGATGTTTGTAGCAGCTTTATTCATAGCTACCAAAACTTGGAGTCAACCAACATGTCCTTCACTAGATAAATGAATAAATAAACTATGGTACATCCAAATAATGAAATATTATTCAGTGCTGAAAAAAATGAGCTATCAAGCCATGAAAAGACGTGGAGCTAACTTAAATGTATATTATAAGTGAAAGAAGCCAATCTGAAAAGACTACACATTGTATTATTCCAGCTAGATGACATTCTGGAAAGGCAAAATTATGGAGACAGTAAAAAGATCAGTAGTTGCCAGATGGTGAGGTGGAGGGAAGAGTGAATGGGTGGAGCACAGAGGATTTTTAGAGCAGTGAAACTGTTCTGTGTTATACTATAATGGTGGATACATGCCATTACACATTTGTCCAGATCTGCAGAATGTCCAACACCAAGAATAAACCTTGATGTAAACTATGGCTGTTAGATGATTATGATGTGTCAGTGCAGCTTAATCAGTTGTAACAAGTGTACCATTCTGGTGCAGGATTTTGATAAGGGAAGAGGGTATACACGTAGGGGAGGAAGGGAGTACAAGGGAACTCCCTGCACCTTCCTCTCAATTTTTCTATAAACATAAATGCTCTAAAAAATAAAGTTTAGAAAAAGACAATCAACTGACATCAACACCAAGAACAATCAGATGTAGGCATTATCCCACATTATCCATATCCTCAGGGATTTTTACACAGCTGTCATAAAAATGCTTCCACATTTAATTACAAATTGTTTTCAAACAAATGAAAAAGTAGAAAATCTCAGCAAAGAAACAGAAGCACTTAAAAAACAAATGGAAATTATGGAACTAAAAAAATGTAATTACAGAAGGAAAATATCTTCTGGATAGGCTCAATCATAGAGTGGGATGACGAAAACATAATCAGTGCACTTCAGGACACATCAATAGAATTTGTCCAGTCAGAAAAACACAGAGCAAATAGATGGGAGGGGCAGTATGTGTTGAGGGGAATTAGTAGAAACTCAGGAACGTAGAACAATAACACAAGATGTGACAGTTTACTGTCAGGGTCTCAGGAGGTGAGGAGCAAGAGAATCAGACTCAAGGAGTATTTGAAGAAATAATGGCTGAAAACTCTTCACATTTTAAAATAAACAAACATGTACATATTCAGGAAGCTGAGCAAATCCTGAACAAAATAAACCCAAAGAAATCTATGTGAAGACACATCATAATTACACTTCTGGGAGCTAAACATAGAGAAGTCTTGAAAGCAGCCAGGGAGACACAATTCATTATTCCTAGGGGAAAAACAATTTGATGGTAGATTTCTCATCTGAAACCACGGAGGCCAAACAAAGTGGCACAACATTTTCAAGAACTGAAAGAAAAGAACTGTCAGCTGCAAATTCTATATCCAGTGAAGCTATCCTTCAAGAGTGAAGGAGAAACTAACTCTTAGACAAAAGAAAACTAAAATGCTCTGTTGCTAGCGTACCTACCCTTAAAGAATGGCTAAAGGAAGTTCTTCAAACAGAAAGAAAATTATAAAAGAAAAATTCTTGGATCATCAGGAAGGAAGAAGGAAGAATTTAAAGAGCAGAAATATTGGTACATACAATCGAATATGAATTTCTTCATGAGTTTTAGAAATCATATGTAGTCAAGGCACAGTGGCTTATGCCTGTAATCCCAGCACTTTGAGAGGCAAAGTCGGGCAGATCACCTGAGCCCAGGAGTCTGAAACTAGCCTGGGCAACATGGCAAAACCCCAACTCTACAACAAATACAAAAATTAGCCAGGTGTGGTGGTTCATGCCTGTAGTCTCAGCTACTAGGGAGGTTGAGGTGGGAGGATAGCTGGAGTATGGGAGGTCGAGGCTGCAGTGAGCTGTGAGCATGCCACTGCACTCTAGCCTGAGCAACAGAGAGACCCTGTCTCAAAAAAAAAAAAAATCATATTTGATGATTGAAACAAAAATATAACATGTGAGACAATGAGATAATAACATTTAAAAGTGGTAAAGGAAACTAAGTGAATTGAACCTCAACTGAAGTAGAAAAATGTTGATACCAATAGACTGTGATAAGTCACAAATGTGTGTTTTAGTAACCTGAGCAACCAGTATGAAAACTATACAAAAAGATAACTAAAAAAAATGCTATCAATCAATCAATCAATCAAGGTGAAATCCTAAAAGCAAAGTGCAAATAACCTATAGGAAGGCAAGAAAAGTTGACACTAAATTTAACATCTCTAGTTAATTCCATAATTTTGAGTTAAAAATGAGTTATGGAAAAACTCAACGCTAAGTAGCTTGAGACAATGTATAAGGAAACAGTAAATTGGGAGCTAAGAAGCTTGGTTTTAGTAATAATTGGTTTAATATAGATTAATAAATTAAATACTGAATAAAAACTTAGTGATATAGTTTTGTCATTACTAATCCGATTGGACTAAAGGCACGTATTACTTTCTTTTCTTTCTTCTTTCTTTTTTTTTTTTTGAGATAGAGTTTTGCTCTTGTCGCCCAGGCTAGAGTGCAATGGCACAGTCTCAGCTCACTGCAACCTCTGCCTCCCGGGTTCCAGCAATTCTCCTGCCTCAGCCTCCTAAGTAGCTGGGATTACAGGTGCCTGCCACCACACCCGGCTAATTTTTGTATTTTTAGTAGAGATGGTGTTTCACCAGGTTGGCCAGGCTAGTCTCAAACTCCCAACCTCAGGTGATCTGCCCACCTCAGCCTCCCAAAGTGCTGGTATTACAGGTGTGAGCCACCTCGCCCAGCCCAGGCACATATTATTTTCTAGAGGAAAGGAGGTAACTGAGCTTTAATTATTACATCCTAAGATTAAAGCTACAAGAATGCCTTTTTAACAAATTAGCTTTAATTTTAGCATAATTTTAAATCTACAGAGAAATTGCACAGGTAGTACAGAGAGTTCCCGTATATCTTACACCCCGTGTCTCCTATTATTATAACATGACATTTTACATCATAATTAATGAATCAACATTAATATGTTACTATTAAGTAAACTCCATACTTTATTTCAATTATATTGGCTTTTTCTTAAAGTTCTTATTTTTGCTTCAATAACTCATCCAGGATGCCACATTTATAGGAGTGCTTTGAAAACGAATACTTAATGGCCAAGCTTCGTATCTTGGAAGAAATTTTACATTCAGAGATGGAGCTATTATGTTATTACATAGGGAATCTTGTGGGAAGGCTCTTAGGGGGCTTGTCTTGAAGCTGTTCTTTCATAGCAAGTCCTCTGAATGTCGATTTTGAGTGGCTTCTGTAGTGTGGGTGCTGATGGAGCTGATGGGTTGCCACTTTTTGGCATGGTCAGCATGTTAACTCACAATCATTAGGGCATGAACACCATCTTCCTCAGCCATAGTAAATTCACATTACTACCCCAGGCTTTGTGCAATGGGAGGGACCGTGGTCTTGCTGACCCAATCAGAGGAAGAAGTTGTTGTGTGACTTGCTTTTCCGTGCAATGTGCACGTCCTCTTATCATGGGGGTTTGCCTTCAAATGTGTCCAGAATCCAACTACTTTTCTCTACCTTCACTATTTCCATATGAGGTCCCCTACGAGCCGGTTTCATTTTTTGTCTGAGCATAGACAGTTTCCTGACAAGTGTCCTTGATTTTGTCCTGGCAACTCCGTAGTCTGTTCTCAACACAGTGGCCTGAGAGACTCTTGAAATTCAAGTTGGCTCCTGTCACTTCTCGCTCGAAACCATCTAACGGCTCTCCCTTCTTACACGTTTGTTGTTCTCCTGCGTACATTTTTAAACCAAAGTTTTTATTGCAAAGTAACATACATACGGAAAGCATCCAGAGCCTCTGTGTAGCACTCACTAAATTATTTAAATTGACTACACCTGTCTAACCACCACCCAGGTAAGGAAATCGACCAACTGTTGGGAAAACCCCACCTGGTATTGTTCAATCAATACGCCCACACTTCCCCTCCAGAGGGAATCGCTAAGCTGTCTTCTAGATTAGGTAAGCCTGTTTTTGAATGTTATGGGAATAGAATTACAGTATGCCTTTTTGCTTATCTGGCTTCTTTTCCTCACTGTTATGTTTGTGAGATTTTTCCATGTTGTGCCATCTTACATTTTTTAAAAGCCCAAATCTTCTCCAAGGTGTCCAGTGTCCAGGACCCTATAGCACCTTGGCCCCAGTTCCTGCTCTTCTTGGCTTTCTAATCTAATTTCCTACTGTTATTCGCTCTCATGTCCTCTGTACTAGTCTCCCTGGCCTTCTTGTTCTTCTCAAACTCAGCAGGCTTGCCCCTGCCACAGGGCCTTTGCACTTTCCATTTCTACTGCCTAGAAAGCTCTGTCTGCAGGTATTCCCATAGCTGGCTCCACTGACTCGGTCAGGTCTCTGCTGAAGTGCTGCCTTCTCTGTCAGGAAGTGAAGCCTTTCCTGTCCATCCACACACTCCCTCGCCTCCTTCCCTGTTTGAATTTTCTCCACATCACTTACCACCCTACTATGTATGTATTAGTTTCCCATTGTTGCCAAAATCAAATATCACACATTTAGTGGCTTAAAACAACACAAGTTCATTGTCTCCGGGTCCCACGGATTGGAAGTCCAGTCCTAGGCTCCTTTCTTCATTCTGGGTCTCACCAGGCTGACAGGCTGGGTCACCTGCCCTGGCTCTTATCTGGAGGCTCTGTGTAAGAATCTGCTTCTAGGCTTATTCAGGTTGTCGATAGAATTCAGAATTAAGACTGGGGTTACTGTTTTCTTGCTGGCTGTTGGCCAAAGTTTGTTCTCAGCTTACAGAGGCTGCCTGAATTCCCTGGCCTGTGGCCTCTTCCCCTTCCAAACCAGGGGCGAAATCATGAAGGCCAACATCCTGCTTACCACAATATACTTTCCTAGTTATATTGTTACTATCCATTTCCCCATCTAGAATCTATGGAGGCAAGGATTTCTGTTTGGTATCCCAAAACCTAGACCACTGCCTGGCACATAGGTATTGAAAGATGTGTGGAATGAATGAATGAAGACTGGATAATTAGCCTTTCTCTCCTTTTTAAAAAGCTACCAGTGACTTTCATTTTAACCTGATTTCACCACCAGTGTGGTTTTCCCTGGCTCCACTGGTTATATCTGTGCTAGTTAAAGGGATTGCTGACAGGATAATGGGTCGTATTTTCACATTACCTCCTAGGAACACAGAGACACATCCGGGACATGAGGTACAGAGGCGGGTCACAAGATGGACTGAAGCTCAGAGGCCAGCACAGGCCAGGGAGCCTCATGCACCCCAGTTGAACTGTGTCCAATCATTTCTTGGAATAAAACTCTTCAGGGATAGTAAAACCAGTCATGGAAATGTGTTAAGCATTGTTTTGCTCAGTTAAAAAAAAAATGGAAGACTTAGTCTGCGCATGTTAATTACTCAATGAAAATTTCACAAATGATTTAATCGTCAGGATGTCTCAAAATATTCCATTGCTTAATATTATGTAGACAGGCTGAATCCTAGGATCATAGAGATCTGAGCTTGTGTGAAAAGTTTGAAACACATACAAGTAACAGATTTGCTATTTGGGTTACAGTGTGGAAAAAAATCTCTGAAAACAGATTTATGTATTAGTTTTTCACTTTGCCACCAGATGTCCTTCATGAGTAGGAAAATATGATGACTTGAATGATATTTTGAAGTGTAAATGCCCAGCATTTTTGAATAGACAGTGAAAGCAGAGTGTGACTGAATGTAAATGTTACCACAGAATTTTGGATGAGACATGACTTTTGAAGGCTGTCTTACAGGTGTAGCTTTCAGGAGCAATACTTATTTCACTTGCAAATTTTCATTTCTCATACTCTGCAAGCATTTACCTATTTTCTTTTCACTCAACTCTAAATCGATATTTTAAAAATTTGATCAAATCATATTTTGAAATTAACATTAAGAAGTACTCAAGTCCTTATGCTAATAGTAAAGATAAAAAATTGGTCTTTTGAGAGGAACTTCTCAAGAATTCAAGGAGGCTACACCTCAGTCTTTTAAACATGACAGCCACACAGTTTACAAGATTTTTTCTTTTTCTCCTCTCTGTCTTTCTCTTTCTTTCTCTCTTTCTCTCTCTCTTCCTCTCTCCTTCCTTCCTTCCTTCCTTCTGTTTTTCTGTCTTTCTTTCTTCTTGGAGACAGGGCCTTGCTTTGTCACCCAGGCTGGAGTGCAGTGGTGTGATCTGGGGATCTGGGCTCACTGCAGCCTCCACTTCCCTGGCTCAAGCAATTCTCCCACCTCAATCTCCTGAGAAGCTGGGACTACAGGCGTGCACCTCCATGCCCAGCTAATATATATATATATATATATATTTGTAGAGACAAGGTCTTACTTTGTTGCCCAGGCTGATCTCAAACTCCTGGGCTCAAGTGATCTGCCCACCTCAGCCTCCCCAAGTGTTGCTATTACAGGCATGAACCACCATGCCTGGCCAAGATATTTTTATTAATTCTAAAAGCAGCAACTTACATCTTCAGGAAATGCAGTCGAAAGGCCAATGTATGATTTAACATAAAATTCAAGACTGAAGTTGCAGTTTATTGCTAGAAATGTAATATAGAATATGTATTTAATATGTCAGATTAATAAACAGCATGTTTACAAGATAGAAACTATTTGGTCAAGTATGTTATAAATGTATAACAGAAACCCTCATAATATGTAAGGAACAAGGACACTACAGGTTTAAAGGATTTGATGTGTGACTTACATGATGCCTTAATAAACACTTGTAGACAGAATTCCTTTCCTATTCCCACTATCACTGAAGGTATGGGATGAACTTGTGCTTTTGGTGAGGGTTCCTCACTTCTTCATTAAGTGGGACAGGGACATGGGACAGGCAACCTATTTCCAGAAAACTGATGGCCATCTGTGTGAAATGTTAAGCCAAACAACCAGATGTTTGATGTGGATTGGCTCCCACATCCGGCTTCTTGATCGAATTCCTCCTCTTCTCCACCCAGATGTTTTAGAAACACAGAGAACTTAATGAAGCTTGTCCGGGGCCCACAGAGAAGGGGTGGTCATATTTTGGTGTCCTGCAGGGGCGAAGTTACCTCTAATTTTCTCAAGTCGGTTCATACATTCCAGCGGACTTCAAAGCCAGATCTGCTCCTGTCCCTCCAACTCCACCCACCCCATGCCTCCTCCTCTTGAATCGCATGTGGACGTATTCTCTAGCTCCCTGTCCTGAGACTTCCAGGGGAGCACTGGAGTGTCTTGATGGGGAAGGGTCTGAGTAGCAGAAAGTAGACAAGGTGAAGGTTAGGGGTTTCTTATGCACCTAGAGATCCAATTGGCTTGGAGAAACAGTAGTCCCAATTTTGAGGTTATTAAAATCCTGGAACTGTATCTCTTTTCCTGTCCCCTTTGTCCCAGTGGATACAAGGCCTTGCCTGCATGCTTCCCCGCAAACATGGTGTGCACATGTTGGGAGCCGTCGTGGACAAGAGGAGCACATCCTCAGTCTCTGTCCTTCTGATTAATGTGTCTCACTGCACATCATTTCTGGGGCTTCCTCTGACTTTTAAGGGAGATGCAGGTTCTCATGTTCATCACTTGGAGGCACCCTCAACAGCTCCTCATTCTGGCCCCATTTGACAGAAACTGAGAATCCGTCTTGTTGGGGTGGGGAGCCTGTGACAGGCCTGAATCAGGGTTGCTGCTCAAATGTTTAGTTGATAGTCACTTTAGACTCATGTCATATGAACCCATCTACTTCTAAGTGTCTAAGGAAAGGGAGAGATGATGATGATGATGATGATGATGATGATGTGTGTGTGTGTGTGTGTGTGTGTGTTCTGCACTAGATCCACCCCCATAGATGCGTATACAAGTCGAATATCCCTTATCCAAAATGCTTGGGACCAGAAGTATTTAGAATTTCAGATTTTTGGATTTTGGAATATTTGCATATATATAAAATGAGATACTTTATGGATGAGATCCAAGTCTAAACATGAAATTCATTTGTGTTTCATATATGTAGCCTGAAGGTAATTTAATGCATTATTTTAAATAATTTTGTGGATGAAAATTTTGACTGTGTTTTGACAGCATCCCATCCTACGAGGTCAGGTGTGGAATTTTCCGTCTGAGGCATCATGTCAGCTCTCAGAAATTTTTAGATTTTGGATCATTTTGGATGTCAGATTTTTGGGTTAGGGATGCTCAACCTGTACAATAGGTGGGTGATGCCTTGATTTTGTGTTTTAAATGGCACAGCCTCATGAAGACACCCTAGCCCATGCTTGAAATATTTAGTTTCCTGTGTCCTCCCCCACTGTCCTCATAAGTGGAAACGTCTTTTAGTCTGCTTGCATCTCACCAGAAGTCTTATGAAGAAGGTGCGACTAGGTTTAAAGGAGGCTCTTGCCAGGAAGCGTGGGTGTATTTGCTGGGATTTCAGACCTTCTGAGGAGAGCTCTTGGCTGCTGTGGGGCACTGCGATGAATATATGTCCTTAATATGCACCATACAGAACAAGGAAGTGATGGGGCTCTTGAATTCTGTGGGTCCTGGCATCCCAGATGAAATATTGTATTATTTTTTCAGATGGAAGAAATCCCTGTAGAGATGGTTAAAGACTGGCATTCAGGGGTGCTAAGTGGTGTGGCCTGAAATTAATGGCTATCTGATATTTGTAGAAGTAAAGACTCTTCTAAATGACCACCTGCGTCTGGGCCAAGACAGAACTAGAAAGGAGCTGGTGGTTGGTTGGAGGTAAAGCCCTTTACCCATGAGAAACAGATAATTGGAAATAGGATAGGAATACTTATAAGATTCAGATCAGCAGAAAGCCTATGCTCTCATAAATTCATGAATGCCACAGTCTATAATCTATCTGACTTCACTCTCAAATGCCTGGGACCATGTGGACTAAGGCTGGCAAGTCAGAAAATTGTAGTTTTTATTTTCTACTCCACACAATTTTCACCAGGTAAAAAAAACTTCATATTTTAAGTGAATTTGCTTCTAGATCCATAGATGACTGGGTGTTCCTGGGTGGGGTAAAGGCAAATGAATTTGTGTCCTCATTGGCATATGGTATTGGTGTTGGTGTTATCTTGTCTAAAGTCCACAGCAACCTGTATTTCAGGACCCTGTCTATTATCCTGACTATTCAGAATGCATGCCAAGTCCCTGCTCTTCCTGGAGTTATCTTTATCACCTCTCCTCAAGTTTTATCTTGCATCATATAAACTACATTGTATTTCAGTATATTAAAATGCAACATTAATACATAAGCTGGAGAAGCACTGAGACATTTCCAAGAAGATAGGGGATGACTTTTCTAATATATTGTCTGATTACATTCTCTTTCTGTTGGGTGCTAGCTTAAAAAGCTAAACCAAAGCCCAAATGAACAGATAAATCAACACATCCCACCCCAAACCCTGAGGACGCTGGTCTGGGTTACCTGTGGCCCTCTCTGTGGCCAGTTTGTGAGTAGCCTCCCCCGGAGGGTGTGTCCCAACTTCCAGCAGCTGCCGTGGAAAGCCACGTGTCCGCTAAACGCCTACATTACATCAATAAGAGAAACTAAGGAAGGGATGGAAAAGCTATCATTTTTCTTTTCTTCCTCAATTCTGGCAGTATAGTGATTTAACCACTGTTATTACTTTTATTTAAAGCATCCACTTAGGCCTTTTAAATGATGGTAAAGAGAAAGCTTCAGATTGGGGTATTGGTCAGATCGTGCTTCCTAGCGATGATCTCTTTGCCTTGGCACCTCGCGGCTCCTCGCAAGCCTCCAAGAATTCCCGGGACTCGAAACGTACGCGCGGCGGAGGCGACGCCTCTCGGGAGAGGGTGGGTGAAAGAAGGGGGCGGGGCTATTTAAATAGCCCGCGAGCTTCGCGTACCCATTGGCTGCCAGCCTGTCGGTTACCGCGGGGCGGGGAGTCCCGGGGCTGGAGTGCGGTACCTGAGCCGGGCGCGCCGCAGAAAGCCCACGTTGGCCGCTGCGGGGAGCGCGGCGTGGAGAGGGCGGGAGACTGCGAAGTCCGGCGCCGCCGCCGCGGCCGTTGCTGGGTGGACTGGTTCCCTTCCTTCCCATCCCCCTCTGCGAGCGGGTGTCCTGGGCAGCCGGGCGAGCGCCAAACGGAAAGCAAGATCCTCGCCGCCTCCGCTTGAAGAGGCGAGCGTCGCTCGGAGATTTTGAGGGGGAGCGACGGTGCCCGAGGGCTCAGGGGCGCGGAGTTCGTGAGCGAGAAGGAAGTTAAACCTCGCGGGAATAGACTGGCATTTCGGGACGTTGTCGCCGCAGCCTGGGCCCTGCGCCGGGGTGAACTTCACGGTGGCCCTGCGATCCCAGGAGGGGCGTGCGCCGCGGTGATGCCGGGCATCTCCCGCAGCTCGTGAGCGGCCCGCTGCCCGCCACCCAGGGTCCCACTCAGCCGCCAGGGAGGGCGCGGGGCAGCGCACGTGCGCGGCCACCGAGGCCCGGAGTGACCGCGCCGCGACCCGCCCAGGAGCCAGGGCGCAAGCTGTAGCGCAGCTCCGACTCGGACGCACCTGGCCGAGACCACGCGCCTCTAGAGACCTGCGCGAGGCTGTGGGGCTCCCCTTCCTCCCCTCCTAGCGGTTCTCCCAGTGATCGCCCCTTCGCCACCCCCCCCAGCCTGGGCAACTGGGGGGCGCCCCGGACGACCATGAGAGATAAGGACTGAGGGCCAGGAAGGGGAAGCGAGCCCGCCGAGAGGTGGCGGGGGCTGCTCACGCCAAGGGCCACAGGGGCCGCGCTCCGGCCTCGCTCCGCCGCTCCACGCCTCGCGGGATCCGCGGGGGCAGCCCGGCCGGGCGGGGATGCCGGGGCTGGGGCGGAGGGTGCAGTGGCTGTGCTGGTGGTGGGGGCTGCTGTGCAGCTGCTGCGGGCCCCCGCCACTGCGGCCGCCCCTGTCCACTGCCGCGGCCACAGCCGCCGGGGGGGCAGCTGCTGGGGGACGGCGGGAGCCCGGGACGCGCGGAGCAGCCGCCGCCGTCGCCGCAGTCCTCCTCCTCCGGCTTCCTCTACCGGCGGCTCAAGACGCATGAGAAGCGGGAGATGCAGAAGGAGATCCTGTCGGTGCTGGGGCTCCGCACCGGCCCCGGCCCCTGCACGGCCTCCAAGAGCCGCCGTCCCCGGCGCTCCCGCAGCAGCAGCAGCTGCCTCGCGGAGAGCCCCCTCCCGGGCAGCTGAAGTCCGCGCCCCTCTTCATGCTGGATCTGTACAACGCCCTGTCCGCCGACGACGACGAGGACGGGGCGTCGGAGGGGGGAGAGGCAGCAGCCCTGGCCCCCAGAAGGAGCCAGCTCATCTCAGCCGCGGCAGCCGTCCCGGGGCGCCGCGCACCCGCTCAACCGCAAAAGCGTTCTGGCCCCCGGACCTGGCAGCCGCGGCGCGTCCCCACTGACCAGCGCGCAGGACAGCGCCTTCCTCAACGACGCGGACATGGTCATGAGCTTTGTGAACCTGGGTAAGGATCTGGGGTAACCTAATGACGAGAACATTTCCCCCCTTTTCAGTGTCCCGGGCCCAGGGGGGCGGAGGAGCTCCCCGTGCGCCAGTCCCGCCTGGTGCGCTGGAGGACGCGGGGGACAGGCGGGCTGTGCTCCCGCCACCTGCGCGGCGGTGGGCTGCACATGCGCTCCCCCCGCACCGCGGGCAGGGCTGCGCGCTGAGGCCCCGGGAGCGCTGCCCCCAGCTGGCGTGTCTTTGCGGGCGCCCTGAGCACGTTCCGCGTTTTTTTTCACTCCTGCCCAGCTCTGGCCATGTTAACTCAGCTGCAGCAGAAAAGTCCAGCCTGAGTGTGGCCATCCTGGGAAGAGGGGCTCTTCAATGCGATTTTTCCCTCGAAACTGCCTTCTTTTGCTTCCTAACTCGGATTGGGTTTTCCCACCGTGACTTTCAGGGAATCCGACAGCGGCTGGGAACTTGGAAAACTTGGCCTGAGTATGTTTAGAGGTACCCACGGCACTGGGGGAGGTTGCAGAGGAAAGTCCCGAAAGCACCGCGGAAGGCGCTCGGATCCCAGCCGGGCGGGGCTCGCTCTTGTTTGGGGTGGGATGAAAGCTCCCATTACTGGGGTAATCCATCCTGTGCCCCTGCTCACGTGCCCTTGGCCATTGTCCCCAAAGGCTGAACATTTGATCAATGCAGCCCAAGCTGCACGGGCAGAGGAAGGGTGCGGGGTAGGGGCCGGGGTTGGTCGCTGAGCTCCTCTGAACCGGTTGCCAGGCAACAGAATGGAAATTCAAGGGCGGCTAAACCGAGCTCCGCCACAAATGTTCTGTGGCAAACCCGGACCGAGTCACATCGCCCTTTCTCCCCGCTCCCGCCCCACTGAGTTTTCTCATCTGTAAATGAGAAGGGTGCAAAGAAGACTCTTTTCTTCGGAGTCAGTGCCTCTGGTTTGCACTGCTCTTCATTCATAAGCTGACTTAGTTTAGTGCAAACATAGGATGGAGGGGACGCGCTGTCGGCGGACAGACCAGGGGGTGCAGTGGCCACGCCCGGGATGGGTGCAGCCACGCGGTGGGGGTGGGTCTTCGCGGGTCTCCTTCCCCGTGTGAGACGGTGGCTGTGCCCAAGCCCTTGAGTGGATGAGCAGACACTCGCTAAGGGAGCACACGGGTCTCCCAGCTACGTCAAAGACTCCGGTCTTTTAACGGCATTATTTACTGGAGTGATTCCCGCGTAGAATATCAGGGTGATTTCTTTAACAACCTGTCTAAGATTCCCAACTCCGCTGAGCTTTGAGGGAGAGAACGTGGGGGGGGTAAGAGCCAAGAGGGCAGGGGGAGGGTGTGGAGGCAGGGCGATTGGCATCCAAGTGGTGCAGAAATCCTCCTGGGAAATTCATGAAACAGAATCTCACAGGGAGTCCAGGCTCAGGGCCTGACAATCTGGCTGCTTGCACTGCCCGGGGTTCTGATTGGACAAGAATTTTCACAATTTATTGGAACCAAATCCAAGGTTGAGCCACCTCCAGGAAGCATTCTAAGGAAATTCTCATGCCAGTCAATAAAATTTGTAGTGGGTGGGGCCGGGGTGGCAGAGGACCAGCGCTGTTCCTTATTCTAACTTTTCTGCTGCTTCTGACTTCATAAATTCCTCCCCTTTGCTCTCTTCCTCTCCTCTCCTTCCCACCCCCCCACCCCAGGTTTCCTGACAGCTTTGGGGAAATGTTTTATTGCCTTTTGGGGGTGGTCCTAACCTGGACAAAGGGGAGGAAAGCTGGCACTCCTGGCTACTTCACAGAGAATCGTGTTACAGTCCCTGGGAAAGCAATTCCTGGGCTTGGCCTGAGGCTATTAGCATTAGCTGCCTGGGAGCATCACCGGGCACACTTAGAGATCTAGGAATATCAGAGCTGCTCTGTGGGCCCAGACCAGTTACGTCAGAGTCTTTGAGGGTGGGGCACAGGCATTTTATTATTATTATTATTATTATTATTATTATTTTAAGTACCTTAGGTTTTTCTAATGTGCTACCATGGTCAAGAAACACTGGCACAGGGGGATCACAATGTCTGAAGGAAATCAATCCATCATCCCAGTAAGAGATTAAGACCCAAAGCTTTCAAGCATTACTACACCTTAGAATCACCTTGGTGTTAAGTGGGAGGTGGTGGTGGGGGGGGGGGGAAACACCTTAAAAAAATCCAGATGCCCAGGTGGCACTCCATATCAAATCAGAATGTGTAGAGGTGGAAGCCAGGTAGTGGTATATTTTTGTACAAAAATCAAGAGGCTCTCCCAATGTTGCCCAGGCTGGACTCAAACTCCTGGCCTCAAGCAATCCTCCTGACTCAGCCTCCTGAGTTGCTGGGACTATAGGAGTGTGCCACCATGCCCAGCGGTGTCAGTGTTTTGTAAATAGCTCAGATGACTTCAGTGTTTGGAAACCACTGCCTTAGATGATATTTGAAATTTCAAGAGCTGGGCTTAAGGTGAGTTTGTAAAGTATAGTCACGTTTACTGCATTTATTCCCCTTATTCCTTCCTTTTCTGACTTTTCGTGGGCTACAGGTATATAGTGCTTTGAGTTACACTGCTTAAAGCTGGCTGTCAACTAATCCTGCTAGGGTGATGGTTTAACATAGGATCTCCCTAGGGATATTGACATTTTTCATAAAGGATTTTGAAAGATATATATAAAAAAAAAATCACCTGAGAAATTTCAAGAGAACTCACCCAATAGTGCAATTTCAGCGCCCAGGACAGGCTGACATGGAACTGAAAGAGAATTCTAGGATGGGAATTCTACCCCCAAGCCCCTCATATCCCATCACTGGGCTCCTTGTACAAGTTATAGCTACTGTAGGTCCAGCTCTGGACTCCATAATGATAGTATGAAGAGAAAACTTTTGCAGGTAAGTAGAATCCAAGCAGCATGCCATGCCACCTGCCAATGAAGCAATTCTATTTCATCTTAATCCACTTAGCAATAGGAAAAGGGGTATTTCATCATGAGAGGCTAGAATGGGGTAAAATCTGATTGCCATGACTGTGAACATAGAAAGGACAGTTCATTTGAAGAAAGTTATTGTTTACCAGTGTTGGATTCTCTATATAGGGATGCTGGAGAATTACAGATTTCCTAATTGGTGTCAATGCCATGTTAACTGCCACATTGCCTGACTTATCTATGAAAGAATCTGCAGAAAGATAAACATTACAGCGCTGTATTTTAAAGTACTCTTCTACCTACTAGGTTAAGTAAATTACAAACTGGAAGTACAAGGGAAAGTATTACATAGTTGTAAACATCTGACTTCCCTGGGACTGGGGGAATAATTTACTCATGAAATGCATTTAAAACACCCTGAGCCTTGTAAGCCAGCTGGACTATCAGGAAGTGTGAATCAACAGGATAAATTTCTCTCTCATAGCGCAAGTGCTGGTCATCCAACCAGCTCATTGTTGTTTATGTTGACTTTTAAACTTTTTCTGGGTGAATAGGCTGGGATACGTCACCTTCTAAATGCTAACTGTCTGCTGCTGGTGTGCAGAGTGCCTGCCTGGGTGAGCTCGTGAACCTGCATTCACTCAGGGCCACAGATGCCATTTTCTATTTGTTTTCTAAAGCTAAAAATGTCTTGGCAGCTTAATCAGCATCCCTGCCAAGTTGGTGACCTTGGAGAGGTATTCTTCAGGTCCTAGCTTAAGATTCACCTAAGAGAGACCTTCTCTGCAACTCCCTATAAACTGGTCCTGCCCCCATCCCACCCACTTCTGTACCATGACAGCACTCTGTTTATTTCCTTCCTTGCACTTATCACAAGGAGTTTTTCTTTTTCTTGTTCAATTTGCTTACTCATTTGTTTGTCTCCCCCTGTAGGATGTCAGCCTCCAAAGGCGGAAACCACACTAACCCACCACAGTAGCCCAAGTGCCTGACATAATGCTGACCACATGGAAGGTGCTTTGAAAAGACTAAATTAGTGAAAATATGGACGTAGCCCATGCTTCAAGTTCATATTTCACTGATCTGGAAGATTTGATTATTTAGAAAGGGTATACCTGATTTTTATTGAGTAAAAAGTTTAAAGTGAAGAGATTTAGGACAGGGAGGTTCATGGCGTTTGAGGTAAATCGTCATGCTTTATTAATATATCTTTTTTATTAGCCACTCATATGTATATTAATTTGTAATATGCATTACATTTGAGAGTAGTAAAAACATTTAATTAAATACCTGCATTTCAGATTTCACTTATTTTAATTAATGAGGTATTGCTTTCCAAATGCTAGGGTTAAATCGAAATTTAAAAAAAACTCAAATTATGCTAAGAAAGGGAATCAGTATATATTAGTACAAGCAGCAAGAAACTTGCCCTAAAAATACTGGCAATCTTCTGAACAAAATTATTCTTGGGAAATATAAATAAGAAAAATGGAATACCCCCTACTTGTATTTGTAACTAGATACACTGCACTATCTTTTTCTCCTAAACATAAGGTCAGTAGTACTAGTTTTCATTTAAGCTGCTTGTACTCATGAAGATTTTTGTTAGCGGAAAATAAGTCTACGCGGCCGCGCGCGGTGGCTCACACCTGTAATCCCAGCACTTTGGGAGGCCGAGGCGGGCGGATCATGAGGTCAAGAGATCGAGACCATCCTGGCCAACATGGTGAAACCCCGTCTCTACTAAAAACACACACAACAAAAAAAAAATTAGCCGGGCGTGGTGGCACGTGCCTGTGGTCCCAGCTACTTGGGAGGCTGAGGCGGAGAATCGCTTGAACCCAGGAGGCGGAGGTTGCAGTGAGCCGAGATTGCGCCACTGCACTCCAGCCTGGTGACAGAGCAAGACTCTGTCTCAAAAAAAAAAAAAAGAGAGAAAAGAAAAAGAAAATAAGTCCTTGCTTGCAAGCTACTCACAGCAAAAACAGTTTGGAGAATTTGGTTGCAAGAAGCAGTAGATATTCTTCTAAAGAGATTACCAAGAGTAAATTTGAAATTCAGTGGCATTTCAACAAAAAAAGAGTTGTACAAAGTGTTCTTAAACTAAGATCAAAGGGCAAGCAGATACCATTGTTCAGACCTCAGATGGTGTTTCCTCTGGGTGTCCTTCTAAGAATGGGTATAAATCCTTTTTCAATGTGCTGAATCATGGTTAGTTCCTCTATTTGAGAGCTTACCTCTCATCAGCTTGGAGGAGGGCTTCCCAGGGATAAGTACAAAAACAATGTTCAGCGCTTTATTTAGCATATAATAATTTGTTGCCTCTCTGTGTCTTTAGAGATTAGCTACTTTATATGTTGGATTTCAAACTGATATTTTACTTGACTGTGAATACTGGTATCAAACGTAGCATATAGCAAACTAAAAGACAGCAGGCCTGCTCTCTTTGCCTCACTCCTGTCTGTTTATGAAGCTGAGTTAGACAAGGAAAATGAGGGGGTGTACAATATCTTGCATCATTAGGCAGCTTTCTGTAACTTTTTCACAAACTAATTCTTCACTTTACGCTTCCCATTTTATATCAGAAATGAATTATTCTAGGGAATGACTATTGGTTTTTGTTTTTGTTTTTTTGAGATAAGTCTTGCTCTGTCACCCAGGCTGGAGTACAGTGGCAAGATCTTGGCTCACTGCAACCGAGTGAAATACATTTCTTTTCCGTCTCCGGGGTTCAATCAGTTCTCCTGCCTCAGCCTCCTGAGTATCTGGGATTACAGGTGCCTGCCACCGCGCTAGCTAGTTTGTGTGTGTGTGTGTGTGTGTGTGTGTGTGTGTGTTTAGTGGAACTGGGGTTTCACCGTGTTGGCCAGGCTGGTCTCGAACTCCTGATCTCAAGTGATCCAGCTGCCTCGGCCTCCCAAAGTGCTGGGATTACAGGCTAGAACCACTGCATCCAGCCGGGAATGACAGTTGTTAACTTAGCACGTCATTACAGTTTCCATTTTTCTATTTTGAGCTTTATTCTATTTTTCTTCCTCCTCCATTCAGAATTTAAGTTATTTTGCCATCTTTGGTGCTTCCAGCAGTGGGAAGAAAAGTAGAAGATATTTTAATTAGATAATTGTGTTTTTCACTAGGAGCTTTCATAAATATTTGAGTAAAAGGAGTAGAAATCACTACAGAAACTCCCTAAGACAGGAGTAGACAATTTACCAAGTACCCATTCACGTAAGCAGCTGTTACACATTAACTGTCCTGTCCCACCCTCCCGAGGCCACAGCACAACCCAGCCACGTGCCTGGCAGCAGGGCTGCCCCAGCCGCAGGGTACCACCCAGGCGGCAGGTATGGAGGGTGGCTGGCATCTTCTCTTGTGTTCCCCACAAGGAACCAGTGAATTATGTTGTTCTTATTTCTCTGTTTTCATCATGATGGCTGAGTTAATTTTATTCAAATACATTTTCTTTTCTGATCATACCCTTCCCTTCTCTTCAGCACCCTCACTCCCATCTCTGATCCAGCTCTTACTCAGTGGAAACATGTGAGTCAGAAAACAGCCCGCAGTCTCTCCTGGACTGTATGAAAGTGATGATAGTCGTATGAAGAAGGAAAACCATTACCACTTTAGTGAAAACTAGAGTTACTTTAGAACCAGTGCCAGTAACCTCTAAAGTTTTGAGAGTACCAGAAATTCTCAGAACCTATATTCCACCTGTTCACATTTTACTACAAGCATTAGAAATCAATGACACGTTGGGGTCACTGAAATTTATCAGATTGTTCAGTTACTAGTGTTTTGAAGATTTTGTTCTCCATGCTTTTTTTTTCCAATGTGAATATATAATATTTCAACACCCTATGAATGAAGTCAGAGTCTGAGGCCAGGCTGGGAACACAGCTACCATCCCGAACATGGTTTTTCTGGGGACACGTATACCCTAGCAACAGAAAACCCATTTGGGGTTTGTTGGTTAAATGAGTTTGGGATGACTATGTCGCCATAGATCATAGAATTTAGAAGCTTGAAAAGTTCTTGCATATCATCTAATCTGTTCGTTTGCAGTTAAATTTGTTAGGTGTTTTCACCACCATTTTCTCTTTACTGCTGTTACCCCTTAAGGCTGAGGGACAATCCAGGGAACCACCCAGAGATCCTAGTGCATCAGAGCAATAGGGCTGTTGGTGAGGCCAGAATGGATAATGAAGGAGAAATTACAAAGCAGGCAAGAGCAAGAGAAAAGCTGAGAAGCCCAAATCTGGAATTGTGTGGGTTTTTCTCTTAGTGGATAGCATCTTCTACTAGAACTCTACTTTTAGAAAAGAAAATGCTATGTATATCTATAAATATCCTCGTTTGGTATGCCAAAGGACCGTTGACCCCAAAGAATTGTTTTCTGCTCCAAAACTGAGTTGAAAACCACGTTGCTCTGAGCGGCATTTTTCCACTGATATCCACTGATTCCCTTCCTGCCCTTCCCATCTCCATTATTAAAGAGATCGGGTCCATAATAGAGATGATATCTAAATTACATCAGGTAATTCCTTGATGGGTCCCCGTGGTCTCGTTATCTCAAACACGGTCCCAGATGACTGGGTTGAAGAATCTCCTTCAAACATTTTTGCAGGATGAGGTTCTGGTTCCAAGAGGGAGAGCCTTCCTGACTTTCTGGTTTATAGGTATACGCCCTTGATGACTGATACTCCTGCTGTCCAGGTCGTGATTGTCTTAGTCCTGAAACGTCCCTGTCACACAGGGCCGATTATATGTTCAGATTGTTTTTCATCACCAGAGAGCTCGGGTGGCAACTGGGAGGAGCCGAGTGGAGTGGATTCACAGCGGGCAGAAAACAGTGCCCATTGGAGGCAGAGCCCGGGGAGCCCGCTCCACCCTGACCTCCGATATCCGCCACGGGCCTTATTATCACTCTCCTGCCGCTCGCCCTTTTACCTTCCAGAACATCCGCGTTTGTTGATTGTTGTTCCTGTGTTTACAGTCCTGTTGGTTTCCTGTACATGAACATGGGCTGGAAAAAAAATTCTGATTTGTGTCTCAGCAGAGCATGAGTGAACCATATCACTGGGGAGAGCTGTTTTATGTGCTGATTAGGCCAGGAGATTTTTTAAATAATTAGCCTTGCTTATTCTCTGAGACCAGTTATTTTCCCTCCCTGCTTTTAAATCTATGAATTACATTTGAAGAGTCCAAAGACTGAATTTTGTAAACTACAAAATTAAGGACTAAAAGTTTTTACTCGACTTTGTTTTTTATTCAGATTTTATTTGTAGACTTCCATATCAGAATAAGTTAACAATGGAGAAGCTGTACGTTTTTTAGAAAGAGAATTTTTTTTTTTTTTTTTTTTTTTTTAAGATCAGCTTGAGGTTTACAGCAAAACTGAGCAAAATTTTGCAGGGATTTCCCATGTACCCCCGTGCCCCCAGGTGTACTGGCTCCCCTATTATCACTATCCCCCAGCAGAGTTTGGTATCTTTGTTGCAATTGATGAACTTATATGGACACATCATTGTCACCTAAAGTCTATAGTTACATCTGGGTTCGCTCTGAGTGTTGCAGATTCTGTGGATTTGGACAAATGTGTAATGACATTATCCACCGCTACAGTATCATGCCGAGGAGTCGGGAAGCTACTCTCCCCCTACAAATCCTCTGTGGAGAAGCTGTACATTAAAAAAGGAAAAACAAGTCAATGAAAGCATAAAAATTCAAAATACGCAGAGTTTGGAGAAAGAGGAATAAAATACCTCAGCTGAAGAACAGATATTCTTCTGGAATTTTACTAAAGTGGTATCTAAAGAAGTAATTTTGATTGTCTGTGACAGTGTGGGATTTATTTTATAAGGCTTCTATGCATTGACAACAAATCCATCAGAAATCTTTCCTTCTTTCCTTTTTTAAGTCTAGGAGTTTAAAAATCTTTCTTCCTCCACATACTTTCACTGAGGTGTCTGTCACCATAGTACCTAGACAATCCCTCAGGCATAGATATGAGCGATTAAATTTCTCCCTGGCTTGTGCCTGTTTGATCCATGCTAGGCGGGATTTGGGGGGAGTAAAATAAAGAAGCCTGAAGAATGAATAAGAATTATAGGAATTCTGCGCTTGTGAATTATTAAAATTTGGGTGGTTATTAGGGGAAAGGTTAAATATTTTTCCTTCCTTTCTGAAAACTTATATTGAAATTTAATGTGACTTTAGAATTAAGAAACTGACAAAAATAGCTTACTGGTCCTAGAGGCAGGATCAGGGGACTTTAAAAGGCTTCCTTAGGAGAGACTATTTAGATCAGAGTAATACTCAATTAATAGAGACTCTATGAATCCAGAGGTCTTTGTAAGTGACATATCAAATAGGCTTATTTGCCTTTGGACTCTTTTCTATGAAAAAGAGCTACACAGGTTAATGGTAAATATGAGAAGACAATAATGAAAACAAGAAATGTGGTAACTGAAGAGCAATTTGAGGTGTATTGGGAGTTTGTGTTTATTCCTTTACAAATATTGTACAGGTGAGACATTTAGTGAATTCTCTCCATCTGTCTTCATGTCAATTACTCACGGTAGTGGGGTATTACTTGAATTCTAGCTAAATCACCAACCCCTTATCTCCCGCCCCATTCTGCACCCTTACAGAAGAAACCTCTTAAAAAATAGGTAAGAGGGCCAAGCGCGGTGGCTCACGCCTGTAATCTCAGCACTTTGGGAGGCTGAGGTGGCTGGATCACCTGAGGTCAGGAGTTCAAGACCAGCCTGGCCAACATGGCGAAACCCCGTCTCTACTAAACATACAAAAATTAGCCGGGCGTGGGTGCACACCTGTAATCCCAGCTACTTGGGAGGCTAAGGCAGGAGAATTGCTTGAACCTGGGAGGCGGAGGTTGCAGTGAGCCAAGATCGTGCCACTGCACTCCAGCCTGGGTGACAGAGCGAGACTCCATCCCAAAAAACAACAACAATAAAATTGGTAAGAGCTCGGGGCCATGGCAATGTCAGTGGGCTTGAGAAATTCAGCCTTGTGCCGTAACATCTGACTTAAGATGTGCTGTGGTTTAAAACTTCTCTGTGGGAGAAGAGATGTTTAATGGAGCAAAAAGAGAAGTGATACCCACCCGCAGGACTAAGGTGTATGGAGGGAAGAGTGCGAAAGCCATAGGTGCCTGGAGCTGAAGATATCTGGACAATTACCTTTCCCTCCCCAAGGGCCATGGAGCAGGGCTTTGCATTTTTTTGTTTTTTGTTTTTTTTTGAGACGCAGTCTCACTCTGTTGCCCAGGCTGGAGTGCAGTGGTTTGATCTTGGCTCACCACGACCTCTGCCTCCCCGGGTTCAAGTGATCCTCCTGCCTCAGACTCCCAAGTAGCTGGGACTACAGGCATGTGCCACCATGCCCAGCTAATTTTTGTATTTTTAGTAGAGATGAGGTTTCACTGCGTGGCTCAGACTCCCACCTCGGTCTCCCAAAGTGCTGGGATTACAGGTGTGAGCCACCGTGCTGGACAGGCCTTTGCATTTTTATGGGGTCTGTTTAGAGTAGAGCCTAACACCAACTCTGATTAGTTGAGATTGTTTGACCCTGTTGTTATGCATGCCATAGCATCATTGTAAGATGATCCGCCTGGCTGCCAGGGTGAAGGCGGTACCCAGTGGGTGTTAGCGTCCCTTTCTCTGTTGCTTTCCTTTCCTTTTCTTTCTTCTTTTCCTCCCATTAATAAAATTGGCAACTCCATTGCACTTATTTCCACTTTCGTATGTGCTCTTACCCATAGTTTGGAGCCTTTACTATGGATCTAGCGGAGCAGATTACACACTTCCATGGAGTCTGGGAGTTTTTGCCACAGAAACGACTCATCTTCGCCCACTACAATGGTTAAGTAGCTGGTTTTCTTGACGGTGCTGGAATGTGCTTATGATCGGTTTATTATAGAGTAGAGGAAAGAGCAACTTGATTAAGATCCAGGAGGCTTGATTTGGCCTCTAGTTCTTAGTATTCTTTTTTGTAATATCTTGTTAAAGCCACTTAACCAAGTTTCTAGGTCTCTTTCCTTGTTTGGAAACTGTATTGGCTAGATCAGCATTTTCCAAAAAGCGTTTTAGGGAACAGTCCTTTTCCAAAATGTTCTGCAAGAAAAGGCCTTGGAAACACTGTTTTTTTTTTTTCGAGATGTAGTCTCGCTGGAGTGCAGTGGTGCGATCTTGGCTCACTGCAACCTCCGCCTCCTGGGTTTAGGCAGTTCTCTGCCTCAGTCTCCCAAGTAGCTGGGATTATAGGCATGTGCCACCATGCCTAGCTAATTTTTTGTATTTTTAGTAGAGACGGGGTTTCACCATTTTGTCCAGGCTGGTCTTGAACTCCTGACCTCGTGATCCACCTGCCTTGGCTGCCTAAAGTGCTGGGATTACAGGCATGAGCCACCACGCCCGGCCTGCACTTTCTATTCTATTCCTGTCTTTGAGGTTTATAAATCTTTCTCCTGTTAATGCTTTGACAAGGCCAGGAGTAAAGACGCCTGCTAACTTGGTTCAATAGTTTTGTTTGAACTGACTTCTACTCTCTAGCCCCTTTTGACTGAAATCCCCTTGTCTTAGACCCAGGCCTCTTTGCCCCCACACCTACTCCTGACCCTTCTGTTGTCCTCATAGATCAGGGAAGGGACCCCAGGAGCTGCATTTCCAGCTGCTCCGCTCTTCTGTGGCTCCAGCTCTCTCTGGGTGGTCCTCCTTTTCCACCTTAACGCTAGGGACCCCTGGGCTCTCCCCAGTTCTTCCTGAGAGGGAACATGGCTTCCTGCAGTTGCCGATCCATGGGCTGCCTCACCATGACCTGCCTGGCCGCATAGCCCTCCCGCTTCTGTGCCACTAGCCGCCTGCATGAAATCGCCTCTGCTGTAAACTTTTGCAGAAGGTTCTCTGTTCCTGGTTGGGCCCTCATTGCTAAGGACTCTTAATTCCCTGGAACACAGTTGAGAAACTCCAGACTAGATAATTCCCCGGATCATTCTTTTTAAGATTTTTGGCAGTACAGCTTAATTTGACACATTGACATACAAGGAACTGCTTAAGGTGTACAATTCGATAAGCTTTGATATAGGTAGGTGCGGCTGCAACTGTCACTGTGGGAAGATAGTGAACATGTTCTGAGCTACACTTGAAAGAATCCCCTATGCTATGGAATGAAATCATCACTGCTGACACATAGGAAGTGCTGCGCAAAGTCCCATCTTTCATCGATGCCACGGCTCTTCCTTTTCTCTTATGGGCTTTGAACATCCTTAAGAATGGAATTTGCTGAAGATGTTCGTGATTTGTTTTCTTGGATCAGAGAACCATGGGGTCAAATCTCCATGGGGTCAAGCCTGCTCTTGGCAATGGTGATTGGCCTTTACCCTATAGCTCACCTTCCACATTGATTTTGGGAAATAATAATAAAAATAGGCAGACCTCTTTTCTCATTTTGAAAGCAAGTGTCTGGGGGGTAGTTTTGCGTTGTGGTGACCCTGTCAGCGTTTTGTTTCTAAAGACTGAAGTTTAAAAGATTCAATCCTGCTGAAACACAGCACAAAGATGCTTCCCTGTGTTTCTGTTTTAAATTTGGGCAATCTGGGTAGGGCCCAAGTCCAAGAACTCTAGGAAAGTAGACTCCAGTTTGCTCCTGACATTTTCCCCATGCTCATCATTCCCCAATGTTCTGGAAGCTTATATAGAAATTGCATTTTTTTTTCTGCACAAAAATACAAGTATTGTATTTCTTTATGGTCTTTTGCCTTAAAGAATGGCTGATGTCACTTATTATCCTATTTCAGCAAGGCAAATACTTAGACATTTATAGCTGCAAATCTACAGTAAGCGCTAGTGGATAGTAAGATAGGGGAGAATTTGAAGGTTTTTGGAGAAAATTAATATTTAGAGTAATGTTAACAGAATATTCCAAATAGCACCCAATCACGTAATAGAATAGTTTTGCGAAATAACGTAACCGCCCCCTACCTGCCTGCCATTCAGGGGGTTTACTCTTTCCTTCCCACTGTCTCCTCTACTCTTGTGGTCTGACTTCCATCCCTATCCCTCTGCTGAAAGTGTTTCATTGAAGGCAGCTAACGACAGTGTCCTGAGTCCTCATCCTCCTTTCCAAAAACCTTGATCACGTTGATGATGCTTTTTCCCTACTGGGCTATTTTTAGCCCTTCTAAAAATCCTCTCCTTAGTTTCACGATACTGCCTGCTCACTCTTGGTTCCTTTGCTGTCTCGAAGACTGCTGCTGAATTTGGGGAGATTTTCTGAAATACAACAGAAGATTCAGAAGGTTGGCATGTGGCATGAGACCTGCACACTGGGCTGAGACAGGACAGGCAGGGAGCTGGGTGTAGGGAGGAGGTCACACCCAGTTGCAGGAGTGAGGAGTTAACATGTGGCCATAGGCCACGATGATGGGCAGGTACCAGGCTCCCCAGGTGACCTGCCACCAAGACTCACTTGATAAATGGGCAAATCACAGAGCAGAGTGTGCTGGCTGGATAACAGAATATGGAAAGATGAGTAGAGGGGGATGAACTTGGACAGGGTGGACCTCAGAGACATCAGTTTAATTCACTGGCCACAGGAATTGGTGGCCTGGTGGTAGCTGATGTGTTCAGAAAGTCAGATGCAGCTGCAGAGATGTCCCCCAGCTGTGAGTGCCTACTCTCGTGTTTGCCTTGTCTTTCATGACCCATCTGTTCAGCGTGCCGCAAGTATGGTCTCATCTCAGAATCATACAGTACGGCGCTTCTCAAACTTTGTGCAAGAACCACTTTATGGACCCATACTTTTGTAAACTTCGTTACAAATACATTCCTAGAAAAATGACATGAGAAAACCCCAAAGTACGTTCAGAATCAAGCCTCAACTTTCAATCGTTAGATTCCACTTGTAGAAAGTTGTCAGCCAACTTGCTATCAAACTGTCTAAACCCTCCATTTCTGTACTCTCATTGCAAGCTGATAACACAATTTGTGGATCAGCACAGATCGATTAACTAGCAGCTTCTTGGACCCCACCCCTGACTTGGGGGATTTGGGTGTGGGAATCTGCATTTTAACAAGCGGTGACTGAGTGGGCACCACAGTGCTAGTTACTCAGGCTTACCTTCAATCTTGCCCTCATGCCCACATCATCAGTTGCCAGGCTTACTGATTCTGCTTCTGAAATCTCTTACTCCCATCCCTTACTTCCCATCCTCTTTTCCATCTGTCCCTAAGTTCCCTGCACAAGGTCTTTATCATCGTTGGCCTTGACTTTTGCACTGGTCTCTCTGCTGTGAATCCCTCCCGCATCCCCCACCGGGTTGGCTGTTCTGTGGTGCAGGTGTGATCTGTTAGTCCTCCTCCATCACCTTCATGGGCTCCTGTGGCCACTGAATTAAGCTGATGTCTCTGAGGTCCACCCTGTCCAAGTTCATCTCCTCTACTCATCTTTCCTACACTGTTATCCAGCCAGCGCCCTCTGTTCTGTGATTTTGCTCATTTACCTAGTGAAACTGCCCGTTGCCACATTCTCAATTGTTTTTCTAACGCCAGTTCAAATGCCATCTTGTGAAGAAGGGATTTCTGAAATTTGCTTACCCACATGCCATGACTCCTTGGAAGAACATTTGGGGCCAAATGACAGGGGACTTGTCCTATGCACAGAGGCATAGAGAAGCATTCTTTAATCTTTTTAGAGACAGGGTCTTTCTGTCACCCAGGTTAGAATGCAGTGGTGTGATTATAGGTCACTGCAACCTCGAACTCCCGGACTCAAGTGATCCTCCCACCTCAGCCTCTTGAGTAACTGGACTACTGGGCATGTACCACCATGCCTGGCTACTTGTTTTAATTTTTTGTAGAGATGGGGTCTCACTGTGTTGCCTGGGCTAGTCTCAAACTCCTGGGCTCAAGCGATTCTCCTGCTATGGCCTTCAAAAGTGCTAGGCTTACAGGCATGAGCCACCAGACCCAGCCTAGAGCAGCATTCTAATTTCTGATGGCTGTTTGCAGATAAACTTTATGTGGCTTCGACGAAGGAGATGGGAGCCTGGAATTCCAGTGTTTCCTCTGCTACCCTTTAGCTGTGGGATTTGGTGAATCACCTTCAACACTAGCTTCTCTGATTCCTATCCTACAAAAACGTTTTATTCGTCTTTGACACATCCCCCTCCTCCCAAGTGCCTAGCATGGTGCCTTAGTTGATAATAAGTAGGTGCACATTGGATAAATGTAGACCAATTTCTCGAAACTGGTGTATGCAGTCTGCTTCCTTTCTCTCATTACAAATAACATCAAGCATTTGAATGAGAGAATTACAAACTGTGAAGCATGTGTGCTGTTAGAAGAAATGTTTATTAAGTTCTGTATGTGGCAGTGGTTATAAAAAGGGAAAAAGAAGTTACCCTTCTTCTTGCATATTTTTTTTAAAGGCCTCGGGAAGAGAAATACTATTTCCTTTCTATCTGATGTCATTATGACTTTAATAAGTATGATTAGAAGTCAGAAAGACGTGCCACCGAGTCTAAATTTAAATTTCCTGGCTGTGCCAGGCAGGAAGCTTCGAGCTTTCGTGCATGCAAGGAGGCACGACTCTTCACGCAGGTGCGATGCAAAATACTTATCTTGTCAGTTTCCACTTCAGGCTGGTAGGCTTGGCATGCATTGTGAAGGTGTTAGACATTCTGTTTACATAAGGACTGAGGGGTGACATAATGTCTATTGAAGCAAAGTCACTTAGCTCCCCCACTAGGCAACAGGGAGCATTTAAAAACTGAAAACTGATCAAAGCCTTGGGCAGGATTGAGATACCTTTACCCAGGGGGCGGGTGGTCTCTTGGTTCGTTGCCTGAAACAGATGTGCATTATTGCCTCAGTGTATTTCCAGACCATTGGTGAAATGAATCAGGCAGAATTAAACCCTGAGCGGCCAATCCGGAGAGCCTGCTTAAGTGGGCACAAGTGCGTCCAAATAGGTTGGAAAAAATGTCAAATCAGAGTAGGCACATACAAGATGTGATGTTTCTCTTTTTATAGACTGCTATAAAAGTTGTTTAAAATTAAACAACTCTTCAGTACTTAAATTATGTATAATGAGACAGGTAGGTCCTGGAACAGAGACCTTTTTCCCTCCTCTCCTTATCCCACTTAAATTTTGCTCTCCCTACCAGAGTATGTGAGACATAAACACTTTCATTCCCAGGATATAGTGTAGTCTTAGGATGGAGCAAAAGGAGAGAGAGCAATGGCTTGACACAGACCACAGAAGCAGCAAATATCTTTCACGTTTTGTTCCATGAACTTCAAGGATGTATGTAGCCAAGGGAAAAATGAAAATAATTTCAGATGCATCCATCCCATCAACTGGTAATCTTGTGTATTTTGCACTTCCAAAATATATGCAGATATAGAGGAAGATGTATTCTATACTGTATACTCCCTCTACCCCCCCCACCCGAATAAATAGTTTATTGTTGTTTTGCTTTTTATTTTGGGGGGGCATATTTAGGAATGAGCAATAGTATGTAATGTTGCATTATTCAGGGTTTACAAGGTTAGTGTGTCTTGACGATTGAAATATCTGCACCCTCTTTTTCCATTTGGCTGGCTTCTGTTAGAATCACTTATCTTGTGCCTGTAGGGTGCAATCTAACTAGGGCACTGCTATTCTCCTCTCAGTGTTGGATGACATGAGATGCTCTTTTCTGAAGCCAGTGGATTGGACATCTCTGATTTCTTGTTCACCTAGAGGACTTTGTTTTCAGGGCAGGATAAATGCTTGTTTATTCTCATGCACGCTCTCCCTGCCTGTCTTGTTGAGTGTCATGTTTTTGTGGCTCCTCGGTGCTGGAGGCCTGGCTCATAGGAAGCTGAACTCAGAATGAAAACTTCTCCTGAGGTGCCACCTAGCATCACTAACCCCAGAGATGACCGGGGTAGCCCTGTTACCACTACACAAATAAAATGTGTCACCAGAACATTTCACTGAGATGAGGAATTTATTTCCATGATTCTCTAAGGTTCAACTATAGTACATGCTTTTTCCTACTGGGCAGCAAACATGTTTTACTAAACTCTTACCTAATGCTTTTTGTTTACAATTCCACAATGAATTCCTGGCTTCCTTCATGTTGATTCCTACAAATACTGTGATTTACTTCCACATCTTTTTGAGGAAGCAGATTCCAAGTTGTGATGCATCTTTTAACTTTTGCCAGCATTTTATTGTGAAAAAAATGTTAACATACGGAAAAGGGGAAGATTTTACAGCAAATATCAGTATACCCTTTACTTAGATTCTATGATTAACATTTGCTGTATCTGCTTTATGAGGTATCTATTCTGTTTATCCATCCATTTTCCCATTCAGCAGTCTATCTTTTTTGGATACATTTTAAAGTTGCAGACATCACCAGGCACAGTTGCTCAAGCTTGTAATCCCAGCACTTTGGGAGGCCGAGGTGGGTGGATGACCTGAGGTCAGGACTTTGGTCTCAAACATAGTAAACCTCGTCTCTAACAAACGTACAAAAATTAGCCTGGTGTGGTGGCGGGTGCCTGTAGTCCCAGCTACTCGGAAGGCTGAGGCAGGAGAATTGTTTGAACTCAGGAGGCTGAGGTTGCAGTGAGCCGATCTCACCATTGCACTCCAGCCTGGGCAGCAGAGTGAGACTCCAGCTCAAAAAAACAAAACACAAACAAACAAAAAGGCTGGGTGCGGTGGCTCACGCCTGTAATCGCAGCACTTTGGGAGGCCGAGGAGGGCGGATCACGAAGTCAGGAGATTGAGACCAGCCTGGCTAACTCGGTGAAACCCCGTCTCTACTAAACACACGCGCGCGCACACACACACACACACACACACAAAGTTGCAGACATCAGTACACCTTTTTAAAAATAACTCTGCTTGCACGGCATTAAAATTCAATGCTTACAGTTTTTTGAGATAAAATTTCTATAGAATGAAATGCACACTTCTTAAGCATACCATTTGATGAGTTTTGATGAGTGTATACACCAGTGTAACCCAAACCTCTATCAAGATACAGAGCATTACTAGAATGTTCCCTCATGCTTGTGACCTGTCCTGAGCATGGGTGGTCCAGGAGTCACCCAGAATTGAGGACCATGCCTCTCTTCATGTCTGAGGTCCCTGCCCTTTCTGGATGCCCCAAATCTGTTCTCTGGTTCTCCAGGCAGAAGGATTGTCAGCTTCCTGTTGGCATTTCTGCTGGGCAGCCTGGTGCAGACCAGGCCCTACCTTTAAGCTAGAAGTCATGAAATTGGGAAAGACATCCCATGCTATTTCCTGCTTCCAAGTGTTGATGCCCAGAATGTGCCTGGTTTTGGTCAATCTCCAGAGCCTTCAGGTAGCCAGGTGTTATTTTTTTTAAATTGTTTTTGCCAGAGTTTATGTTTCTAATCTGTGGGCGAGTCAGTCCAATAGGATCTTATTGGCCATTGCCTGAAATGGAACTCTGTTCATTGATTTAATAATTTTTGTGTGTGCAATGCCCAAAAGATCTATTTATAAAAGGATTTCACTGGGATGCTGAGGTGGGTGGATCACGAGGTCAAAGATCGAGACCATCCTGGCCAACATGGTGAAACCCCCATCTCTACTAAAAACACAAAAAGTAGCTGGGTGTGGTAGCACACGCCTTTACTTCTAGCTACTCAGGAGGCTGAGGCAGGAGAATCTCTTGAGCCTGGGAGGTGGAGGTTGCAGTGAGCGGGGATCGCCCCACTGCACTCCAGCCTGGCAACAGAGTGAGACTCTATCACAAAAAAATAAAAAAAAGAAAAAGTAAAAAAGAAAAAAAAAAGGATTTCAAATAGCCTATGAAGGAAACAGTGTATAGGTCCTGTTGCCGCATTGTGTTATGTTCTGGGAGATGCAGTGACAGTGTGTAGCCAAATGGAATCTGAGGACTAGTTGACTCACCCTGAACAAAGTGGTTTTGTTTTTCTTTGTTTTGAGTCAGAGTCTCACTCTGTCACCCAGGCTAGAGTGCAGTGGCACAATAATGGCTCAAGGCAGCTTCAAACTCCTGGGCTCAGGTGATCCTCCCATCCTAGCCTCCCAAGTAGTTGGGACTACAGGCATATACCACCACACTCAGCTGTTCCTTTTTTGTAGACATGGGGTCTCACTATATTGCCCAGGTTGGTGGCAAATTCCTGGCTTCAAGTGATCCTCCTACCTTCTCTTTCCCAAGGCACTGAGATTACAGGCATGAGCCACCATGCCCAGCCTTAAATAAAAGGGTTTTTAAACTCAGGGAGTGTCTTCATTGTGAGACATGACAGAGTTAATTTGGTTGTCCAGTGTTTATTGAGCCCTTTCAAGGCATGTGGTGAGCACTGGCTGTAGTAGGGAAGGGGTAGGATGAGGATACAAACGCTGGGGAGATGTAGCTGGCTTGAGGGAAGGAGGCAGATGAACAGACAGCTGGCCCAAACAGAGCATGATGGTGTCTATGATAGAGGTAAAGAGAGGCTGGGCTTGGTGGCTCACATCTGTAATCCCAGCACTATGGGAGGCCGAGGTGGGTGGATCACTTAAAGTCAGGAGTTCGAGGCCAGCCCGGCCAACATGGTGAAACCCCGTCTCTACTAAAAATGCAAAAATTTACTGGGCATGGTGGTGCACACGTGTAATCCCAGTTACTTGGGAGGCTGAGGCAGGAGAATTGCTTGAATCTGGGAGATAGAGGTTGCAGTGAGCCAATATTGCACCACTGCACTCCAGCCTAGGCCACAAGACCAAAAGTGTCTCAAAAAAAAAAAAAAAAAAAAGGAGAGAGAGAATATTGGGGGGAGCACCAAGGAAGGTGTGGTTAAGTTCAGGGGAGGTGACATTCAGGCCGAGTGTGGAAAAGAAGGTGGATTTCTCTTGGTAGGTATAGAGGGAAAGGCATTCCTGCCCGAGGAATGCATCAGGGGCAATGTTGATTCGGTGGTGCTCTGGGAGCAGTGAGAGGTCTGAGGTGCCTGGATCTGAGCGTGAGTGGCCAATGGTGGTGGCACAGGACTTGGCTGGGGAAGAGATTGCAAAGGTAGGCTGACGCTAGATGGTGAGGGATAGTGAAGCCAGTCTAAGGAGTTTGGGCTTTCTTTTGTAGGCAATGAGGACCTATTTACAGCTTTTTAGTAAGACTGTGGAATGACTGATGTGTGCTTTGGGAGATATTCCTGGCTGCAGTGTGAAAGAGGCCTGAAATGAGGACTCCAGTTGGGGTTATAAGACTAATTAGGGTATTTTTGCAATTGTCTAGGACCCCCCCCCCCCCCACAAACACACATAATCTGTATTTATAGCATTTGAGGGTCTTTTTGAAATTTTAAAATAGTTTACATTTTTCTTTTCTGCAAATAAATTTAGAATGTTTAATCAAGAGAGGCAATTAGGTGACAAATTCATGGATAGCACCCAAGAGATTAAAACTTGTGGAAAAAGTACTAATTCCAGTAACTAAAATCTGAAAGGTTGTGATTTAAGTAGCCATTTACATAGACTTAACCGGCTCCTCCTGGAACTCTTTCCCTCATTCCTCTTTATAATTAAAAACACACATTTGCGAGCTGGTTGCTTAGAATTAGGAGTGTCATCTGCCATCAGGGTGCAGACGACATTCTGGTCTTTGAAGCTAGTTGGTCCACAGGGAAATTTCATCACTGGGCTGAGCCTTGTTCACAGGTGCTCAGCCACCTGAACTGACTAGATTGCAATCCAGCTTCATTTTCCACCTGGTTTGTCTCCACTCTGTTGGCCAACTCACACCTGTTCCAGGTAGCATGAGAGAGCTGTCGTCTCCTGGGGGTGAGGATTAGTCAGTGCCAGTTCAAACTGGTGACACACTCTCCTCCTTCTGCCTCCTCAATGAATCACATAAGGCCTGACACTTAAGACAGTTTTATTTACTGAGTACAATCCACAGAGCTTCATGACCTCGGTTCACAAAAACAAGGGCAACCCTGTGTATGGGAGATGATTTAGAGAAGCTCAGATGTTCAATGTCAGTGTTTGCGGAAGGCAGGATTCCAGCCCTGTGGGCTTTGCCTCCTGGTATTACGTCTGTGAATATGCTACTTACATAGCAAAGGGAAGTTATGGTTGCTGAGCAGCTAGCCTTAAAATAGGGAGATTATCCTGGATTATTAATCACATAGGCCTTTAAACATGGAGAAGTGGAAGGCAGAAGAATCAGAGGGATTTGATGGAAGAAGAGGCTAGAGGGGCTCGAAACATGAGCACGCTGGGAGGTGAAGGAAGTGGTCCCCAGGCCGAGGAATGCAGTGGCCTCTGGAAGCTGGGAATGGCCCTGAGCTGGCAGCCAGCAAAGAAATGGGGAGCCCAGCTCTGTACTTGTGGGGGAACTGGATTCTGCCAATAACCTGAATGAGCAAGGATCGTATCCTCCCCCTTCCCTCCAGAAAGGAGCACAGTCCTCTGACACCTGGATCTTGGCACAGGAGACCCCTGTTGAACTTTTTTTTTTCTTTTCAGACAAGGTCTTGCTCTGTTGCCCAGACTGGAGTGGAGTGATACAATAATGGCTCACTGCAGCCTCAACGTCCTGGGCTCAAGCAATCCTCTTGCCTCTGCCTCCCCAGTAGCTGAGAGTACAGGCATGTGCTACCTTGCCTAGCTAATTTTTAAAGCATTTTTTGTACAGATGGGGTTTCTCCATGTTGCCCGGGCTGGTCGTGAACTCCTGGCCTCAAGCAATCCTCTTGCCTCGGCCTCTCAAAGTGCTGGGATTACAGGCGTGAGCCACCGTGCCTGGCTATGGACTTATAACCTGCAGGCCTGTGAGAATACCTTTGTGTTGTTCTAAGCTGCTGGTTTCAGAAGGCAGCAATAAGAGATGAATACAGTGGTATTTATACAGGGCTTCGTTCCCTAGGAACCTTTTAAATTGGAGTGATCTGAGATGCTGGCATTTGAACGGCAGGTGCTGGAGTCAGAGTGTGTTTGAATATGGGCTTTACCCTTTAGAGAGTGTATGGCTTTAGGTGAGTTTTCCTCTCTGTGCTCCTGTGAAATGGAACTAATAACTGCATTTAGTTCTCAGGGTGGTTGGGAGGATTAATTGAGTTACTACATGTAAAGAGCCTAGCCCAGTGTTGGTACCTCTTAAGTACTTAGTAGTTATAAGCTTTTATTAGAGTTGTTTGCAATAAGGGGCCATTAAAAAGATCTTCATGTTCCATACCTGTCATACTATTTCAGACATCATCCTCTTATGCTGAGAGTAGGAAACCATCAAAAGAAAACTGGAACACTTTAGGCAGCACTTACTGAGTTCCTGCATTCTAGAAAGCACTTACATATGATGGACCCTCTGGCACTTGAGCATATCATGCTTATGTGAGAAACCTATGAAGCTGAAGCATTATGTGAATACAAGATAAAATGAAATAGTACCCTTGGGAGGATCACAAATACCCTGTGAATAAGCTCAGTTCCTATAGTCAACTTCTGACTGGGGTGGAGATATTCGCCATATTAAGCTTACCAAGGTGAATGATCAATATTCATTGCCGATGTCCGGATAATCATCATGTTCTAGAAAACATTTTCAATTCCTTAGTCGTGCAATTCCAGAATTTCATACTCCCATAATTTCCATAGTCCTCTAATTTTCTTGCATCTCACGATACCCCCGTCCCTAGGATTGTGAATTCGCTGCCGTGTTATGATGATGTCCTAATCCTAGAATCAGTAGAGGATGAATCTGTCAAAACAAAAAATCTGGAAATTCTGTATTATTTAGCCATATCAGGTGTCTTAGTAAACGAGGAAGACCCGTAGCCCCACCATCTTGATCCTCCACGTCGATGCTACTGATATTCTACCCTTCAGGACAAGAGCTTAGCACTTTTCTGCAGATTTCCATTGTCTGTTTTGTGTTTCATCTACATTGTGTGTTTCATCTACAAAAGACAATCACTGATGAACCGTCGCACCTCCACCAGGTAGGGGTGGAGCTCAGGACTCCACGTCATCTACATGCTTTGCAGAATATGAAGCTGTGCTTAGCTCAAATTGCCAGTCCCAGGAAAATTCAGCATTTTTCTAACCAACCGTTGTTTTATCTTCTGAGTATAAAGACACTTGTAAATGATCATGTTTCTATATTCTTTGGTCACTACGAAATTCAGAGCAACCTCTGTTTATCATATGGTGTTTATTTTCCTGTATTAACCGTATCTTATTTTCTGTCCCCATTTTCACTTCATTTCTATTTCCACATCTGTTCAATGTTTATTCCATAAAATGGTGTTTCTATAAGTTGTCTCTGATCTATTTTCAGAATGAGGCAGAGGCAAAACAAATTACTGCTCAAAATCAGTAATAAATGGTCAAAGGAACTATAACCTGTTGTCATGGGAGCCAGTAGGTCCCACACCTATCTCTATGGCCATGCCTTTGGGACTATACTCTGAGGATGAGCCTATACCCTGTATTATGTCACTATGTGTGTGGGGCTGGAGTCTTTTGCCAAGTGGTTATGTGTCATCCACAGCCCTGAGTGCAGATGCGACACCGTGACATCACCTGGTTGATTCATTGTGAAGGCATCACTACCAGGTTTGACTTGACATTAAACTTTCTTTAAGTATGGTTTGTGGATAATGGGCATCAGAATCAACAGAGGGGCTTCACTCCTAGAGATTTAAATTCAGTATGTCCGATCTGGGACCAAGGAATCTGCATTTTAAGAAGCATCCTAGATGGTTTTTAATAAAGTGGTTCATGGACCAGATTTTGAGAAATACTGCCTTAAAGGGTGGGTAGGATTTAAAAGGCAGGGGTGTGCACTTCAGAGGATAGAACTGGTGGAAACAGAGGCACAGAATGTGACAATGGGCACAGTGGGTGAGACAGGATGCTTAAGGGTGGGTGCCATGAACACTGAGGGTACTTTTACTCACTGTCAATGCCATTTTTACATATCTGCATTGACATTGAAACCTTCAACGTCAACATTTGAGCGAGGTAGCTCAAACATTTAACATGCTATGTGCCCTTAAACATCTGGGTGCCTACTGCTTTATTCTTCCACTAGCTTTATTCTTCCACTAGCCCTTCCGTCTGAATTTCTAGAGTACAGTGTGTGCTGGCTGATTAACCAGGTGCCAAGGATCCTGAAATATTAACGCCACATTCGTCTAAGAGCATGTTGTTCCAGAGGAGAGGCTGATGTGTAGGTACAGGGAACTTCTGAACTACAGAGGTACTATGATAGAGATATGTTTAGGGGAATATCAATGAGGAAATGATAAGGGCAGGATGAGGAAGCAGAGGAGTTCTGAAACTGAAAGCTGAGCAGATATTTTTCTTCAGAGTTTCTAAAATTGTGCAGTGCAGTGTTTTAGCTTAACATTCCCACGGTGACTTTTGCAATAACAATAACTTTTGTTTTTATTGGATGGTTTGCTTGTGTTTTACCTGTCTTTTTGCTGCTTAATTAAATGACCTATATAAATATAGCAGCCACTGCTAGGTGTATCTTGAGATTTTACCAGCTGGTTCTGAAACTTGAAATTAAAAAAAAAAAATCAAAAGTTCTCTTTGACTTTTTATTACCTATTCTTAAAAAACAAAATAACCTTTACTTGAAATATTTAAAATGGCAAGATTTTAAATAACTCGGGCTATTTTTTTCTTTCTTTTTAAGTCAGGTTTCCATGGTCATCAAACACTTTATGATTAAATGTCAGATAATCTCCTCACTCATGTCCACTTCTGCCCCAATTCTGAGATGTTTGAGTTCTAATTCTGCCCACCTTGCTTCTTGTCCTGAACTGTATTAGCCGTGATGTTGGATAGATCCATCTCAGGATACAGCTTAAGTGACTCTAATTTAGAGTGAGAGCTAAAATTCTCAACCTACTTATCCTTGGCTACAACCCAAAACTTCAAATGTTGTTGGATTACTCTCTTCCCAGCCATATTAAGCTCAGAGCCTTTGATGTAGCTTGAAGGCAGACTTGACCAAGTGGTATTGCCTCCCGCTGATATTTAGGTGGAAGCCAACACCATAAAAATGAACGTTTTACTAAGAATGCTCACTCTACTACCTGCAAACCCAGGCAGTTGCTCTGCCAAATTGGTCAAAGAAAGAATTGTCTTGAGAATTGCAGCGTGTTCCTCTGGCAAAGAAATGGAGCTCAGATCAATCTCATGGGGCTCCCTAACTAAAATGCAGTAGACATGTCAAACACTTTAATTGGAAATTTCCAAGAAAAAACCCATCCCAAACCCTTAGTTTATTATAAAAACAATTTTGCTAAGAAATGAATAACAAGGATGACTCTTTGCCATCATTTTAAGCCTTACTTTATTCTTCCACTAGCCCATCCACCTGAATTTCTAGAATACAAGACCTATTGCTATTCTGACAGATCCCAACAGTGCAGCGGGTACTTCAGAGTATATAATCGGGTTGACACATAAATATTCTGCCTCTGCATTCTCTGTAAGGTTGCAGAAAGATTTGGCAGTCTGGATTACACAGAGACATCATTAAATTATATTTACAAATCTCTATGGAACAACTATAGCATGTTAAGACCTATGATGGCCACAGAATTAGACATGTAATCTTGCCTTCTCATTTTATTTCATTGAAAAAACAAAACAAAACAGAATTAGACGTGGCTTCTGTCAAGTGGAGTCACTTCAGTGGGCCAATTACAGATGAACTGGCAATCAGAAGATACCCAGGAATCTCCTTGAAGAGCCTAATTTTCTTAGTTAGAATGTAAGATGTTTTCTTTGTTAGTCAAGTGAGACTATTTTTCAAGAAGTCTAATCTGGACCTCTGAGTAACTGATGACATAAAATGATGCAGAATCTCAGAAGTGATTTAATGGCGTACCTTTGAATCGTGTACACATTTCCTTCACCATAGTTCTAAGCTAGTGGGCCTTTAAGAGCGGTGTAAACGCTTCCACTTACGGGAAACTCACTGCTTCACAAAGACACTTCATTTGTATATGTACTGTGATAGCTAATAGCTTTCTGCCCAATGGAATAATTTTCCACCTCCTTAAAACTTCTTGGTCCTTGGTCATCCTTCTAGAACAAGGGTTGGAACATTTTTCTAAGGGCTGAATGGTAAATATTTTCAGCTTTGCAGGTGTGTTCTTTGTCTCAACTACTCAACTCTGCCATGGCAGTGCAGAAGCAATACTTCAACAGACATGGCTGTATTCCATTGAAACTTTATTTATAAAACTAGGTGGTTGGCTCATGGGCTGTAGTTTAGTGACTCTCATTCTAGAGCTGTGCAATCTAGGTCCTGAATATGAATTACTCAAATTCTTAATTCCAGGTGGGTTCCCTGACATATATAGGGGTACCTGCTCTCCCTTTGTGTGGGCTTGATGAATGGATTAAGAAAGTCTCTCTAATGCCATTCAACTAATCTTATAAAAGTTTTTAAAGTCCTAATACAAATGAATTTGTAACTGGAATTATCTGCTGTTGTAAATATGCACCTCATATTATTATGGAGTTCAATATAGGTTTTTTTTTTTTTTTTTGCTTTTTAAAAGGAGGTCATTTTGACAGGTGCGGTGGCTTATGCCTATAATCCCATCACTTTGGGATGCCGAGGTGGGTGGATCACAAGGTCAGGAGTTCAAGACCAGCCTGGCCAACATGGTGAAACCCTGTCTCTACTAAAAATACAAAAATTAGCTGGGTGTGGTGGTGTGCGTCTGTAGTCCCAGCTTCTTGGGAGGCTGAGGCAGGAGAATCGCTTGAACCCGGGAGGCGGAGGTTGCTGTGAGCTGAGATCGCACCACTGAACTCCAGCCTGCTGATGGAGGGAGACTCCATCTCAATAAAATAAAATAAAATAAAATAAATAAATGAAAGGAGATCTATCTATCTATCTATCTATCTATCTATCTATCTATATGTACCAGAAAGCCACAACTTCAGAAAGGTGCTTTTAGTGTTCCATCATTGAGCTTTCTGGGATGGGAGGTGGTGATGGAGGTGAGAAAGATACAGATGAACAAAAATCTTTGCCCTCCAAGTGTAGACTATTTTTATGATTCTGAATATAGCGCTCCTTTCAGAGCCATGGATTATAATTTAGATGTCTGCACAGAATAGCTACATGAAGCATTGCCCATGTATTCCCCCCCCCACTTTTCTCTTTGCTCTTCTATAGGGCTGTGGTAGTGCCAGCATATTATCTGCTGGGCATAATAAACACCTACATGTAGCTCCAGGGATCAAGACACTGGGTCAGCCAGGAGTCAGTCTATCATGCTGCAGAAGCTGGTAATATTAAGCCCAGAACCAGCCTCATTTTAAGATTTTACATTATATATGGTAAGAGCACTGCTGATGTTAAAAAAAAAATACTGGTTGGAGTCCAAAGCAATTTTAGACATTAAAGAAAGGTTTCAGAACATTTTAAGTAATGTTTATTAAAGTTAGTCCTGATCTCAATCAAGCACTTTCTACTTAATGGGTCACGTGGTCACTGGTAAGCCCTGTCTCTTCAATAGTGACTTCACCCCAGTCACCCACTGACGTTTGCTCAGCACTTTCTCCAGAGAGGGGAGAATACACAAGAGGAAATGAAAACCAGACTTGGTGGGAATTGTTGTTCTTGGTTAAAATGAGTTGTATGTATCTCTGCTATTCAGATGTGGTCTGTGGACGAGCAGCAGCTGCCTCACTAGGGAGCCTGTCAGAAATGCAGCATCCCCCAAATCAAAACCACATTGAGATGCCATCTCTCGCCAGTTAGAATGGCGATCATTAAAAAATCAGGAGACAACAGATGCTGGAGAGGATATGGAGAAATAGGAACGCTTTTACACTGTTGGTGGGGAGGGTAAATTAGTTCAACCATTGTGGAAGACAGTGTGGCAATTCCTCAAGGATCTAGAACTAGAAATACTGTTTGACCCAGCAATCCCATTACTGGGTATATACCCAAAGGATTATAAAACATTCAATTATAAAGATACATGCACACGTATGTTTACTGGGGCACTGTTTACAATAGCAAAGACTTGGAACCAACCCAAATGCCCATCAATGATAGACCAGATAAAGAAAATGTGGCACAGCTACACCATGGAATACTCTGTAGCCATAAAAAAAAAGGTGAGTTCGTGTCCTTTGCAGGGATGTGGATGAAGCTGGAAGCCATCATTTTCAGCAAACTGACACAAGAACAGAAAACCAAATACCGCATGTTCTCACTCATAAGTGGGTGTTGAACAATGAGAATACATGGACACAGGGAAGGGAACATCATACACTGGGGCCTGTAGAGGGGGTTTGGGGGGGGCTATGGGAGGATTGTTCCTCCCCCACTCCCCTCTCCCCACCTCCCTCCCCCTCCCCTCTCCCTCCTCCCTCTCCTCCTCCTCCCCTTCCCCCTCTCCCCCCTCCTCCCTCCTCTCTCCTCCCTCCCCCCTGTTCCCACCCCTCCCCCTTCCCCCATCCCCACCCTCCCTTCCCCTTCCTCCCTGCCTCCCCCCACCCCTCTTCTCCCTACCCATCCCCTATCCCCTCCCCCTCCCCTTTTCCCCCCTTCCTCCTTCTCTCCCCACCCCTCCCCCTCCTCCCTCCCCTCCCCCTCCTCTTCTCCCTCCCCCATCCCCCCTTCCCCTTCCCCCTCCTCCCTTTCCTCCCCCTTCCCCTCCCTACCTCCTCCCCTCCCCCATTCCCTCCTCCCTCCTCTCTCCCCACCCCCTCCCCCCTCCTCCCCTTCACCCCTCCTCCCTTTCCCCTCCTCCACCCGTCCCCTCCCCAGGCTGCAGTACAGCAGTAACAATCATGGCTCACTGCAGCGTCTCCCTTCTTGGCTCAAGTGATCCTCTCACTTCACTCAGCCTCCTGAGTAGCTGGGACTACAGGCACATGCCACCATGTCTAATTTTTGTGTCTTTGGAAAGACAGGGTCTCTTTATGTTGCCCAGGTCTCAAACTCCTGAGTTCAAGTGATCTGCCCTCCTTGGCCTCCCAAAGCACTGGGATTAGAGGCATGAGCCACCACACCCAGCCCAAGTCTTTATTGGCTTTCTTTGTACTTGCTCTACCAATTACTGAATGTTGAAATCTCCAACTCTAATTAAGGATTTGTCTACTTCTCTTTTCAGTTCTGTGATTATTTTCCTCCTGTGTTTTGAAGCCCTATTCATGGGGAATCCACATTTAGGACGGTTATGTCTCTGGATGAATTTGATTTTTCAGCGCTATATAGTGTCCATCTTTGTCCTTGATAGTGGTCTTTGTTCAGTAGTCATCTCTGTCTGAAATTAATGAGCACTCTAGCTTTCTTTTGCTTTGTGTGCCCATGGCATAATTTTCTAATTTTTTTTACTTTTAACTTATCTGTGTCTTTAGTCATTATATATAAAGTGGGTTTCTCATAAATAACATAGAGTTAGGTCTTGTTTATTTCTTGAAGCAATCTAACAACTGCTGCCTTATTGGCATGTTTAGAATATGTACATTTAATGTGATTATTGATGTGGCTGGGTGTAAATCTACCATCTTACTATTTGTTTTCTGTTTGTCACATTTGTTCTTTGTTCCCTTCCCCCCTTTCTGCCTTCTTTTGCATTGTGTATTTTTTATGATTTTATTTCCACTACTGGTTTGTACCTTTATGTTTTATTTATTTTTAGTAGTTGCTCTAAGGTTAATAGTATATATGCTTCACTTACCACAGTCTGGTTTTTTGTTGTTGTTGTTTTGAGACGGAGTCTGGCTCTGTTGCCCAGCTGGAGCGAAGTGGCACAATCTCAGCTCACTGCAACCTCCGCCTCCTGGGTTTAAGCGATTCTCCTGTCTCAGCCTCCCGAGTAGCTGGGATTAGATGTGCACACTACCACACCCAGCTAATTTTTGTATATCTTTTTTTAATAGAGATGGGGTTTCACCATGTTGGCCAGGATGGTCTTGATCTCTTGACTTTGTGATCTGTCTGCCTTGGCCTCCCAAAGTGCTGGGATTACAGGCATGAGCCACTGCCCCCGGCCTAGTCTGTTTTTAAATATTTTACCACTTCACCTAGAATATAAGAATTTTACAACAATATACTTTGGTTTCCTCCTTTTGTTCTTTGTACTATTGTTTTCATACATTTTATTTCTGTGTATGTAACAAACCCCATAATATGCTGTTAGTGTTTATATTAAGCAATCATATTTTCAATAAATTAAAAATGAGGACAAATCTCTTATGTCTGCCCACCCATTTACCATTCCTCGCACCTTTATTCCTCTTTGTAGATCAACAGGTTTTGTCTAGAACCATGTCCCTTCTACTTGAAGAACTCCTGTCGACTTTCCCTGTAATACCTGTCTGCTGGTGATAAATCCTCTCAGCTTTCACTTATTTGAAAAAATTAGCTATCTGTATTGTGGAAAGATTTTCACCGGGTCTATAATTTGAGATTGACAGTATTTATTTTCCTTTCAGCACCTTAAAGATATTGTTTTATTAATTTGAGATTGACAGTATTTATTTTCCTTTCAGCACCTTAAAAATATTGTTTTATTATTAGCCGGGTGTGGTGGCACATGCCTGTAATCCCAGCTACTCAGGAGGCTGAGGTAGGAGAATCACTTGAACCTGGGAGGCAGAGGTTGTAGTGAGCCAAGATTTTGCCATTGCACTCCAGCCTGGGCAACAGAGGGAGACTCCGTCTCAACAACAACAAAAAAATTAAAAAAAAAGATTGTTTTATTGACTTCTACCCTGGATGGTCTGATGGCATCTTGGTTCCTCTGTACATAATTTGTCTTCTATTATCTGGCTGATTTTTAAGATTTTCTCTTTATCACTGGTTTTCAGAAATGGTTTTATCATGTGCCCTGGTGTTGTTTTATTTAGGTTTCTTCTGCTTGGGATTCTTTGAATTTCTGGGATCTGTGAGTTTATAATGTTATTTAAATTCAGAAAAATTTAGTCATTACTTCAAGTCACTTTTTGGTTTTCCCCTTTGCCACCTTCTTCTGGGTTTCAAATTATCCATATGCTGGACTCCTTTATATCTCATGCTTCAGTTTTTTTTTTTTTTCCTTTCTGTGTTGTCTCATTTGGGCAAGTTTCTATTGCCATGACATCCAGTTCACTAATATTTTCTTTTTCATTATCTAAACTGCTGTTAATCCCATCTAATGCATTTTTTATTTGACTGAAAGTTTCATTTGCTTCATTTTTATGTCCTTCATGTATTTCCTTCTTATACTCATATTTTTCTTTGCATTCTTGAGCATATATTTATGATTTATAATAATGATTGTAAGGTCCTTGCCTTACTCATTCTATTACCTCTGTTATTTCTGAGTCCGTTTTTATTGGTTGATTTTCCTTTTAGTTATGAGTTATTTACCCACATCTTCAAATGCTCACTAATTTTTGAGCATGCAAAGATGCTGTGTGCTGGATTTTGTTATAGTCTTTTTAAAAAGTTAGATTTTATTCTTTTGTGCAACGAAGTAACTTGCAGATCGGTCTGATCCTCTCGAAGTTTGCTTTTAAGCTTTGTTATGGTGGATTCAGAGTGGCCTTTATTTTAGGATTACTTTATCCCCTACTAAGACACATTCTTTTAAGAACTGTACCTAACACTCCATATATTATGAGGTGTCTACATTCTGCTTCTCCAGCACACAAACTTTCCCCAGCCTTGTGTAAACTCCGGTAATTTTTTTTTCCTACTGCTTTCCTATAGTTCTTTCCCTGCTTTGGAGGTTTTCTTTGTATACAAGCAGTTCAGAACTCAGCCAAAGGTTAGAGAAGACCCCTCTGTAGATCTCTGGAGCTCGCTCTCTGTGTAGCACCCTCTTTCCAATATTTAGCCCTGAAAGTTTAGATGGCTTGGCCTTCCCAAACTCCAGTCTCTGTCTTCTAAACTCAACGAGATTATTGGGCCCTATTTGGTAGCCCTGTCCCTGGGCTGCCTGGTAAACATGTAAGGATCCTTTCTTTGGTGAAATACATAGCATGGTGTGTTAGTTTCCTAAGTCTGCCACAAGTGGATGACTTTAAACAGTGAAGTTTATTCTCTCGTAGTTCGAGAGGCTACAAGTCCGAAATCAGGTGTCAGCAGGCTGTGTTCCACCGGAAGACTCTAGGAAGGATTTTGTTCATGCCTTTCTCTTTGCTTCTGGTGTTGCTGGCAATCCTTGGCATTCCTTGTCTTGTAGAAGCATCACTTCCATCTCTACCTCAGCCATCATATGACATTCTAAATGGCTATATGACATTCTCCCTATGCCTGCTTATGTGTCTCTTTTCTTCCCTTGTTAAGGACATTAGTCAGATTGGATTAAGTGCCCACTGTACTCCAGTATGACTTCATCTTAATTATATCCACAAGGATGCTATTTCCAAATAATGTCACATTCTGAGGTTCTGGGAAGGACATGAATTTTGGGGGGACACTATTCAACCTAATACCTATGGCAACTGTGAGTTCCAAAGTTGCTTTGATCCCTTGATAAGGAAACTCTATATGCGTAGATAAGACTAGTTTCAGATATGCTGCCTGCATTATTTCCAGACTGCTCTCCCTATGTCTCTGCACCCTACCTGGCAATCTGTCAGTGTTCTTTTGTAGTTCTACAATGTACCCACAGCTTCATCTTCATGGATCAGGAATGTCCATTTCCTTGCAGGTTCCCCTGTCTATTCCTGAACTTCAGGGCAGTGAGGAAATTCCATCTCATGTGCCTCTGCATTCTCTTCATAGCTTCAGCCGTAACTATTCATCATCACTCTCTGACCCTGCTAAAATGACCACTCTGAAAGTTCACATATTTTAGAATCCTGCCTCTAATTATCTTCACAAGTTTCCTTCATGATGCTTTTCCCCAGAAGTGGCTCCTTTTCTAGATAAAAGTTCTGCAGATGAGAAACAGTATTATAGTAGATTATTCTTGCTGGTAGAGAAGATGCCCCTGCATGGGCGCAATGCCAATCAAATATAACATTTTCCACGAACGTTTCACATATTGCCTTATGTGATAGCTCAGCTTCTTTCTGGAAAGATGACAGTCCACACAGGCCCCAGCATCTTTGTGAATTCGTACTGAGAATGTGAATGTAGGTTGAGTAGCCACGAGACTTAGATAAGTGATCTCCCAATTACCCAGGCAGGGAGCTGGATAAAGAGATGATGATGTGCACTGAAGGTTAGAAATAACTGGCAGAATCAGGAATAGATTCAGTGACTTCTGGCTCAAAACTCACCGCCAGGCATTTTTTTCAAGATAAAGAAATCCATCCGGGTTTCCCGCTGGGTCCTTGCAGGACCTTACTAGATTTGCGTTTGGAAAATTGCCATACCAATAAGCATGGTTTGCAACCAAGCCTATTTAAAACAAATTCAACAAAACTCCTCACTTCCCTACAGTACCTTGTGGTATTGGAGTGTTAATTTTGACTTCTTTTGAGTAGCTGTGGTGGCAGTGGCTAAAGGGTGAAGCTTTAAGATGTCTTAGAGGGTCAGTCATAGAAGGCGGCTTGCCAAGCCTGACACCGAAGAAAACGCAGTCCTTGGGTCAGGCTGTGCCTTGGAATTCTGGCATTCAGTCTTTTCTCTGACCCAACCACAAACCCCGGCACCCTCTCTCACCCGCTTCCACGTGCTCACACGCACACGAGGTGGAGCCACTGTCCCCTTCTCTGTGTGCATTTGTGGTTTGAGGGGGAGTCAGTGCAGCCGTGGTAGAATAGAGATGCCCATGTAAGACGAACATGAGTGGTCTGTTGACTCATCTGTGCTTCCCAGTAGACCAAGAGCTCCCAAGAGCAGAGACTGTCTTATTCTTGTTTGTATCTTCAATGTCCAGCACAGTGCCTGCTCAGGGCAGCCACTGAATTATCTCCTGAATGGTTAAATGGTACAAGGAAGGCTTCCCTTAAAGAATATCTTGCTGCTGTCTTTGGGACTTGACATTCAATGAATCAGATGATTCTTGGAGTTTCATATCCTTTAAGTTCCCCATTACCACATATGTATGTATGTATGTATGTATGCTTGACACTAGTAATTTCATCAATCTTACCAGGAACCTAGTGTCCCCAGGAAGGTCACATGTTGCCGAAGAATCTTGCCAAATGGTTCCTTGAGCAGTTCCAGGTGGAGGGGACCTCTGTGCACATGAGTGGGAAAAAAAATGCAAGCAATGCTGTAGATGGTTAGAGCTTTTCACCCCTTGAGGCCCTCAGCCACCTCCCAGCTGCTGAAATCCAGAATACTGGTTCTGCCACTAATGTGCTGGTGACCTTCAATTCACTTAACCTTTCCAGACCCTAGTTTTGCCTCATCAGCAAAACACATGCTCTTTAAGGCCCTTATAACCCTAAACTCTTGCCTTGAGCCTGCTTTGAGTTTTAAGAAATGGACACATGAGATTAAACAAATCAGATTTTAAAAGCTTGAGTGAAATAAATGATTTTTTTAAAAGAAGTGAATTTTAAAGACTGACTTATTTCTTATAGTTAATAAACCAGAATTCCACATTTTAATTTTTATTTTTAAACTTTTTTTTCTTTAAGATACAGGATCTCGCTCTGTCACCCAGGCTAGAGTGCAGTAGTGCGATCATAGCTAACTGCAGCCTTGAACTCCTGGCTTCAAGTGATCCTCCCACCCCAGTGTCCCAAAAATAACTTCAATTATTTTTTTGAGGTGGTATGATAGACTAGTGAAATTGAAACAGGAAATGTGAAATTCTGATTTATTTGCTCCTTTTCCTGAGTATCTTTGTCAGTCTGCATGTGAATTAAAGTTAATAAATCAGAGTAGAGCAAGGAACACCATGTTTCCACTTTGACTTTGCTGCTCTGGGTGACTTTGGGCAAGTAGTTTAACTCCCTTGGACCATAGTGAGACAGAGTCTCGCTCTGTTGCCCAGGCTGGAATACAGTGGCATAATCTCAGCTCACTGCCTCCCAGGTTCAGGTGATTCTCCCTGCCTCAGTCTCCCAAGTAGCTGGGATCACAGACACCTGCCACCACGCCCAGCTAATTTTTGTATTTTTAGTAGAGATGGGGTTTCGCCATGTTGGCAGGCTGGTCTCAAACTCCTGACCTAAGGTGAGCTGTCCGCCTCAGCCTCCCAAAGTGCTGGGATTTTAGGCATGAGCCACCTCACCTGGCCAGACCATAGTGTTTTAACATGTAAAAGTAGATGTCTGGTGAATAAAAGTCAAAGTAAAGTTTTGAATGCATCAAAAATGTCTCTGTGAAATAAGTGTTGTTATCATTCAGGGCCTCCAAAGTGAATTTTGTTCACCTCATGCTGTAATTAGTGAGTAGAAAGTCTCCAGTTAATTTTGTAAAATGTAAGCCATTACAGACATTGCTCTTTCTCTCTGGATTAACAACTTCAGCAGATTCCCTTCTTCAGGGGATAGGAGTTCAAATAGCACATCTTATTTGAACAAGGGTCAATTTGGCCTTTGCCTTATATTAGCATTACTGTTACAATGTGTTACAATATCCTCTTCAAGATTCAAGCTTTTTTCTCTTATTTTATGCTTTTCTATGTAACATTTCTCCAAGACTATCTTTGGATTACTTATACACACAGCTGTTTTATGAGACTATGTTGGAGCTTATGAGTCAGATTACTGTTACCAAAATGTTTGTGAAATCACTTCTTAAGTCATATATTTGCATCATGTACAACCTGTTTGACAATCAAAACATTATGCCCTTCAGCACTTGGCTGGTTATGATAGTAAGTTTTCCAGTAGAGTGTTCCAGCATAATATAATTGGGCAGTAGACAGAAGGAGCACAGTATATTATTTTAACATAGAATTCCAAGTGCATTTCTCTTCTTGTAAGATTGAGAAGGACACATAATATTTTGTAACAGACTCAGGGTGATCGATTAATAGCATAGAGAAATTTCAGTGCAGCTGGGGCATTACCAAGTGTAGCCCTGGAGCCAACAGGGGTGGATGGAAGGAGGGACTGGCCAGAATACAAGACACAGAAGTGACCACTGACACAACCCTGCCTGTCTGTGTTGGTCAGTGTCTCAGGCACCTGCTTACACTGGCTGTTCTTTACTTGCCCTAGGCCAACCTTCAAGGCCCATCTCAAATGTGGCTTCTTCGATAAGGCTTCGTTGACATCTTCAGAGTAGACTCAGAGACTTCCTTTCCTTGAAGTCTTTGCAGCATTTTCTTTGTACTTTCTAATCACTCAGTTGTCATTTGTTAACGTCTCATTGTCCCCACTTGTCTCTTGTCTGTAACTTCTTGAGGACAAGGAATGTGTCTTACTCCCCTTGGATTTCTTTTTTTTGAGATGGAGTCTGGCTCTGTCGCCCAGACTGGAGTGCAGTGGCGTGATCTCGACTCACTGCAACCTCTGCCTCCTGGGCTCAAGCGATTCTCCTGCCTCAGCCTCCCGAGTAGCTGGGATTACAGGCGCCCGCCACCACACCTGGCTAATTTTTGTATTTTTAGTAGAGATGCGGTTTCACCATGGTGGCCAGGCTGGTTTTGAACTCCTGACCTCAAATGAGCCACCTACCTCAGCCTCCCAAAGTGCTGGGATTACAGGTATGAGCCACTGCACCCAAGCCGCCTTGAATTTCTTAAAAGGAAGGGGTTGTATAAAGATTAAGGTATGAGTGGTCAAGTGTCAATGCAGTGTTAGGATATGTTATTTTTCAAAGGACATATCCAAATTCAGCCAGTGGCTTCCTGGGTTGACGCTTAAAGGGCTGATTTAATGATCTTGAAGATTTGCTTTAATAATCTTTCACAATAGTACTGGGCACTGACTGTTGCTAAGGTATAATGTGAGGGAATTCAAACTTACGCAGTCAGCCTTGCCCTCTTGAAGTTTATGACATATCAGGGGCAATATAGAAATATATAACAGAAAGGTATTATGACATACATATGTCCTAAATGCTAGCATGCTAGCTGAGTAAAACAGCAAATACGTTCTTTTTTTTTTTTTTTTTTTTTGAGACAGAGTTTCGCTCTTGTTGCCCAGGCTGGAGTGCAATGGTGTGATCTTGGCTCACTGCAACCTCTGCCTCCTAGGCTCAAGGGATTCTCCTGCCACAGCCTCCCAAGTAGCTGGGATTACAGGCACACGCCACCACGCCTGGCTAATTTTTGTATTTTTAGTAGAGACAGGGTTTCACTATGTTGGTCAGGCTGGTCTCGAACTCCTGACCTCTATCCACCCACCTCAGCCTCCCAAAGTGCTGGGATTATAGGCGTGAGCCACCGTGCCTGGCCCAACAGCAGATAAATTCTATAGAAGTATAAGCTTCATCCCCAGCTTAGTAAATATTCTTTTCTAGCTCTGAACATGATTGCATCTGTAACAATGCTTATATTCTGATTTAATAAAAAGATGCAACTCAGTGTGCATGTCTGAGTGTGTACCCACACATTTTAAATGTGTTTCCAGTGGCCATAATATGTCTTATCAACACATTGATTTTTTATCTGTATTGTCACATTTCTTCTTCAGGGGATGTTACTAGAGGGGATCTTAATAGTTGGCTTGATGTTTAAGCCGCCTGGCGACGCAGATGTGCAGCCAGCTGAAGTCCGTTTTGCAATGACGGTATCCTGGGAGTCTGGAGGAGAAGCCTTTTAACGACTGTGAGATGTAGCCACAGCCCATAAAACGTGGCCGTGTGGCAGGGGCCCAGCTATCCACCTGACCTCTAAACTCCTATGCACCTTTGCATCCCCCACATGCTGCTTTGAAGATACTCTTGTGGATTCTGCAAGTCTTGGTAAATAGGTTAGCTTTTAGAAACCCATGTTTTGAAGCACAAAGCATGCATCTCAGAAGTAAGTTTAGAACTTGGAGAAAGTTCTCCAGTGTTTTCAGCCTCCACTGTCAGCAGCCAACCCCAGGGGAGGAGTAAAATAAAAAAGAACTCAAAGAAACGAAAGCACAAGATACCCCTTTACTCTTTGAAACCAGAGGCCTGTAAGTATTCATGTAAAAAGTCATGGTCAAATTCTGTGTTCTCACAGAGAATGATGATCCTCTTATTTTAAAACTTGTGGGGAGGCACTCTTATGGGAATAAAAAGACACCAAAAACAAAACAAGAAGAAAAAGTGTTTTTCTAAACAGAAAAACTTCAAGAAAACATCCCATTGCCTTTTATGTCCTAGCCTTTTATCTTTAGTCTTTAAAAACACCAGTTAAAAAGAAAGAGGCTGGCGGGCTTCATGCTAAAAGCTGTTTGCTACAGGGGACAGTTTGCCAGATATGAAAGTGTGGTTTGTGGGTGTTGACATTCAGGTTTGCCCTGTCATGGCTGGGCAGAACCTCTGATGGACTCCACTGGGCTATTTACTGGGCTGACCCCTCTAAGAAGTGGAGACACTGTCCCTCCATTTTAAGGAAATGGCAGGGTCAGATGGTGAATGCAGGTGCGGCCCTTGGCCCCGCTGAAAGGAAAAAAAATTCTGTCTATAGAATGTGGAGGAAATAATACAAACTTGCCCTCCATGGTGACCTTCTCCCTACCCACCCTCTTGGCTCACATTGATGGCAAGTTATAATTGGACTACAAGGACCAATATATTGTGTAGTCTAGAGGGGGAAAATGCCAAAGAAAAACTCGGTTGGATGGAGTGTATGTGTCCTGCGTTCATTTCTAGGTCGGTAAACAAACACAGCTGTTGAGTGAAGGATCCGTCTTCAGAAACGGTGAAAAAACAGCCGTGCCCTGCCAGTGAGATCGCAGCAGGGGAGAGTTGTTCCAGGGCTTGGGAGGAGCAGGCGAGGCGCAGCAGGGCTGGGACCATGTGTCTCCTCTGTATTCCAGGAGAGGCCATTCTGTGTTTTCAGCTGAGGCGGTTGGAGCATGGAGAATGATGAGTGTGGGAAGGTTGGGAGGGAAGAGGAGTCTGAAATTTCATCTGCTTTCCTCAAATTCAACCTTTGTTTAACATACAAGACCTTGGCTGTCTTTTTCTGGAGGTGGTGGAAGGGAACTTGTATTTTTTTCTCAACTTATTTTAAAATAATCTGCAACTTGGAGTAAAAGACAGAAACTCGTGGATCCAGCAGCTCATATTTATATCAGTTACTGCTAATTTATATTAATTACTGCTAAGGTGAAGTCTTGGGCCTCACTCCTGTCTTTTTTCTCTCTCTACAGCTAAAACTTAAGTAATATCTATACTGCGTAGAGAACGTGCTATTGCGATGGACCTGCCATTTGCACATCAGATGTTCGTCCTGATGATGTTAGATGGAGGTCAGATTTCTGCACCATGCTGGACCTCTGGCTTTTGGTTGCCCCCGAGTTGCCAATTCTTTTTATTAAAAAAAAATTGTTTTAGAGGCAGGGTCTTGCTATGTTGCCCATGCTGGATTCGAACTCTTGGGCTCAAGACATCCTCCCATCTCATCCTCTGGAGTAGCTGGGACTACAGGTATGAGCCCATGCCCGGCTGCCCTTCACATTTTTTATTGCCAGAACTGCAGGCCCCTCAGCAGTAGCTGAGGCAGGAAGAGACCCAAAGGAGAGTAGGGTAGTGAAGCCAGGGAGGGATTTACTTTATGTATGGAGATCTTATCTTGGCAGTTGATGGCTTGAGGGTTCCCTTCATGCCACCTTTTATATAATAGACGTTCACTAAGTACTTATGGTGTGCAGGTAGTTCGTTTTTCTTGGTAGCGGGAGACTTGTCATAAATTTGAACTTTGGCTTATTTGCAGTTGTCTTCCTCCCTGCTCCCGCTTGCAATGTCGTTTTCAGTGAATCACTGCCCTGGCGTGGACCATTCCTGAGACGTGTAGGCCTCGAATTTCCCAAGATTGGTTGATGCTTCTGCCTTCTGATTGGTTGGGTGAGTTGGCTGGTGCAGGGATGCTAATTAGCCCAGGGATGCTAATGAGCCCAGGGTTGTGGATTTATTCTCCCAAAAGTTTAAGTTAGTTTCCCCAGGGAGGGGAAAACCCCAGTTTGACACATTTATTATTTTATTTGCTGCCTCAGGATTGTAGGAGGGACCATGTAATAATCTAATAATTGGACCAACTCTCAGGATTACAGGTAAAGAAAAACAGACTCCCCCACAAAACAAAACAATACAAAGCTGGGTCAATCCTTTCTTGGAGCAGTTAGGTTACCTTGCCCTGTGACCACATCTGACATTAATAAGGGATGTGTAAGTGCATCAGAAACACATTAACCAAGGTACATTTCTCACCATGTCAGCAGCATCATCTCCCAGGGGGGAGGGACCACCTGATTCCTGCTTCTCTATCACTCATTGGCTTGACCCTCTTTAGCACATGCTGGTATATGACAAGCATGTTTCTTACGGCTGCTGTCACAAATTACCCCAAACCTAGTGGCTTACAACAATCCACATTTATTCTGCCACAGCTCTGTGGAGCGAGGTCCGGCATGAGCCTTGCTGCGTTAAGATCAAGGTGCTGGTAGGGCTAAGTTTCTTCTTGAGGATCTAGGGGAGAATCCGTTTCCTCCCTGTTTCCCATTCCTAGTAACCACTTGCATTCCTTGGCTTGTGGCACCCTCCTTCAATTCAGATTTTTCTTTGTTACTCCCACTTCCATCACCACATTTCCTTCTCTGACTCTCCTGCTTCCCAAGTTCTCTTTTTGGGCCCAGCTGGATAATCCAGGATTCTTTCTCCATCTCAAAATTCTTTCCTTAAGCATTCCTGGAACAGATTGACAACTTCCAGTGATTAGGATGAGGACATCTTTTTTTGAGGGGCAGGGAAATGACATTTCTCTGTCTGCCACAATAAACTTGCTGTCTTTACGATGACTCACAATTTTTAAATGGGAGATTCTTTCTGCATTTAGTGTGTGCTTCCAGTTTTTTTTTTTGGCAGATGGAAGAAGATCCTATGAATGCTGAGGATTTTATCTTGTCTGCAGATTTTCTGAGTGGCTTTGCAATCTACCTCTAATAATGAGCTAAATAAAGTGGATTATAAGAAATCACTATGCTCACACCTGTAATCCCAACATTTTGGGAGGTTGAAGTGGAAGGATTGTTTGAGACCAGGAGTTTGAAAACCAGCCTGGGCAACATAGAGGGACCCCATCTCTACAAAAAATGTTTTAAAAAAATTAGTGTGATTGTGCACACCTGTAGTCCTAGCTACTTGCGAGGCTGAGGCAGGAGAATCACTTGAGCCTGGAATATCAAGGCTGCAGTGAGCCGAGTTTGCACCACTGTACTCCAGCCTGAGTGACATAGCAAGATCCTGTCTCATAAAAAATAAATTAAAATAAATAAAAAGAAATCACTAATTAGAAGGTATGTAATTCATATGCTATTTCCTTGCTCCTAAGGATAGACTTGTTTTAAAGAATAACCTACATAGTTAAATAAAATCAACTATATATTTTGAAGGCACATCTTCTATGTCTTCATGGTACATGTGAAGACATTTTAGATACTATTTCTTTTCTATTGGTGAATGTATTGCTCCATTTCAAAGACTATTTTTTAAAAAAGTCAAACAAAATCAAAGAGAATCAAATACCTTCAGACACTTAGGATTGCCCCAGTAGGGTATAAACCAAATGGATATGGAATCATGTAATATTTTGAAGATGTTTTTCTGCTTATTGTACTTTTTATAGAAGATAGCAACAATCTTCCAATGAAGTCATTCATTTCTGTTGGTAGAGTTAGAATGTGTGACTCTGGGTTGGTCTCTTTGAGTTTCTTTTGGCATAGAGCAGTATTCTCGCCCCGCCTGATCATTGGAGCACCTGAGGTGCTTTGTAAAGTGTAGATCTGAGCCCCACCATGGAGATTTGGATGCAGTAGGTTGCGGAGTTGGGTGGGGGGGCGGTCAAGCTTCTCAGGAAACCTAGTTCTCAGCTGTTTTTCTCCAGATACAAATCTGTAACTTTTTGTATTTATCTTAGGGTGAAGATTTCATACCGTGAGCTCATTCAAGTCAGAGATAATTTTTCATCCAGGAACCAGTTGGCAAATCTTTTGTACCTGCAGTTAGTCCTCATTATTTTAATTTCCTGATTTGACAATTCCAACAGCCCTGCTACATTTGAGTCTGCTTTTCATGCTTGCTCTGTCTCTTGTGTTTTTTGCTTTTAGTGTGCCTTGTAATTTTTATTGAGGGCTGGACATGATGTCCTAGGTAAAAGGAACTGCTGTAGCTAGGTCTTTAGTGAAGTGGAGGGGAAGGTGTTGGGGGAGGGGAAGCCCTCTATGGTCTATGATTAGGTCTAGGTCTCTTTAATGAGCCTGTGCCCTGGACTGTGACATTCACAAGTGGGTCTCAGGTTTTTTTCTCCCCCCTTGGGTGGGACAGGATGGCTGGAGGTAGGTATTTTCCTTCTCTCCTGGGGAGGCAAGAGCAGGCTGGAATTGGGCGTTTCCCCTTCCCCCCACGTGGTTTTGGCTCTGGTTTATTAGTTTCTCCTGAGGACAGGCCTTGTTAAGAAGACTGGAGCACTCTGCGCTCTGGTGTATTGCAAACCGTTCCTCTTCCTCTCCCATTGTCGGATGTATGAAAGGATTTTTCTACCATATTCACTCAGAGGACCTGGTCCAGCTCCTGGAAGTAAAACTTGTCCAAGCCTGCCCCTCCCATGACTGGGTCGCCCTGGAGTTTTTTAACCCTCACGCTGAGCCTCCAGCAATCCATCACTTAGGATTCGAGGTTTCCCTGGCGTTGGTTCCTGTGGAGGTTTCTGTTCTGGTAAGTTTGAGTCTCTGTTTCGCCCTGGGCAGAGCTGGGTCCCCGGGGTGTTTCCAGGCCATGCGTTCTGGTCTCTTTGCATCTATGTCCCAAGGCTGTGGTATTTGCCACCAGCTTCTGAGCATGGGTCTCAAGCCTCAACTTGAAATAGCCTCACCTCCGCTTCTTCGACATGTGTGTTCACCATTCTTATTTTTCCCCTGTTCTTATTGACTGTAATGCTTCCTCTGAAAAAAGTCACTCCACCCAGCCTGGCATCTTTTTCTCACCTCTGCCCAGTCTGCACAGGGACACAGGGGTTTCTCTCTATTTCAGCAGTTTTATAAGAGTGCCGATTTAATCCCGCGTCATTATTTTGAGCAGTAAAGAAACATTTCTCCCTCTCCTGAATTCCCCTAACGCTTTGTGTCTTTCTTGTACTCATCACAGCTTGTGATGATGACCTGTCATATATTAGTTATTAGTGTCCTTTTCTACGACTTTATAAAACCAGGAGGCCAGAGACTGGGCCTTGAGCAATTGCCGTTACCTCTAGCGCCAGAAATGGTATATTGCAGGCAATAAATATTGCATAACAGCTTTACTGTTCTGACTAGATGCAATAGTTCAAAGGGAATATACACTTCTCCCCAAAACCAAACATATTCGGTGAGCATGTAACATGTTAATATGCTAATACAGGTGGGGAAAATCAAAACCCAAATCAAACACGTTTTGCAAATGTCTCAGGTAATTTCTAAATGAGACTGGTTAAAGATAGGGGAATTGAGCTAGCTGTTGAGAAGGACGAGGTGGAACTACGCTGATCAGCTCTTCAGGGCCCAAGCTTGCCAAGATGATGAGCAACCTGAGACTTGTTTCAGTCACTGGCTCCCAAACTGTTTTATGTTAGAATCACCTGGAGAGCTTTTTAAAAGCCTGATACCCAGGTTGCACCCCCATCCAAATCAGGAGGCCTGAGGGCTGGGAGCTGGGCATCGCCATTTTTCAAAAGCTCCCTAGGTGATTCTAGCGTGCAGCAGAGTTTGCTATCACCTGGCTTTTGCATCCGATGCATTGAGTGGGGGTCAATTTCTGCACAGGTGTATTTGACCTTACGCCCCTTGTTAACATGACCTCTGCAGGGGTTTGGTTTTTCAGCATTTTCTGGCCTTTGAATTTAAAACTTGAAAGACTTCACTGGAAGGATCACACATAAATCAAGCATGGGAAAACACTAATGGTAGTTGCCTTAGCGTATTTCGGGGGGGGAGAAAATTTAGAAAAACAATTCTTTTTACAGTGTGCAAAATGTAATTTCACAATTATTTTTAAAAGTCAAACAAGACAACCTATCATGCAAAGAGGTTGATCTTGAATTTTTGAGTCCTACCACATATCTGCAAATGCGGATAGTTTTTCTTTCCATTTTTCATAACTCTTTCATTGTCTAGGACCTTGTCAAATGACAGCAGGCATCCTTGAAAACAGTGACTTGTGTAAACAGATTTTCTAATGTTGAGTCATTCTTGCATCCTGGAATAAACCCTTAGTCACTATATGTAATTATTTTAATAGACTACTATTTTAGCATCTTAGGATGTAGTCAAATGTGGTTGCCGTGTATCCCCTCCTCCAACCCCCCCCCCACCGCCGCCCACCGCCAGCCCTCCTGCCCCCTTTTTAAATGCTACTTGTCAGGTTTTGGTATCATTGTTATATAACCACTTACAGAGTAAACTCTAAGAGTGCGCTTGGAAACTGCCTTTTTTCCTTTTTTGAAAGAATGCTGTGGAGCAGTTTAAATAATACAGTATAAGATTTATTTAAAATAGGAAAATAAGCCACATCCTGTTTTTAAGCGGTTGAACATACTTTCAAGTGAATTGATATCTAAATGCTTCCTCAGTGATGTGAATACAGCTGACATCATTGTTAAATACTAGGTCCTGGTGGTTTGGTTCAAATAATAGTGAAAAAAAAATCCCTTAAGGAATGACTGGAACCACATGGAACAATTGGTTCTGTCTCTGGGCCTCATAGCCCACTCAGGAAAGATTGCATAGTCTCAACTGGGAATTTTTTTCACGCTTTGTCTTCATCTAAGTCCTACACATAGGTTGGGACCAGAACAAAACCTCAAAGGGAGGGATTGTAGATTAATGGATGTAAATATGTGTACTTGGAGTCATTACTGTCAATTTAATGTCCCTGTTGATTTTATTGTATTACCCACCCCCTTTCCTAAAAGTGCTCCTTGTTTTCTGAAGCTTTTTGATTCTGTGTATCACCTGGAGTGCTCGTAAGGATTCCTGAGCCCTTTCCAGATTTACTAACTCAGAAGTTCTAGGAAACGGGGCTGGGGAAAGCTGTGCAGTTGCCCCAGGTGATCCCTATTATTTGAAATTCATCACAGTAGTCACTCCTAACCTTGCCTTGCATTAGAATCACTGTGGAGCTTTAAGAATCTGAATACCCAGGCCTCCCTTATTAAGTGAATCCATCTCTGCAGGTGGGGCCTGACCATCAGGATTTTGTAAACAATCTGCCAGCATTGAGAGTCATTGAGTTTCAGCATTCTTAGGAACTGAGTGGTATTATTTGAGATAATTGTCAATTCCTTGGCTCATTAGAAAATCAGGACTGGGTATACCTAAGTAGACTTTCTGTCTTTGCATAACAGGAATGAGACCGAGATCCTCTTTCTGCTCTGATTTTTATTTTTTACCTCCCCCTCTCTCTTGGATTTAATTCTACTTAAAATCATACTGGTCAACCAAATTAAATCTCTGCAGAAAAACAGATGTATACCTGACACATAGTAAATGTTTGATACACGTTAATTACGGTTACTGGAATCCAGATGTCAGCTGGGCTTCGCCAGCTCCTTAAGCTGATTTCATTGACTCTCCAGCCTATGTCCTCAGAATATCTCCTTTGGTGTTTGTGGGACTCTGGCCTCTGCCTTGGTATGTCTGCTTCTGCGCCTAGAGTTGTTCTGCACTGAGTTGACCCAGATATGGAATCACCCCCTCCTTCACACAAAACCCTCATAAAAATACCATATGTATATAACACCCACATAAGGCAATTGCTGTCATTATCGCACTTTGCAGATGAGGAAACTGAGGCAATGAAGTTCCATAAGATTTTCCTTGGTCATGCAGTAAGTGCATGATGGAGTGGACACTGACTCCAGGCATGCTGGCCCCACGGCCTGTGTTGAAAATTTCATGGTCATGTTTGCTGGCCTCTCAGTAGCATTTTACTGAAGACTTTGGCAGGGCATGGAGGGGTGTTACACACACAGTGCTGCAGAGCAAGCTGTACAGCAGAAACCCAAAACTGCACATAAGCCATTCCTTTCCTTAGAAGTCCTTTTAGGTTGGGTGTGTTGGCTTATGCCTGTAATCCCAGCACTTTGGGAGGCAGAGGTGGGTGGATCACCTGAGGTCATGAGTTTGAGACCAGCCTGGCCAACATGGCCAAACTCCGTCTCTACTAAAAATACAAAAATTAGCCAGGCATGACGGTGGGTTCCTGAAATCCCAGCTACTTGGGAGGCTGAGGCATGGAGGATTGCTTGAACCCAGGAGGTGGAGGTTGCAGTGAGCCAAGACATTGCATTCTAGCTTGGGTGACAGAGCGAGATTCTGTCTTAAAAAAAAAAAAAGTGAGGGCAATTTTCTTTTAGCTGTTATGCCTTGACTTCTGAGGGTCACCCCTGGGAACTCCACACTTCCCTCCCTCTATTTTACTGACCATTCTGCTCTCAACATGCATAACCAAACTCATCCAGGTCGTAAGGTAACAGAGTGGCCACCAGTTAATGGAGTCATCCTGTATCTTCTTGTTACTGCTCACAGCAAAGGCATGGTCCTGTCCGTTACTTTTCTTGCTTTTTCACATAGAGAATTATACCTCTTGATATTTGTTCCTTGGTGAATTTGGAGCCTGTCTTAAAGGCCCACAACCCAGACTGTCAGTAATGAATTTATTTATTTATGATGAAATTATAAGAACTGAGGGGACCAGACCACTCTAGTCAAACAGCAGGAACATTCTCTCCCTGTAGATGGGGCCAAAGCAAGCCAAATCCCAAACTCACTGCCAGTTTATTGATTTACAAAGACGATGACACCTGCCAACGGGACCAAGCACCATGTCTTCCTGCCAGTGCACCCTCTCCCTTAGGGCCAATGCCACGGGGGTAAAATAATAAACAAAAGCTGGTTAGGCAAAACCAGAACCAGGATGCAAGAATCGATGAGACTTCTAAAATCCAGATTTCTTCTCAGAATCCACGAGGCTGAGTCTCCTCCCCGTCTGGGTACTGCTTGGGAAGACATTCCTGTCTTTGTCTCTGGATCCTTCTATCTAAGGTCCTATGGCTGGCAGGTGACAGATTCCCCTCCTTACTTGGTTTTCCCATTCTCACATTTCTTCTTTAGCTATTTTACTGAACATTTGATCTGATTACTCTCATGCCTGGCAGGCCCGGGAACCCATCTAGCTCCTCGTGGTGGTTTAATTTGTCTTAAATGAATTCATTATGGGTTGATTTTAAAATGCAATTTTTTGAGGGCCATTTTCTCTTATTTACAGTTTCTTGGAGGGGATTCTTCACCATAGGCCCTATGTGCCGTTAACAGGAAAATGGCAGAAGAAAAATGCTTAGAACCTAACAGATGTTCTGTTGTGAAATTTTGACCAACTGATGCCTGATGCTGTTTCTGTAGTGCTGTTTCTTGTACCTGCTCCCGAATGGTGCACCTAACACCCTAGTGTAACCTTCACTCTGTCCTCCGTCTCCATGTACACACATATATACAGCCCAGGAGAACTAGTTCTATAGATTATGCCATTTTAGGCAAAGCCAGATGAGTTCCCATATTCCAGAAGGAATTAGGGAAGGGCCAGGAGAGCAGAGAACACCTGTTGTTAAGTGTTCATTTGCCACGGTGCCTTTTCCTAGTGAAGATGGTTGGGCAGGGTTCTGGGGAGAGTATCCTACAGACAAGATCAGAAGTAGGAGGGGATAAGTAAGGCAATCTCTATGTCATGCGTAAACATAGGCTTAGAAAGGATAGGCAAATTACTCATACAACAGCAGAATGTGCACTGTAGCTCTATTTCCATTCAATGTATGTCTATTGGGATGCTTTCAGAAAACATCCTAAAGCCAAAAGTTTGAAAAGGAATAGGGATAAAGAGAAATTTGTACAATGGTTACATTTAAGCCTAGGATTAAAAATTTTAAATATTCCAAGGGAAGCCTTCTAGTTTAATTGATCCGTGTTCATGGGGCCTTTCCAGAAGCGGCTCACTGGATAGCATGGGATTTCCACATGTTTGCTATATGACTTTTGGTCGTCTTGTTTAGGCTAGGGTTAATGGGACAGGTTCTCTCCCTCGTTTCTCTCTTCTGGGTGAGCCTGTTTTCCTAGGCTGTTTGGAATTTTTGGATAATGGCATTTTATCCAGTTGGTCATTATTCCTTGGGAACGTATGAAAGGACCGGGAGCCCTGAACATCTTTGACCATCACCTCTGTTATTTCCAGAGAGACGTGGTCATTCCAGCCTCACCTGCTGGAGGAGGTGTCGTCCTGGGCCACAGTGGGGAGTGGACTGCAGTTAGCAGTAGCCCCTGGACTTCACGGAATGGGTCTTAGAGGCTAGAACAAGGTGTTTTTTGATGAAGAGACACACATGGTGCTCAATCCACAGCAGGGTTTGGGTGACTCCCTCAGCCCTATGGCAGAGAAAATTCTCAGCTTGCTTGCTGTCATTCCAGCTCTCCCTTCCACCCAAGAAAGCATAGCAGGCTGGGCGCAGTGGCTCACACCTGTAATCTCGGCACTTTGAGAGGCCTAGATCGGCAGATCACCTGAGGTCAGGAGTTCGAGACTAGCCTGGCCAACATGGTGACACCCCATCCCTACTAAAAATACAAAACGTAGGCCAGATATGGTGGCAGGCATCTGTAATCCCAGCTAATCAGAAGGCTGAGGCGGGAGAATCTCTGGAACCCGAGAGGCTGAGGTTGCAGTGAGCTGAGATCGTGCCACTGCACTCCAGCCTGGGAGACTAAGCGAGACTGTGTCTCAAAAACAAAACGATAAATGAAAGCATTGCAAAATGCAAGTAAGACTGGTGCTGATACAGAATCAGCCTTGAATTCATCTCATTTCTAAAATGTAAATCTTTTGCAAACTCTAGTATTTCATTCCAGCTGGTTATAACTCACTGTAGTTGAAAACCACCAGGCTCAAAAGAGGCACCTGGAAGGGACTGTGAGCTGGGCCATTGCTTAGTAGCAGGCAATCAAAAGCCCAGAGAGGGGGCGGTTGCTTAGGGTGGTTGCTGGGCATCGCCAAGTAAGAGGCTGGGAGAAAGCAACAAGCAGCCAGCAAGACCCCATCAAAGGATGCCGGGATATTTGCGTGCTTGTCATGAACCTGGCCCACCAGGCACTCCAGGGCATCTCTTCTCATTTCATCCTGTGACATCCCTGGGTGATACCAGAATCAACATGGTACATGGCAGAACGCTAAAGCTCAGTGTGCTAAAGAACCTCGTGTAGATTCACTCAGCTGTCAATGGCCCAGCTGGGATTTAAACTCATTCCTTTGACTAGAATTCCAACATTCTTTCCATCACAGCAGAGCGACCTACTTCCTTAGTGGCAGGGGCAGAAATCCAGCTAGAGGAAGAATGATGGTTCCCAGAAGTTCTGGAAAGGGGGGAGTAGGGCAGGATCTTTCTTAAAAGCAGTATCAGGGAGGGGTCTGTCTCTGGAAGGGAGTGGGCATGGCCAGAGGACACGGAGAGGGTGCTTGCTAGCACTGTCACCAGCCTTCCCCAGGACAGGAAGTAGGGTAGATGGGCACCCAGCCTTCGGTCCTCAGCTGACCAGCATGCTGCTGCTGTGCCCGTTGTTTCTGTGGAGATTGGGTTATCTTGGAAGAGGGCCTCTTGGGCTTGCCCTGGGATTCTGTAGAATGAGGATGATTCAGAATGAGATCGGAGCTCCTGCCCCCTGCCTGCCAACGTGTTTGCCTTGTGGACAGAACTTTCTCTGGTCGCTGGAGGCAGCACGTGCAGTAGGCTGGCTGCTTCAGCCTCTGCTGCACCCTCCTGGTGTGCCTTGCTGTGCTGTGGAGGTGGTAAGCTAAAAACTCCACCCTCCAGGGCCCACTACAGCCAGCCCCAGCTCTGGAATAGATTTGCATTTCCCCCAGTCAGATGTACTAGTGGAAGACTGGACGTTGGAACCAACTTGAGTGGGAGAGAGGCAGGTGCTTTTACTGGTTGGTGCTAATCTTGCAAGCCCACTGAGGCCCTGAGGCCAACAGGTCCAGCAGTGGCTTCCTGTTTCCCTGACTGTCCCTGTGTGGTCCTGGCACCAGGGCTGGGGGAGTACCTTCCAGAGGGTGCAGGTAACAGATCCTTTGGCAGGCCAGTTCCCGAGTGGTTCTAGGCATTATAACTGGAGGACCAGCCTAGAATCTGCCCTTTGGCCCTTCTTCTGATCTTGTAAGCACCTAATTGCCTGAATTAAGATTCATTCTGGGCTGGGCTGGTGGCTCAGGCCTGTAATCCTAGCACTTTGGGAGGCTGAGGCAGGTGGATCCCCTGAGGTTGGGAGTCTAGACCAGTCTGACCAACATGAAGAAATCCCATCTCTACTAAAAATACACAATTAGCCGGGCATGGTGGTATGTGCCTGTAATCCCAGCTACTTGGGAGGCTGAGTCAGGAATGTTGCTTGAACCCAGGAGGTGGAGGTTGCGGTGAGCCGGGATCGCACCATTGCACTCCAGCCTGGTCAACAAGAGCGAAACTCCGTCTCAAAAAAAGATTCATTTTGCTGCTAGTTGCTAGACTGGGTTTTATCTGCAACTGAGCCCTGACTGATACAGATGCTGCTGCGTGGTGGTACCCAGATGCTCTCCCTGCTTGGATCGCAAAGCAAGCAGGGCATTGGTGCTCCTGCGAGTATCTCCCCCTTCCCTCTTCCCTCCTCTCTTCTTTCCTGCCTTTCTCCATTCTTTTGTATTTGTAAACTTTTAACCTTGAAATAAGTTTCGACTTTTAGAAAAGCTTCGAAGCCATGTCTGTTAAATGGTTTGAACTCATTGGATGAAAGACTTTATGGCCACGGACATGTTTTGCGACAGTAAAACCTGAATCTGCACCTTCCTTTCCATCCCTCCCATCACAAGGAAAGCATTTCCAAGGTATGGGGAAGAGAAATGGAGTATGCCTGAAGAACCCAGGTTTGGGGTCTTGTTCTGTTGAGCTGTGTATGCTGTGTGACGGGCATTGAGGAGGAGTATGAGGGTGTGTCCTCGCCTTGGGTTCCTGCTCCTTTACCTCCTGCAGGCGCCATTAGCGAAACTGTTCTCAGGAAACATACTTTTGTACTAATCGTATATGAAGATGGGGTAAGCAAGGTGGTGATGTTATCGTCTAGCAGTGGTGGCTCAGATGTCCTCAGAGATGAATAATTGCAGCAGGATGGGAAAAATCAGTGACTTTGTGAGTCGAGGTCGGGTGAGCTGTGTGGGGCCCTGCTGTTCCCTTCCATTCCCTTCTGGCTTCTCTGACATCTTGAAAGAATGTACGCAGATGTTTCCAAGTAATTCTTAAGACAGTTTCAAAACCTTTGAATTAAGGCTTTAGCAGCAGATTTAAGTCTTGAGCAAGGCCCAGGCGGGGTGGTGTATGAAGAAACACACTGGACTTGGACCCAGAAGAGCTTGGTTTAAACCCTGTCTCCAAAATCCTAAACCTTGGTGAGCTGTTCAGCAATTCTGGGACTTGGTTTTCTCCTTTGTAGAATGATCAGGGTTGAAGGAATAGATCATCCTGGAGTCCTCTCTGGCTTTAATGTTGCTGTGTTTGTATTTATTACTAGCCCCAGTGGCTGCCACCCTGGTAGCCTCGGAGCCTGACTTATTCTTGGGCAGGCTGAGGGGCAGATCCATTGCATGTGGTAGGTAGGATCCCTGCTTCCCACCCTCTTGCCTGTTGAATTCAGGTTTTTCTGACCCCCATCTCCACCACATGCTGATGACAGAGAAAGGTCCCTATTGGGTTTGGGTTCAGGCTTTAGCTTGGGTGGGCTTAGGTGGGCCTGAGCTGATTGTGTTGCCCTCATAGTACAGCGTGTAGTGCGTCCTTTGTGCAGTCCTAGATCCTAGGAGGCTCTTCATCCTTCCTATCGTCATGAACCAAGAGTTTGAAATCCACCAAGAGGAGTACCTTTATAATGGATTCTCACTATAGCTGCTGGAAGGCTACGTCAGAATTAAGTTTATACAATGGAAAGTTCTAACGTTTCAAGGGATGATTTCCACTTTTATCGATGGATTGATTCAGTCACTTACATATTTTGCAGATATTTATCGGGAGTTTTTATGTGCTAGACACTACTCTAGGGAATGCAGGAGGGGCTAAGCTCTTAGTTCCTAGGCCAGAGGATGAAATAGAGGGGAAATACCAGCTGGTATTTCTTAGGCACATCCCAATAGGGTATATATGGGTTGAGGATAAATCATTCTGGCTCCTATAGGTGAATTGAGTTTCAACTGAAAACCAAGGGCATTTGGAGGGTGCTGAAGTGAGGAGGAAATTCCACCACTGCCTTGGTAACAGTAAGAGATGGGTGCCCAGGTCATTCTAAGATGGGAAGTTCACATGCCTTTTCCCAAGAGCTGAGCCACCTACTTCCCTCTGTGTGGCCACCTGTGATTTACAACTCAGTTGCCTGATATCTGCAACTACTGTTACTCCATTTACCAAAATGTATACTGAAGAACTATTGCGATGGCATTCATAGAAATTTCATTTTCTGGCTGGGTGTGGTGGCTCATATCTGTAATCCCAGCACTTTGGGAGGCCCAGGCGGGTGGATCACCTGAGGTCAGGAGTTCGAGACCAGCCTGGACAGCATGGTGAAACCCTGTCTCTAATAAAAATACAAAATTAGCGGCACATAGTGGTGGGCACCTGTAATCCCAGCTACTCAGGAGGCTGAGAAAGGAGAATTGCTTGAACCCAGGAGGTGGAGGTTGCAGTGAGCTGAGATTGTGCCATTGCACTCCAGCCTGGGTGACAGAGCAAGACTCCTTCTCAAAAAAAGAAAAATTTTCTTTTCTTTTTCTCTTTCTCTCTCTCCCCCCTCCCTCCCTCCCTCCCTCCCTTCCTTTTGTTCTTTCAGAAAAGTATTCCAAACAGTTGAAAAGATTCATATGCTGCCAGGCTTAACATCTTTTCACATTAAGGTGCATTGTGAAATTCTAAGAAATATTGTAGTAATCTTTTTCTTTTTAAATCATAAAGTTTCTGGCCCTCCCCCTTCTCCCATAACAATAGCTCTAAGCTTATAAAAACTAGAGAGAAGGAGCAAAATACATGCAATAAGTCAGTGCCAAGAACTGAGAATTTGGGCAGGAGAGGGGCACTAAGAATTGAATGTGTCGTTCTAATTATACTGCTCTGGAGGTGGTGGAGATTTGGGGCTCAGGTCCAAAGAGGTAGCAGCTGGCCTAAGGTACACAGCTGGCTAGTGGCAGGAACTGGGATAGACCCCAGATCTTCCAACCTCCAGTCTAGAGTTCTTTCCACCTGCCTTCATGTGGGAACATATCCTTGAGAGGTTCCTAAGGCATAAGGGATCAACAGTACATTTGGCCTAGCGCAGTGGGTCACACCTATAATCCCAGCACTTTGGGAGGCTAAGGCAGGCAGATCACCTGAGATCAGGAGTTTGAGACCATCCTGGCCAACATGGTGAAACCCCGTCTCTACTAAAGATACAGAAAAATTAGCTGAGTGTGGTGGCGCACACCTGTAGTCCCAGCTACTCGGGAGGCTGAAGCAGGATAATTGCTTGAACCCAGCAGGCAGAGATTACAGTGAGCCAAGATTGCTCCACTGCACTACAACCTGGGCGACAGTGTGAGACTCTGTCTCAAAAAAAAAAAAAAAAAAAAAATTGGCTGGGCGCAGTGGCTCATGCCTGTAATCCCAGTGCTTTGGGAGACCGGGGCGGGCAGATCACCTGAGGTCGAGAGTTCAAGATCAGCCTGACCAATGTGGAGAAACCCCGTCTCTACTAAAAAAAAAAAAAAAAAATATATATATATATATATACACACACATACATACACACACACACACACACACACATACACACACACACACACACACACACACACACACACAAAAGTAGCTGGATATGGTGGCTCATGCCTGTAATCCCAGCTACTCGGGGACGCTGAAGCAGGAGAATCTCTTGAACCCAGGAGGCGGAGATTGTGGTGAGCGGCGTGCCATTGCACTCCAGCCTGGGCAACAAGAGCAAAACTCTGTCTCAAAACAAAAACAAAACAAAACAAAACAAATTAGCTGGGCATAGTGGTGGGTGTCTGTAATCCCAGCTACTCAGGAGGTTGAGGCAGCAGAATCGCTTGAACCCCCGGGAGGTGGAGGTTGCAGTGAGCTGAGATTGCGCTACTGCACTCCAGCCTGGGTGACAGGGAGATTCTGTCTCAAAACAAAAACAAAACCAAAAAGTAGCCAGGTGTGGTGGTGCATTCCTTAGTCCCAGCTACTCGGGAGGCTGAAGCAGGAGAATCACTTGAACCTGAGAGGTGGAGGTTGCAGTGAGCCCAGATCATGTCACTGCACTCCATCCAGCTTGGGTGACAGAGTGAGACTCTGTCAAACAAACAAAAAGCATCAACGTGTAGTACATTTTCCTGGACTCTCGGTTTTCCTTTTTTATTGAAACAAACATGGATATTGCCTTAGTTTCTTTTTGTTGCTATAATGGAATGCCACAGGCTTGGCAATTATAGAGAAAAGAAATTTGTCTTACAATTCTGGAGGCTGGGATGTTCAAGGGCATGCCACCAGCATTTGCTTGGTATCTGATGAGGGCCTTCTTGCTGCACTATCTCATGGCAGAAGGTGGAATGGCAAGAGAGCACTCAAAGGAGAAACAGAGAGGAAGGGGGTTGAACGTATTCTTTTAGCAAGAACCTACTCCTAGGTTCACTAACCTATTCCCACAATAATGGCGTTAATCCATTCAGGAGGGCAGATCCCTCGTGACCTAATCGCTCTTAAACGTCCTACCTCTCAACAGTGTTGCGTTGGGGATTAAGTTTCCAACACATGAACTTTGGGGGACACCTTCAAACCATAGCAGCTATATTAAGGAATATAATGGAAATTAACCTGAATGTTTGAGATAAGGGACAAGGTGTTAACAAAATTGTGGACTTTTGGCTAAGCTGGAGATCTCTAGGACTTATAAGTTCTCTCTCCTTTGCTCCAAGGATGATAACCTTGGTAGTGAATTTTGAGAGTGACAGAGCTGCTGAAGTAGCCCCAAATGGCTGTGGAGACCAAACTTTCATTCTGGAAAGATACAGAACACCCATGGTGTTCACCACAAGCTTGGGATTTAAAAAAGAATCTCTCACATGCTCTCAAAGCACCATGCAGATTTTGATTGTCTCCATAATACATCCCTGTTTATTTTAATGTAAAAGTAATGTTTTTATTTATTAGTGATTAAAATAGGAGGAAGATGTGCTCATTAGTCTATGTGTCTGCCTGCCTGTTGACAAGTAGTCAAAGGGCCAGGTTCATGTCCCCAGTTGTAGGAATGTGGCAAGGTCAGCTCTCTGATTCTGTTATCCGTATCCCTTGCTTGCTTCCCAAATCAAAAAGGACTCTTTCGACTTGGCATCTGGGGTCAGGTTAGTTCTTCTTGATTGTCGGAGATAAATTTGCTAATGTCCTTCCATCAACTCCAATGACTTAGTTCAGTATTTATAATCTATTTTCTGTGATTCCAAAGTTAACATTTGGAGTAGCAAAGAATACACCATTCTCCATTTTTTAAGGAGAAATTATATTTATTCTCTAGTAACTTTACTTTGCACTCATTCTGCTTACATTAGAATGAAACAGCCCTTCATCTATGGCCATACCACCCTGAACGCACCCCGATCTCCTTAGAATGAAACAGCACTTCAAATACACTTTCTGTATTTTTCTTTAATTCAGACAATTAACTAAAACACTAGATGATGACCCTCATTTGTTTATTTATTTATTTATTCTTCACACTCAGAAAATGACTTGGTTCCAATGCAGACCCTCATTTGTTATGTAACCAAAGAGAGAGAATAGAAGGTAAATTTCGCAATGCTTGGAAATTGTTGGACTCTTTAGGGGCAGTTACCCACGTTGATGAAGCAGAATTTGGAGCTGAGTTAAAGAATGTAGTCACTGAGATAGTTGCCCCAGTTAAACACACAGGCATTGAGCTCAGAATTTCCACCACTGCCTGCCTTCCCTCAGTTTGCTCACTTTGATCCAAGGGCTTTATCTAGCTGACCCTGGACTGGAACATTTAAAGGAGATTTTACTGAGACTCTGATATAATAAAAGATGAATCAACAATAACATGGAGCAAAGTGGTCTGGCTTAGATGTATAGCTTCTTTCATGGGTCCCCCAGTAAAAAGGATGGTGCCAGACAAACCTTTTATGTAGTCAGCAAGCCGGGTGCCCATTTCCAGTCTTCTAGGAGGAAGAACGTCATGGTGTCAGTCAATTATCTAGTCACTGGGGTGGCTTCCTCACAGTCACTGGTTCTCTGAAACTTGTTCTTATGTGTCACTCCCCAACTTTACTACTGGTAGTTGCCAAATTAAAAGAGTATTAGGTACAAATACTATGTGTGTGTCTGTGTGTGTGTGTGTGGGAGAGAGGGAGAGAGGAAGAGAGAGAGAGAGAGAGAGAGAGGGAGAGGGTTTTGCTCTGTCACCAGGCTTGAGTGCAGTGGCACAATCATGGTTCACTGCAACCTTGAACTCCTGGGCTCAAGCCCCACTTCACTGCTCCAAATAGCTGAGATCACAGGCAGATAGTATATTTTCACATTTTTTATTGATATGGGAAGTTATTTAGGTCTGTACCCCAGTTTACCTTACAATAATAGGAATGAAGAGAAGGGGAGAAGATAGGCATTCATCTTACTATCTATCTATCTATCTATCTATAAAGGCATATAGTAGGGTGAGAATTGGATTCTTAGGACTACTGCTCAGTCTGGCTACAACTTGACTATCTATACCCAAATGTTTTCTTTGAAGATCAAGCACCTACATTACCACAATATGGGGAGGACATAATGAGAAACTGTTTGTGATATAGAGCTGAGAATGGCCCCTAAGCCTTCTAAACCACAGCCTGCCCTTAGGGCTCCTGGGGAAGTGGAGTTCATATGCCATGATCTAGAAAGGGTATCTTCCACCTGAGAAGGTGCCTACTGGATCTGTGCCTTCTGGATGTGGTGAGGGGAAGGAGGTCAAGAAGTGCTGGCCGAGTCATTCGGATTAGCCCTAGTGACAGCAGGTGGCCTTCACGTGCAGTTCAGCTGCCAGACCTTAACACGTGCACGCTCAGGTGCATACTTCACACGGGCAGCCTTCAAGGCAAGGGGAGAGGGGGACTGAATGCAATTTTATGCACTGTGGTTTTAAAAATGATACAAATAATACATGAATACTTCTTTCCAAGCATGCTACAGCTCCCCTCAGAGCGCCTCTGTGTCAATGGAATGCCCCCTCTCTAGCTCCAGCATGGGGGACTGGAAAATGTAAGATAGAGAGGAAATTGAACTCCCTTGAGTCCAGTTGGGTAAGAAGGAAGTGCCATGTTTCTTAGAAGACTTCAGGTGTTTGCAGATTTGAGAAGGGAGGCGGGGGGAGAGGACCTTAGGTGAATATTAAACACACAAACCAAATGAAGACCTCTACCTTTCTGGCAGCTCTAGTTAAAAAGGGGAGAAAAAGCTGAAAGTAAAGTATAAAATCCCAGTAAACACATCAGAACTACAAAATTAGTCCTCTGCACAAACACACCTTTATATTTAGAGTTGGAACCACTTTGGGAGTGACCTTTCTGGGAGGTTGCTGGCTTGGGCGGCAGTGGTACTCTCCCCAGTGACAAACACTCTTTAGAGCCCCCGCCCGGGACACCACTGTATACATTAGTTCATGTTTTCTTTGGCTTAAGGAACGTTAAATAGTGATGGCATTGCCCTTCTGTTTTTCCCCCTTTCCCAAAATGAGTGCTAATAGCTTTTATGTAAGGAACATTACCTGTTAGCTCAGAAGTCTGGTTACATACTCCCAGGCAGAAGTGCATCTCCCTGGGGAGGGAGAGTGTGCCATTTGGAAATTATTTTAAATTACTGTTTACTGACTGTCGGCTACCATCAGAACACAGTGGGAAACTTTGTAGGGAGAGGTGTGTAATAAAAGGCGTGACATATCTTTTAGACACCCTCATCTCAAAGCAGTGAGAGCACACAGGATAAATGCACATTGTAGAGAAAGAAGTGTGCGTGGGTACAGAACTTTAAAACACAAACATTACCAGTTCGTGAGTATTGAGTGTACTCTGTTCCAGACATCGTACTCTGTTGTTTTTTTTTGAGACGGAATCTTGCTCTGTCACCCAGGCTGGTGTGCAGTGGCATAATCTCAGCTCACTTCAACCTCCACCTCCTGGGTTCCAGCAATTCTCCTGCCGCTGCCTCCCGAGTACCTGGGACTGCAGGCACGTAGCACCAAGCCTGGCTAATATTTTGTATTTTTAGTAGAGATGAGGTGTCACCGTGTTAGCCATGATGGTCTCGATGTGCTGACCTCGCGATCGCCCGCCCACCTCGGCCTCCCAAAGTGCTGGGATTACAGGCGGGAGCCACCGTGCCAGGCCAGTACTCTGTTCTTTAAAAGTGCTTTCTTGTTGAATTTCCTTAATCCTTGAAGTAGTTGCTGTTATTTCCATTTTAGAGATGAGGAGACTGAGGCTTTAAAAAAAGTTCAGTGCCTTGCCCAAGGTCACACAACCAGCAATGGCAGAGTCCACGTGTGTCTGATTCCAAATCCCATCCCTTGGCCGCAACAGGATTCTGCCTCTTTCTGAGTGAATGTGGAGCTGCTTCCTAGACATTGTTTCTGTGGCGGCTAACTTGTAAGTTTCATAAACCAAGGCATAGGGTAGACTTCGAAGGAGAAACTGGAACTGTGTCATAATTTTAGGGTTTCAGACCTAGAAAAGAGTTTGGGATTATCTTGTCCTCACCTACACTGTTTTCGCTGGATCTGTATGAAGTGACTTTTGCAAAGTCACTAAATGAGTCAGCAGCAGAACTTGAATCGAGTCTGGACACCAGAGTCCATCTTTCTGCCATTTGGCCTTGATCCTTTCCATTCCAGGAGGGCACCATCTATCATTTCTGTTACCTGTATTTGTCGTTTGGTGTTTATTTTCTCCTGTATTCATATCTTATTTCTCCAGCGGGATTATGCACTGAGGACAGGTGCTTTGCAGCTTCTTTATTTTTCTCCAAGCTCATAGTCCACTGCCTCAAACAGGTAGGCATTCAGATACTGTGATTTTAGTGTTGCGTTAGGTATGCCATACAGTTGTGCGTTTCTGGAAGCAGTGTTTCTGGACTCAGCTCTGGATCCTGAGGGTCTCCCTAAGGAGCCAAGTGGGAGGACCCATTCTTGCCCTGTGGCCCAGGCTATAGCCCAGAAAATATTTGTGGTAGGTGCCCAAGAAATTCAATACTTTATTGAAGTGTGATGTCCCCAGTGCCAGGCAATCATGGTGCCCCCTGGGAGATGCTCAAGTTATTACCTCTGCTCTTCACCTGGGTGGATTTAAGCACTAGTAAGATTTTAATTTGTAAATAGTGTACTTATTATTTTTTATTTTTTTATTTCTTGAGATGAAGTCTCACTCTGTCGCCCAGGCTGGAGTGCAGTGGCGTGATCTTGGCTCACTGCAACCTCCGCTTCCCAGGTTCAAGCGTTTCTCCTACCTCAGCCTCCTGAGTAACTGGGACTACAGGCACCCACCACCATGCCCAGCTAATTTTTGTATTTTTGGTAGAGACGGGATTTCACCATGTTGGCCAGGCTGGTCTCGAACTCCTGGCCTCAAGTGATCTACCTGCCTCAGCCTCCCAAAGTGCTGGGATTACAGGTATGAGCCACCGTGCCAGGCCAATTGTACACTTACTAAGAATGATAATAAAAATTCCATTCATCTTACATAGAACATTCTCTTTGCCCAGTGTTCTCAGGTGCACTATTTCACTTTATCTGCACTGTGCACTTATGAGGCCATCATCCTTATTTTAGAGACAAGAAAACCAAAGTGAAGGGGGAGAGGGGTACTCAAATAGCAAAGAGATGCCAGCTGAGGTCAGGAAGGGATGGATGAAAAACAGCCTTTTCCTGTACCTCCTTGGGGCTGGCCATGTCTTTTTGTGGTATCTGGTGAGCGTGTTTGGGGTATATGGACTTTTTCCCTGAAACCACAGGTCACCTTTGGGAAACCAATTTACAGCCCTGGTTCACCTGACTCTACCTTACTGCGTGGGCCGCGTGCGGTTGAGCATGTGTTCGAGTTAAGTAGGCTCTAGACAGCACACAACTCATTTACTTCTGTGCTGCTTTCACTTCACTGCAGTGCTCATTTGTCCAGGCTTATTTTAGGGAAGCGGGGAATAACTGTTCTTGTACTTGTGTCGTGTTTGTGACCAGTTTAATTCTGCATCTCCAAGTGGGTGTTCTAGGCTGTTTGCCCATCACAGTGGCACTTCTAATACTTTTTAGAAAGCAAAGGAGGCTGGATGAGGTGGCTCATGCGTGTCATCCCAGCACTTTGGGAGGCCAAGGTGGGTGGATTGCCTGAGGTCAGGAGTTCAAGACCAGCCTGGCCAACATGGCGAAACCCCATCTCTACTCAAAATATAAAAAATTAGTTGGATGTGGTGGCTGGCGCCACTAACTACTCGGGAGGCTGAGGCAGGAGAATTGCTTGAACCCCAGAGGCGAGGTTGCTGTGAGCTGAGATCGTGCCATTGCACTCCAACTTGGGCAACAAGAGTGAAATTTCATCTCAAAAAAAAAAAAAAAAAAAAAAAAAGCAAGGGATACTCTTGAAACTTAGTTTCTTTTAATCCTTGACTTAATATACTTTTTTTTTGCATGCCCCCCAGATAGCTTCTAACTTAGTAAGGGGATCTATATATTTGTTAAATGTGACAGAGATGATTCTGCTTTTATTTTATTGTTATTATATTATTTTGAGACAATAATATTATTATTTATTTGGAGTCCAGTGGTGCAGTCTCGGCTCACTGCAGCCTTGATCTCCTGGGCTCGAGACATACTCCCCACTCAGCCTCCCACGTAGCTGGGACTATAGGCACCCACCTCCACACCTGGCTAATTGTTGTATTTTTTGTAGAGATGGGGTTTTGACATGTCGCCCAGGCTGGTCTCAAACTCCTGAGCTCAAGCAGTCCTCCCGCCTTGACCTCCCAAAGTGCTGGGATTACAGGCATGAGCCACTGCGCCCAGCCCACAATTCTTGTTTTAATCTGTACCTCTTAACAACTTCCCAGTCCGAACAGTGCAGTGCATTGTGCTGCTGTCTTTATTCGCCCGGACACTATAATTAAAGCTATGTCCATTGCTGCTTCTTGTCCCCTCTTGTTGAATATTTAGTATTTAGTAATCAAGAGACTGTTTACATTCTGCTTAATCCTCACCAAATTTCTGCAAAATAAGTAGTATGGTTACTTTTATTATGGCTTTATGGATGAGAAAACTGAGGCACAGAAAGATTGAGTAACGTGCTAAAGTTCACATGGCCAGCAAATGGCAGAACCCACACCCTTTCATACGTACCACGCCACTGTCCCTGTCAGCTTCAAGGCATGCTCCTTGGGGATGTGGGCTGAGGCTTAGTGGGCTTGTCTGTTTTTGCTGTATTTGCATAGATTGAGCCTCAACAAGCACATAGCAGGCCTGGCTGTGCGAGGCAGCGTGGTTTAGAGCAAAGAGCGTGGCCTTTAGCATTTGTTAGCTCTGGCTTTGGATTGTACTCTGTCACTCACTGCCTCAGCACATTATTTAACTGAGTCTCATTCATTCATTCATTCACTCATTCATTCATTTCAGTGTTCACTGAGTGCCTATTGAGTGTCAGGAACTATTCCCAGTCATACAGTTAAATAAAAACCAGACATGGTTATCAATCAAGTCATCATAGTACTGGGTATAATGACAAACTGAGTGAAGTTCCCTGAACGAGCAAAGGCCGTTAAGGAAGACTGGGAGGTCTGGGAAGTTTTCCTGGAATAAACAGCACTTAGTCAGAGGCCCCATGTCAGTGGGGGGGATATGAAATTCTTGGAGAACTGAAAAGATGGGTGGGAAGTACAAGGTCTTTCAGACCATATTCAGGGTCTCCACCTTCTTCCCAAGAGGTATGAGTAGTCATGAAAGGGTTTTAAGCAATTGTGGTGAGGATGGTAGGGGCTGCCTTGATCACACTTGGAAGGGTTGGAGTGGATGGGGAGGGGGTGCTCATTTAGGAAGCTTTTTAGTAGCTGGGTTGAGAAGTGGTGGTGAATGGCAGAGGATGTGGAGGGAAGCAGATGAACTCGAGTGCAATTCAGGGGGCAAACTGCCAACAAGACGTGGTGATGGATAAGATGTGAAGGAGCGCCAGAGGGAAGCAAGAGGCACAGGCTGCCAGCTTGCCAACCTGGAAGGAGGGCACCTTCTTCACTGAGATGAGGAACTGAAGGAAGCCCCCCACACCAGGTCGGTGTGGGGGAGATTGTAATTGGGGCATGCTCGTGTTGAATGTGAGGTGTTTTTGAGACATCAAGGGGACATTGTTGAGTAGGCTTTGGTTGATAGAGTTCTGAAGGTTGAAAGAGAGGTGGGGTAGGGATAGGACTTGGTGCTCTGTGTGTACAAAATACCTGAAGCAGGCCGGGCACGGTGGCTCACACCTGTAATCTTAGCACTTTGGGAGGCTGATGCACGCAGATCACCTTAGGTCAGGAGTTCAAGACCAGCCTGGCCAACGTGGTAAAACCCTGTCTCTACTAACAGTACAAAACAAGCCAGGTGTGGTGGCATGTGCCTGTAGTCCCAGCTACCTGGGAGGCTGAGGCAGAAGAATCACTTGAACCTTGGAGGCAGAGGTTGCAGTGAGCTAGATATCGCGCCACTGTACTCTAGCCTGGGCGACAGAGCAAGACTCCATCTCAAAAAAGAAAAAAAGAAGGAAAGAAGGACCCAAAGTAACCGAAGCAGTGGGCATAGATGAACTTGTCCAGAAAAAGAGTATATAGAGTAAGCAAGACAGCCCAGGACTGAGTCTGCAAAAGAAACTAAAGGGGAGCAGCCAGGGAGGAAAACCAGGAGTACTGAGAAAGTGTGTCAAGAGGGAAGGCAATTAACAGTTTCCAATACTGCTGCTGAGATCTCAGTAATATGAGATCCTAAAATGTGAGAACTTAAACTTGGCCATTGAACTTTGCAACATGACGGTCACTGATCATTGAGATCCATTTGGTAGAGAGATCTAAGCAAGAGTCAAATAGGAATGGACCAGGGTAAAAATTTCCCTAAATGCAGGCATAGGGTCAAGACAGCTTTTATGAAATCTGGTTGTGAAGGGAAGAGAGAGAAAAGGTCTGCACTGGAGAGGATGCACAGGGAAAGAAGCGTTTGTGGCATTTGTATGATTAGAGCAGGAGAGAGCTGAGTGTATGTAAATATCCCCCGCGAAGGATCCAGTGGCGAGGGAGGAGCTCACTCCCCCAGGAGGGAGAAAGGATGATTGACGATGTAAAATGGAACTGTCTTCCTCATAAGACTGTTGTGAAAATTAGATAATGTGTAAAGTGTCCAGAGCAGTGATGTTCCTGTCCAATACGACGCGGTGTATTTTTATTGGGTCACTTCTAAGGTTCCGTCTTTCTGGGTCTGAAAGGTCTTAATTATTTTTTATGCCTCTTTGTCACTTATTTTCTTCATACAGAAACATGATTTCTATTTATATTCTTGTTAATCTTCTTAAGTTCAATTTTTAATATCATCTAAATGGATCTAAACGTTCTTTAGTAATTTGCTTAAATCATCTTGCATATTATATAGAAATGTCAGAGGCATTTATTTCTAGCCTGCTTACTGTATTCCACATGAAAGCCAAAAATAGTCTTTCCTTCTTACCAGTTTCCTTTTGTGATTGTTGACTTCTTTTCACATTTCATCACTAAATTTATGACTTATCTTCTTGTACTTCCCCTGCTTATTATCTAAGTCTGTCTTATTTATTTTTAAGGAATATGAAAGTAATCTTTAGTGCCAGCTCTTTCCAAGTGAATTGACTGTCTTTTCATAGAGCTCGATGGGTCTGTGTGTATGCATCCGAGTGTGTGTTCATATCATGTGACAGCAAAGTGTTCAGAGTGTTATCACAAGTGGTATTGCAAAATAAAGCTGCTCTGTGCCAGGATAAATTTTTTAAAAATTCATGTCTCAATTCAGATATTTTTTCCAGAGTTCCTTTTTAAAAAAAAAAAAATTAACACATTTGGCAAAATTCACTTTTTCTTGCAAACTCCTTTGAACTTAAAATGACAATGTTTTATATGAGCAAGGGGGAAGATCAAACGCAAAGAGAAGGAAGTGTAGTAAGTTGATCTTGGACCATACTTTGAAGTGGTCTGTTTTCTCAGTAGGATGCTAACCTACAGCTAATAGGAGCAGCTGGGGGAAGGAGGGACCAGTTGTCCCCACAGAGCTTGGCAGCCTTCTACCTTGGGATTATACAGTCGCCTCTTCCTTGCTGGGGCTGCAGAGTTTATGTTGAGGAGGTGAAGGAGGGTTTTGTGTTGATTACAGTTTGAGGTGCACTTTCATTCCAGGAAGAGAAGCCCCCTAGAACTTTTCCCATTTAGCAAGGGGTAACCAACGCTTGCAAACCAAGACGAGTAGTCATGGAGATGAGAAAGTTTAGATGAATTCTGATCTCCCAGCCCCAAACACCTGTTCCAGGTAGCTAGAGGGGTGAGGGGCCTCAAGGCTTAAGGTCTGTGGTAGTACACCAGATAGCTTTTATGGTGGTCTGCTTTTAGCATTTTATCAGAAGTGACTAGTATTTGTCTTCCAACCACTAGTGTCGTAAGAAGTAAATAAGATAGCAGGTCTACTAAGTTGGGTGTTCTTCAAATAGATGATGTTTAAACATGCAAGGAATTACTGCTGTAATTAATAAATATAGCTGAGAGTGTGGCGGCTAATTTGCTTGTTTCTCTTAACTTCTTTTTATGTGTCATAACTTTGCTTGTTTATAGCTTCCTTGGTAAATCAGAAGAGTTATTGGGTGTTAGAAACTCAGAATTGTTAGACACAGTAAGATTGGTTGTGTTTTATTACAGGATTTATTGTCAGGCCTGCCATTTTGAGCGATGATAGACTGGGAAAGCCGTCCTTCACTGACATAGCGGGAGGAGGAGGCTCTTTTGTTTTCAACTCCAGTTTGGTCTGAAGCTATTAAAGGAATAAATGGAGGTCGTGCAACATGATGATTTTAGATTCTTCCCATGTCTGCTGCTGGAAGGAGCGTGAGGAGCAGCTTAGTATTTTGTTGTGTCTTGCAGACTTCTTTTGCCTTAAAAAAGTCTGTTTATGGAGGGGGGAGGACATGGCTGAAAAAACACTTGTACATAAAACAGCTGTTAAGCGAATCTCCACACACTGAGATCAAGAGAACGTGAAGAAATATGTCCTTCCGAGGACCCTTTTGCCAACTTGGAGCCTCCTTCAGAAAATAAATACAGCCACGCTACAAGTTTCTGGTAACTTAGTTACTGAAAAATAAATTGAGCTACTTAGACCCTTGAACATTTATTTAAAAAAAAAGAGATCTCTGAATTCTACTGCAGTGATGCAGATGAAGCCAGGGAAACTATGCAGAATGCTTATTTGCCCTTTTATTAACAAATGTGTCCCTAAAGAGTCCTGAAAATGCAAGAGGCAGAAGCCCAGACCTCCTATTAGAGGGAGAGCAGGTACACGTGTCTTTGGTCTCTAAGCTCCATCTGCAATAAGGAAAGATTGCCTGATGGTGAGGTTTTCTCTGGATTTTTTTTTTTCCCCTTCTCTGTGGCTTGCCATGGTGGAGGACAGTTATGCTCAGTGGCTCCCAGAAAAGCTGGACATCCCACCATGATGGCACATCTGGGCACACCACACCTCTTCCCTCCCCTACTGGGAAGATGGAAGAGGACTGACTGTCTGTGGCATAAGTTCTGTGTTTGGAGTGTTGTTTCTGAAAGATGAGGCCCCTTTAAAACCTCATGCTCACACTTAGAGAATTCTGGTCGTGTGCTACAGATGTTTTACAGTTTATTTCCAAACAGCTGCTTTTCCCTTCTTTAGACTGCTTTTTTTGTTTTGTTTTGTTTTTTTAAATAAAATCCCTCTGGAAACCTTTCAGCTCACATCCTTGGCAATGCTTCCTTAGTAAAAGTCCTTGTATTCTATGCCATGACATTCTCCCAACCAGCACCTGTTACTATAGGCAGGCCATCGATTTAGCAGGTTGCTGTTCTGTGAGTTGGAAGAAAGATTGTGTATGTGGATCAGAACTGTAGATTCAATCAGCCTAAAACAGACAGCCCCCAGTGACAAGCAACCCCTCCCTAGCGTTTCATGAGAATACACAGAAAGTAGAAGAAAAAGCTTGACTTAAAATTTGTAAGTCTTGCTCAGAGCATCAGATAGAAAAGCCCCATGCAGGTGACTCAATCCAGGGTCAAAGCAGGGAGGGTTTCCCTGAGGTCACAGTAATTTGACAGATCTGTCTCATTTCAAACTTCCCCAGCAGCCAGCTGTCAATAATATCTTTGACCTTCAGAGGTAAGAAGAGCAGGAATAATTAAGATCCACAGATGATCCCAAACCCTGGTAATGATTTTCATATCCTTCTCATGGTCCTTTTCCCCAGAGCTGCCATTTCTCCAGACTAAAGTGACTAGTTTAAGTTCAGCCTCCTTTTGTTTCTTTTCCAATAATCCTCTGATAAAGATATTAGGAAGAAGTAAAAGTCCAATCGAAGAGGGCACTATGAGGGAGGGAACGGAAGTAAAGAGTTTGGGAGATCATTCCTTGAATAACTAAGTGTTGATCAGCTCTTAGGAAAATGTGTTGATTTGTTCTCTGGCCAGTTGTGCATATGCAGATACACCATCTGTACTGAAAAATGTGCATGAATTTCTCTGGAAGAGCCTGAGTGAGTCACTGTCTGAAAAGGAGCTACACCTCTAAAACAGTTATCAAGTATTTCGGGTTGAGGTGCTGCAAAGCCAGGAGAGTGAAAACAATCCTTAAAGGCGTGTTTGGCCAGCTCTCAAAAATCTTAGACAGTTGCAACACAGTCCTTGGCTCAGATACTGGATTTTTCCCATTCATGTACTTTTTTGACAGATGAACTGTTGCAGGCTGCAAAAAAGCTCTAAGAGGAATCTGTTAGATTCCTGACTCGGAGCAGGGATCTATTTGCTTGCGATCCTGTTAGCAAACCAAGGTGCCATTTGCTTTGCGTGGTGTGCTACTTGGCCTCTTTTCCTTAGCCGTGGCTGCTCTATCTGAAAGGGTCACGGTCTCATACAACTCTAGCATATTTGTGTGTTAGATGGGACTGAAGATTCTCAATTTAGTAAATACTAGACACTAATATAACTTTCCTGAATTCCTACCTCTCAGCTCCTATGGAATGTTTCTGACTTTCATTATAGTAATAACAAGATTTCTTGTACAAAAACTCACCTGATCTTTCTTTTTTGCTGATTGGTGGGTTCACATTTATATTTGGCATGATTTTTCACCTTCTGGATTGCTGACTATGGTAGATTGATTTTTTTTTTTAAAGAAAATCAAGTCATTTTGATTAAACAATCAACCCAGCCTGATAGAACTTTTAGTTTCATACCACATGTAATAAATGTGACCTTTTAGAGATACTGGAAACTGATGATGAATGTTTAGTTACATGAATAGTTCAGACCCTCAGGTATGGGCAGTCTTTGCACAACTCTGGAATATATTTCTTGAATCACTGGGAGAAGATGGAGTCCTTGGAAACATCTTTCCAGGGGCTCAATCAATGACCTTTAGACCTGTAAGTGTTCTTGGCCAAAGGCTTGGTGGTAATGATTTGAGGACATTAGTGATCGACCACATGTTAGGGCTGTAGCTCAAATCACGGGTCATCATAAGCATTCAATATGGAAAGAACTGGGGATTACATTTCAGTCTTTCCAACCAAACTGTATGTACCACCAGTAACTTAAGAAACACAGTGTACGCTGTTGTGTGCTGGTACACAGTGGGGAAAATGATTGGCTGCCTTCAAATACTGTCTTCTATGTCTAGACTCAACAACTGTGGACCCCTTCATATGTTTTTATGCCAAGAACTAAAGAATTTTAAAAATAAACTTGGATAGTGTCATAGCCTACGAATTGTAACATGTATATATGCTTTAAATGCATTATCAAAGAGTCAAAGTTGTGGACTTTTCTCCTTCCTATTTGGAAGATGTTCATCATTGTAAAACTAATGTCAGCAAAGCCAGTCCTTATGATGAAGCAAATCAGAAGGGGTGACTTTGCTTTTTAAAATTTAAGTAAATGTGTTAACATGTGTCTTCAAATACCCATCTTGCTTCTGAATTTAAATTCCTAAGATATGCAGATAGAAAAGGCAAGGGCTTTGCAGTGAGTTTGTCACTTGGTAGAAATAAGATTCCTCCCCACCCCTTCTTCCATCATGTCTCTGTTTTTTTTAAGTGTTCTGTGCTTTGCTCTCCAAGGCTCTCCTCAGGAATGCATTCTCAAATTACTCCTTGTATTTGGCAACCCAAGGAGTTTTTTCCTCCAGATTTATTGAAGTTTAGTTGACAATTAATTGTATATGTTTAGGGTGTACAACTTGATGACTTGGCATAGGTATACATTGTAAAAGATTCAGTACAGTCAAGCTGAGTAACATATCCATCCCCCTCAATGTGTTCACTGTAGTCAGCATGCTGTACACTAGACCTTCAGAACCCATTCATCTTACACAGCAGGGACTCTGTGCCCGCTAGTCCTACTCCTCCCCAAAGGCTTTGCTACACTGGTCATTGTGCTCCAAGATTTGGAAGGGGGAGGAGGAAAAGAGAACTGAACGAGCAATCTCAGGCTAATTGGTTTCAGGAAAGAGTTCATATGGAAACTGAGGTTCTGGAAATTTAATCTACTTTCAAGAATCAACCACACTCATGCCTCCTCCAGAAAATCCTGGTAGTATGTGATTCTTACCAGGCATATATGTAGAGGAAAAGATCAAGGAAAATGTATCATTTTCAAAGATACATGAAAAATAAAATTATATTTCATCATACCCCATAAAAGGTATAACTGGGAAGTTTAAACATGGGTAGATAAATGGAAAGAATGAGACCCAGGAGACGGTAATTCACATGGATCGTTGAATTGAAAATATGTGGATGATATTGAGGGACAGATAGACAGGCTGGCAGGTGCTCCTGGAGTCTCATGGAGAGGGGGATCACTTGCTCCCAAGGAGCCAGTTCCAAAATGTCTTGATAGCTTCCTTTCTGGAAGTACTCCGGGCTGGTTAGTAATCATTTCCCACCTTATGGGATTCCTCAGCTTCTCCCTGGCTGGCCTGTTAAAAATGAATGAACCTCCTATCTTTTCAAGATGAAGCTGGCTCTTTTGGCCCTCTGATGCCCTTGCCAGCCCACGCTGAGCCTGTGGAACCTGGAGACAGTGGCTTTTCACACTTTCTGGATTGATGATTATGGTAGATAGATTTTTTTAAAAAAATAAAATTGCCAGGCCTGGTAGCTCACACCTGTAATCCCAGCTACTCAGGAGGCTGAGGCAGGAGAACTGCTTGAACCCAGGAGGCGGATGTTGCAATGAGCCGAGATCATGCCACTGCACTCCAGCCTGGGTGACAGAGCAAGACTCCATCTCAAAAATAAATAAATAAAATAAAATCAAGTCATTTTGATGAAATGATCCTCTCAGCCTGCTATAACTGGTACTGCTGCAGGAACGGGCTGGCTGGGTTCTCTGTCCAAAGACCTGGCCCTGCTCCATTGCTCATCCTCAGGATTGCCAGTGCTGGTTGGCACTGTTCAGTGTCTGTGGAGGTGTCCGAGGCTGTTCCCTCTGTCCATTTTCTGTGAGCAATACCTGCCACCTGCCCCCCTGCTCCTTTCCAGAAACCACTTGTATTTTAGTAATTGCTACAGTCCGCTTTCTGAACCTGGGCCACTTATTCTGATGCTAGCTTGAGGATACACACAAAAGGCTGGGCATAGTGGCTTATGTCTGCAACCCTAGTACTTTGGGAGGTGGCAGCAGGTGGATCTCTTAGCCCGGGAGTTTGAGTCCAGCCTGGGCATTGTGGTGAAACTCCGTCTCTACCAAAAAAATACAAACATTACCCCGGCTTAGTGGCGCAATTCTGCAGTCCCAGCTACTTGGGAGATTGAGGTTGGGGCATGACTTGGGCCCTGGAGGTGGAGGTCTCAGTGAGCTGAGATTGCACCAGTGCACTGCGGCCAAGGCGACACAGTGAGACCCTGACTCAAAAAAAAAAAAAAAAAAAAAAAAGACATACACATACACAGCTGTTCTTATTGGGGTGTATGTATATTTTCAAGTAAGCTTCTCTTCCTCCTGCCCTTCTCCTGGGTGATGATTTTTCTAGCATCTGGCAGGGACAGCAGGTTCATGGTGGTGGCAGAGTTTGTCTGTGGCATCATGGTCCTTGAGGCTTTTTAAACATTAACTGGAATACCACACAATTACCAGTTCTGTCACTCCACAGGATGTTGCCAATCCTTCCTGCAGGTCTGTCCTTGTCACACGGAGGATTCTAATACAATTGACTCTGTGGGATCAATTTCTACTCCCAGCTCTTCCAGCCTTGCAAATCCACGCATCTCCCTTTCCATTTGCATGTTCCATCTACCCTTTCTGCAGGCTCCTTCCCATGAACGTTTATACACGCTTGAGTCTGTCTGTCTTTCACAGAAAACTTCCTTGACCCTTTCCCCCTAAAGCACATGTGTTCTCTCCCATCTCCTTCTCAGACAACATCTAGAAGTGTTGTCTACGCTCATACTTCCCTTCCTTCTCTTCTCTTCTGCTCCCCTCGACTCCCCTGCCTCTGGCTTACCCCACCGGAGGGTGGTGGGGGCATGGTCACTTGCATGAGAGGATGGCAAAGTTCCTTCTCTCTTTCTTAAAATACATGACTTCTACATCATCCCAGAGCAAATCACATCTTGTTCCATAACTTACTTAACTAACATCAACGACTTTGGACGATCCTAAAGCATTTTCAGTAGACCTGTGAGTCCCTGCCCTGTGTTTGCGTCCACTCCCACTGCTTCCGTTGAGATGGCTCAGTGACTCTCTCATTGCTACATCTTTTCCCCATTGGGAGCAGCATCTTCCCCTAGCTTCTCTGCCACCACCCCCCCCCCGCACCCCGCTGCTCTGTCACCTCTACAGTCTCTGCCTTTGGCCCCATAAATGTTAGCGTTTTTCAGGCACTGCCCTTGGCCCTCTCTGCTTCTCCATCTTCTTGGCAACCTCACCTCCTCCTAGCGCTTCAGTTCATCCTTGAACTCATGTCTCTTAACCCAGAACTCTGTCTCTGGAACTTTTGACCCTCCTAATGGCGCTCTGAATATCATCACCTGGAAGTTGCAGAAGTCCCTCAAATTTAGCATGTAGGAAACTTATTTCATTGTGACCCTCATGCCTGCCATTCTTTCTGTGTTCCCTCTCCAGCCAGTGACATTGCCATGTGCTCAGCTTCCTAGGCCAGCAAGCAGGGCTTTATCTTAGATTCCTTCCTATCTGTTGTCTAATCTCCAGGTTCAATCACCAAATCACATCCATTCTGTCTCAATATATTTCACATCTGTCTATTTATTTTTATCCTTTCCCACCCTTTGCCTCTTAAGAATTAATACCCTGACTTCTTTGACCTCGTAAGAACAGGTTAGATTCTTGTATCAGTCAGAGAAATAGAACCAACTGGATGGATGGATGGATGGATGAAAACTTATTTTAAGGAATTAATTGTGAGGCTGACAATTCAAAATCCATAATTTCTGGAGGAAGATGCTAATAATTCTGAATCTGTAAATAATCTGAATCTGTAGGGCAGGTTGTAAACTTGGGCAGGAGGTGATGCTAAAGTGTCGAGGTGGAATTTCTTCTTTCTTGGGAAACCTTCATTTTTGCTCTGAAAACCTTCAACTGCATGGATAAGCCCTACCCACATGATCGAGGATAGTCTCCTTTACTTAAAGTTAACTGATTGAAAATGTTAACCTCATCTATAAAACACCTTCACAGCAACACCTAGATTAGTGTTTGATTACATACCTGGGGACTGTAGCCTTGCTCAGTTGACACATAAAACTGACCCTCATAGTTCTCCCTCTGGGTGGATGTTCCCACACCACACATCTCCTAACAAGTATTTTACTATATTGAAGCGGCTGTATACTCACCTATGTCCCCCACTGGACTGCAGGCAGCTATTATGTCTTGTCCACCTAATGGCTGCATAAAATAGGAATACACACAGACATACACAGACTCAAACAGATGCAAACACATAGACAGGCATACCCAGACATGTGTAAATATCTGAAAGTGAATGAATGAATTTCTTTTCTCAGCCTCCAACGTTTTCATGGATGGTCTGCAGGAAGCAACATTCCAATATTGCAGAACCAAGTAACAGAGGACATTTGATGGCAGGGAATGGCTGTCAGATATGAATAATGTTTCAATGGTCCCTACAACCAACATGTCGAACTTTACTATAGCCTAGGTCTGGATTCAGCCATAGCAGACAAACTACAAGAGGGAAACTGAAGAAAAGAGCCCCTTTGCAGCTGAATGTTTCATACTCAAGGGTCTAGTCACATAAACTACTAATTATTGTCTACCATGTAGCAGATGCTCAAATATAGTTACACGATTTTTTCATTATGTAGCAATTGTGCATTTTCAGGTCACAAACGTTGAGGCTGCAAGAAATAGAATTTCTTTATTTTCTTATAAATTGGTTTGCCTGATGGGAGAAGCTTAATATAGTTAATGCCAGGAAAACTCAGTCATTTCAGTTTTTTCCAGTTAAGTCTTAATACTCCTGTAGATGAATGGATAAACAAACGGTGGCACATCCTGATAATGGACTGTTATTCAGCACTAAAAAGAAATGAGCTTTCAAGCTACAAAGAGATGTAGAGTTTGCTTGACATACTATTAACTAAAGAAGCCAAACTAAGGCTGGGCGCGGTGGCTCACACCTCTAATCCCAGCATTTTGGGAGGCCAAGGCAAGTGGATCACCTGATGTCAGGAGTTTGAGACCAGCCTGGCCAACATAGTGAAAACCCATCTCTTCTAAAAATACAAAAGTTAGCTGGGCGTGGTGGTGGGCACCTGTAATCCCAGCTACTTGGGAGGCTGAGGCAGGAGAATTTCCTGAACCCAGGAGACAGAGGTTGCAGTGAGCTGACATGGTGCCACTGCACGCCAGCCGGAGTGGCAGAGTGACTCAGTCTCCAAAAAAAAAAAAAGCTAAACTGAAAAGGCTGCATACTCTATAGTTCCAAATATATAACATTCTGGAAAAGGCAAAACTGTAGAGACAGTAAAAACATTAGTGGTGGCCAAGGGTTCGGGGGGAGGGAGGGATGAATAGATGGAGCCCAAATGACTTTTAACACAGTAGAAACACTGTATGATACTACAATGATAGATGCATGTCATTATACGGTTGCGCAAACCCACAAAATACACAACACCGAGGGTGAGCTCTAATACCAACTGTGGACTTTGGGTGATAAGGATATGTCCATATAGGTCCATTGATGATAACTAACCTACCACTCTGGTGCAGGATGTTGATATGGGGGAGGCTGTGCTTGGTGGGGAGGTGGACGGGGGGCATATGAGAACTCTCTCTACCTTGTGCTCAGTGTAGCTGTGAACCCAAAAGTGCTCTAAAAGATAAAGCCTATTAAAAATCAAAGTCTTATTAGTCCTCCTCCATGGAGTTGCATTTCATTTTTGGGGAGTTCGTATGGCCTCAAAGAGGTGAGAGGCATGTGACCATCCTTAGTCGCCATCATTCCAGATATCCATGGGCTTTCAGTCCTCTTATCTTGTCCCCAGGCACTGCCTTCCCTCCACCCTGCTGCCTGCTGATGTGTCTATGTTTCTGCTTGAGCCCCAGCCACCTAGTCCGGTTCCACATCCGCTGCTCTCACACCGCAGGGCCCTTTTAGAGCTGCCAGCTGCCTGTTCACAGCACAGGATCCAAAGACCTATCTGGGAATTCTGTTGCTCTCATTTGCAAGCTCTGCCCACGGGCAAGGCTCATACTCAGAGGCCCATGGCACTGATGCTCTTCTCTCTTGCTTCTTAGGGTCCCTTGACCTGGAGATTCTTTTTGTGTCTGGGAAAGAGTGGAGGGAGGTGCACCTGGCTCAGCATGTGTTCCGTCAAACCTATTACTTATCAAGGGTCTTGACTGTTGAAACTAGAAAGCCAAAATTTGGGCTGTTTGGTTCTCTTCTGCTGTAAGGATTTCTCTCTCGAATAACGGGTTGCTTCATGTCTGGTAGCCCAAATGGAAAAGTGTCATGGGGTAAAAACAAGAATGTACACTTTGGGAGGCCAAGGCAGGAGGATCCCTGTAGCCCAGGAGTTCTAGACCAGCCTGGCAGCACAGTGTCTCTACTAAAAATTGTTTAAAAAATAGTTGGGGGCGGGGATAGGGGAAAGACAGTGAGGGATGGGGAGGGAGGGGAGGGTGGGGAAGGATAACATGGGGAGAAATGCCAGATATAGTTTGCACCTAAAGTAAAATAAAAAAAAAATAGCTGGGTGTTGGTGGTTCATGCCTTTAGTACCAGCTACTCCAGAGGCTGAGGCAAAAGGATTGCTTGAGCCCAGGTGTTCCAGGTTGCAGTGAGCTATGATGGTGCCATGGCACTCCAGCCTGGGGGACAGAGTGAAAACCTGTCTTGAAAGAAAAGAAAAAAAAAAAGAACGTAAAGGGTGTGGGAAAGTAATACATTAGTTGATACCTTACGATAAATTTGCCACACTTACAACCTGAGGAGATCGTATTCTCCTCACCCCTAGGTTGAAGGTGAGGAAATGTTGATCAGAGAGTTGGAAGAGCCTTCACTTGCCCAGGGTCATATATGGCAGGAGAGGGATCTGGAAACAGGTTGGTCTGACTTCCCTGTGCCACGCTGCTCATAAGAAGAGAACATGGAGGAACTATCACTTTCTATGGGATACCCAAATGGTGTGAAAAGATCCATTTATAGTATTTCAGAATCCTGGAAAGGCTCTCCCTATACTATAGAGAAATTTTCCAAGACCTCAGGAGTCTAGTACTATCCATGGGAACACAGGAGTCCTTGACAGGAAACATTCATGTTTTTCCAGTGTTTATTAAACTGCAAAATAAGAGCCATCCAGTTAAGGAAGGAAAGCATGTTGAACATCTCTTTGCCAGGCACTGGACATAAAGCTCCTGCTATGTGCTGGGTTTTGCACACATAATGGAAATGAAGCATAGTCCCTGTGTCTGTAAACTTCCATGGGGGAAAACCACAGAGGCAGGCAATTTTCATTCATCCGCACTCTGAGATTTTGAAAGAGGCATGTGCAAGGGCAGCCAAAACCCCAAAGAAGGACCCTAACCTGGTCTGAGATGGTCAGAGTGGGTTCCTGAAGGACAGAGTCAAGTCCTAAGAAGAAGGAATTGGTCTAGGAAGATGACCTAGAGAGTGTGACTGGGGGAGTGCTCTAGGCTGAGGGGGATGGAGGAACAAAGCAAGGCAGTGGTCAGACAGCCCTGTTAGTTCAGGGATCCCCAAGGCAGAGGGATGTGGCTGGACAGAGAGGCAAGGTTGTGGCTACAAAGGGCTAGTCTGTCATGAAGCCACTTCGATTCAACCCCACAGCTGATGACAAGGCATTGAGGGAGTGTAATCAGGAGCGATGTGACCCAGACTTGTGTTTTAGGTACACTGCTTCGTGGCAGTGAGGAGAATGCATGGGATAGAACTTGGAGAGGGAAGGCCATCACATTGTCCAGCAGAGAGGTGAGGGCCCAGGCTGAGGTAGGGATGGAACAGATGGAGAGCAGAAGACAAAGACAGAAAAACCCTGAGGAAGTCAACTTAGTGCTGATTGGAAAGGGGAGAGCGATGGTAGGGAGTGACGTATTGAAGATGACTCCTGGTCACACATCTTGAGTGTATGGTGCCTCTACGTGAGAGAGTGAGGAGGAAAAGTAGGTTTAGGGGAAAAGACGACTGGTTCAGTCTGACATACGTTGAATTTGAGGTATCCTTGGGAGATAGCAAGTAGGCAATTGGAGTCAAGTCTATTGTTTGTAAGAAAGGTGATAGAGATGTAGGATTTGAAGTCTATAGCCTAGAGTAAGAGTTAACACTGTAAGTGCAGATGAGATTGCCTGGGGGAGAGCACCCCAGGTGTGGAATAGTTCTTGGGATAGACAAAAAAGCAGTGAAGAGGATCCTGGGGGAGGAGGTTGGACACGAGCAGATATTTATAGACTCCCAAAAATGGAGGAGGCCAGTGGGATCAGTGATGCCATATTCTGCAGAGAAGTCCTGAAAGAAAAAGAAGAGTGCCATCTGGATTGCCAGAGGGAACACACTGGTGGCCCAAGGAAGGAACATTTTGGCAGATTTCATGAGGATGAAGCCAAACTGCCACCCTCATGGCCAGGATGGCCTTGATCCTCTTGCAGGAAAGTCCCTTCTGGGCTTGGTGGAAAAATAATACTTTTTTCACCCTGTTCCCCACATTGTTGCATTAAGGCATGCTAAATAGCATTTCCCTCTTCCTCGTCTATAGGAATATTAGTTTTAGGCTTTGTCTTGCTGTCTGAATATTTTAACTAATTTTTCCTAAGTTGTTATCAGGTATATCATGGACATTCTGATTAGAAAACAGCAAAATATCCATATGTCTTAAACCTTAACTCCGAGGGAATCTTCATAGTGAAGAAGTTTCTATTTTGCCAGAAATTTAAAAAGCGATATTTAAAAAATAAATGTTATTCTCTCTTTTCTACTTAGTAGAACCAATACATAATGGAATTTTAGTTTCATTTCATACAATATTTACTATGTAAGCAAATTAAAGTGACTTTTTTTTTAACAAAAGATTACTGTATTCACCATTGAATCAAATCTTTAGATTTCCAAATTAGTGAACTAATTCTATAAAATCATCTTATTCATGGCTATCCAAATCTTTCCGGATAATTCATTCTGTTTCCCAGCTATCAAATCAGCACAATCGTAGGCTCATAAACAGAACTCCAATGCGTTGTTTCGGTTTCTCTTTGTCATGTGATTTAGTTGTTTTTTTTTAATTGTCCCTTCAAATTGTAAAAATCTGGATCTCAGTGTCTCCTTGAAAGAATACTTTATTAAGTACTACCTATTTATAATATGTTTCAATGTAGACTAACCAATCCAATAATGAGTATTTGGTAAAGCAATAGGAAACTTTGCAGTAACTACAACAAATATACGTCATCATACTCTTTGTGGAGATGACACGCTGGAAATTTCAGGTGGTGCTTATTTTTAAATGTATGCTCTATTTAATGTGTCCCTAAGTTCTCAGTCTCCAAAATAAATCTAGCACGGGCAGCACCCCGCTCCCATCCACTCCACAAAACATGGGCTGTTACACATCCCAAGCAACGAAGTGTAGAGTCGCTTCAGCTTTCTCTTGGCATCCAAAGCTAAGGAGCTAATATTCCTAGAGGTGATGTATTTTAATCCTAATAAGCACCTAAGAATTCATTGAGTGAAAAGTTAAGGTTAGCGATCAACCTTGGCAAACTGATGCTTATAAATTATACCAATGTGAAATTGTGTTTGAGGTGGGAAACAAGAGTGGGTGCTGAGAGGGAGTAATAAACCATCCAACTGCAAATGGCGACATTTCATCACACCACTGTTCTCATTGGACATTATTCACAAGCATACTTTTGATTTATTTTTCTCAGTGGGTCTGTAAATCTCTTTCTTGGAGTGCAAATTGCATGAGTAGTAAGTTCCATGTGCCAGGAGATGGCTTGGTTCATCTCTTAGACTTTGACTTTATTAATAACAGCAACAAAAAGAATAGAACGATACAAGTTTTACAGAACCTCAAAATGAAAAGCAAATTTATTCTAGATTCTACTTTTTTGTTTTATGTGTATTTTTCTTTTACTAAACAATCTTCTCTGGTAATTTGTTCCATCATGATGCTTTGAGAAATGTAGAAACTGGTTATTGAAAAGATCAGAAGTGTATATGTTGGTTTTCCCTTCCCCTAAGGTAGGGCGATTTCTGCTGCCATTGTGTTGTAGATCTTGTGCTTCTGTCATTCTTTCTTTTATGCTAAATATGCTTTAGTACTCTCTCCAAGTCTAATCTTATAGTCTGTTAACTAGTTGACTTGTTTGGTTGGGTGAAGTACAGCGGAGACCAAGTCTTGGATTTAATAATGACAAAAGTCATCCTGTATTCCACATATGTCCATATCTCTGTAGAGTCCATTAGGCTTCTTACATTTGAAGGCTACAGAGTATACATTTAGGCCACTCAGCCAAGTTCGTGACACGAGTCAGAAAGTAGAACCAGATGTAAGACCAGAGGGTGAAGACTCTGAGCTCAGCGGGTACACGGGGATGGTCCAGACCACTTTCCTCACTGTACTGATGATGAACTGAAGCCAAAAGAGATCAAATCTCTGTTCATAGTCATGCAGCCCCTTAGAGTTGGTTCTGGGTGACCACCCTTCCAGTCCAACGCTGTTTTTGGTACAGTGTGCATGGGCATCTCAGAAAATATCCCACATCATTTTTGCAAATGAGCAAAACCACACTAATTGAGGGTTCATGTTCTACCTATTCCCAAACATCTGCTTCCTACTCCCAAAGCCAGTGACATTTTGCCAGTCCCACTTGGCTTGGGGATGATCCTCAGATGTTCCTTCCACACTCATGCACTCAGCACTGCTGCACGCCACACACACTGTGCTTAGGTTGCAGGAATAAGGACAGACCCCCACCTGTTCATAAAAACGATTTCAAAATAATCCTTTCCACCACACCACATGTAGCATAAGGAAAATTATAAAGTCATTCCCTTAGACTTAGACTTTGTAATAACCAGCTCAGGAACCAGAGAAACCCCTGCTAGGGTTAGAGGTGACTTTATTTCACAGATTCCATGGCCAGGCGCCAGAGTGATACAGTGAAACTCGGAACGTGGTCACCAGTGGGCCTTCTGGCAGGCCTAGGGGGATTGGATCATCTCATTACATCATTTTTAATTATTACCTCTTGACCTCACTCACTTTCTCTCACCACATCATGTACTGGTTTTAATTGGTCAGTAGCCGAAGAGTAACAAGCTTACTCGAACTTTCCAACATAGAGCATGAAAACTTTGGCTACTGTGAATTCCAAGGTTTTGGATGGCAAAACTCTGGCAATGACTCCAAAGTAGGGAGAGAGGAGAGAGCAGCTTGTTCAACGGAATAACCTCATTTTAAGACCGGAGTGCCAAGCTAATTTGTTAAAATTACTACACTCCATTCTCAATTATCCATCTCAAGGTTTATTTATGTTGTAGATTTGCGATGGTCACCACGTCTCAGCCAGTCAAAGCAGGGGACAGGGTCAGGTGCTAAATCAGTAATTCTGTATAAAGTGGAATTCAGAAAACTGCTAGTCACTTGGATTAATTCCGGGAGGTCCTGTTCCAATGATTGAAGAGATCAAAGTTATGATTTCCTTTTTCAAAGAAGGGCTATTTGATTCCAACTGAATGTCAGTGTGCCAGTTATTTAACTCTTCTGGGCCTTCCTTATAAATAAGAAGTGTAGAACACGATGAAACCTAAGGTCTCTTTCAGGCCGACATCCTATAAGAATAGAACTACTACTTTAAAATACCTATAGCAACTGGTGATGAGCTAGCAGAGAAATCCTCACCACTCAGCTTACTTTAATAAATAAACAACTGTGATTTATAGTTGACAAGAGCACCAGCCAAAATCTGTTCTCCTTGACTTATATTATAGTCACACTGTTTATAAAAAAAAAAAAAAAAAAAAAAAGATAATGTCTCCAGTGCTTAAAAGCGTATTATCATAGAGTCTTTAAAACTTGAAAGGATCTTTGATTTCATTCCCTACTCTCATTCACAGTTGAGCCTGTGCCCTGACCTAGGTGTCATCCGCATTTGCTTAAGGAAACAATCACTTATTGATAGGTGCAAACGTTGAAGGGTCAGGTGTCATCAATAAGCATACATTCCAAAATCATGAAGTCCTGAATTGATGAAGTTCTAGTGTACACTTCCTTTCTGGGTTGTTTCTGTTGTTTATATTATCTTTATCAGTATCTCTTCTCTCATCCAAAAGAGATGAGTGTTATTATAATAAAGGAAGACGGGTGTGTGTGTGTGTGTGTGTGTGTGTGTGTGTTGTCTACAAGAAGCCACCCTGGTATATGATTTCTTCCCTCCTCACATACCTACTTCCAAACATGTCAGCTTTACTGCAATCTTTATCTCAGATGCCTATACTATAAAATGAGATAATCCTTATCTTTCCTACTTCACAGTAAGTAGTGGAGACAAATGAGATAGTAAATAGGAACATTCTTTGAACTCTTATGGAGAGAGCTTTTAAATACAGACTTAAAAAAAGAGATAATTCCAGTGGAAAATTTTGTAGATAATCAATAATGTCCATAAAACGTCACATTAGATCTCGCATTTCCCGCACGGAATGGCCTTTGTCCCTGTAGCCTTAGTGTCTCACAAAATCTCTAACATTTATGTCCTGAAAAAGCTCTTCTTCTGTCCCTCCCCCCACCCATGGTGTCTGGAAAGCCAGGTCTAAACCGTGTCTGGGTGGCAAGGTCTTTGTTCTCTTATTAAACTCTGAGGGTTCGATTATAGCTCTCCCCTACTATAAAAGCAGCTTTCTTTTCCTCTAGGGTTTGGGGATGGGTTTATATATTTACTTCTAGTTATCCTGGGGCTCCTTTTATTGTTCTGTCTTATTTCCATATGCAGGAGCATGATAGAAGTATTTATTGGATTGACTTTGTTTTACAAACCAACCGATAAATGGATTCAATGAAACTTCATTAATTTAAATAAATTATATTCTACCTATATTTTCTAGGATTCTAGGGTCAATGATTTGTCATTGGAACTGGCCAGGGTTTGGTATTCGAATTGTGGCCATAAAAATAAAGCAGAGGTGGGCCACATGTCCTCGACTCTGGCTGCAGTCAGTGGAGCTGGTCAGTGCTACCATGTTCACTTCAGTGACAGCTTCCCGCAGGTACCTAAGCTTTTCAGAACTGAGACTGTTCTCATCTGGCCACTTAATTAGGAGGAAGATATGTATCTCAGTTCCGGAATGTAGTAACAAAGGCAAACATGAAGCAAAATATTTCTAAATTGATGATCTCTGCTGCACAAATGAATAGTATTCATTCCCTTTGGGGTGGCTTGGCATCAACTTTGTAATAGAGCATTTATTAACTTGAACTGAATCCTCTAAAAATTTTCTTGCATAATTTCCAAACTGCTTTGTTTACTGTTTTCTTGAAGATGAGTCCTCTTGCTTTTGGCATTGGCTGATGCTACTGGACTTTAGTGCTTCATCGCTGAGCAGTGACGCACTGAGAAACTCGATAGAGAAGCACCTGCAGTGACTGACACTTGGGTGGACTCTGCCAGGCTGGAGCTGAATAAATCCTTAAGCGCAAACCCAGGTGAACAGGAAATCATTTCCTTCTGGTCAACATGGAGCTCTGAGATTCATAGCGATCAAATGCTGAGGCCCAGCACAATTGGGTGCTGCCAGGTCACGTTCCATCCACAGGCTTCGCATCACCCGTGACCTCAGGGGGTTCTGTGAAATAGTTCAGGGACTGAAGAAGTCTGTCCAGATTATAGAGTAGTGTCAGAGGAAAATTTTCCCCACCACTTTTCGCTCCCAGTCTGGGAGATGTGTGCCAAACTGGGGTGGGTGGGAAGCTGAAGTGGCTTGCAGAAGGCAGCGTGAACACAGATGCCTTCTGTATCTTTGCAAGGTTTATGGAGAACTGAGACTTCGGGGTGCTGCTCATGATTTAGTGGGCTCCTGAGCCACAGTACACACAACAGATGTTGCTCTTGTTGGCAGAAGTAACAGCCTGACTGATATCAAGCAATATGGAGTGCAGATGGTTCTATACTACGATTGATGAATCCGGTCAGCTTGCTCTAGGTCAGGGAGACATAGGCACTGCCCAGAAATCCGTAGAAGGCCCCTCTGTCAGGAAGATGTGTAGTGCCCCCAACCAGACAGAGATCCAGAGGGTACATTCCAAATCTGCTTCCTGAACACAGAGGACCTGCCAACAGGCCATTTAGAAGGCATTTGGTGGAATGCTCAAGAGAAATACAGTCTGGATGAGAACCTTATGTGAGCCATTTAATTTGCTACCTAACTCAGTTCATCTCTCTGTGTCTGTTATTAAAGAAAAAGCTCTATTCCTACAGATATTTTGGATTTTAGAGAAAAGTAGGATTGATTATATAAGGGAGCACAATGGGAAGAGTGTCTTATTTTGATGTTTTTCCTCATTCAATCAGTAAATGTTAATTGAGGACCTCTGTGTTCTCAGCACCAGCTATGATGGTGAATGAAACAGGTATGGTCCCTCACCCCTCCCTTGAGGCCTATTCAGTCATATGATGGAGAACCATTCAGAGACTGAGGATGGGCCTAATAGCTGTTCTTTCTTAAACTGTTTCCCAGAGGTTGTAATCTTTACGAGTAAGGGGTTTTTAATCAGAGAATGAATGGAATAGGCGCAATGTTCAGTGTAACACTGGATTTGTGGCAGGGTTGAGTGAAGACAACACTATTTGATGAGCTTGCATCAGGAAGGGAGGAAGACAGGGCATGATGAGGAGGGGAGGGGTGCTGCCATCAACAACAACCTGTGTACCTTCTGAGCCGGTCACTGAAGTCTCAGTCCATCTGAGCACACTGCCACCTCCCCCACTGAAAGGAGTGTTCTTGGATGGACTGAGACTTGTCCTTTGACTGTCACCTGACAATTAAGGGTTTCCTCATCCCAGAGAGACATTCTTAGGCAAAGCCTTCTTTCCAGATGGTGAGACTGAGTAGGTCTGGGGCCCATCTGGCCTTCTGGCTTAGAGCTGAATATGCGTTAGGGGAGGAGGGGGTCAGACACTCACTTATTTATTCACCAAATGCTCATAGAATGCTGGCTCCTTGCAGGTGCTGTGGGAGACAACAGATGCTAAGAGAGATGTGGTTGCTATACCGATGACCCTTTCATTGCAAGGAGGGAGACAAACTAAAAGCAAGTCGACCTAGGGGAGAAAAACACTTCAAGCTGTGATGGGTGCTAGGAAGGAAGCCTGCAAAAGGCTGAATAGGAAAATAATAGACTTGAGATGGGGTCGGCCAGGGCACATTCCTCCTTCTGAAGGAAGAGTGGTGCAGGCAGAGGGAGCAGTAGACACCCACCTCAAGGTAGAGAGACCGTGACTGGCTCAAGCTTGGCTAGACCATCAGTGGTCAAGAGCGGTGGGATAGGTTGGCGAGGGAGGTGATGGCCAGATTATTGAGGGTTTTAGCTTTCTTGAAAAAAGGAGTCCAGATTTGGTCCAACTCGAAGCCACTGAAGGGCTTGAGCATAGCTGTGATGTCAACCTAGAGACCCTTATCACATTAATGGTCTCTGTGGGTTATGATATAACACTAGAATCTTAGGGGGGGTTCCCCACTGCCTTCTCATTGGCATCAAGTGACCTTCAGCTTGTCTTCATCTTTCGTTTCTTCCCATCCTGCACCTTAAGCCCCAACCTAACGGCAACCTCTACTCCCTACACATTCACATTCTACTTCAAGCCTTTGTCCATGCTGCGGTCTCCACCTACAGAAAACTCACCACCCTGCAAGGCTCGGTTCATGTGGCATCCCCTTCACCATGCCTCTTTTGTAGTTTTCTCAGCCAGGTGTGATCGCCCTTCTCTACCAGCCCTTTGTAACTTGCGAATACCACTATATTTCATTGATTTCAAGATGCACATTTTTTTTTTCCACATTTAACTTTCAAAATCAGGTCGTGCCGAACAATTGCTAGTGTATCGTCATTTAGTTGGCCATGCTTTTCCTCTTAGCAGTTGCATAAATGAATGCTGCATTTTACTATCACTGGCATCTTATATTGGATGAAAGGTGGTAATTAATTTTTACCAGGTACTACAGTAATCAGTATAATTGCATTTCCCCCTCTTGAAATCAGATCTCTGAGCATGGGACCACATGGTGCCCCTTTCTGTATCCCAAGGTAAGCACACTTTTTGACATGCAAAGTTGGTACCCTCCAATGAATATAAAATGCTAAATGAGAGGAAAATGTGCAGGAAACAATAAGGGATTTGTTCCAGCTGGATCTGAGACACTAAATCGGAGCATTATAAGAGATGGAAACGTCTGGAGTGGGGTGGGTGACCTGTTTAGTAGTGACCCCAAATGCCAAGCTAAGGAATTCTGATCTCCTCTTAAGGATTATCCCAGACTGTAAATTATAGGCAAAGCCATCGGGTAGGAAATTAAAGCAGAGGTTAAAGTAACTTTTTTCATGTTCGTTTTAACTCTCATTTAAAACTTATATATTTTTAAAAATTACCTCCTCTGCTCATTAGCCATTTGGCCATGCAAACTGGCTTTCAACACTCCTTTCCTTCTTTCCTTTGCTTTTTTCTTTATTATTCAGTAGAGGTGCTGGTTTTATACATAGTGATCGTCAGGACAGTTTTCAGGCAGCTCTATGACTATTGGGACCAGTTGCCAAAGTCCTTCATTGACATGACCGATTTCACATTCAGCCTGGACTTCAATGGGGTTGAAGATTTCAGAACCCGAAGACACATGGGTAATGCTGGAAGTCTTTTCTGTTTCCCTATGAATGGAAAATTCATTCATTCATTTAGCAAACATCTGGTGTCTTTTACGTGCCAGTCACTGTGCTGAGTTTGAAGAATACACAGATAAAAATATGCTCGGTCCCTTCACACAGCTTCTATTCTAAACACAAAGAGAGTTTGTTAGTAGATTATTTATACAGTGTCATGTATAGATGTATAGAATACCTTCTGTACTGGATTGGTTTAAATTAGATGATTTCCATGATGGGACTAGAGGATTTTAAGAATTATTTTCCAACTCTTTCTCCAACTGATTTTTTTTCCCTAGTGTATTAAAAAACAAAGCCATTGCACAGAAATGATCTCCCACTTCTCAACCAACCTAATGCTTGTAAACTCCCTCTTGGGTCACAGCAGAGGGATCAAATCTTTTATAGAAAGCAAATTATTAAATCCTAAGCAATTTTATTGTTGAAAGTTTAACTTTGTTTATATAATACTGTTGTTGATGTGATGTGAATTTTCTTTGCTCATTTCAATGTTTTGTCCCTAGTGTACAGATTCTATTAGATCCAGTAGACAGAGTGACGGAAAGGATTAGGAATCTCCGCTTAGGTCTTTCCCCTGTAAAAGAGCTTTGTCGGTTGCTCATCTGTCATCTTTTCAGTGGAGCCAGAATAATCGCTGAGCTCACTGTCCATACCTGATACAATGTGGAGTTCATAAATGTTATCTTTTGGATTACAGAGCTGCACACTGACACACAGGTATGCGAAGTGATCTGTATCTATTCAACACACAGCGATTATTATCTTGGTTGTAGTCACCTTAAAAAGTAGAATGAAATTTGTGTTATTTTAATGAGAGACAGAGATGCTACTATTCTTTGTGGCTTTCTATTAGGTTCATTTAAAGAAGCAAGCCTGTCCTGCTGTCTTATTTTAATGGTTTAGGAAGGATGGAATTTTAATTGTGTAGATGCAGCAGAGCCTTTGGAAGGAAACCGGATCTACCCCCATTAGAGTTTTGTAGAGGTTTCAAGTAACGGGAATGAATGTGAATCAACCAGTGCCTATTTCATTATGACTGGGGAAAATAAACAGTGTCAATATTTGGTACAAAAGCTTTTCCGTTTTAAAAGAGCACCATGTAAGGACTATATAAGGCAAAATAAAAGCCTACAAAGAGAATTTTGAAGGTCACTAGAGATCATAAATATTCTAGCACAGAAATCAAAAGACCATTAAAATCTTAAATATGCCATGATTTGAAAAATGTCCCAGTGAGGCTTCCCACACTAAGCGAGGTCATCATAGAAGGCACATTTGAATCTGTTTATCTTGGGTTGGAATGACACATGACTGCAGCCACATTCAGGCTCATTACTGCTGAAGTGTGAAGTGTCCACTTGGAAAGAATGCATTCTTTCACACACAAAGATTGCTGCATTCTGAGATGTGGGGTCAGCAAAGTGCCTGGATGCTTTTTAGGAGATTAACATCGAACATATTTTCTACAAAGCCTGCTCAACAAATTAACCACTTGGTGCCAGCCTCCTGGGGGCCCAGGGGACATGGGACAAGCAGTGCTCTCGGGATTTCCAGTATCCTGAGACTTTCCCTCACACGTAGGGGATCAGGGTCTTCAAGTGCAGGCAACACATACATTGTGATCCATCTGAACTTGACGAAATTGATTTCTCTTAGTACCCATCGCTTCCACATGTGCGTAGGCAATCTATAAGTTACATTCCCTATGTCCCATTTTTAGGATTACTAACCAGCTTATTGCCTATGTGAAGACATGTTTATAACACACATATTAAAAACCACAACCATTGCATAGAAATAATCTCCCACTTCTCAACCAACCTGATGCTTGTAAACTCCCTCTCGGGTCATAGCAGAGGGATCAAATCTTTTATAGAAAGCAAATTATTAAATCCTAAGCAATTTTATTATTGAAAGTTTCACCCTATCTATATAATACTGTTGTTGATGTGATACAAATTTTCTTTGCCCATTTCAATGTTTTGTCCCTAGTCTACAGATTCTGTTAGATCCAGTAGACAAAATTCTAGTTATTTACATTCTCCTGGTAAGAATTTATGTAGCTCTTCTCATGTGTAAATTGCTAAACTTTTTCTTCCCTTACCTGAAATTTTGACTTACATGTGTATGGCTTTTGTAATTGCATGAATGTATTCTACTGGCTATGGATGATTTCTCTGATTCTAAGAAACACATACTTCTCTGACCCTGACAACCAGAAAAAAAATGTGATTTACACAAAGTGAGTACAAAGTCATTACAGATACTTTTTTTTAGTATGGACTATTCTTAGCTATCTTTTTCTTTTCTTGGGTTGGACAACTTTAAATATTTTATATATCCTAATGACATTAATATTTTCCACTTAAATTTAAAATAGCTCATCTTTTTGAACTGTGATTGGATTGTTGTTAAATAATTTTTAAAAGAAAAATGTAGTTTAAGATGAAAGTTTCATGCCTTGTCAAGAGGCCGATTACTCTAGCACAGGTAGGCAGGTAGGAAAAAAAAAACTTCACCTACTGCAAGATAGGAATGGGTTGGTAAACACTCCCCGTCTTCAGTTTAAATCATACCATCGAATTGAAAGTTGTCCCTGGTTTTAATAACCTCCTGACAAGAGGATTCCACTGTTTCTCTGCCATCCCATTTCCATATTTAACAACTTTCTAAAAGTCTAAGCATCTCTTGCTTCAGATTGCCAGTTTTTCTGTTATTGTTAGGAAACAGAGGGTCATTCTCTTATGTAATAGTCTCCTTATGACTGTGGTTGGGGAAGAGCATGGTGCCGCACAGAAATCTTCAAGTTTCTGTTCCATCTCCATCCTTTCGATACACAAAGGGCAGCGGTTCTCAAAGTGTGATCCATGGACCAGCAGCATCAGCATCTCCTGGGACCTTGTTTGACATGCACATTTTGGGGCCCAATCCCAGACCTACCAATTCAGAAACTCTGGGAGTGGGGCTTAGCAATTTGTGTTTTTCGTTGGCCCTCCTGGTGGTTCTAATGCCTGCTAAGTTTGAAAACCCTTGTTACGTTGGAGGTTAGAGAGAATCAGTCACAAAGACAGAACAACTCAAACTACCCTAGGAGGAATGGACAGCCTTCACCTGCCTTTGCAGTTCAGGTACATCTTGAAGACAACCAAAGAATGCAGACCTATACCTGCAAATGCCTGTGCCTGCAAATGATTCCAGTTCTTTTCGTATTACTGACTGAAAGTCTTTAAATGTTAAAAGATAAGAAAATAAATACGCGTATAAAGAGATTGCACTTAAAATTAGTCAGCTTGTACTTTGGTTGGTAGAAAACAAACTTCTGTAAAATCTGAAGATTTACCGATACGTGGATGAGGAAGTATTTCTGAAGTCTATTAACCATGCATTTCATTTACCAGAAACTGCTCAGAGCCTCTTGGAGGGACCATTGCAAACCTATCAAAACCAATTGCCTGAAATTTCTACACTGCAGATAACTTCTTAAGACTGCCAGTTCTGAATTGTCCATTTTAAACTTTGCATTTGTTCTTAGGACATGGGAAGTCTAAAGATTTGGATGTTCCCAGAAACTTTCCTTCTTCATTTCCAGCTAGCACCAAACTTTGGTCCAATTTTATTTACCTTCAAAAAATAGATTGGGCACAGTAGCTCGCGCCTGTAATCCTAGTGTTTTGGGAGGCCAAGGTGTGAAAATTGCTTGAGTACAGGAGTTTGAGACCAGCCTGGGTAACATGAAAAGATCCTGTCTCAAACAAAAAAATTAGCCAGTGTGGTGGCATGCTTTGTGATCCTAGCTACTCAAGAGGCTGAAGTAGAAGGATTGTTTGAGCCCAGAGGGTGGAGACTGCAGTGAGCTGTGATCGCGACACTGCACTCCAGCCTGGGCAACAGAACGAGACACTGTCTCTTAAAAAAAAAAAAAAAGAAAGAAAAAAAGAAAAGCAAATTAGGCGAACATTCAGCTACTTCAGTCGGAGGCATCCGCTTCCCATTAGCGCTTCTGTGCCATAAGAACCCTGAGCACATATGATCATAAGAAAAATTTTTTAAAAATATAGGGGTTTGGTGAGGGCTCCATTTCTTCCAATGAGCATATAGTACCCCCAAAAAACCCCTTTTGAAATATCTATGTTGATTAAAATATGTAAAAGTGATGACTTAAACATTCATCCTTTAAAAACATTGGCTTGAGTTTATTTAAGTGGAAATTTCTGGTAGCTTTTTGCAACCTGTAATACACTCATCGGAATGAGTGGGAAATATAGATATCATATGTTTCCTGAGCCTGCCTTGGATCCGTTCAAGGGGTTAATGGTGTCCAAACCTTATTTATGTTTGTGTGATTAGGGATGTGCAAAATGTGCCTCTTGCACTCAATCCAGGTTTGTGGAAGATTAGCTGTTCTAAACAGAAATGGAAGAACAGCCCAGAAGAATTGTAAAAAGAATGCGTAGCATGAGCAACAGGATTTTTTTTCCTGTGTGTGGCTATGTAGAGGCGGAAAAGGATGAAATGTGGTTTAAAAATTAAATGCAGACTAACTGCTTTCCTCCTCTGAAGAATGCCAGAAAACATTTAATCCAGGAGATACTCCTGACCATTGACCACATTCCACCCACCACCATTCAGTCGGAAGCTTCAGACTCTGTAAAATAGACTGACATGGTTATTACTGCAAATGCTATTTGTTATTTTTTTTAGGGTCGACAGCCCAATGGGTGAACAGTGTGTGATTGTGTATGAATTCATATTGCGTTCAGCTTGCAAAAAAGATTTGCTATGTACAAAGTAGCCTCATCAGTTCCAATGCTTAGGAAGTTTTCTAGGGAATAAAATATCATCAAAGACAGCAAAATTAAGGGAAGTTGAATCAGATTATTAAAATAGATTGTATTGACTTAAATCTCTTGTACAAAGAGACCACTTATTCATACGTTTGTTTACCAAACAAATAATCATTGTTACCTACTATGTGCACAGCTAGAGAATGTTAGGCCAAAGTTTTCAAACCATTTTTTAAAACAAACACGTTTATATGTCCTCTACAAATTCCTAAAGTCGGATCTTATTTTCTTGGTTCATTGTATATGTTGATGGGGAAAATTTTTAGAAGTCATTTTATTCAAATAATTTGATTCACTCTAGAATAAGAATTGGACATTTGCTCCAGGCCAATTGTCTATCTTATCCATAAATAGCAAAATGATGCCACTCAAGTTATGTGACCCCCTCTCTCACCCCCGAAGTTTAAAAAAATAGCTACATAGATAGCATTATGGAATTCTTTTTTTTTTTTAAGATGGCATCTCACTTTGTTACCCAGGCTGGAGTGCAGTGACATGATCTTGGTTCACTGCAACCTCCACCTCCCAAGTTCAAGCAATTCTCCTGTCTCAGCCTCTCGAGTAGCTGGGACTACAGGCACCACTACCACACCTAGCTAACTTTTATATTTTTAGTAGAGACGGGGTTTCACCATGTTGGCCAGGCTGGTCTCGAACTCCCGACTTTGTGATCCGCTCGTCTCAGCCTCCCAAAGTGCTGGGATTACAGGTGTGAGCCACCACGCCTGGTACATTATGGAGTTCTTAAAGCTCCCAGGGTATTAGAAGACATTAGTGCAATAGCTTGAATTTGCAAAAGAGCTCACTAAGGCCCAGTAATCTTAGCTATAGTGACTTTCCCAAGGCTCCAGAGGCAACTGATGGCAAAGCTAAGCCCAGGAGCCATGGATGGTCTTTCCTTGTGTTTCCTTCCGGGTCTTCTGCGTGCACTAAACTCTTACTGAGGCACTGACTTAGTTCCAGACATGTAGATGGAAGGTCCCTGTCCTTGAGTAGCTCATGGTATTCATATTTGTCTTAGATCTTTCTTCCTTGGATATTACAAACTGAAAGCTTATGAAGTGTGAAAATTAACCAAAGGATCTTAGAATCCTTCAGATTATTTTCTGAGTCAATCATTATACTTAAAAATTGCATTCATTGTATTTTACTAAAAGTATGTTTATAAAGCATGAAAACATTTGTTCCTGAGAGAAGGGAACACTCAAAGTATATGCTAGATTCAGCTCTTTCTTACCTTGCTTCTCCGCTACGTAGGCCAACACTGATCCTTGACGATGGGGTCTCTGAGAGGAAGCATCCTTAGCTATGCAATCCCGTGAGTTTTACAACAGTGGAGTCAGGCGGGGCTGTGATTCAAACCCCGCCACAGCCATACTTTGAAACCTGGGTCTGAAACTGAGCCCTCATTGAACTACCTTCCCCGCAGTGGGGAATGCCATGTGTAGGGCCTGATAGGTGGCCCATTACCTCAGGACAGCTCATGCTTTGGGACTTAGTAAATGTCCCACTTAGTAAATGTCAAAGCTCATGCTCAAGGGCGTCAAAGGCCAGTGTGTAAATGGAGCTGTTCTCGTTTTGAGAAGGTATCCACCTGACACTATGTCCCAGGCTGCTGACATCTCTCAGGCTATGTTCTCAATGACTGCAGCAAGGATTCCCAAGTGAACGAGCTTCTCTAGGCCCCCTTGCTCCTGGCCCCAGAAGTCCAGGACACCTCTCCTAGGTGGACAGCTTCCCAAGCTCCTCTGGGGGTCTTGGATTGGGAAATACTTGCTTGGGGGAGAAAATGGAAGGAGGAAGAAATCAAAGGCAGAAGAGGAAATGGGAGACTATCCGAAAGGAAGGTCTGATTTGGGGGGAGGGATCTAGCGCCAGCATGGTAACTAGTTGCTGTGTCTGCCTTTCCACTGGTTGCTATGGGGATGAGCCCCTGTTCGGGCAAACGTTTGTCCCCAGAGAAAAGCGTTTTCAGCCAGCAGTTTCTGACCCACCCTTTGACTGAAACAATTTGATTCAGATACTGTTTATGAAGCACTCTCCCTTCTAAAATGGGGTCTAAGTTCAGGGTAGTGTTCTTTTCTGCTGTTTCATTTGACTGTGACGGGAGTTTTACACATGTAACACAGGGTATAATTTGACCTAATTGATTCCAGGCCTCTTCATTGTCTCTCTGACATCTTCCTCCCTTCTTTATTAAATTCACATCAGTTCTCATTTTCCGTGGTTAAACTTCCAACTAAACTCTTGCAGAGATGAGAACGCTTTCTGCAGATAACTTTAGTAATGGAAGCACCTAATTTTCTCTTTGGGTGATAAAAAGCCTCTGGTGATGAAAATATTTACTTTAAAAAAAAACTGGGATTCTTAACTAAATGAAAAATGTATATATGAAAATTACTGCTTTGCAAATAGTTAGAACAGGGTAGTGCCTCTGCTGAGAGCGTTGTATCAACATAGGCAGGTGTTCAAATGGAGAGAGCAGGGTGGGGGCCCAGACCGAGGAGACCGAGTTTCCAAATTCAACATTTAGTTGTTTTGGGTTAGGCTTGAGTTAGATCAAGGCTTGTACATTTTATATACTTTGACAGAATTGTGTTATAATTGGATTGAGAAAAATGGAAGGACTTTAGGGAGAGGGAGTAATCAGTGAATCCATCTGCGTGTTCTCAGAGCTCAGTGAATTAATACCACAGAATAACTATTTTAAATTTCCAATCTTAGAAAAAGGTTCCTTTGGTTTGCTTGAAGAACACTATCCATTCCAGTTCTAGGAACATTGGCCTAGACACATTTGAAATGCAGTAGACTTTGGGCAACAGAAATTTACAAAATTAAACCGTTACAACTAGAAGAAAATAAAGGTGATTGTTTAACTGCTCTCTCAATAGAGAAAAGCTTTCTGGCTACAAGTAATTGGAGACTGTATAATGTACATGTACACATGTAGATATGTTCCTTACACATATAGTGTATGTAAAGAAATACATATAGATTAGATTACATAAAATTTTCACACTCACATCCAAATATAAACAAAATTAAACATAACATTAACCCTTTGGTATATTCGTTGCAAATATGATAGACAATAAATATGGCAAAGACCTATTCTTATATAAAAAGCCCACGTAAATCAAGAATAAAGATATAAAAATTGAATTTAAAATATGTAGAATGCATCAGAAAAATAGAAATGCCTGTGGTGTCTTTTCAACGGCTCTGTGAATTTCATTATTGTGTTTCTGAAAGTGCTGTGAGGACCTCGCCCACACTGTTGACATGGTGTCCCATTTCTAAGAACCCACACCAGGATTTCCCCCAGGTCTGGGCTTTTCCTGGGCTACGTTTCTCTGTGAGTTCTGTAACTGGCCACGTATCTGTGTTTTCTGTGATTTCCGCAAAGGTAAAAAAAACCATGCTGGGTCAGGTGTGGTGGTTCCCGCCTGTAATTCTAGCACTTTGGGAGGCTCAGGCAGGTAGATCACTTGAGGCCAGCAGTTTGAGACCAGCCTGGGCAACATGGCAAAGCCCTGTCTCAACCAAAAAATACAAAAAATTAGCGGGCATGGTGGTAAATAAGGGATCTTCATGACACATAATTTGTATATCCCTGATTGTGTTTTGTTTTCTCTTCTCTCTTCTCTAGTTTCTCATTTATTAATTTTTTTTTTTTTTTGAGATGGAGTCTCACCCTGTTGCCAGGCTGGAGTGGCGCAATCTCCGCTCACTGCAGCTTCCGACTCCCCTGTTTAAAAAATTCTCCTACCTTAGCCTCCCAAGTACAGGCTGGGAGTACAGGCACATGCTGCTACGCCTGGCTAATTTTTGCATTTTTAGTAGAGACAGGGTTTCACCACGTTGGCCAGGATGGTCTTGATCTCTTGATCTCATGATCCACCCACCTCGGTCTCCCAAAATGCTGGGATTACAGGCATAAGCCATCACACCCAGGCCTCATTTATTAGTTTTTTTGATGACATAAGATTTGATTTTTGTGAAACACGTCCAATACTTTGTGGAATTAAATGGGTTTTAAGTAAATAATTATATAAAAATATATTTGAGGCTGGACATGGTGGCATATACCTGTAATCTCAGCACTTTTGGAGGCCAAGGCAACAGGATTGCTTGACCCTAGGAGTTTGAGACCAGCCTGGGCAACATAGTGAGACCCCTGTATCTACCAAAAAAATTAAAAAAAAAAAATATATATATATATATATATTTTTTTTTTAATTTGCTGGGCATGGTGGCATGTGCCTGTAGTTTCGGCTACTAGGGAGGCTGAGGTGGAAGAATCATTTGAACTCAGGAGTTCAAGGGTGCAGTGAGCTGTGATCGCACCACTGCACTCCAGTCTGGGGGTGACAGAGTGAGACCCTGTCTCACCCCAACAAAACCCAATGTAGAAAATATACATTTGAAAATTTCTATAGATACTCCATAGCATCTCCCTGCAATTTTTCTTAGTGATTCCCTTGCTTCTGCATACCTGAGTTGGAAACAGTCTCTTGTGTAAGTAGCCAGCTAAAGAGTGACCCCCTCACTCCTACTGCCCCATCAGTCACTCCCTTTCTGATCTCCTCTATGGAGGGGAAAGCCCAGCTGTTCTTGGATGTTGCCACCACCGGTGGCCAGTTTGGGGGACATCCAGCTAGTTCAATCATTCCTTTCAGGTTGTTGGATGAATTCAGTTCTTGCAGTCACAGGACCAAGGTCCCCCTTTTCTTGCTGACTGTCAGCCAGGGCTGCTCTCAGATCCTAGAAGCTGCCTGTATTTCTCACCAAGTGGCCCTTTCCATCTTCAGAACCATTAACAGCTCATTATGCCTGGGATCCCTCAGGAAACTGTGCTTTAAAGAGCTGCTGAGATTCAAAAAGGCAACTGATTAGTAACCTTAATTACATCTGCAGAACCCCTATTGCCATGTAACACAATCAGAACATGACATCTCATCATGTTTATAGTCCTGGGAATTAGGGCAAGAAATCTTGGTCCATTTTAGGAATTTACCTAAAACAGCCAGATGTCAAAAACTCAGCTTTTGTTCATTCATAAGGTTGTATTTCTTGTATTCCCCCATTTCTGTCTTTCTGTTGTTTGCGAACTTCTGCTGTTCTTTAGAGTTTGTTTTTCTTCTTTCACATACAATGCACAATATCCTTTTAGATCTTACCCTTTGTTCCAGTCTCTGAATTCTTCACTAGTAACTGTAGGAAGTGTATCTCTCTACCTTTCTCTTCCTCTCATTCTTACTGTTTCTTCAAGCCACTGAGAGGAGAAATGTAATGAAGTGAGCGTCAAGAGACCCATACACAAGTTCCTGTTCTGTCCCTACATTGAGTATGTAGCTTGATCTTAGTGTCTTGGTCTCCTCAATCAGTAGTAACTAATACTTCTCTCTGTTTATATGAAAACACATGGACACAAGGAGGGGAGTATCACACCGGGGCCTGTCACAGGGCTCGGGGGCAAGGAGAGGGAGAGCATTAGGACAAATACCTAACGTATGCAGGGCTTAAAACCTAGTGACGGGTTGATAGGTGTAGCAAACCACCATGGCACATGTATACCTATGTAACCTGCACGTTCTGCACATGTATCCCAGAACTTAAATAATTTTCTCCATTTAGAGTATAAAATGAGCTGATGTAAATATCTTTAAATATTCCAATTATGTGATGCTAAGCTCCTAAATCACCTCTTGTAAGATTATTCTTCCTTTTCTGCATCCCTGCTCTCATGATATGCCCAAGAACTCCTGGGACTTCATCAAAGGGTCAACCTTGGTTTCTCTCACCAAGCTATTACAGCCTTTACTCAAAATACCTCCTGGAAGCTGAGGACTCCAGACCTCCACCAAGTGCTGTGGCACCTACACACTGATGAACTTGGGAGATATCTTTGGATGTGCGGCAACTTCCTCTATGTATGCAGAATAGCAGGGTGACTAGAGCAAGAACTTCTGAATAAAAAATATGTGGGCTCAAATCCTGGCTCTGCCACTGAGAAGCTTTCAGAATTGGGGCAAGTTTCTCATCAGTAAATTAGGATAATAATAGGAATTGAGAGAAATGAATCAGATGTTTATAAAGAGCTTATCACTGTGCTTGGCACATAATAAGTGTTTAATAAATAGTACCTACTGTTTTGCTGCTAAGAATTAACATGGCAATGGCAAAAGCTTAGTCTTGGTGAAATTACAGTATTATGAAAACATTTTGGAGGTTAAAATGATCATAGAAGGATCACACAGTTGAATTATAAATTCAAAATTTTTTAAATACTAAAATTTAAAAATACAAAATACCAAATTTTTAAAAATAGAGAACACACACTGTAATTAGACCCCTGAGAAGGGAAGAAAATGGCTTGATTCATTTCTGTTATAATTAACAGTGGGCGTTAACAGTAGAGATGTGCTTCGTGTTAACATTTCCCTTTGTCTCCAGTTGCTGGACTTCCTAATACAACCCATTTATCCAAAAATAGAGCGGGAGGAAATAGAACATAGTGGCATTGTAGAAATAAATAGTAGTTCTGGCTGGAAACCAAATGGTTGGCAGGGGCATTTTACTAATCACTGGTGTATTGACATGGCTTAAGCTGTGCTTGTTGGCAAAATTGTTACAGTCTGACTTGGTGACTCTTCAGGACGGGGTTGCAGTTTGATTTTAGAGTATTTCACACAGTGAAGGACTAAGGAAGTCTGGCCTCCTAGGTTGCAAACCCATCAGTCAGTAGGTTAGAAAATTGCAGGAGGGGCTTGTGTGCGCACTCACATCAGTATTCAGCATTAATTGAGGATGTATTCTGACCAATGGATTAAGAAGGGAGCAGGAAGTAGTGGAAACAGAGAAATACGTAGAAGTAGATGAAGAGAATGGTGTTTACATTTGGGTAACTTGTAGGTTCTTCATTTAATCGCCTCATTAATCCACAGAACAGGTATCTTCCCATTTGAAAGGTAAGCAGTTTGGGGGTCAAAAAAACTTTTAAGGTCACAATCATTGATAAGTGGTAGAGCTGGAATTTAAACCCAAGTCTGTGTTACCACAAATCCCATGCGTTTTCCACTGATACCACTTTAGATTTGAAGCTGAAGTAAAATTGGGAAAGTATCAGTACATTCAGCCATGGTATCACTTGGTGGGGGAGATGAGGTTATAGCAAAATTTGAGAGAATTCCTTCTGGTGGATGGAAGCACTCTCAGTTAAAGACCCATCCACAGTTGCTTTCTGTTCATGTTGACCTTTATTTTTACACTAATGGTTTGTTTATGAATTAAACTGTGAGAACTAGTTTTACTTGATTAAAGTGCACAGCAGAGTATACTTTGTTTTGGTAGTGATTGTTTTTTCTTTTATTTTTTTCCCCTTAATGTCAGTTTTCCCGTGGAGGGGATAATATATTAGGCTTTTAAAAAACCAACTTGTGACATGAGGGGGAAATAGTGTAGAATGCTATGTAAGCAGAAATGATCACTCTACTGTTTTTAATATGGATTATTAGCTGATTGCTGTTTTTATTGTGACAGTATTTCAGTTACTAAGATCAGATCCTTCAGGTAACCAGGATTGTCTGTTGTTCTGAACTCTACTTGGAAAAGAAAGAGATCAATGATCTCAGAAACCAAGGCAAAGATGCACACTCTCACCTTCTCATCACCAGTTAACCAACTTTCAGCTAGGTCCTTGCCAAGCAAGCGTTCAGGCTATTTTTTAAATGCCTTGCTTTTAACTTTACAATTTGTAATGTACTTTTAAGTGTGAATGAGCTCATTGGATTCTCACGTCTTTTGTATGTGAGAAAAATAGGCATACACTGTTCTCCCCAGGTCTTCTGGTGTTCAAATTTCTCTCAACTAAACAGCACTGGACTTCTTACCTTTTCAGTGGATACTTATAGTGGAGGTGGTGCAAGATGCCCATTATTAAAAAATCATGTGATTATATATGATTTATTAAGGTCAAAAACTGCCTGATGTTTTAAAGCTGAATTGAAAGTGTATTTTAAAATTTAGATTCAGCCTTTCGCTAACCAGGATATTAGATTATCTAGAACGTCTGTAATTATAGAAACGTGGTGTTGCAATGGGCTTTGGGAATCATCTTGTACAAATGCCTCACATTGCAAAGTGAGGAAACTGAAGTTTGTGGCTGGCAAGCTGTCTGCCCGATGCGACTCAGCCAGCTTGTCTGGGTCATCAAGTTGTGGGCCCAACAGGTGGGTAAATGTAGACCAGGTCACACATTTTTTAAAACACATTTATAATTGGACTGGATACTTGAAAACTTTTAAAAAGCGTAAAATAGACCAAATCCATGGCTTAGACTGTTTTGTCCTGCTGATTTTTCTGAGAATTTACAAAATACAAAGGATTGCAGCAGATCAAAAATAAGCAAATACGTATGAATTAGAGCCGGAGAAGCTTTCCAGATTTCCTGATCTCACTGCCCTAGAAGTATGAAAAAGCGTTTCTAAACATTTCTTTTTTTAATGTCAAGATGAGCGTGACAACCTCGTGTTTGTTTTATGCTTTGGGGACATTTTATGTTCCACTCTGCTAAAGGGGACTTGAGGGGGAAAAAGTAGAAAAGATTTTGGAATTTTAATACTCCCTGTAGATTCATGTTATTTAACTTACGGCCACAACTTGTGGAATATTTCAGCACTTCTAATTCTGATTTGGAAAGTGTTTTTGTTTTTTCCTTCCAACTTGCTAGCAGCTGTAGGCAGTAACTGACGTCTCTATATAAGTTGCACATTGTTGACATAGATAATTGGACAAGTTCTTTAGTGTGGCCTGTTGCTTTTAGAGGCTTCCTTTCCTGCTAGACAGTGTCTAATCATGAACCAGCCCCTAGAGGGAAGTGCTTCTAGCTGTCTCCGTCACAAAGCCAGCACATTGGCTCAAACCAAGAGGCCTCCTCCAGGGGGATGGGTTCCTGGAGCCTTGCCGCATAGCCCTTGCTTTCAAAGCAAACAGCCACTTATGATCTGACAGTCCCGTACGACTGTCAGATCACATGCCTGACCCCAAGGCCAGAGGCACATCACTTTTAGACACGTGGATGCTAGCAGAGAAAGGAAAAGATCATCAAAAACGAGATCTTTTTGAGCCAATGATTGCATTTTATAAACACATGAAATTGGCAAGACATTCCTTCCAGATTTCAGACAGGGATATCCCATGTCCAACCAGGACAAGACACAAGGACATGAGTAATTACAAAGGAGAAACATGGTTCCTGATGACAAGGTGGAATGTGGAAATTGGCTGGAGCAGGAAAGGGGAAAAAGACAAGCTGCAAAGTGAGATTTAGGCACACATACAGGCGTGTGGTGTCTTTGTGTGTGAGTACATACGTGAGTATGTGACTGTTCACGCGTACACTTGCGACCTCTAGTCTACCTTCCAGCTCGTGTGAGGCTTTATTGAAGAGATGTTCTATGACAGTAGCATGACCGATCTGTCCTAGTCTTACCAGGCTATCCCAGTTTTAGCAGCTGGAGAGGATGATTAGATGAAATTCAAACCTGAGTGTACCAGGTATAATTGTATATGTATTTCATTGTCTCCACAGTGAATTTGTGTAATTTGTAGGTTACACAGATTGTTGGCTGGGGTTCATCCAGGTCGATTTATGTGCTAATGTTTTAGGGATTGCATGGCTGATAACAGTATTTTTTTTTTTTTAGTCTCAGATCCAGAAAACAGTTGAATTTGAATTTGAATTTGGCAAACCGAAATAAACAGGGAGAAGGAGAAGTGAAAAAGGGATGGTGAGGTGAGAGAAAGGAAGAAAGGGAAGGGGAAAAAAAGCCTGTAAGCCCCATCGGGAAGGTCCTGGTAATGTCACTGAACCAGCATGAGCCCAACCACAGGAACCAAGAATCTGCTCTGGAAATCCTGTTTAGTTGTATTTAAGTTTTCCCCCCCAGTTACTATTTTCTTCCAGAACTCGGCATGTAAGTGAAGATGGTCTTTAAATCCCAAATGTTGTTTTTCCATCTCCCAGCTGGAGTTGAGGTAACACTTTGATATTCAAACAGAAACAGAAGCTGCATTTTTGGGGTTTCTTTTTTCTAGCAGCATTAACATAAATTGGACTACAGTGAGTAATCTTTTAATCAGATGGAAAGAGGCATTCCAAATATGTTTCTAGTCATCTGAGAGTATTTAACAACTTCTTTAAGAAATAAAGTTGAGTTGGTGAAAGTGGAGATACTGGTGGTCTGTTTAACTGATATACTTTTAAACTTCTTGTTTTAAATAATGTAAGTACATTTTATCACAAATAGAATGTATTTACTATAAAGAATTTATAAAATAGAGATAACCAAAAATAAGACAATAGAAATTATCCACACTCCATCTTCCAACTAACTACAGTTTTGTTTCAGTCTTCTAAAAAGTGTATCTATGTACCTTTTAAAATATGTGTGCGTATACAAATGGCATCACCCCATACATGTGGTTTTGTGAGTAAATTTTTAAAGGTTTACCCTCTTTTGTTTTGAGATTGCTTTGCATATTGCAGCATTCCTAATACAGGACTAAAGCTTTTACCTTGAGATGACAGATTCCAACCCAGGTGTGTTAGTGGTGGTTTGGGAAGCTATTGGGTGTGATGTGACCAAAACTCCACAGACTGCACAAATTGAAAGCTTCTCAGAAAAGTGTTTTCTGGATCTCAGGATGTGCTGACGACTGTGCATTGGCTCTTTTTTGATTCATGTGTCCCTTTCTGTCCCCACCAAAGGGAGCTCTGCCTGGGGGCCTTTCTAGTGCTCCATTTGCCCCGAGACGCTGTGGCCTGGGAGCCCTCAGCATCTTTCTGTCTGCCTGCATGGAAGGAGTGAGGTGGAAACAGTAAACCAGAGCCTGCTCGTTGCCCAAGGCGGGTGAGCATGTCGTGGGTGGAAGCCTGAAACCCATGTTTCTAGAAGCTGAGTTGCTCATTCCTCATCTTTCCCTTATCCCCTAGCATGTGTGTCTAGGCAGCAATCCCAACCTTTTTGACACCAGGGATTGGTTTGTGGAAGATAATTTTCCACGGGCCAGGTGGGGGAGGGCGATGGTTCGGGATGAAACTGTTCCACCTCTGATCATCAGGCATTAGATTCTCATACAGAGCATGCAGTCTAGATCCCTTGCATGCACAGTTCACAATAGGGTGATGCTCCTACAAGAATCTAATGCTGAGACTAATCCGACAGGAAGTGGAGCTCAGACGGTAATGCTCATCGCCCGCCATGCACCTCCTGCTGTGTGGCCTGGTTCCTAACAGGCCACCCACCATGCACCCTGGGGGGTTGGGGACCCCTCTTCTATGGGACATCATTTTGCCTGTTTCTCCATTGGGTCCTTTCTTCTAGGGCATCTTCAGCCTTCTTGAGCTGATTATGACAACAGCCTTTTAAAAGCTTTCCACCTTGTTCTTCCATCCAGGTCTGGCAGTTGGACCCACAAACTGTGGGACTTGGGGCCTTGAAGGACTTTCCTGTCCCCCACTCAGAGGTGGGTGGCTTCACCTAGTGTGAGTGTCAGAACTGATGTTTGCTTCTGGATGCTTGCATTGTGTCCGTGACTGCTGAGCCTTGGGCCAACTCTTTTGTCAGCTCTGCATTCAGGATTACTCCTGTGAGCTGGGCGCAGTCACTCATACCTGTAATCCGTGCACTTTGGGAAGCTGAGGCAGGAGGATCACTTGAGGCCAGGAAGGCAGCATAGTGAGACCCCATCTCTACAAAAAACTTTAAAAATTAAAAAAAAAAAAAAATTTAAAGAATGACTCCTGTAGCTGCCTTTAGGCATCGTAGTGTGAATGGATTTGGGGTCATGTCCCAGGTTCTGCCCTCATCAGTCACATGACCTTGAGCAAGTTACTTGCTTCTTTGAAAGTCAGTTTTCTCCCAAACTGCGATGGGTATAGTAATGGTGCCTCCCATGTGGTGATAGTAAAGGTGCAGTGAGACAGTGCACCTGTGTCACTTTGCAAACTATTTGGCATACCGTAGGAGTCAATATATTCATTCCTAAGCAAGACATTCTCCACTGTCTAAGACTATTCAGCACAAGGCACATTGAAAAGGTCTATACAGAGGGGCTTTGGCTGTTTGGAATGTGAAGGAGAAAGTTTCAGGGAATGAGATTTAACCTAAAATAGGGCTTGAGGTTATGAATTTTAATTATGCACATTCCCTCTACCCAGCGAAACCATCAGCTGACTATACGTTGCCGTAGACTGTGGGAAGGACTTTTTTTTTTTTTTGAGACAGTTTCACTCTCGTCACCCAGGCTGGAGTACAAAGACAGGATCTCGGCTCACTGCAACCTCTGCCTCCTGGGTTCAAGCGATTGTCCTGCCTCAGCCTCCCAAGTAGTTGGGATTACAGGCATGCACCACCATGCCTGAATAATTTTGTATTTTTAGTGGAGCCAGGGTTTCACCATGGTGGTCAGGCTAGTCTCGAACTCCTGGCCTTGCGTGATTGGCCTGCCTTGGCCTCCCAAAGTGCTGGGATTACAGGCATGAGCCACCACACCCGGGAAGCACTTTAAGCAGCCCAGCATTTGAAATGGGACATGGTCTGCAGAAACAGGATGCATTCTTTTCTCTGTCATCTTTGTGCAGTCACCTTTGTGCACTGGATCGGGTCCCTGAAAATCTCCTCCTTGCCCTTCTTCCCTCCTCACACCTGCAGCCCAGTTCCTGAACCACCTTGTCTGGCACTGATCACAGCCAGCAGTGATGCCACCTCACTGCTCTATTTCTGTGGGTTTTATTTCTATCCTGAGAGTGTTTGTGAGAACACCTTCTTCCCCCTCCCTCAAGCCCACCCTGGCTCTGAGGTCTCCATCCTCTTCTTATGGTGCTATCGAAACCCAGACGCTCTCCTTTTTCTCACTACCTTTTAGATTCTCCATCCTAATTGTTGGGGACAGTGGTAGGAAATGAGGCAAAATGGTACAAGTGAAAAAGAGGGTGAGGAGACTTTCAAACACCCCAGTTCCAGAAGGCACCAGTGCCAGCATTCAGAATGTTTTAGATCTTAAGCCACAGCAACTAGTTCCTCCAGGCCATTCCCTTGTGGAAACCTCAGCGGGACACCCACGCTACAGTAGGATCAGTACTGGGGTGTGTGTGTGTATGTGTGTGTGTGTGCGTGTGCATGCACGCATGTGCACACACTGGTGAATAAGGCTCCTTTATTTCTAGAACTGTTCTATTTTGAAGTTACCAAATATACAATTACATATTATAGCAGGCCTGCTTAACATTCTTGTAACATTCTGAACCCCAAGTTTTTCTGACTTATATTCTCCCAGATCCCTCACTTTCTTTTTCCATGGAAAATGTTCTAAGTTGGGAGATTGAGGTTACCACCGCGACACGTGCCAAACAACATTTCCTGAGCATCTCGTGTAGTTGATGATGAGGCTGACTGAATTGTGGACTCGGCTTTGTTCTAAGGCAGTGGACAGACAATCACGGCTTCCACTTTCAGAATATTGTACTTGATACTTCTTGAAATGCTTGCACGGATATTATTTCATTTTAGCATCGGACAGCTCTTTGAGGCAGATGAGTCATTATTACCTCCCTTTAGCCAATGAAGACAACAAATTTGAGAAGGTTACTCAAAGAATTATTGACTATCAGCCATGTGCCATGCACGTGGGATATTAAAAGGCACCACATGAACTTCCTGCACTCATGAAATGTGTATTCTAGTGGAAAAAGTAACAGTAAATTCATAAATTCAATATGATGCCAAATAGTGACAAATGCTGTGGAGATATGTATTGTAAAAAGCAGGCATTTTGGACTGGGTGCAGTGGCTCATGCCTGTAATCCCAGCACTTTGGGAGACTGAGACAGGCAGATCACATGAGGTCAGGAGTTCGAGACCAACTTGATCAACATGGAGAAACCCCGTCTCTACTAAAAATACAAAAAATTAGCCGGGCATGGTGGCAGGTGCCTGTAATCCCAGCTACTCAGGAGGCTGAAGCAGGAGAATCACTTAAACCCAGGAGGCGGAGGTTGCGGTGAGCTGAGATCACACCATTACACTCCAGCCTGGGCAACAAGAGTGAAACTCCATCTCAAAAAAAAATGTAAAAAGCAGGGCATTGTAAGAGGATGGAGTATGACCAGACACGCTGTGCTAGGTGGGCAGGGAAGGTCTCTCTGAGGAGATGACGTGAGCAGACATGTGAGAGGGAAGAGAGAGCACTATGTGGCTGTCTGGGGTAAGAGCATCTGCATTGAGGAAATAGCACGTGCAAAGGTCCTGTGCAGGAGCCTGGCTGGGGCTTTCAGAGTTTACCTGCTGAGAAGCTGCATCAGTGGAATGAAGCTAGGTCAGAGAACAAGCCAGGGCCCTACATTGGGTTAGGCTTTGTGCACCACCCTGATGATTTCAAAAAATATCCTGAAAAGGTTTTTGCTCTGAGGAGGAGGTCTTTTTTGGGTTACCTACTGGGAATGATGTAATCTGATTTATATTTTAAATGGATCATGCTATCACGGTGGTTTGGTAACAGAAGGTGATGGTTTAGTCCACAGTGGGAGTGGTGGAGGTGGTGAGCAGGTAGGGCAGACAGGATTTGCTGGTATCGCAGAGGCAGGTGTGCAAGAAAGAGAGGAGTCAGGAGGACCCTGAGCTCGGAAGAATTCAAGAAGTCATATAGTCATGTTGTGATTGGCTGAAGACAGGTCTAGACTTCCTGATTGGCTCAGAGCTCCCCGGCGATCTTTCCAGAGCCACTTTGAGCAAGGGCAGTAAGTAGCAGGGGTCTCTGTCTGGCTTGACACCTTCTCCCTGAGGCCATGGTGAATCCTTTAAGAAGGAACTCTGTCTCTATCAATGCTCCTTGACCACAGATGTTTTACTGATCCTTTTGTGATTGATAAACAATAGAGGGAGGAGGTTGTATGATTTTTTAGTTTTTCACAAGGGGAGGGGAAGCCCTGATTGAACACCCAATTAAATAGCAAATACCATTCAGTCTATTTGTAGTATGTTTTTAAAGTCTGTTTCATGTGCAAATGTGAACTACATAGAGGTAATCTGATAATCCCCAAAGAGTAATCTGATAATTCCAAAAGGGTAATCTGTTAGTCCCCAAAGCTTATTAGCATACCTTGTAGATAATAGATATCCAGTTAGTATTTGTTGCATTTACTGATTTATGGTTGAATATTGAGTGTTGGTATTTTCTGGAACCTTATATTCAATTCTCTCCCCTATATTGATGGTTAGAGTCACACTTCACTTTCGGGGTGGGATGTCAGTGTTTTTGGTATTTTCCAGATGAAGAAACTGAGATGGGAAAAGGGGGAAAAGTAGGCATTTAACCAAGGCACTTCACACCACTGGCTCATTGTCAATGGAACAGGCAGAAGAATCTCCTTGCTGTATCCCAGGGATTCACTGTAGGGGTTCACACCCTGTTGTATCATTGAAAAATGTGCAGACTTCAGCTGGATGAGGTGGTTCATACCTGCAATCCAGCACTTCAAGAGGCCGAGGCCAGAGGGTTGCTTGAGGCCAGGAGTTTGAGACCAGCCACGGCAACATAGTTGAGACCCTGTTTCTACAAAAAATATTTTGAAAACTAACTGGGTATGGTGGCACACACCTATAGTCCCAGGAGTTCAAGCTTACAGTGAGCTGTGATCACATCACTGTGCTCCAGTCTGCGCAAAAGTGCAAGACCCATCTCTAAAATAAAAAGAGGAAGGAAAGAATGAATGAATGAAAATGTATAGACTTTAATTCACACTGACCATCTAAGTTTTCTTTGGTTGCCCTTTATTGACATTGTTATGTCACAACAAAATCTGGCCATCTCTAAGAACTTATAAACTTTAGTGGTTTTAGGCTGGGTGCAGTGGCTCACACCTGTAATCCCAGCACTTTGGGAGGCCAAGGAGGGCGGATCACCTGAAGTCAGGAGTTCGAGACCAGCCTGACCAACATGGAAAAACGTTGTCTCTACTAAAAATACAAAATTAGCCAGGCCCGGTGGTGCATGCCTGTAAATCTAGCTGCTAAGGAGGCTGAGACAGGAGAATCGCTTGAACCGGGAGGCAGAGGTTGTGGTGAGCCAAGATCATGCCATTGCATTCCAGCCTGGGCAACAAGAATAAAACTCCGTCTCAAAAAAACAAAAACTTTAGTGGTTTTAGGCCAGGCGCAGTGGCCCACGTCTATAATCCCAGCACTTTGGGATGCTGAGGTGGGCAGATCTTCTGAGGTCAGGAGTTCGAGACCAATCTGGCCAGTGTGGTGAAACCCCCTCTCTACTAAAAATACAAAAATTAGCCTGGAGTGGCGGGCACCTGTAATCCCAGCTATTCAGGAGGCTGAGGCAGGAGAATCACTTGAACCTGGGAAGCGGAGGTTGCAGTGAGCCAAGATTGCAGCATTGCACACCAGCCTGGGTGACTAAAGCGAAACTCTGTCTCAAAAACAACAGCAGCAACAAAAACTGTAGTGGTTTTCAGAGACAAAGTGTTTTCTCAAGGTGTCATTTGAAGTACACACCACTTCTTCCAACCACATGGGCATCAGCGACTCCACTACAATGAAAAGACCGCCTGTCTGAGAGAGTATTCCCCGTCATCATCATCTTCCCTATCAGCATTGTGAGGCAGGGACACACTACAGTAAGTCACTCCAGACCCTTATATAAAATAACTCTTCTGTCCACCACAGTGGCACATATTTTCTTTTCCTGCTTTGGCCCTGCCTGGTCACACACCGGATCTGCAGCCAGAGGACCCCCAGGGGTGAAGTGGGATCCAAGTACCCTGTGAGTTGAGACCACGGTCACCCAGGAGCATGCAGCGGTGCCTGAGGGCGGTTGGCAGTGATGGCCAGCTCTGCTGTGTGTCATTCTGTCTCTGTCTGCAAGTCTGGTTTGGTGGACTTCCGCTTTGGTTCAAAAAGCTCTCAGGGATCAGCTTCCTGTTCTCTTATTCACAGGTTGCTTCTAGTTAAGTCCCTTCTGCTGTAGGTTTCATGTTCACTTTCTCCTGTTCCTACTGTCCTCTGTGGCATACATCTTTGATGTATTGATCTCCTAGGTGGCTTCCTAATCCTCAGGGTACAGCAGAGGTCAGAGGGGCAGTGTGACCACACTCCTGGAGTGACCTGGGGGAAATGTCTTTTGTCAGCCTGGGTTTGAATGACCTGCAGGCTAGTTATGTTACTCACGACATACGTTACACTGGGCTCCTTATTGCCAACTTCTGGGCATTTGAAGGTTCTAAAAAGAGAAAAATCAAAACCTGGCCCATCAATTGCGCTGATTACTAATCACTTTAGTGAAAGATTTTGTGGGAAAGACACTACTGATCAAACGTGGTTTGAATAATCACCTGTTACTTATCTTATTCCGACTTTGCTTCTGACTACTTATTGCCAACATCAGACAGGAAGAGCAAAAGGCAGAGCAAAGCGTCTGCTGCAGGTAAATCAAGATGGAGCATGAGCTTGTCCGAAAGGTGCACGGCCACACAGTCGCCTGTCGTGGGAGCGCAGTCCTGTGTGCTAGCTCATCCGCGGCCGCATGGCTGATTCCTTTCTTAATACTGGGCTTCCTGTCTTTTGTGGGGGAGGTGCTCTTTGGCATAGCCAGACAGACCCCTCTCCACTCCTCTCCTGTCTGTCTTCTTTTTGCCCTGTGAGCCATGACGTTTCAGAATTTCAGTGCCTTGATCAGGCTGGAATATTGGTCCAAATCCACCACATCCCTGCATCAGCCTGGAAACCAAGGCAGCTCTCCTTGAGGGCTTCCTGCCCATCTCTACAGCTTTCTTCACTTTTCTCCCAAACCTGTGGAAAGGCCTGTTTGCTGATCTCATCAATCTGTGATTTGAGATCTTGAAAGAACCAAGATCTTGTGACTTGGCAGGGGGGAGCTACCCACCCTGTAGCCTGCCCCTCCCCGTGTGGACCTGCTGCGCTTCGGGGGAAAACAGAATGTTAAGTGAGCAGTTTAGCTTGGATTTAATCCGGAGGCAAATCAGTAACTTTACACTGAGATACTCTCTCCATTGTGTTCTCAGGAAAATGAAGTGAATCACCGGAGCAAAGAATGTGCTCTCTGGTGCTACACCAATAATAAAGTACAATGTTTTGAATTAGAGGAGGGAGAGAGAGTAACTCAGAAACCTCTGGCGGTCACTTTGTTGTTCCTTGCGGCTCCCCCTTCCCTTCCCTTGGATAGATCCTTGGATAAGAATTTTCTTCCCTAGCCCAGTATTTCCTAAACTCAATCTTGCAGTAAAATGACAAGGCCATGTTAGACATGGAAATTATTGCAGAGCGACAAATCCAAGATTGTAATTTCACCGGAGGCTCCAGGAAGCGGAGATGAAGAGCTGTGAGAGCATAAGCCTCCAGCTCAACCCAGATATGTTTTTCTTGCTCCCACTTGTTAATTAGTTAATCAAAACCAGATGAAACATGCAAATAAGTGCATACCACAAATCTGTTACACTTGAATGTTTCCCAGTTTACTTCCGTCTTTTTGACTTGATCCTATCCATCATTCTCATCATCAGTGGGCAAAAGCATCCAAAAGCACCTTGGTAAATTGGAGTCAATTTGGGTCTTCTAAATAAAACTGCCTAAGAAATGACAGCGTTAAGGCAGGGATTATTTGGTTAACTCAGAAGTTATGTGATTTATTCTTTTTGAGAACAGGAAGATGGGAGTGATACGCACTTTTTTCCTCACTCTTTTTTAAGTTTCTTGCAGGTGTTTTCTGTTTTTTTTTTTTTTTCTTTATTTCTTTTTTTGAGATGGAGTTTCATTCTTGTTGTTCAGGTTGGAGTGCAGTGGCACGATCTCGGTTCACCGAACCTCCACCTCCCAGGTTCAAGCAGTTCTCCTGCCTCAGCCTTCCAAGTAGCTGGGATTACAGGCATGCGCCACCATGCCCAGCTAATTTTGCATTTTTAACAGAGACAGGGTTTCTTCCATGTTGGTCAGACTGGTCTCGAACTCCTGATCTCGGGTGATTGGCCCACCTCGGCCTCCCAAAGTGCTGGGATTACAGGCATGAGCCACCGCGCCCAGCCCTTATTTTTTTCTCTAAATTATACATTCAAATGCTCAAGCCTGGTGAATTTTGTATTTGCTTGCTTGTTTTTGGTCATTTGGGAAGCATCGCCTATTCAGACAGACATTTAGAATCATATAGGGCTGAGCATACCAGCACAGCTGTTGCTTGAAAAGGACCAGGAGGCCTGGTTGCCCCAGAAAAGGAAAGATATTCTCCAAGAACGGTCCTGGGAGAAGCATTTTGTTGTGTTTTTGCAAGGATGTGGGGGATCCAAGTTTTGTCTATTAAAGGAAAGGAATGGCCCTGTTCTCTGTGTGTGTGTGTGTTCGAGAGCGCCCGGCTGTGCTATGGAGACGTCTGTGCCCCCTGCGGTGGTATTTTTCCATCCTCTTGTTTAGAACCCCGGGCATAGACACATGTTCTGCACACGGCTCAGCATCTGTGATCACATGGTGGTTTAGAACTGAGGTCTTGGTTCTAAATCAAGGAAAGGTTCAAGTGTCTATCCCTTGCTGCTTCCAGGCCAGGCCAGCCAGCTCTTGAGAAGTGTGGTTCCTTAGGCTCCGGGTGACTCACTGATTCAACATATATGCACTGGCCACCTGCTATGTGTAGGTACTGTTTCGGGCACTTAGACTACGTGATGAAACAAAACAAAATTCCCTGTGGGGCAGGCATCGGAGGGGACTTTAGCCCTCAGCAGGAGCATGCCTGTGTTTTCTTTCTCACTGGCCACCATTTCGGTGTTGTTGAGGTGAAGAGGGGCAGCCTTGTGCAGATGCCCCGATTAGGGATGCCTGCTGGCCGCAACTGCCCAGGGCTCAGGCCAGCCTGGACCCATCACGCAGACCAGAGGTTGGACGGAACCATGAGAAAGGACTCTCCCGGTGTCCCAGGGCTTGGCACAGTGGTACTGTAGCGCGAATAATAGGTCATCTGATGCGGTGTAATTTAATAGGAATACGAACCCCCAGTAACCCTGGGAACCAAAGCAAGGAATTGGCCTGTCAGTTACTTTTAACTTTCAAAACTTGAATGTTTCCTTAAACCAAATAGCTCCATTGTCACGGTCAGAAGTCCACTGTGGAAAAAGGCAGGATTTAGTGTTTATTCAAGCTGCCACCCAATGAGAGAAACTGTTGCCCAGTGGAGTTTGACTGTCAATTTTTTAAGGGATGGTTTTCCATCTTGTGGGTTTTTTATGCATGTCTTTTCTCTCTCTGTCTTTCCTTCTGTGATTCCCCTCCAGAAATGTTGATGGGAACAGGAAAATTTATTGGCCAGGTAAGGGTATATGTGAAGAAAAACCTTGATGGTAGGGATCCTGATAAGTAAGCTTCTTCATAAAAAGAATGCACTTAGCCAAGCACAGTGGTTCACACCTGTAACCCCAGCACTTTGGGAAGCTGAGTCAGGAGGGTTACTTGAGGCTGGGAGTTCAAGACCAGCCTGGGCAATGTAGTCAGACCCCATCTCTACAAAAAATTTTAAAAAGCTATGCATGATGGTATGTGCCTGTAGTCCCAGCTACTCAGGAGGCCAAGGTGGAAGGATCACTTGGGCTCAGGTCGAGGCTGTAGTGATCTGTGATTTGCACCACTGCACTCCAGCCTCAGCAACTGAGGGAGATCCCGTCTCAAAAAAAGAAAATGTACCATCTGGTTCCAGGGAGCACTGTTGGGTGTCTGCAGAGCATTTTGGTCACAGGGTCTCCTTTGCCTCCCACCTCCTCATCTGTAGATGTTACTACCTCACAAGTAGAGGGAGGGTGGTCACCAAATCAATAAACACAGGCAAATCCATAAGAAATGGGTTATTAATATTACATTCCAACATACAATAAGATACAATTGTCTTTGTTTCCAGATTTTATGACCACTCTATAGAAGCTTCAAGCGACTGAAAACAGTTCATTTGATGCAACTAAAAAGAGACATTGCCGCTCTTGATCTCACATCTTCACCTGATGGTCGTGTGTTCTTCTCTTCATGTTAGACTCCCGACTTTCACGAAAGAGCCCATCACTGTTTGACTCGGGCTCATCACTTTCCAACCTTCCCAGGATTTCTTCTGGCGACAGTGCACCCCCTCTCTCTCACACATGCACTCGCTCGCTCTCTCTCTCTCTCTCTCATATCTGCGTTCCATCTTCCTCCCCCCACCCCCCTTCCTACAGTGTTGACCTCTGAGTTATCCTTTTTTCTTTTGACTATCATCAGTCTACAGCCTCTCCTTCTTTAAGTCTCTCTGTGATTCCCCTGGATTAAACCTTGTTTCTGCTCAGACTCAGCAAATATTCATTGTGAGCCTACTATGTGCCAGGTGCTGTGCTGGGCTTATCACTCAGTACTCACTGATTCCCCAGCCTCTTTCTGCTCAGAGGTCCTGCACAGTTGCCCTGCGGTGAGGGTGGTTAGCTAATCCCCTTGTGTTTGGGGTGGGCTGTAAATGAGCTCTGATGGACCATCTTCAGCCCCTCCAGAATGACCTCTGAGGAATCAGTGGCTGAGAAGGAGAGATAGGGAGTGTATTAGTACATTTTCAAACTTCCGTGGAGAAATACCTAAGACTGGATAATTTATAAAGAAAAAAAGGTTTAATGGACTCACAGTTCCACATGACTAGGGAGGCCTCAGCCTCATGACTGAAGGCAAGGGAAGAGTAAAGGTACACCTTATATGGCGGCAGGCAAGAAAGAGCATGTGCAGTGGAACTGCCCTTTATGAAACCATTAGATCTCGTGAGACTTAGTCACTCTCACAGGCACAGCACAGGAAAACCCATCCCCCATGATTCAGTTACCTCCCACTAGGTCCCTCCCACAATATGTGGGGATTATGGAAGCTACAATTCAAGATGAGATTTGGGTGGGGACATAGCCAAACCATATCAAAGAGGAAGAGCAAAAGAGAATAGAAGAGGTATATGCCCCCAAAGAACTAAAAACACGCACTCACATACAAGCACATGCTTGTTAATAGAAGCACTATTCACAATAGCCAAAAGGTGGAAAGGACCCAAATGTCCATTAATGGATGAATGGATAAACAAAATGTGGGGTGTGTCCATACAATGGAATGTCATTCAGCCATAAGTAAGGATGGAGTGCTGAAACATGCTACAACGTGGATGCTCCTTGAAAGCATGATGCTAAATGAAGCCAGCCACAAAGGATCACGTGTTGTATGATTGTGTTCATATGAAATATCCAGAATAGACAGATCCAGAGAGGCAGAACACAGAATGATGGTTGTTGCTAAGGCCTGGGGGAAGGGGAAATGGGGAGCTTTTGCTTCATGGTCTTTCTGTGGAGGCGATGAAAATGTTTTGAAACATTTAGAGGTACTTACTGCACCGCATTAAAACGCCACTGAATTGTCCACTTCAAAATGGTTAATTTTATGTCACGTAAATTTTGCCTCCATTGAAAAGAATGGAAGATAAAGGAAGGAATGTGTTAGAGGTCTATTGCTTTGAATTAGATATGCAATTTAGAAATCTGCTCTGACTTTCCTATGAATGGTGACCTTGTGATGTGGCTTGAGTATAATGGAAGTAATTTGAGTGGGTTAATTTCCTTCCCTGGCTTCTTAAAATTTAACATGCCTGAAGTTTGCATCCTGAATTAGAATGCAAAGCGGTATGCGGATTCATATTCTGGGCCAATAGTGCCGCTGCTTAAAGAAACAAACCCGGACAGATGTGTTGAGCAGGTTCTCCAGCTTAGCTGTTTGCATCTTGGAGAACTATTCCTGGGTCCTGGGGAAAGATCACTGGGGCTGGGGTCAGAAGCCTGAGGTTTTTTTCTGCCTCCTTATTCCCATGGGGGGATACTACAGAGCTCAGGAAAGAGCACAAAGCAGGACCCGGTCCTGGCTTGTACATGCATTCAACACACATTCCTCGGCACCATGTACTAAGCCCTCTATGGGGTATGTGAAGGTGAACGTGACGTGGACCCTGTCATTGAGAGGCTTGCAGCCCAGCACGTAAGGTAGACACACAAACAGCTGATTGTTTTGGTCTAAGGTAGGGGTTTGATGCTGAAGATCTCCATGGGACCTTATAGAGGCCTAGAGTTGAGGGTACTAAAACTACCTGGGGGTGAGGTTTGGTGGAAGAAGGCAACTAAGGAAGGCTTCCTGGCTTCAATCTTAAAGGAATATTTAAAATATTGCTGAATTATTGCAATAAATCAAATGTTTGTTTCACCGCCCCTGCAAATTCATATCTTGAAACCTAACCCCTAAGGTGATGGTATTAGGAGGTGTGGGGGCTTTGGGAGGTGATTAAGCCCTCATGAACGAGATTAGTGCCCTTATAAAGAGGCCCCAGAGAGCTACCTTACTGCTTCCACCGTGTGAGGGCACGGCCATCTATGAACCAGGGGAAGATGCCCTCACCAGCACCTTGATCTTCGACTGTAACTGCGAAAAATACATTTCTGTTGCTTGTGAGCCACCTAGTCTATGATATTTTGTTACAGCAGCCCAAATGGACTAAGACCCTAACCCTAACCCATGAAGTACTGCAACTAGGTGGCTGGAGTACTAGCAAAATGGGAACTGTTAAAACTGAGTGACAACAGGCTTAAAAAGAGTTTGTTTGGTATTTTGCACCAAAGCATTAATGATAAGAGAAATAACACTGATGTACTTCCCATTGTTGTATGGATTTAATAAATTGTTTAGAATGACATAGGGGCACCAAGACTTTTCAAAATTTGGAGTCTGTAACAGTCTCTATCCAGGAAGTGAGGGAAGGCAAGGTCACTTCAAGGGAAAGGAGATTGTATGAGGAAGGCAAAGTCAGGAGGTCCTGGGGGAGCATGGCAGGACAAATGGAACAACTGAAGTCCTTCAAAGGTAGAGTTGAAGGCGGAAAAGGTGAGGGACGAGGCTGGGAGGTGGCTGTGAGGTACAGGCTGAAGGGCTCTAGGCAGGCCTGTTGCAAGTCAGACGTGTGGCTCTGGTACTAGCTGCAGTGTGGAGAGTGGATGGACATGGGGCAAAACTCAAGGCAGTGGGACTGAGGCTCTGCATAAGGGCAGTGGTAGTGAAGGGAGTGGGATCCGATGGGCTTCAGAAACTTCTAGAATGGTACTGTCCAGTAGAACTCTGAGATGATGGAAGCATCCAACAATGTGCTCTCTGATACAGGAGCCACCAGCCACATGTGACTCTTGGATACTTTCAATATGCCTGGTGTAACAGAAACCAAAATTTACATTTTAGTTTATTTACATTTAAATGGCTGTAGCTTCTGTATTGGACAGTATAATTCTAGAAGGTAAAAGCAAGAGTTGAGGATTCACTGGGCAATTTAGGGTGGCAGGGTAGACAGAGAGACAGACAGAGGGGCGGGTTAATTGTGGGGGAATGATGAGTACCACTTGGTCCATGTTGGCTCCAAGTGCAAGAGGCATCTCGGGGAAGAAATATGCCCGGCAGTAGGAAAAACATGCCCCTTTGGAGAATGCTGGGCTGGAGATGGAAATGTGAGCACTTTCAGTGTTAAATGTAGTAGGTGAGATCATAGAAGCGAACAGCGCTGGGAAGCCACTTCACTGCCCTTGGCCTCCGGTTCCTGTTGGTTTGATGGTGGTGATAGTATTTGCTCTGCCCACCTTCTGGGACTATTCTGAAAAATTCAGATGAGATTACGTGCGTGAAAATGCTTTGCAAACTCTTCAGAAGTTAGGCAGAGTTTATAACATCTTTAGGAGTTGAGAGGAATGTGTTCCACATGTTATTTTCCAAACCCGAAAGATAAAACAATCACTTCAAATTCTGCAAGTATTGCAGAGTAGATCATCTGCGGGGCCTCCTGCTGAAAAACGACAAGTTCCAGGATAAACAAAAGCAAACCTGCCTAAAGTAATGAGTGTCAGGGGCTCCAGGACAGCTTTGAGGACTCCCCCTGTGGGGGTTCCCATGAGCAAGCAAACATAAAAGTTGGGTTTCTGTGAACGCAAAGACCAACACTACCACTGATCCTGAGACCAGCTTGGGGCCTGGGAGAGGGTCGGGAGAGCTGTCCCTGAGGTTCCTACATTAAGCCAGGACTGTCAAAGGGAGAGAAAGTGGTTCTGCCTAATAGTGTTCCTCACAAAAACAAATGTATATCTTTTGAGGGGGAGGGAGGAAAGTAACCCAATTTAAACATTCAGGATGAATTTCAATTAAACACTACCAAAAAATGAAAAACCTTCAAACACGTAAGGAAATATGCCACCAAAATGAACATCATCAGAGTGATGGGAAAGTAATTTCAGTCCCCCAAGAATTTCATATATTGGAGAATAGGCACCAAGTTAGAAAATGTAAGACAATAATATAGAAATACAGAAAGAATAATAGTATAATAGTAAATAGTAAATATATGATAATTTACTACTGAAAATGACAGGGAAAACCAAACAAAAAGGGTGTTATTAGAATTAAAAACAAAATCACTAAAGTGGAAAAACTAAGGTGTGGTGACGTGCACCTGTCGCCCCAGCCACTTGGGAGGCTGAGGTAGGATCACTTGAGCCTGGGAGTTTGAGACCAGCCTGAGCAAAGTACTGAGGCCCCAACTCAAAAAACAAAATAAGAACAAATAAACAAAACTCAGTAGTAGATGATTTAAACTACACATTAAACACTGAAGGAAAGAATTGGTAAATGTGTAAATAGACATTATCTAAATAATCTAGTCCAGAGATCAGGAGATACATGGTATAAAGTCAGTAGCTAAAGTGGACATTAGAATTTCACATTTTAATGTGGACATTAGAAAGTCTAATGTATATCTAATTGTCATTTGAAGAAAACTCTAAAACAAATGGCAGAGAGGCCATAATTGATGAGTGACTGGCTGAGAATTTTCCAGAACCAATGAGAGCTAGGAACCCAAAGACAGATGAACTACAACGTCATCCAAGCAGGATAAATAAAAAGAAACACACAAGTAGCACAAAATACTATAGCAAATGCAGCCCACCAGAAGACAATGTCACTGTCAAAGAGACCACAGAACCCAGATCACTGGGGAGGGGATGCTGAGTCCAAAGGAATGCACACGGACTCAGCGTTCTTCTCTTAGTCATGCTGAGGACAATGTGCCTGCTCTTCCTCTGCAGTGGAGATCAGAGGTGTGGGAGGATCTTTATTTTTTTCTTTAGGCTGGGCCATCTGTGTTTTGACTGGAGATGTAGCAGTTTTTCTCAAATGTGAAAAAATGCGTGTTGTGTAGATTGATTTTTACTAAATGTGGTCTGATGGCTTCTTTAAGGCAGTCCTTGTAAGGGAGCAAAAATGTGGCTATTTGACATTAATGGAACTCAATCAAGCCTGCGATTATTCATTTGAAATCTTTCTTCCTGATGCATGTTTATTGAATTAAATGCCTGAGTGTGTTCCCTCATAGAAGCCAAGGTCTACTACTTATTTCCATGATGAGACATGTATGGTGGTAGCTACTGAGCACCTCCCTAATTTGTTTTTTTTTTTTTTTTTTGAGATAGAGTCTCATTCTGTCGCCCAGGCTGGAGTGCAGTGGTGCGATCTCAGCTCACCGAAACCTCCGCCTCTCGGGTTCAAGCGATTCTCCTGCCTCAGCCTCCCAAGTAGCTGGGACTACAGGCGTGTGCCACCAAGCCCAGCTGGCTAATTTTTGTATTTTTAGTAGAGACGAGGCATCACCGTATTGGCCAGGCTGGTCTTGAACTACTGACCTCAGGTGATCTGTAGCTGCCTTGGCCTCCCAAAGTGCTGGGATTACCGGTGTGAGCCACTGTGCCTGGCCTATCTCCCCAGTTTAAAGTGACATTAATACCTATATTTGGGTATGAAGTGGTTTTAACGTGATTTTTTAAAAATAATAAATGACTGTTAACTCTTTCTACTAATGATATGTAGGTGCTTAACGTCCTAAAGTTCTTTATATGCATCCTGGATATCTCCTTAAAAAGTCATTTGGAGGCTGGGCGCAGTGGCTTAATCCTGTAATCCCAGCACTTTGGGAGGCCGAGGCGGGGGAGGATCACAAGGTCAGGAGTTCAAGACCAGCCTGGCCAACATGGTGAAACCCCGTCTCTACTAAAAGTACAAAAATTAGCCAGGTGTGGTGGTGTGCATCTGTAATGCCAGCTACTTGGGAGGCTGAGGCAGGTGGGTCACTTGAGCCCAGGAGGCGGAGGTTGCAGTGAGCCGAGATCCCGCCACTGCACTCCAGCCTGGGTAACAAAGCAAGACTACATCTCAAAAAAAAAAAAAAAGTCATTTGGAACAAAAGGGTAGCCCCAGAGTTTTGTGGTGGCAATGGAAGATTTCTGGGATCCGATTTGGGTGCTGGTAATATGGATCTAGACACATGATAAGGGGTCATAGAATAATACACATACATACTCAAAAAGTGCTTGTAAAAGCTGGTGAAATCAGAGTGGGTGTGGTCTAGTGAATGTATTGAGTCAATGTCAGTTTCCCGGTTTTGTCTTGTACTTTGATTATGTAAGGTGTTACTATGGGGGAAAGCTGGGGGGAAGGGTACGTGGGGGCTTCTCTACTATTTTTGCAACTACTTGTGGGACTATAATTATTTACAATTAAAAAATCAAGTTTAAAAAAGTCATTTGGAGCATGGCAGCCAGAAAAAAATAGATTCTTCTTGATATTTGTGATTCTCATAGAACATGAATGCAAATACTTAGAAATATTTGATGAACCCTGGAACGTAAAGTCTTTCATTTCACCTTGGTGAAAAGCGAATTGGAAAGTTCAGTCCAGTGTCTGTATTACTATTCAAGGTTATATGCTTGCAACATAAAAGTCAAAAGGTCACTGTCGTTACGAGCCTTGGAAGACTAGCCAGAAATGTCCTTGTTGCCTAAATTTAAATAAGCTTGTGTGATAGCATGAAAAATTGCTTACATTAGTCAGTGGAATGACCGTGTTTCAGAAAACAAAAGTCAAGTTTGGTGTGTAGCTGTAAATGGAAATGTGAAGCATTTGGAAAATGTAGAATTTATTGGGAATCATTATAATTGCCTTAACTAATCTAGACTGAATTAACCGGAGAGTGAGTCCAGTTAGTGAGAGAGTAATGAATATGCGATTATTTTTAAAGTAAATACATTAAATTGATTGTTCTGTTCTTTTCCCTCTCTATTGTTCCCCTTTTTATTTTCTCTTTTATATTTGTAGTTTGAAATAGGCAGTGTCTTTGTTTTTTTTCTCTGGACAATTTTAATTGAAATAATTCAGACTTAGAAACCATTCAGAAAATATCTGTATTAAAATATGTTTATTAGCATCAAACTAAGCAGTAGTGAGAAAAAAAGAAAAAAAATCTTCAGTAAGACCAAGAAAAAGTGAACATACAAATTAATATTAGGATGAAAAAGGAGAAATAACCACAGGTAGAGCAGAGATTAAATAACGAGAGGATTCTATGAAAAATGTTATGGTAACAGTTCACAGCAACCGGCGTGGAGTTGGAGACCATTATTCTAAGTGAAGTGACTGAGGGATGCAATGCCAAATATTTTATGTTGTCACTTATAAGTGGGAGCTAAGCTATGAGGATGCAAAGGCGTAAGAATGACACCGTGGACTCAGGGGACCCAGGGGGAAGGGTGACTGGGGCTTGAGGGATAAAAGACTACACGTTGTGTTCGATGTACACTGCTTGGGTGATGGGTGCGCCAAAATCTCAGAAATCACCACTAAAAGCTTAACCATTTAACCACACACCACCTGTTCCCCCAAAACTATTAAAATTTAGAACAAATTATGGCAATAAACTTGACAAATAAAAATGGACAAACCTCTAGAAAACATACACTTACTTAAAAAAGAAATAGATTCAATATTTCTATGTTTAAAGGAAAATGAGTCTTTTAAAATGTCCCCCCAAAAGAAAACACCACAATCAAATGATTCTACAGATAAGTCTGCCAGATTTTCAGGAGGTGGATTACTTCTTCAAGGAGCAGAAAGGCTCCCCAGCTTATTCTAAGAGAAAGTGTAGTAATTCCCCCCTTATCCATGGTTTCAGAATCCATGGTTTTGGTTTCCACAGTTTGTTCTTGGGGTCTGAAAACAGTTGAGTATAGTACAGTAAGATATTTTGAGAGAGAGAGAAAGAGACCATAGTCATATAACTTTTATTACAGTATATTGTTATAATTATTATTAATCTTACTGTCGCTATTTATAAATTAAACTTTTATTTTCCTAGGTATGCATGTATAGAAAGAAACGTAGTATATATAGGATTGGTACTATCCACAGTTTCAGGCATCCGCTGGGGGCCTTGGAATGTATCACCCTCGGATAAGAGCGGAAAATTGTATAACGAAACCACACAATGCCATAGGAGATGAGAACATCGCCAGTCTCACTTGTGAACTCAAACATAAAAATTCCAAATGGTAAATATGAAAGCAACCCTCTAAACTTTCTCATTAGGTCCAACCCTTTGCAATGTGTCTCTTCTTTTCCTATTTCATCTTAATAGTACTGAGCTGGTTTCTGACATCAGACTGAAAGTCAGAGACTGCTTGCCACACTCCTGATTTTAAAGGCAGTGGTACGAATGCATTGCCGTTAAGAATGCCCTTAGCTGTAGGTTTGTTTTTTTTTTAATATAGACTTATTATCAGGTTAATGGAGTTCTTTCTGTTCCTGGTTTGCTAGTTTAAAAGAGACTCAAGAGACAGAATAACCAAGTGTCACGAGTGAACACTGTTTGACTGCTGATTTCAACAAACAAGATTTAGACGTTTTTTTTAGATATTTGAGGAAATTCGATCACTTTAGCAATTTTATTATTATTTTACAGAGACAGGGTCTCACTCTTGCCCAGGCTGGAGTGCAGTAGTATAATCATAGCTCACTGCAGCCTCGGACTCCTGGGCGCACGCAGTCCTCCTGCCTTGGCCTCCCAAGAGGCTGAGACTACAGGCAATGCCCCTGCACCTGGCTGCTTTAACAGTTTTTAAGTGTACAGTTCAGTGGCATTAAGGACGTTCACGCTGGTTGTGCCACTATCTCCACTTCATCTCCAGAACTTTTTCCTCTTCCCAAACTGAAACTATGAAACATGAACTTCCCATTCCCCTCTCCCCCAGCCCCTGGTAACTACGATTCTCCTTTCTGTCTCTATGGATTTGACTAGTCTTGGTACCTCATATAAGTGGAATTGTACAGTGTTTGTCCTTTTGTGGCTAGCGTATTTCACTTTACGTAATGTCCTCAAGGTTCATCCATGTGGTCCCATGTGTCAGAAGTTCCTTCCTTTTTAAAGTTGAAGAATATTCCATTGTAGGTCTGTACCACATTGTGTTACTCCATTCATCCATCAGTGGACATGTGGGTGGCTTCCAGCTTTTGGCTGTCATGAATAATGCTGCTATGAACATGGGTGTACAAATACCTGTTCAAGGCCCGCTTTTAATGCTTTTGCATATATATCCAGAAAGATCATTACTGGATCCGTGTTAACTTTATGTCTGTTTGAGGAATTGCCACACTGTTGCTACAGTGCCACGCTGTTTTGCATTCCCATCAGCAAAGCACAGGGGTTCCAGTTCCTCTAAATCCTTATCAACACTTGTCAGAAAATGCCCTTTTTTTTTTTCTGAGATGCGATCTCGCTCACTGCAACCTCCGCCTCCTGGGTTCAAGCAATTCTCCTGCCTCAGCCTCCTGAGTAGCTGGGACTATAGGCGAATGCCACCACACCCAACTAATTTTTGTATTTTTAGTAGAGATGAGGTTTCTCCATATTGGTCAGGTTGGTCTCGAACTCCTGAACACAGGTGATCTACTCGCCTTGGCCTCTCAAAGTGCTGGGATTACACGCATGAGCCACCATGCCCAGCCAGAAAATGCCCATATTTTCAATAGATCTCTATGAAGTAGAGATGAAGAAGGAGAGGAGTTACTGGTCACCGTTGCCTGCATAGCAGCCATGCCCATCCTATGACACATGAGCCATTCACCCATTGACAGGCAGATGACCCTCCGCACAGGCTGCCTTGCTCTTAACCATAACCAGGCCTAGGCTTCCATGTGAGCCTGCCTGTACAACTTCCATCCTGTCTCTAAAAAGGAAAGGAGAAGAACGGAACACTGTATGACTTAGTGATACACACATGTAGTAGAATTGTTAGGTTTTAAAGGGCCAGGGGAATGATAACGTTATTTATTCCCGACGTGACCTACCTTTGGGCAGAGGCAGTTGGACAGGATCAGGAAGGAATACATCAGTCTCAGTCATTTTCTGGTTTTCAAGTCGGGTGATGGTTTCCTTGCTGCTTTATTATTATGCTTCATTGCCTCCATAAATTGCATACATCCTTTTGTGTGTATAATTACATAATTTACATTTTAAATCTTAAACCAGTGACTTTTATTCCTTAAGGTTTTTGTTCCTACGAGTCGGCCAAAGGTCTAGGACAGGTCAGAAATTTCCGCTGGTATAGTCTGAGGCAGAAAGGAGAGAATAAAGTGAGTTCCATGAAGCTACATTTGTTCCCTATGTCCTCCCTATTTGATTTAGTGTTAAAAGGACTTTTAGCAGTGCAGTCGTGGAGTTAGAGATTGCAATTGGCAAACAGAAAAAGCAGATGACCTTGTGTAAGGTCATTACCATTTCAAAAAATGTCTTGATTGGTCCTTGAAATTAAAAAATTCTAGGAATTATTGCCTCAGAGAACACAGCCCTGCATTCAGGAGCCAGCCACCAAGGCTGCTGCTCAGTAAGATTTCACTTACTGCACTTTCACAGAATGCCTCACTCTAATTGAAAAGGCTAATGTAGAGGGAGCAGCCATCAGCCCTATCTGTAGACTCATGAATAAATTTGAATTACTCAGCAAAGACAGACTTCAGGCTCAGAGGACCTGGATTCTCAAATAACAGCCAATGATGACATTGAGCATTGACGCTATGCCATTGGCTATCTTGTATAGACTGTCTCACCTAATCTTTAGAAAGGTTATTATTTCCATTTAACTGATACTGAAACTTTAAAGTAACTTTACCTCAGCCTCATATAGGTAATAAAAAAAAAAGCTAGAATTCAACACCAGTGTCGCAGTTTGACATGTCACCAACACATAGGTCAAAGCTTATGACCCAGCCGTGGAAGTCACTCAGCACCACTGTTGAAGACTTTTGTTCTCTTGGTCCAAAACGGGTCATAGAGCCAGCCCAGACTTAATTGTGACTGTATCTGGCCCCACCATCAGTAAGCCAAATGCTAATGGGTACAAAGTCGGTACTGAGGGCTGAATTTGGAACTCAGTCCTCTCCCTTTCTCTCCTATTCATGTTTCTTGAACTGTCTGGCATTTAAGGAGTCTTGAATCATATAGCTTGAATTGTTGAGCTCGTTAGAAATGTTACTATCTTACCATTGTGGTGTTCAAGTGCACATACAGGCAGTAACCTAATTGTATTTATTTCTTATATCCCTATGAGACATTAGGAAAGGCACTGTGTAAATTCAATTGCAGGCAAAAGAGTTGGGGAAAGGGAGGAGTTCTGAGCAAACGTTAGTGATCAGAGACTGAGGTATCATGAGGAGAGTGAGGAAGGTGGTTTAGCTTTGAGGTAAGAGGCACAGGAGCAGTTTTAAAGACCAGAGAGTAATGGGATGGGTGTGAAAGCTTAAAAGGGTGTGAGTAGCAATCAGAGACTCGTGGATGGCACTAAGGAAGCCATGCAACTTTTCTAAGAAGGATAAAGGAAAAGAAAGTTTAGAGTGCTTCAAGATAATGTTGTTTTGGTAGAGGAAAAATTGGAAAATCTATATATGAGGCAATGGGTTCTATTTTACGTTGTAATAAAATGAATGCTTTGAACTGTGCTTCTGTTTTCTCATATTTAGTTTCTTTATCTCCTCACATCTTCAAATCTGTGAGCATTTGGCAAGACTCTTCCTTAGCCGTACATATTGCCTCCCAGCATTGCACAATCCTTATCCTTAAGAGTTTCATGCAATTTATCCCCTTCCTGGCACAATCAGACTTCCCTTCTCTCTCCTCCCCCATCTTGTCCTCCCATCCCCCTTTCCCTTGTTGTGTTAGTTGCCTATTACCATGTGACAAATCGTAGTGGTTTAAAACAGCAACGAGTTACCATCTCTCACAGTCTAGTGAAATGACGAGGTTCAACTAGATGGTTCTTCAAGGTCTCTTGTGCAGCTACAGCCAGGTGGTGGCTGGGGCTGAGTCATGCAAAGGACATCCAAAATGGCATCTTCATAACACTTCTGGTGCCTCAGCTGAGGTGCTTGGGGGACAGGCAGGACAGTTTGTGTGTTCTGTCTCTCTCTTCTCCCACCCCACCCCCCATCTCTGTTCTCCTCTCCTACTCCTCCGTATAGCTTCTCTACATGGCTAGCTTGAGCTTCTTCACAACATGGACGTTTCAGGGTAGTCATACTTCTTATATGACAGCTGTCTTTTCTCAGACATTCCAAGAAGCCTAAGTGAAAGGAAGTTCAAAGCTTATGACCCAGCCTTGGAACTCACTCAGCACCACTGTTAAAGACTTTTGTTCTGTTGGTCCAGAACAGGTCATGGAGCCAGCCCAGAGCCACCCAAAGAAGGCAGACCACCCATGGACATGGATGCAGGGAGGTGTGGTTTATTGGGGATGACATACCTCTCAGAAGACCAGCTACTACATTTCTCCTTTGTTAAAAATGTCTGCCCCTTTCTCTGCTCTTTGTAACTAAAATATCTTAAAGTTACTGTCTTACATCTTATTTCTTATATTTTTCTCATTATTTATAGGAAAAAAGTTTACTGAAAGACTTCTTTGAAGAATTCTTACACATGCTCTCAAGCGAATCTTAAAATATTATTTTCATTTAGTAATATTACAATTAAGCCTCCAAAAGGCTCTATAGAGAAAAGCTGTGTGACTGTTTTTTTAGAAAGTCTCTTTGGAAAATCAGATTTGATTCACTTTTTAACCAACGATGATAACATATCAAACTTAAAAGGCAGATCGGTTTTAGGGAAGAGTGATACACCATCATGTGTGGGTGTCCTTGGGTGAACTTCCCAACAATATTGCTTTTCATGCATAGCCACTAATTAGAAAACCTGCTCTCTTGTTGGGGCTAAACTGTGGTTTACTTTTCTGGTTGGACCTCTTTTTGCTTACATTCAAGCTTTTACAGAAGCCAAAGCTTATTCTTTTTTAACTCTCAGAAAAAAAGAGTGAACTCAAATCTAAAAAATGTGTAATTACATGGCAGTTTCAGAAATTCTTTTTAAAAAGTCTTGTACCTATAGATGGCTTAACTTTACTTAGCTTCTGCAAATGCCATTGAGGACTTAGATTCTTCTAGGGAGTTATTAGCTTTTCTTTCTCTCTCTCTCTTTCTTTCTTTCTCTTTCTTTCTTTCCTCTCTCTTTTCTTTTCTTTCTTGAAGCTAAATCTCCAAAGCTTTTCTCTGGTAATTATGAAAACCAACATGTGTAGACAAAGTGGAAAGTTGGAGGTGGCTAATTGATATTTTTTCTACCCCACAAACCCTGGGAAAACTCTGAGGATTAATTTGCTCATGAGATTTCACTTTGGTTGCCATTAGGAAAACATGAACAGGAACAGCGAAGCAGAAGTGTTTCCTAGCTCTGGAGAAAAGAGTCAAGGATTTATGGTGGGGAGCAGAGCGCTCCTTTTTTCCTTTTACAGCGATTATAAATGAAGCATCTGAGGTCTTATAGCACTTCTCTCACACAGGACTTTTTACAGACATCTAAAAGCTGACCGAAAAATGAGAATCAGTAATTGTAGTTTCTCATTTGTTTTCATGTTGGTCCAGGAAAAAGATTTTATTTTAGAAGTGTATTTTGTCTAGCTTCACTGCAGTGTAATTGATAAGCAAACATTTTATATATTTAAGGAGTACAAAGTGATTTGATATACCGATACATTATGAGGTGATTACCACTATCAAGTTAATTCATGTGTTTATCACCTCACAGTGACACGGCTTTATTTTTTTGTGGTGAGAATGTTAAGATTTGCTTTCTTAGAAATTTTAAGTATGCAATACAGTATTAACTCTTGTCATCATGCTGTACATTAGGTCTCCAGAATTCACTAGTTATGTATAACTGAACCTTTGTACCATTTGACCCTCCCCCAAGTACTACTCCTCCCTCCCAGCTCCTGGTAACTATTCTGTTTTCTGCTTCTGTGAGTTCCACTTTTTCAGATTCCGCATGTAAGTGAGGTCGTGCAGTGACTGTCTTTCTGTGCTTTGCTTACTTCATGTCATGTAACGTCCTCCAGGTTCATTCACGTTGCAAGTGGCAGAATCGCCCTCTTTTTAGTACCGAATACAAACCCATTTAGGCACGTACCACATTTTCTTTCTTCATTCTTCCATCAATGCACAGTCAGGTTGATTCCATATTAAAAAAACTTTTAGATTCTATCCCTTCCCCGCCAGTTTCTTTTTTTTTTTTTATGTAAACCATGAGAAAATAGCAGTGGCTCCGCTGGTGATTTCCTTCCTCGTCTTCATTCTCCTACCTGGGATCCACATGCAGATTAAATGGGGGTTCCAGCAACTTCCCGGTGTGGAGGGTCCCTCCCCCTAGAGTCGTGGGGCCCTCAGGTTCTACCAGGAGGAGGAAGGCATAAATATTTCCACTGAACAGGCAAATTACACTTCAGGCCCAGGCAAATGTGTTGCCCACTCCCCCTTTCCCCACCCTTAGCCATCCCGACCAGTGTTCAGCTCAGGGTTGCCCTTGGTTATGTCAACTGCTGGTGGTGACACGTGAACCAGCTCAAGGAGGGAAGAGAGGTCCGGAGGAAAGGGGACCAGGGGAGCATAACGGGAACAGGACGGGCAGACAGGTTCTTCTTCATTGTTTCATTAATTCTCACACCTTTTCCTGGGAAATCATATTCTTCCCATTTTTGCAGATGAGAAAACTTTAAGCCAAGAGTTTTCATAACTTGTGCTCATGCAAATTCATTCAAATAAGTATACACACGGAAGTATTTAAATAAAAGCTAAGAATTCTGCCTATCTTGGGTAACATGAAGGATTTTCATCTCATCCTCACAGGCCAGCCTGTGGCCCGTTCACCACCCGATCCCCCTAATTAGCCGTGGGTAACTGGTAATCCACCTATAAAGTCAAACGGGGAAACTTTGGTGAGGTGAGCCCGTGGCACTTAGTCAAGTAACAATAGTTGTCACTCTCTCTTGTTTAATCTTATAGTGGAGTACGACAAGGAGTTCTCCCCCTCGTCAGCGACACCACAAAGAGTTCAAGTTCAACTTATCCCAGATTCCTGAGGGTGAGGCGGTGACGGCTGCAGAATTCCGCATCTACAAGGACTGTGTTGTGGGGAGTTTTAAAAACCAAACTTTTCTTATCAGCATTTATCAAGTCTTACAGGAGCATCAGCACAGGTATGAAGGCTCGAGAAAGCCCCAAAGGTGGTACTGGCCCCTGTTTCCCACCCTCTGTGATGGCGATAACCCCGACTGTGTCTGTGGAGGGTGACTTGGAGTTCAGGGGCAGCGTGTGAGTACGAGGAGGTGGGTCTTCTAAATGGTAGCCTTTAGCTGGTGAGTTCTTTTGTTATTAAGTTGATTTTCCAAGTAATTATTTTTTCCTAAGCAAGCTAGTGAATGTATTATAACCATCCTTTGTGATCAGATAACTCCATAATTTATTGGGAGTAAAATATTCCCACTATAGTCCTCATTTTGAATGATAGGTAAGGGTGGCTAAAATAAATTCATACATTAAAATTATATGATGCTTATAAATGATGATAATTCAAGTGAATATGAGGCTGTGTATTTGTGCACATAAGATACACACACGTGTATCTTTGAGTAAACGTGTGATGTATTTTTTTTTTATCATTTGGATACAAGGGAGCAGTAGACATTTTCCATGTCTATATTATTCTTGGTTTCTAAAACAAGCCCAGACCATTTTACAAAAGAACTGCAGTGAAGTACATTCATGGAGCTGCCTGGAAATGCAGAATAACTTCCATGGAGCGATTGTTGGAGGACTGGAAGCGCTGAGGGATTAAATATGGTAGTTGTTCGTATAGAAGAAGCCAATACGGCCAGGCGCGGTGGCTCACACCTGTAATCCCAGCACTTTGGGAGGCTGAAGTGGGTGGATCACCTGAGGTCGGGAGTTTGAGACCAGCCTGGCCAACATGGAGAAACCCTGTCTCTACTAAAAATATATAATTAGCTGGGCGTGGTAGTGCATGCCTGTAATCCCAGCTACTCAGGACGCTGAGCCAGGAGAATCACTTGACCCAGGAGGCAGAGGTTGCAGTGAGCCGAGATTGCGCCATTGCACTCCCGCCTGGGCAACAAAAACAAAGCCCCATCTGGAAAAAAAAAAAAAAAAAAAAAAAAGCCAATAGAAACCAAAGACCTTGAATTTTGCTTAGTATTTAGGGGTCAGTTTAGTAAGTCAGTGAGAATCAAGGCCTTTAGGCACAGTAGATTAGTATTATTGTGTAGTTCTTAGTGTGTACAAGGTGGAAATTAAGCAGGTGATATGATGGTCTGGCAATTATACAGCAGCTACGAGGGGTAACAATGAAGGGAAGTGAACATATAGGGGGAGGGAACTCCACACTTCCAGACTCCATAAGGGATTTGTCAGCTTTGGTTTCATAAACTAAGTCCAGTTTCCTGCTTTTGGTCTTGTGAGTCTATTGACTTCCCAAGAGTTTCCAAAGGCTTACGAATGACTTGGGTTCTTCCTGAATGTATTGATCTCTGTGTGGGTCCATCACCAATACACACACTGAACTCATAAGGAACGTTAATTTGCCCTATGAAAGATTCATTTTAGTTTTGAAAGCACTGCCAGCATCCAGCCCTCGTGTATATTTAAGTCTGTAATGGGGAAACACGGGAGGAGGACAGATGCTGATGCCATACTTTGGGACATTTCATGGTATGAATGTACATGCTGATGGTTGTAGGTAATTCATAGCTAGGACAGCTACATAATGAGTAAAATGTAGCCATTGTGGTGTCTTGATAATGGACCACAATTTTGGAATGAAAGGGAAGTTTTCTGATACCTAATTTTCCCTCCTAAATAAAAGTATATGCAATGGCTTTACTGCTGAGGGCCACTTTTGAAAGGTACGTTTTTTCTGTTGCTAGATTTTTGTCAGTTGATACTTCAGAGAGAATTGGTATTCACTGACTCTTTGGAACTGTTTTAGCCATTGATTTTCAATCTGCCTAATTATTCCATTATATTTCTCTGGTTAGAATAAGCTATTGGCTTCTTTTTTGGCTTAGAAATTTATTGGGAATACATGGTTTTCTCCATCCTGCAGGAAAAACTTTGTAGTGAAAATGCCAGGCTGGGAGTTAAGTGAGTATGGCATTTTAAAAAATTGTTATTTGCTTTTGAAAAGAGAGAGAGAAAGTTAACAGAACATTTGTAAGGTTTATACTGAACTCCAGCCAAAAAAGAACAGCTGCCCTGTGCTTAGGATGGTGGTGTCATACTTCCTCGAGGCCAGCAGTGAGCTTGGAAAATAAAATCCTGAATGGTCCCAACCTTTGATGACTCTCTATCAAAGCAGAGAGTTGTAGTTTCTTTGCCTTCTAGGATGGGAGCATTTGGCACCTGCGTGTGTTTCGTTGTTGTGCATAGGAGAGGGGGAGATTCTGGGAGAGTTGGGAGAGTTTCACGCTTTTGAAGGGCTCCAGTTTGGCCAGGAGTAGATTTTCTTCTCTTATCTGTGGGCCAGGAGCCAGGCCTCCTGCCACCTCCTAGCGTTCTTCCAGAGGCCTCCAGATTCAGCTGCAAGACTCCTTCCGGGGGAAGGTTTCATCTCCCCCATCTGTACCGTCTTGGGGTGTCTTAGCTGAAAACAGTTCTCCAAGCTTGTGAAGAAATGTATTTGTCTAATCTATGTTTAGGTGAAATTTGTAGTATTTGATGGATTAACTCCATTTAACAACTGTTTGTGTTACAAAATAGTTGGCCTCCTTGAAAAAGAAAAAACAGAGTCAGAGTTTTAAATGCTGAGTCACACGCTCAGCTGGGGTGGCAGTAGTTATGTGTCAGTCCTTCGATATTAAAGGCAGTTAGGAAGGCTGACCCAGGGAGGGTCAGGGAAGATTCTGGCAAGATGGGCTTTTGCTGTGAAATCTGCACAAATATGTTTCTTTGATAAGAAATCACTGGACCAGGTAAGTTTAAAAAGAAAAAAGGTGGCTACTTGAATAGATGGTGCTTTTAGTAAGAACAAGGAAACACTTGACGTTTTACTTAAAAGTCAAGAATAAGCCCTTAGATGTAGTCTATGTCATGGGAGATTTGAAGCAACTCATAGATTACAATGAAATCAGCAACCTAATAATGAAACCATTTGCTCAAAAATCATAATGGCAAGGGAAATCTGACTTAACTGACTCCATCTTGCTTATACTTGGCTAAATTTCTCTTGCTCATTCTTGTGCAGAGGCCATAATGGTCCTTTCCTTGAATGGATCCCCTACTTGTTTGAAAATTGAAACTCTATTTGTAAAGAGGTCACAAGATTATGGTAGGGGTTGGGCTTTGCTAAGGAATAGACATAAACAATGATCTGCCATTGATGAACTTGCTTGTCTGTAAGGTGCTGACTGCCCCAGAATCATGTAACTGAGGCTCACGAAGTTTATAACTTCCCCAACTACACCTATGGATAACATCACTATTGTGAAACCTAAAGAACTGGTCTTTGAGATATTTTTCAGATTTAGCATTTTGGTAGACCACGAGATGCCACCTGGTCTTGAAATTCCTTCCCCAGGAGCTAACTCAGCTACATAAAGACAGTTTTAGTCACACCCGTGATTTCATCCTTGGTCAATCAGTGATTTCAGTTCCCCAAACCCCTTGCCTGCCAAAGTACCCTTAAAAAACTCTAGCCTATAAATTCTCAGGGAGGCATATTTGAGAAATACCTCCTGTCCTACTAGTTGGCCGTCCCTGTAATTATAAACCTCTTTCTTTGCTATAATACCTGCTGTTTTCAGTGCATTGGTTTTTTGGGCAGTGGGCAGGGAGAATCCATCAGACTGCAGCAACAGTCTGCATCATTTTTGAGTACCACAGAATGCCTTTGCACTTTATTTTTAGAAGTTTACTCCATGGTATTGCGTGGTGTTTAAAAGATGACTTTGGTGTTAAAATTTGGTGTTATAAATCATTGTGTCCTTGTGATGACGCAGGTAAAAAATTACATTTATATAGTAACAGTTTGGAAAAGGCCTTCTCTTACATTTTCTCATTAGATTTTACCATGACCCCATCAGACAGACAGGGCAGGCATGTTATCTTTGAGAGAACAAAGCATGGCACATGTGAATTTTGACAAGGCCAGATAATTCCTATACGGTTGTCTGCTATGCTTCCTAAAAGTGGTTTCGATGATGTAGGTACAGTCTCAAAATAAAGATGAAGTACTGGAAAGAGGTAAGCAACCTCCTTATGACACATCCCCCACACCTCCATTTCCTTAGCTTTGAAGCAGACGTCCCAAGGATGTTTCTGTTTGAATGGCAAATGAGAGAGTTTCATAGGTACTGAAGATCTGTGTCTGTTAGAATTCAGACTCTGGTACTTTGATGTCTAAGACCTTCCTACAGAAAACCTTTGCAAAACTTTTTTTTTTTGATCTCTTGATCAACCACTATTAACAGCTTTTCTAGAGAAGGGAAGTGGAGGGGGAAGAAGGACTGGAAAAAATTTACACAAAAGTATATATACTTGTTCACAGTGTTATACATTTGTCAATTTACTTCTTTTCACAACATGTACTCATGAGCTTTATTCTGTTAGCACTTTTATATCGATAGTTAAATTTTGAAGTCTTTAAAGAATATCATTTTCTTCTACATTTTTTACTTGGTTAAAGGCATACTTTTACTGTTTGTAATTGAATTTTGTATACCTAGAAGTTAAAGAGCATCTCTTGAAAGCCAACCAGAAATTTTGACAGACACGTTCAAAATCTGAATCGTGGTCCTGTTTCATCCATGAATCGGCCACGCTTGTCTCCGCTAGTTTTGAAATTCTGTGTTCTACTCTCTGTGTTTTGGCATTCACATTGCTTGGCAGTTGATGGTCTATCTTCTGTGTGTATGATAACTTTTCTTCTCCATGTTCTTTTCATGGTACGGCCTTTGGGAGACGTTTGAAGAATTAATTACCAAATTTAACATTTATGTTTCATTTAAACAATATCCCAACTTACTCCTCTGTTTAGAAACAGGCAAGGATGTTTTTTGTAATTTGATTTTAGAGTTTGGTTTATATGTTCATCTTAACGTCAGAATCCTTAGGATTTGAAGAAATGCATCTTAAAATCAAGGAGGGGAAATGCTGCTCTATAGTTGGTTTTCATGTTTTTAATACATTTTTATTGAAGTTAAGGCTACATATAAAATTTACCATCTTTACCATTTTAAGTGTATAGTTCAGTGGTAATAAATACATTTATATCCTTTTTCTTCCCCCTTCATCCCTCCCTCCCTGCTAAAATGGGAAGATTTTCTCAGGCCAGCACAGAAGGCTGCCGCTGGAGTCTGCAGAAGCAATCCCAGACTGAGTTGTTGCTTTCATTTTTGACAAAATTAACAAAATCTTACCTATTTTACAGGTAGAATATAATTGTCCCAGGAGAGAAAAGGGTAACGAAACATTTTCCAGCATTTTTAGCTCGATACTACACTCTGAACCATTCACAGAGATAGGGAACACAGGAGTAAGTTAACAAAGGAGAATGAAGACGACTCAGATTTGCACGTTTGAATCATGGTATGAGTACCCAAAACCAAGTGGGATGTAGAAGTTTTGAGCTCAGCAGAATGAGCTGAACTATAGTAGTAGGTTTTTGAGACCATAGGTGAGCCATGAAGTAGATTACATAGACCAGATGTGTAAGAATAGAAAATCTAATTGACCCTGTACTGTTTATTGAAAATACTATCTTTTTCTCATGTACTTTAGTGACATCTTTCTCATAAATTAGGTGACCATATATACGCGAGTCTGCTTTTCGGATCTTTATTCTGTTCCATGGGTTAATTTTTCTCTTCCCATACCAGTACTACACTGTCTTAGATCCTGTAGTTTTACAGTAAGGCTTGATATGTGGTTTGTAATCTCCAAATTGTTCTTGAGACTTTCTTAGCTATTAATGGCCCTTCACATTCCCATATAAATTTTAAAATCAGTTTGTCTGTTTCCACAAAAAACAAAAACAAAAAAGCTTGCTGGGCTTCTGATTGGAATTGCATTAAATCTAGAGATCAATTTGGAAAGATTTACATCTTAGCCATAATGAGTGTTTCAGTTCAAGAATGTGGTATTTACCTAGGCCTTCTTTAATAACTCTCAATCATATGGTTTTTTTGTGTATCTTGAACATTTTTATTAGATTAATTTTAGGTATTGAAGTTTGTGATGCTGTTATAAATGGTGTTATTAGTTTTTTAAAATTTCAGTGCCTAATTGGTTCTTGCCGACATATAGCACACCATTGATTTTTATTTGTATCCAACAACCTTGCAAATTTACATGTTAATTCAAACAGCTTTTTTGTATGGCCTTTTGAAATTTCTGTGAATATAATATTAGCTTTATTTTTTCCTTTTCAATTCTATTTTTCGCTTCTCTTTTCTTATTTTATTGTGCTGGCTAGCACATCTAGGACAATGTTGAAATCGTTCAGATTTCTGTCAGATTTTTTAATCTCGGGGTAAAGATTTAATATTTCATCATTAAGGATGATGATTGCTCTAAATGTTTTTGTAGATACTCTTTATTAGATAAAGAAAATTCTTCTCCATTGATAGTTTTCTAAGAGTTTTTTAAAATTAGGAATTGGCCTGGATTTATCAAATGTTTTTTCTGAATTTTGGGACAATCATGTAATTTTTCTCCATGTGCTATAGGTCTGCCATATAAAAGGACTTTTAAATGTTAAACTAACCTCATGTCCCTGGAACAAGTTCAACTTGTGATTTCTTCTTCTTTTTATATCAGGCTGGATTCAAAGACCATATCTGATATCTCTGCTATCTGGATCACCTATGAGTCTATTTCCATTATCTGTTTGTTCCTTGATTTTTCCTTATTTGGGTTTTATTTCTTGGCAAGCCTGCTAATTTTCCATTTATGAAATTCTGGACATTATTTAAGAAAAAAGTTATAGATACTGTTATCTCCTTTCAGACTAGATTCAATGTTCTACTGTAAGGCAAACAAAATCACCTTTTTCTTTTTGTTCCAGTTTAGGCAGGGTCTAAGGATATATTAAGGCTTATCTGTTTCTGGTTTTCCTTTCTCCTAGAGTTTAGCCTTTTCAGCTGTTAAATCTAGGATGCTGAGCACACTGGCTTACATCTGTAATTCAGCACTTTGGGAGGCCAAGGTGGGATGATTTCCTGAGCCCAGGAGTTCAAGATCAGCCTGGGAAACATAATGAGACCCTGTCTCTACAAAAATAAAACAACTTAGCCAGGCATGATGGCTTGTGCCTTTAGTATCAGCTACTCAGGAGACTGAGGTGGGAAGATTACTTGATCCTAGAAAGTCAGGGCTGCAGTGAGCTATGATTGCACCACTGCACTCCAACCTAGGCAACAAAGCAAGACCTTGTCTCAAAAAACTTTATTTTTAATTTAAAAAATTTTTTAAAAATAACATAAAAGTGGCCAGGCGCGGTGGATCATGCCTGTAATCTCAGCACTTTGGGAGGCCGAGGCGGGCAGATCATGAGGTCAAGAGATCAAGACCATCCTGGCCAACATGGTGAAACCCCATCTCTACTAAAAAATACAAAAATTAGCTGGGTGTGGTGGTGCACGCCTGTAGTCCCAGCTACTTGGGAGGCTGAGGCAGGAGAATTGCTTGAACCCAGGAGGCAGGGGTTGCAGTGAGCCGAGATCGCGCCACTGCACTCCAACCTGGTGCCTGGTGACAGAGTGAGACTGTCTCCAAAAAAAAAAAAAAACATAAAAGTCTGGAATGTTTACAAGAGCCCCTCTTCCTTGGTGGACTCTGCACTCAATTTTTTTAGCTCCCCAGTACTGTGAGACTGCCAAAACCTCTGCTTTGCTTTTGAGCCTCTACACAGTTTCTTTCTGCTTGTTTTCTCAGCTCCTTATCCCATGTAAACACAGCTTAATATCTGGCAAATACCTCAAATGGAAATGTTGGAGTTGAAGGAGGCCAGGACTTGAAGAGCCAAAGACCTAGAGGAAAGGGACTACATAGAAGTGACCCAGGCTTCTATGAGATCACTTTTATGAGCTCATTTCCATGAAGCTCCCTTTTTTTCTGGGACTTCAGCTCTTCTCACACATTAGCTGCCTTGAATTTTGATTTTCTTCCCAGCCAGTGATATTGTGTAAAGGTCTAGGCTGCTACCACTTTCTGTTTTGTGTCTGTGCCTCATACTAGAAATGACCAAATGCCCTGAAAGGAAAAGGCAGCAGCAAACACAAGGCTCACTTTCATGCATTTTCTTTCTCCCTGAGGTCTTGACCCATCCAGCGTTGCCTTGCTTGGTTGCTCTAAGAGGACTTCAAACAAGTTTGGTTTTTTGTTAATCCAGTTTTTAGTTTGATACATCATGACCAAAAGCTTAAGTCTTTGAAGTATAGTACGTTTTATCATTTTCATTTGGAAATCTTTTTAATGCATCCCTACAAATGTTGACATTTGATTCAGTAATGAAATGGCATAGTCCTGGAAACAAGACCTCGACCTAGCGGTTGATCCCGTTCCAGGGTGGAGGACAGTAGTTTCTTTAGAAAAGCATTACCCTATGGACTGATTGCTCCGTAAAATCTGTTGGATTTTCAGTGTTGCCTGCTGAGATGAAGATAAAAGTTCACCCTTTTAGATACCTGAGACGGGTTTCTGTTTTGAAGAGAAGGGCAAATTTGAGAAAGCCGGGATGGGGAAGACACTATTATAGTTTGGGCTGAAGGAAACCAAAGCCTTTTATCCCCCTGCCCAACCACACCTTTTTCTCTTTCTGTGTCTGGCTTTCACAGGTATGATCCTTAGGGACTCCTGAAATCTTACTGCTGACTTGATAATCTCTGGCTCCCTCTGTGTGGGCCTCAGGCAAGCAGGGAGCTTTTCAGTATTTGTTCCTTTGCCCTTGAAAATGGGATAATACAAGTGACCCATGGTTCAGGTAATGTAACTGGTTCATTTCATAAGGGCATATGCCTTATACC